>OX596215.1:14069979-15269979 GCA_951394215.1 Glyphodes perspectalis
CTTACCATTGAGCTCGCACTTCTCTACCTAAGACACTTCCACTTGGTTGAAAAGCCATTGGGTTGAATCTCCAGCTTTACATGTTTCGATAGTGACAAGCCTTTCGATTTGGGGTACATCAATTTAGATTCATATCCTTACTGAGAGCGGTGGTAGCTCAATGGTAAGGACACGCGCCTCTTAACCGAGGAGTGCGGGTTCAAACCCGGGCACGTACCTCTGGATTTATCAAATCTATCTACGTATTTGTACCACTAGCTCGACGGTAAGGGAAAACATCGTGATGAAACCTGAAAATTCAAACAACTTTGGATTTGAAAACCATGATCATGATCAAAAACAAACCATGATCCAAAAATTGTCTGGTTCCCCTATCTTAGGGTTACGAAGATCAGATCGGCAGTCGCTTCAATGTAATTACCAGACTCGCTAAATCCTGGATCATGGTCTAAGCGGACCCCGTCCAAACAAGGCAATAACGCTAGGAAGATGATCCTTACTGATTGCGTTATGTATAAATGGTCACGTACCATCCTTGCTGGACAGCAGATGCAGCAACCCATTGAGGCAGGTCTCGGTCTCCGAGGGGATGGCGACGGCCAGGCGGCCGATGGCCTGTATGGTGGCGCCGGCGAAGGCCTTGTCGCTGGCGGTGACGTACGTCTGGAACTCGCGCAGCACCACTGGCGCGCTCGACTCCGTCGCCAGGTTGGTCAGGATCTCCAGCTTGAGAAGCTTGATGTGCGTCGGGTCCGAGTTGCGCACGAAGAACGACTTAAGGAACGGCTCAAATAACGACTGAAACAGTGAAAAGGTTTGCGTGTGTGGGTCTAGCTCTGGAGATGTGTGGACGACACAAAGGATCATTATAACCTGATATTATGGTTGAGTGAAACGATGGCTGACACATACGTCATGCTTGTGCACAGGTGCCACCTTTGGGGGCTGGTCTGCTCTGGTTAATCTTACACTTTTATTGTAATCATAATATGTCGTCTTTTTTGGTTTAGAACATTAAAAAAAGTGTATATTACTCATGTATATTTTGACGCTGAAAACCGGGTTACCGAGTTTCTTGCCGGTTTCTTATCGGTAGAATCAGCAATCCGAACCGGTCATAGATTCACATTGCTCTAAAGATTTTGTAAAATTGACGATTTATAAGTGCTTTTTTTAAAAGGCCTACGTAAATAAAGACTACATAAATAACCTTCAGAACTAAAGCTCAGGTTTTCGTCATGCGTTCAACTTGTTCAAGTGAAGTTACTAAATTAATGCAATTAATTTACAAGCTGACTGATAGCTTCGGGAAGGGTCGACTTTCTCGTAATAGAGTGCCATCAAACTTTCAAAGGATCATATTGTATATTAACGCAGCAGAAGAGACGCAACAAGTCGCAGGCTAGTGACTCAATGTAAAGCTCACCGGTTTAGTGACAGTGAGCGAGGCGATGGAGTTCAGCACGACGCTCTGCACCTCGGCGGGCGCCCGCAGCAGCCGCACCATTGCCTTGGCGACTGGAGGCAACTCTTGCGCTGTAACAATAACCAGTAGATAGCGAAGCTTGCCAAAACCAATAGTTATATAGCGAGCTGATTTTTATAGTAGGTAGAATAAAATTTGTCGTGTATTAATTGAAGGTGATGTTAGTAGACATAAAAACCGTAGAGCTTGTATGAAAAGGATTATGAATGTTAAAGTACGGCGTTCGGTTCTTTCTGCCTACCCCGCTAGAGAAGTGGCGTGATGTTTAGTTAGTTAGTTAGAATAAAATCACCCCATCACCAAAAATTGCGTTGCGGCATGAAGTGCGGTTTATGCTGCGTTTTGCAGTGACAGAGTGACGCAGGCCCAACTTCTGAGGCTGCCAATACGCAACATTGAAGATTGGGAGGATTTTGTCGCGGCTTTGGCGGCTCTGGTACAGACCTGGCCCGCAGTGGTGCAGCAGCTGCGCCGTGGCCATCACGACGCCCGAGTTCCTGCTCTGCAGCAGCGGCTTGGCGGCGCGCAGCAGCAGCCGGCGCCAGGTCCGGGGTGAGGGCGGCTCCGGTACAGACCTGGCCCGCAGTGGTGCAGCAGCTGCGCCGTGGCCATCACGACGCCCGAGTTCCTGCTCTGCAGCAGCGGCTTGGCGGCGCGCAGCAGCAGCCGGCGCCAGGTCCGGGGTGAGGGCGGCTCCGGTACAGACCTGGCCCGCAGTGGTGCAGCAGCTGCGCCGTGGCCATCACGACGCCCGAGTTCCTGCTCTGCAGCAGCGGCTTGGCGGCGCGCAGCAGCAGCCGGCGCCAGGTCCGGGGTGAGGGCGGCTCCGGTACAGACCTGGCCCGCAGTGGTGCAGCAGCTGCGCCGTGGCCATCACGACGCCCGAGTTCCTGCTCTGCAGCAGCGGCTTGGCGGCGCGCAGCAGCAGCCGGCGCCAGGTCCGGGGTGAGGGCGGCTCCGGTACAGACCTGGCCCGCAGTGGTGCAGCAGCTGCGCCGTGGCCATCACGACGCCCGAGTTCCTGCTCTGCAGCAGCGGCTTGGCGGCGCGCAGCAGCAGCCGGTGGTCGGGGTCCAGGCTGGGTGAGTGCGACGAGTGCCGCTTGGGCGTGGTCGGCGTGTCGCTGTCAGAGTCGTAGAACGGCTTGTCGCTGTCGCTGTCGCTCGAGTATTGCTGGAATACATTATCTTTAAGACTCTGTTCATATATTCGTTCTAGAGCTTTTTTAGCGTTTGGCTATGACGTATCCGCTGACGATGCATCAGATACATCATCTTTCTAGCGTTGTCCCGTGGTTATAGCGAGTTTGGTAATTACACTGAAGCGACTGCCGATCTGACCTTCGTAACCTTATAGGAGAACCAGACTATTATTGGATGTCTTAAAGGCGACTAATGGTATATCGGGTTTTGTGTGTGTGATTGTGTAGGCGACATTTCCATCTAGTTTTGTTTCCATCTAACCCAGCCCGGCTTTATTTTTGGCTGAATGTGGTTGAAGGGGCATGCTGCCTCTTTGACTCTGCCTACCCCTTCGGGGATTATGGGCGTGATGTTATGTATGTATGTATACATTTGAAAAATCCAGTGGTCCGTGCTCATGTTTAAACCCGCATGACTGGGTTATGAGGCGCGTGTCCTTACTATTGAGCTACCACCGCTCAACATCGTCAGCAACGACGTGGCAACATATTCAAAAACCATATATTCTCAGCCATTTATATATATATAAGATCTGGAGTAATATTTTAAGTATGAAAAAACAAGAAAGATTTTATATATCCACAAGGTTCCGATATTACAATAGACTTATGTTCAAGTGATTATGACTTTGTCTTATTTAAACAACTATGACCACCCAGTTACCTCGCTGTTGGGGTCCGGGAAGCAAGTCTTGGCGTACACGGTGAGCACGTTCAGCAGAGCCAGCTGCCCCCACTCATCCACGTCCGCTAGTAACGAACACAGCTTTCTGAAAGATATATTTTATGTTGAAATTTTGTTGTTTATATGATGGACTAAACACATAAGATTTTCTCGGACATTTCAAAGAAATGGAACATTACTGAAAATGTTTGACGCAGTATTCGGAGAAATGCTTACAGAGATTAAGTCGATGATTATGCTTGCAATAGTAGAGTAAAAAGGTAGGTGGGTATTTTTAAATTGATTTGCAATATATTTCGTGTAATCTCTGCCAAGCGTTTCAATTCCGCCAATTTTTTCCAACATCGTAACAGAGGGTAGTTTGGAATATTCGCGGAGATTACACGATTGAAGAGCAATTTAAAATGTACATCACCTCACCATTGACACAAGCCAAGAGACAGATACCATAGTGTCACATTAACTTGCATTAATTATCACAATAATTCCAACAGTATTAACCTTAATTTAACTTGTTAGAAGCTTTAAATAATAAAGAATCACAGCCCAGCTAGAGATAAGCAATGCAAAACACTTAATACCTGTAACTCTTATCAATCAGGCTCATTCTCTCTGGACAGACTTCGGAGAAGGCCATTGCAGCCGATCCCACTACGAGAGGCGCCTTGTCCGATAACAGCTTCTCGATGATCGACACCAGCTCCTCTTTCTGGTCTGGGTCGATGCTAGAAAAGGAAACCATTTTAGATGTGTAAAAACAACTGAACTATCTTCACGTCCCATGTTGGGCTGGGACTCAAAATATAATGTGCCAACTGTGTTTCTTGCCTAGCCTGTCGTAAAACGCGACCAATGGTGTATGGAGTTCTCAATTTGTGATTACGTAGGCGTCGAGCTAGCCACTTGTCACTGCTTTTTCACAATTTATCGAACCAAAATAATTTTTTGGCTGAATGTGGTTTATGGTGCTTATGGCTCTTTTAACTCTACTTACCCCTTCGGGGATTACGGGCGCGATGGTATGAGGATACTACTGTGGTAAAGTATTATTAAAAGCATACTGTCCCATGTTGGTTTGGGCCTTAAAAAGAATTTGCCAATTGTGTTTTTTGCCTAGCATGTTGTAAAAGGCGACTAATGGTATATCGGGTTTTGGGTATGAGATTGAGCAGGCGACGAGCTAGCCACTTGTCACTACTTTTTCACAATTTTTCATCTAACCCAACCCAGTTTTATTTTTGGCTGAAAGTGGTTAAAGGGGCCTGCTGTCCCTTTGACTCTGCTTACCTCTTCGGGGATTATGGGCGTGATGTTATGTATGTATGTATGTAAATATTTACATATTATAAAACAAAGTCGCGGTTTCTGTCTGTTTGCTTTGATCTTTTAAACTACGGAAGGGATGTTGATGCGGTTTAATTTTAAATATTCATGGACAAAGACTGAGAGATGACTCACTAGATGAGTTTCTCACAATACAAAATATTATCCATGTAGAGATTATCAGACTGCATCATAGTTTATTATTGCTTAATAATTTTATGAGTTATTTCTTAATTTATTTTATTAAGTGTAGTCGACGAGCTAGCCACTTGTCACAATTTTTTCACAATTTTCCATCTAGCTCAGCCTAGTTTTGTTTATGGCTGAATGTGGTTAGGGGGCCTGCTGCCACTTCGGGGATTATGGGCGTGATGTTATGTATGTATGTACGTATTTTATTAATTTCGGACCTTGTGAAAAAAGCCAGCCACAGAATATTCGTGTATAGTTTAATAATCAGCAATAATAATATGTGCTTACCTGTAAAGCTTAGGAATAGCATGAGCAGCAGTCTTTCTGACGTAAGGACTCATGTCGCTGGCTGAGTCCCTGATGGCTAGCATCACGATAGGCACAATCATGGTCACTCTGATCGACGATAACACACGGAGTGCACTGGCTCGGATAAGCTGATTAGGATCCTGAGAAATTGAGAAAGAGTAAGGTTATTAATTTTGTATACAATCTTATAATTGATGTCTTCTATCGCGGTATGGTGTATTATGTATGATGTGAAAATGTTTTATGGATTTACTTAAATTTCTTCATCATGCCTATCATTAATTAATTAATTTATTTATTTGCACAAAATCCACAGCTCTTATATAATTAATTTTACAAGACACTTTAATTCTAATCTTAAAGCTAATGACGGATTTTGAATATGTTTGTATCACATAAAAATAACAATGACAAAGAGACGATCGGACGCAGACGATGCATCCATACTAAACACTACTTTGAAACATAATATGGGTACTATGTTGCAAAGTAGTCTAGTAGTAATTTGTCATAGATTGATTGATTTCAGGCATTCCCATCAGATAATGTACTTTTCAGTTAATTCTTACTGTTACTTTACAAACACAATACAAATTAAATCATATTAACTTTTGCACTATGTAACATAGTTTTTTTTTATATGCAGACTTTTTCAGGGAATATTCTCTCGTCATAATCAGAAATTTTTTTATACTATTTGGTTATTAACAAGCAGTGTACGAACCTTCAGAGCCCTCTGAAAGGTGCTGATGGAGAGTAGAGCCAGGTCCTGCTGCTCCTCGGCATACCGAACCAAGTACACATACACCAGCTTCTTCACTTCTATGTTCTTTGAGACCACATTCTTCACCACAGCAGGGAATCTGTTAAAAAGCAAGGAATAGAAAAAAAGCTAGCCAGTGCATTTTGTGACAGCAGTAAGAATATTGTAAATACAACACAAAAAGTTAAGTAATTTTCAAAATACCTCTATGAAACTAGATTTAATTAAGGGTATCATTGAATAAAACTACATAATAGTAACTTAATAAGTATTTTGTGTTAAAACCCATTTAACCTTTATTATAAATTTCCGCAGGGGGCTTTATCACTCAAGTGCATTAAATTGGATAGTAAAAAAAACTGACACTGTACTGTACTTAAATATAATATTTATTAGAGTGAGTATAAAATCTAAAATTTTGTTTTTATAACTCTTTCTTTATTCTTTATGGTCTGAATGGCCGTATGCAGATTAATTGCACAATGTATCTAAATGTATCTAATAAATAAATAAGATACTTACAAATCCGATGCATCTCTGCCTTTAGCAATCATCCCAATTATTCTTTTCATGGCCTCCAACTTCAGTGAGTCTTTTGACCCATCCAGCATAAGTTTCAAGTCACCATTTCTGAAAGGCATCACAACAATTTTAGTGTTATTTAACCACTCTATAAGATAAATAAATTCATCCGAAACTTAAAGATTTCAAAAGCTTTATGTTCTCCTCTTAGCGTGGACCATTGTATGTGGCATTCTCCATAGTACAAATTCACTATCCGTCTGGCTTCATTAATAGATTTAATTCACAAAGGAGATCTAAACTCAAATATATTTTTATTTATGTAGCTCTCAAAAACTGAAAAAGCCCTTATAAACCATAAAGTAATACAAAACAGAACAATTTGAATATACCACCGGTTCAGAATCTCACTTCTACCAATCTACCAAGATCTTAGTTTTTAGGAGTTAAAATATGTTTTATATTACAGACATTACTGAGGGGGGTTTGGGCCACTAAGGGCTACAGCACCTGGACCCACCCCTAATTTTGCATAAAACATGAAAATTACTTCTGACATCCAGTAATTACAAATCCTATCTTGGAGAAAGTTGATATGAAACATGACATCTTTGTCAAAGTTTCAGAACACATGAACCACATGTTTCAGAATGTTGAAATCTGAAAAATGTATATGGAAGAAGATGGCACATCTAATTTGCTTTCAATAAACAATAAGCGGTTGGAGTTAACTAATTGTATTTATTTATAGAAACATTTTGCATATCATTGCATTGCCCCCATAAGCCTTTGGTCCAGGGTGAGGCAACACAATATTATTGATATGGTTGGTGGTTAGATGATGGTTCTTATAGTAAATAGACCTTGGCACACGAGTTCCAGCCCCTGCCTCCCCAGCTTGCATGTCATTCGTTTAAATTAATAATCTTAGTCTTAGAGGCTTTTCTTATTATGAGGACCACTTGAAGCAAAATAAAGATCAGAGAGTGGAACTACTAGAAAGTTGAGGAGTTAAATTTTAATTTAATTTTACTACTTACTTCTTGTAATCAGGTTGAAAGAAAGCACCAGATGCCGGATCGCTGGCTGGATATTCCACTTCCCCTGTGACGACTTTGTCGTTATTGTAAGACGAAATGCTCGTCATTTTGTTAGCTACAATTCCACACTTCAATTAACTATTTTGTTCGTTTATTTCCTACAAAATAAAAGATAACTTGAGCTGTTGACGTTGGAGAAATTGGACATTTCATTCTGCCATCTGACAGCTACAAACAAGAAATGAATGTTGACAGCATATTAACCAGTCATGATTGGTATTGATAACAAAAGCCGCATTTCTATTGGTGTTTTACAAAACTGTGTGTGGTCATAGAGACAGTATTATTTAGTGTCAGATGCGTTTTGTTAGCATTTTATTTTAAATTAAATAAGAATGTGCGTTTAACAATCGTAGTGAGTTATCTATATTATTATTGGCAGAAAAAAAGCGCGGGAAACGGCAAACGAGGCGGTCTAGTTTTTCAAGCGTTTTTTGCATTTTAATTTTTAAAATTATTCTTGGGATCAGTTAAGTAGCGTAGTGTGTATATTTGTAACTTATTTTGTATATATTATATTATTTTGTGCTTTTCCTGAAAGAATTTGGTGAGTTTTTACAATTTATAAACTTGCATGAACGAACCCGACGACCCGGGGGGTACGGGCCCCCCGGTGTCTAATTACGTAACTATTAGTTGTACAAATTCGGGTATGGAGACGGAGGGCTCATTTCAAGATACGGACGGTGATCTTACGAAAGAAAATAATGTTAGGCGAAAAAGAACATCCGCCCGTAGAGTTTGTAAGCATTGCAAGAAGCGGAGAAGGAATCATAAAATCTCAACTTTAGCAGGATCACTAGACGAGTTTGATTGTCAATGTAGTAATAGTTTTTATAGTGAACAACATAAGGAATCTCAGGAAACCTCGGTTACTACTCATGTTCCCACCTCAGCATCTAATTCAGTGCGTGACGCATCTGATATTAATGCCATTAGGGTACCAGTCGGGAGACCTACTTATTTAGCTTCTGACTTGGCACCATACGTTATACATGTTCAGCGGGAGCAGGTATCGCCAAATGATAATCGCAATATTCACCCTATATCATTCGGACATTTCTTAAAAAAAAGTTATGTGAAAAATATAATTAACGGCAGTTTAAAGAAGATTGGTAGAAACAGATTGTCAATTTCTTTTTCAAAATTTGAAGATGCAAATGCTTTTCTCAATAATGACATTTTAAAGAAAAATAATTATAAAGCTTTTATTCCTGTTTTCAACGTAACTCGTATGGGTGTAGTAAGGGGAGTACCTACTGACTGGACTGAGGAGGAAATTATTCAAAATATCTCTACGCCGTTAGGAGTTGGGCAAGTTTTAAAAGCTAGACGTATCAAAAAGAAAACTTTTATTAATGGTAAAGCTGAATTTGCGCCCATAGAAACCGTCGTTCTTACATTTGACGGGCAAACATTACCAAAACGGATTTTCTTGTGTTTTAATTCCTTACCTGTTGACTTGTATATATATCCCACAATACAATGTTTTCACTGTTGTAGATATGGTCATATAAAAAGTCTGTGTCGTTCTACTCCTAGGTGTTTTAAATGTGGACAGGGTCATTCGGGAGACAATTGTCAAGTGGAAGAAGACAGTATTATCTGCTGCCTCTGCTCCGGTCATCACGTAGCTACTAGTAGAGCTTGTCCTGAGTTTTCTAGACAAAAAAATATCAAAGAATCCATGGCCAAAAATTGCATAACGTATGCTGAAGCTTTAAAATTACACCCTCCTATCTCTAAATCGTATGCTGATGTCCTGATTTCGCCTATTACACGAAATCCTCAAAGCCCTAACAGTTCTCCTAAATATAACCCATCAAATATTGGCTCAAATAATATTCCATATAAAAAGACAGTTTTCCTAAAACCCAAGTCACCTTCCAAGCTAGGTAAAGGATATGACCGTGCTAGTCACGAAGCTTTGGTTAAGGATTATAACAGTCCTTTTGCCCCTAGCCATAATGTATTAATAAATAATATTGCAAAAACCTCACTCGATAATTTGCCAATTAAAGACTTGATAATAGCATTAATTAATTCACTGTCGTCATCGAACCTTCTAAGCTTACCGTCCAACGCTGCCCTGCCTAAAGACGTAATAGAAATAAATAACATCCAACATGGATCAGTTGAACACTGTGATTCAATGGAATTGCCGCAGCATCCAAAATAAGAAATCTGATTTAATATATATGATAAATAAATTTTCTCCATTTATTATAGCTCTCCAGGAAACATGGCTTCGGCCTTCCTCAATATTTAAAATTCCGGGCTTCTCCTGTGTGCGAGAAGACCGAGCTGATAACTACGGTGGAGTAGCTCTCCTTATCAAAAACTCATCCTCATTTGTACATATTCCCATTCCTAATCACAATGATAATTTTTCTATTATTGCGATTCGTGTAAATAGTTTATGTTACGTATCTGTATATATTCCCCACCCTTCCTCTGTAATATACGATGAAATTTACAATATACTCGAAAATTTACCTAGACCTTTAGTAATAATGGGAGATTTTAATGCTCAGCATCAATCATGGGGAAGTTCCAACTCCAATCACTACGGAAACCGCATCTTGGACATCTTAGATAGCTGTAATTTGTGTATCCTAAACACTGGGTATCCTACTCGTCGTACCCAACCACATGAAGGAATAAGTGTACCGGACTTAACCATTTGCTCACCTGACTTGGCATCCTGTCTATATTGGTCTACCTTATCTTTATCATTTGGTAGCGATCATTTTCCCATACTTATAACGTTTCCCACTAACCAAAAATCTCTTAATTACCGCCCTCCACGTATGAAATTTAGACTAGCCAATGGTAATTGGCTCTCGTTTAAAGAGAAAGTAGAGCAAAATATCAATTCACTTCCAGCAGTTACTGATAGTAATCAGTCAACTTGTGCCGAGGCTTTAGCTTCATTATTATTAAAGTCTGCCAATGAGACATTCCCTTGCAAAACAGGTCACCATAGAAAATTACCCTCTCCTCCTTGGTGGGACAGTGAATGTTATGAGGCTATTAAGAAAAGAAAACAAGCTGAACTACTATACCGAGCTTGTTCTACAATAGAAAATTTTAATCAACTTTCAGCCATTATAACTAGCACACGAAAATTGTTTAAACAAAAAAAATGGGAAGGTTGGAAACATTTTTGCTCTTCTATCTCTCCAAATACTCCTCCATCTGCTGTGTGGTCGAATATACGAAGATTTCGGTCAGTTTTCAAGGAATCTTCTCCTAGTGTTCTCGAAAAACCTTTGGTTGATACTTTTTTGGACAAATTGGCCCCATCGTTTGTTCCAGAGGACAATTTTATTAATGTTTCATTAGCATCAGATATAGAACAAACAGGATTGAACGCTCCATTCAATCTCTGTGAACTTAAAGGTATTTTGGCATATGTCAAAGATTCGGCACCGGGGATGGATGGGATCCCTTATTCTTTCCTGTCTCATTTAAGCGACTCATGTTTGACCTACTTCTTGAATATAATCAATTCTATTATGCGCACTGGTTGTATTCCCTCTAAATGGCGGGAACAAGAGGTGATTCCGATACTCAAGCCGAGCAAGCCGTCCGATGATGCTGATTCATATCGCCCCATTGCTTTGTCATCAGTTTTAACAAAAATTGCTGAACACTTGGTCAAAAATCGATTAGAATGGTTTGTGGAAAGTAAGGATTTGTTAAGTAAAAATCAATTTGGTTTTAGAAAAGGCAAGGGGACTATGGACAGCATTGGTATTTTTACCACTGATATTCGCATAGCTCTCTCCTGTAATGAATCTCTACTAGCCTCTTTTCTTGACATAACTGCAGCATATGACAACGTCTTATTACCCATTCTTAAGAAAAAGTTGCATGATTTGGAAGTGCCAGCATTACTAATAAATTTTATTGTTAATATTTTATCGGAAAGAGCTATTGACATAATTCAAGACGGTTTGCAAAAACATTCAAGGCTTCTGTGGAAAGGCCTTCCCCAGGGTTCGGTTCTCAGCCCATTGCTCTTTAACATTTATACATATGATTTAGATAAATGTATTAATAACAATATTAAAGTTTTACAATATGCTGACGACTTACTTTTGTATACAGCTGGTAGTAGCGTTCACAACTTAGCACAATCTTTAACTTCATTCTTACAAAATTTAAAGTCATGGTTAGACAAAAATGGACTTAGTCTGTCTGTACCTAAAAGTTCAATTATTCTATTCACCCGAATGCGTCGACCTCCGTCGTTCTCAGTATTTTATGACAATTATCCTATGCCTATTAAAAGTGAAACTAAATTTTTGGGGATTATTTTGGATTCTAAATTATCTGGACTTTCCCATTTTTATTACATATTTGCCAAGTGTGAAAGATATTTAAATATTCTACGTTGCTTATCAGGTGTTTGGTGGGGAGCCCACCCATTTTCCCTGAAACTCTTATATAATGCCCTTATAAGGAGTACACTTGATTATGGGACAAACTTTTTAGAGCCATGTAGTATTGTTGGTCTGAAAAAATTAGATGTCATCCAATCTAGAGCTCTTCGCATTGTTGCTGGAGCTATGCGATCAAGTCCTATCAACGCCTTGCAAGTTGAATGCGGTGAGCCTCCCCTGGGACTCAGACGCCAATACTTAAGCGATAGATTCTTGTTTCGAGCTTTTCAGAGTTATTTCCACCCGCTCTATTTTAAGTTACAGCGTTTGTCCTGTTTAGTTGAAACTTCGCCATATTGGGCTCATAAATCCCCGCCATGTTTAATAATTAGTTTCCGTAAATTTTCCTCCCTTGAAGCTCCAACACATAAATCTGCTTATCTTCCAATTTTTTCCATTGATTATGATGCGCTAATCCTGCCAACAAACGTTTGCTTTGATTTAAATATTTCAAGAAATAACAAACAATGTAATGTTGAATTCAATTTTATCCTACAGGCAAATTGGCCAGATTGGCATTACATATATTGTGATGCTTCGAAGCACTCTCCAGATTCTCACGTTGGTGTTGGGGTCTTTCATCAACAATATAAAATTACCCAGAAAATCAAACTGCCTCCCCAATCCTCAGTATTTACAGGAGAATGTTACGGCATTTATAAATCATTGGAATATATCCTCCTCATGAAACTTAAAAAATCTGTAATTTTTTCTGACTCTAAAAGTGCTTTAGAAGCATTAGTCAAGTTTCCTTTTAAGTCTAATACTAACTACTCAGTTATAATTGACAGTAAAAAAAAATTACACCAATGTTCTTTAAACGGTTATGAAGTTATTTTTGCCTGGACACCTGGACACTGTGGTATTTTAGGAAATGAGAAGGCTGACCAGCTGGCCAATGATGCAATTGTCTGTGGCGATATCTTTCCTTATATGAACTATTGTAATGATCTGCTCTGTCTTGCAAAAACCTCACTTCGTGAGGCCTGGGAGGAATATTGGCGTGAGAGTAGTAAAGCCAAAGGCCGCTACTATAAAAACATCCAGCCCCAGATTCCTATTAAGCCGTGGTTCTCTAGATGGAAGCTGAATAAGTTGGCTACTACTAACCTTATTACAATGCGTTTAGGCCATGTTTGCACTCCTGCTCATTTAGCACGTTTGCATATTGTTGACGCTGATATGTGTGCCTGCGGTGCTGATGTGGGAGACCTCAACCACATCTTTTTTGCTTGTGAGAATTATGACCATTCTTCTTTATTTGCTTCCCTAGAGTCCCTCCGTATTCCATTTCCGACATCTATACCTACTCTTTTATCGTCAAATGACATGTGTGTATATAATATTTTGTCGACTTATATGTTCCAAAACAATATTAAATTATAAATATGTAATATCTTTTTATAAAAAGTAATTTTATTATTTCATATTATTCCTATAACACTCCTTACCTTACTGATCCTACCTACTGTCCTATCTGATCCTGTATTAATTTAATGATAAATCCGTTTCCTTAACTTTGTTTGTGGCTAAAGCACAAGCCGTGCAAAGCCAAGAAAAAAAAAAAAAAAAAAAAAAAATTATTATTGGCAAAGCAATAAAATTGTTTTAGCTTCTTCTTGTTTGTGTGCACTGAATAGGTATTGGAATAATTATGTATTATAAATACTAAGTCCAGGGTAGAGACTAAATTCATAACTATAACACTAGGTCTGAGGAAGTTTCCAAGCTTAATTAATCTTATAACTAAATTTTAAACTTAGGTAGGTACTTACTTACTAATATTTAAGGCTAGTTGTTTGTTTGTTGGTTTGCTTGGACGCGCTAATCTCACGAACTTTATCATTACCTAACTATAAATGGTGGTAAAACCGCAGGCACAGCTAGTAATTAATAACTTAAAAGTTTAGAATGGGAAGCTGCTGCGAGAAATAAAAAATAAATAAGTTTAGTTCCTATTATCGAGCAAGTGAGCCAACATATCAAGTGTTCGTATCTTAAGATGCTAGTGAACCCAACTGATAATAAATTATCCTTATTAGTGCATGAATTCAAGTGTGTAAGCAAACTATTTCTGAAGATAATAAACTCGAAGTGTGACACACGTACTAAATATAAATAAGGTTGTGATAGCAATAGATATACTTAATGTTCCTATACATTATTACCTCAAGGATATAATGTATAGGAACTGATATGACGATTTGTTCATAAAGGTAGGGTATTTGTCTCGGATCTAGGTGTTTGGGTTACATCACTATAATTTCTATAATACTTACATATTAATCAGATAATGATCATAATTATGTTATATCTCATAACGCTGTTACAAATTCGCAAAAGGACAAATAAATTTCTAATACCGCTCTTGAATACCGCGCAGCTCTAGTGGAATTTTATCCTAATTTGGGTCACGTACATAATACGAACAAAAATAATAATGTCCTCCTAACCGATATCGGTTACGGCGGCCAATCTCAACGAGGATTAGCCAACTGCGCAGGAGATATTATAGTGCACAAGTGTGTGCGCTAACACAAGTGCACTCTCTATTCCTTCACACTCATAGTCCGGTGAGACGGCAATTCGACATGACCGGAGAGAGGTTAGGCGCAGGACCAATGGCTTAACGTGCTTTCCGAGGCACGGGGGTGATTAAACCGCCAACTTCCTGACTCCGGGCTGTTACTGAGTAATTTGGATATTGAAATACCCAGCCACAAATTTTAGGCCCGACCCGGGATTTGAACCCGGGACCTCTTGGTCCTTAGGCGGCGCATGCTACCACTAGACCAACGAGGCAGTCGATATATCGAATACGAACAAGTATGCATTTATTACTTACTCATAAAGGGTTTTAAGGCAGCCTACACAAATACCTCGATGTCTTCACAGTGAATAGAATGTGCAACTCATGTCAAATAACGGAGATCCTATAAACACAAGCTCCCGTAACATTATATTATTTCCAGGCCTGATAGACACTTAATGCGGAGAAATGCGGCAACGTTGAGAGAATTAAGTGGGTACTTAAATTATGAATTTAATAAAAGGCAAGCGAGGATCGTGTTTAATTTCGTTGATACAGCGAGTATCTGCTTGTGAGTTTATTTAATTTATGCAAGACTTTGAACGTGTGTTAACTGAAATTTGTTTCATGTTTAAAATGTTGTTTTTCCTTATCATTTCTCATTGCGCCAGTCTGTGATCATGTGGAATAGAACACAGTGACCTACATAAATGGCGGTTTTAATAAGATTGAGATTTTTTTTGTTGAGACCTATTTTCTTCACACATTTCATTTTCACAATTAGGTGCGTATTTTAAATCAATGCGAAATTTACTCTGACTACTTAGCTGTTTTTACCTAAGGAGTCACTTATCTGATATTAGATATGTAATGATATTTTGCATGTTCAAAACTCCAAAGTTTGATCATTATCATCAGCATCCTTGCCGATTTCGGCTACAGCGATTAGGCTACAAACCTATTGGGTGCTTGGCCCTCAGAGCGGAAAGCGAAACGCCCATAGTTTTTAATCATAAAAAAAAAACGAACAGGGCTGCTGTTGAATTGATTTCATTAAGTACTTTGTCCCATTTTGGTCGGGGACTTAAAAATAATGTGCCAACTGTGTTTCTTGCCTAGCATGTCGTATAAGGCGACTATTGGTATATGGGGTTTTGGGTATGTGACATGTAACTAGCCACATGTCACTACTTTTACACAATTTTCCATCTAACCCAGCCCGGTTTTGTTTTTGGCTGAATGTGGTTGAAGGGGTCTGCTGCCCCTTTGACTCTGCCTATCCATTTGGGGATTATGGGCGTAATGTTATGTAAGTACTTAACTTCACGAAGGAAAGTAAACCTTCGTGAAGTTAAGTACTTACATTGTTTGACCATAACAAATACCTATGAGTTCAAGGCAGAGTCCCCACGTGCGTGTTATTCGCGCCATTTATCATTAGAGGCGTGTTCCGCATTCCTCTTTATTATGGGTACCTACTCCCCCTTACGAAGGTTGGTTGGGGGATTCACACCACGTGACGATATATACAGCTAGTATACCGATACTAGCTGTTACCCGCGACTTCGTCTGCGTGGAATTGGACTAAATTGTAGTGGGAATAATTATTTTCTGAAATAAAAAAACCCAAGTTATTCCTTATGTACTAATGAAAGCGTCGCCAAAATCGTCCAAACCTACCGTTTTATTGATCGGGACAAACAGAAAGACAGTTATTTTCGTATTTATCATGAAACAATATGGTATATCTACCTAATGTAAGAAGTCCTTTAAGACTTTTTGGTGTAAGTATACGAATCGTGTACTCTCGTAAGCATTGAGTAAATTGTCATTATGTTCACCTTTTAAAGCAGGGGTGCCTAACTTTTTAGAGGACCACATTGATTTAATTAGATATCGTTCAGGGACCTTTGCTAATTTAAATCTAATAAAATTGTAGGTCTTCCGTGCACCAAATGAGAAGTCTTGCGGACTACTGGTTGTGAACCACTGTTTTTAAAGGGACAAAATTTAAATTTTATTTACTTTTTTGTAGGTAGGTATACTTATATATGTAACTTGTACGCAAATAGGTAGGTATGTACAAGGCGACTAGGTGTTGCGTTTGTGATTTAATAAAACACTTGATCATTTATAGCTGATAGTTAAATCTATTGTTCTAATAGATTAGATTGCCACAAGTCTTTACATACAACAGCACTTTCATACTTACCGAGATACATACATACATATCATTACCGCCATAATCCTTAAAGGGGTAGGCAGAATCAAAGGGACAACTAGCCCCCTTAACCATTTTTAGCGAAAAAATAAAACTGGGTTGAGTTAGATGGAAAATTGTGAAAAAGTAGTGGCCCACACAATCACACCCTGTCGAGAATTGGAACCTTCTTGCCGCCTCATTTCAGATTTATTCTTTTTTCACCGTGCGTTCGAATTACGCGCGTCTTTTGTTTTCATTGCAATTTTTTATACTAGGTATTGTAATATAGGTAATAATAATCTTCCTAGCGATATGCCCCGTGTTTAGACGGGGTCCGCTTAGACCATGATCCCGGATTTAGCGAGTCTGGTAATTACATTAAAGCGACTGCCGATCTGACCTTTCCTATCCTAAGATAGATATGGAACCAGACAATTTTTGGATCATGATTACAAATACAAAATTGTTTAAATTTGCAGGTTTCATCACGATGTTTTCTTTCACCGTGGAGCTAGTAGTATAAATACGTAGATACATAGACTTGAAAAATCCAGAGGTACGCGCCCGGGTTTGAACCCGCACTCTTCGGTTAAGAGGCACGTGTCCTTACCATTGAGCTACCGCCGCATATTGTAATATAATAATATTGTATTTTCATTAACTTAACCACTTTTATATACGATGTGCCTAGTTTTTTTTTATTCACAATACCACCGACGTCACCAATCCCAGGCGGTCAACGTGTTTGCCGCTAGGTCCACACCCAAACCCTAAACTAACATATCGATAAAATCAATGTCCCATGTTGGTCTGGGCCTTGGCCCATGTCGATCTGGGACAAAAAATATAATGTCTGGGACAAATAATCATGTGGACTGGCATTTCTTCTCCTATGGTAAAAATGGAGCTTGTTTTTGTGCCTTGCGGGGGACGAGGAGGCTGTCTAACTTTAGACAGCTACATTTCCGCAATTCTGCTGGAACAAGTCGTTCCTTATACAGGATATATCGGTAATGACTTCCTCCTTATGCACGATAACGCTCGTTGTCACGCTTCTCGTGCCACAACTGAATACCTCGTGATTTAAATTAATTTGGTATCAATTTAAAGTTAACAGTGTTAACTTTTTAACGTTAAATTAAAGTAAATCTGTTAATTTAACAGATTCACCTCTTAAATGGTGCCATTTCAACCTACTTTAAAAAATAAGGAGGTTCTCAATTTGACCGTATATATTTTTATTATTCCTTGTTATTTAGTACTCAAGATCGCTCGGAATCAATTCTAAGTAAGCGATTCCATACTTTTGCCCGCGAGTGTATAACGATACATTCATTTAAAAAGCAGTTTATTGATAATACATAATCTAATAAAATTTTTATTATGTTAATTTTATAGTCTTTAGAACAGAACAATAATAGAAGTATAGGTACATTACACATTCATTAACATAATTTGAAATTGCTATGCCTAAATAGGTAACATGATGGACTGTATAATTTAATATAATATAACATCTTGTATCACAATCATGCAATGCAATAAATTAAGTAAGTTTGAATAAAATCTAAAAACGAATAAAAATAAATTATTTAGTAAGAGAGTCGTCCCCTCACTTTTATTTTCATAGATCTATTAAAATAGTGATACAACAGGACATATTCGTCCCCTCAACCGGCGTCTGACTCTTGGGCAGAGTTGGTTGGGACGTGCTGGGTGGCCTAGCACGTCTCTCGGTGCGTGCGTGCTTGTTGTTGTGCATCCGACGCTCCCGTAGGGTGCACAACAGCGACCACCGCCGCGCGAGGTGAGCCGCGCATTGCGGCACGCGCCCACCCGGTGGAGCTGCTGCTAATGTCGACAGTGAGGATAAAGGCTCCTCCAGTACCGTCCAGAAGTCCGCCAAAAAAAGGACATGCCAACTCATAAAAAAGAACATAGGCTGTTGGCCCGCTCTTGCGTCTGCCAGCGTGTAAGGCACGTTGTCACTTATAATGTCTTTCAATAAGGTTTTAATGGAATTTTGGAAGCCTTGTTCTTGCATTGGTACAGACGAGAAGTTGACAGCCATATTAGTGTAATGGTTCATACAAAACCAAAGGGCGCGAGTTCTATACCCGGAGCCAAAGTTGCTAGTACGGGTAGTTTTTTTTTTGAGTCTGAATTTGTAGTACCTTCTTTGGTTCTAATTTCCATAATTCAAGCTATTTATTTTCGAATTACTTAGATTAAAGTACATGTGAGGTGTTGCCGAATACCTATTTATTTTTATTTTATTGAACGGTATAAACCCATATGGCCTTTGACTAGATATAGTTCTATTATTCTAGTACCGCAAGTACCATGTGGCTTTGAGGCCTCATAAATAATTCCGATTCGGGCCAGATCTTCACGTCTTCAATCCTCAAACGCAATAGGCTGATCTTCATCCGACTCCGAAGAGGCCAGCATCAGCAATGCGCGTCATTACCATCCCACTGCTCATCGTTCCACCAGCGTCTGAAGTTTTTGTACACAGTCGTCTTCTTCACAGCCTCTTTATCATTGAGAGCAGCACACAAGTTGCAGATATCTGACTCTATGGTGTGCTCGTAGCGGAAATGATTTTGCCATCGAAAGAAATCATAGTAAGCTGTCCTGTTCTTGTAGATGGCGTCCATGGTTTCCGCTAGTTTGGTCACGCCCAACTCTCGCGCGTTCAGGTAGCTGCCGGGCGGGAGGAATCTGGAGAAGAAAAAAGTAAAAGGTACAAAAAAAACTATATTCGAATTTATACATAACAAAAGTTCATATTTATTTTTGATGCGAGGAATGTTTCATGCTTTATCTAGCCATTCGAAATACGAAGACGTGATGTGGGGGACTCTCCCAGACATAATAAAGGTCTTCTGCGGTTTCAAGTTCAAGTTCGTCTATAGAAAATACTATACCACTACATCAACTACTACGTCAGGAACTGGGATAAATGGTATTAAATAGACAAAAAACCGCAGATAAGAGCTAAATTACCACAAAATAGTCAATATATTCTCGTTAGTTACCTTTGTGGTGTTTACAATGCTCTTTTATCCTCGAACAACTATTTAAAACTACATTTAAGTTATAAACAAACCCCAGCGAAGGGATACACGTTCTTGTTCCTGTTTCAAAGATTCAAAATCCCATTCACAACAATATTAACCCACGTAACTTTATCTTCTCTTAGGCTCCCTGTCTACCGGAGCAGAGCGAGGCAGCGGAGCGGAGAAACGGAGAAATATTAAATAATAGGATTGCACATAATCTTCGCTTCACTTTAGTGGACATTTTCTGTTGGTCAATTTTTTACTCGCTTACTTCGCTCAAGTGGAGCGAGGTAGCGGAGCGGTGAGCGAGTTAAATATCCACCAATAGAATTGCATAAATTCTTTGGACCTCTGCAGTGGATATTTTCTATTGGCCGATTTTTAACTCGCTCACTCCGCTCAAGTGGAGCGAGGCAGCGGAGCGGTGAGCGAGTTAAAAATCCACCAATAGAATTGCATAAATTCTTTGGACCTCTGCAGTGGATATTTTCTATTGGTCGATTTTTAACTCGCTCACTCCGCTCAAGTGGAGCGAGGTAGCGGAGCGGCGAGCGAGTTAAATATCCACCAATAGAATTGCATAAATTCTTTGGACCTCTGCAGTGGATATTTTCTATTGGCCAGCAGAATATGTCCACTAAAGAGAAGCGGAGATTTTGTGCAATCCTATTGGTTAATATTTCTCCGTTTCCCCGCTTCGCTACCTCGATCCGCTCCGGTAGACAGACAGTCTTAAACGGAATTGAATTGAAATTAGTTAAGTATACATTTCGGAGTTCGTCATAATCCGGCCTTTAGTTTCCAAACTAGTATATCTGTTAATCTTTGACATACGTACAGCAAATTAGGGAACGTGCCTACGTACATAGGGTTGCCAGGTCGCCAAACCTAATAGCCGGACAGATCAGCCAGTTTGGTCGGACATTTAAGTAAAAAGGCCGGACCAGGCGGTCCGGCCTTTTTACATTATTGACGGACTGCGGTAGAGACCGATAGTGGACTCGCCTACGCTCGGTCACGTTTGGCACTCGCTTCTTTGTGAAATGTAAAAAGCCTAACAAAAGCCGGACAAGCCGGACACCGGTTTATTTTGGCCGGACACCCAATAAAAAAGCCTATCTATGTCCGGCTTTATGCGTAC
Source organism: Glyphodes perspectalis (assembly GCA_951394215.1). Lineage (NCBI taxonomy): Eukaryota > Metazoa > Arthropoda > Insecta > Lepidoptera > Crambidae > Glyphodes > Glyphodes perspectalis. Next base: position 14,090,948 of record OX596215.1, read on the forward strand.
GCTTGGCAACGCTATACGTACATACTACGTGCCCTACCCACGGTTACCATTCCTAGTACATGCAAAGCCCTCACCCCCCATCCCTTAAGTTGTTACAAACATAACATCACGCCCATAATCCCCGAAGGGGTAGACAGTGTCAAAGGGGCAGCATGCCCCTTCAACCACATTCAGCCAAAAATAAAACCGGTCTGGGTTAGATGAAAAATTGTGAAAAAGCAGTTTCAAGCGGCTAACCTGTTGCCTACACAATCACACACCCAAAACCCGATATACTAGGCAAGAACCACAGTTGGCATATTCTTTTAAAGTCCCGGACCAACATGGGACAGTGGGCTGGGTTGGATGGAAAGCTTTTTCACTTGTCACATGTGAAAAAGGAGTGACAAGTGGCTAGCTCGTCGCCTCCTCAGTCACATACCTAAAAGCCCGTAAACCATTAGTCGCCTTTTACGACATGCTAGGCAAGAACCACACTTGGCACATTCTTTTTTTTTTGTTCCAGATCAGCATGGGCCAAGTCCCAGACCAACATGGCACCTTAAGATGTTAGGTATTTAATATTGACAAATATATTTTTTAATAATTTTGTAGATAGCAAGTGAAACAATGAAAAATAATTTAGTCTTGAGATTTCCCCTCAGTAAAATGGGAATAAGTAAATTAACTCTAATATCGTAATAAAAGGAAAATTCCTTATAGTATAGCAAGCATAGTAATTAAACTAGCAAAATATTAGACTATAGTGTCTAATATAAAAATATTTTGTTAGTTAAATTACCTATTTAGTTACGTACCTACTGATTTGGTTCAGAAACACTTTTTTCGTCGACTGTATCTGGTAAAAATTGCTTTTATTTCGATGAAATCAGCTATTATAACTTAATTGAAAAGGGGGAGCGTCCACCACGGGGGCGAGACACACCGGGGGCGATCCCACGGACCCGGCGAAATCGACTACGTGACAAAAATCACAAGCCCCTGTGACTTAACGTAGTATTTTAAAGACCCTCTTCCATTCCAAACGGGTTTCGTAGTGTGGGTACGTTATATCCACTTTAAGGATTACGTTCTCATTGTACATAATCTTTTAAATTAGATAGTTGGAAAGTTTCATACAAATATACATAACATCACGCCCATAATCCCCGGAGGGGTAGGCAGAGTCAAAGGGGCAGCAAGCCCCTTTAACTATATTCAGCCAAAAACAAAACTGGGCTGGGTTAGATGAAAAATTGTAAAAAGTAGTGACAAGTGGCTAGCTCATCGCCTACACAATCACATATCCAAAACCCCTTATACCACTAGTCGCTCTTTACGACATGCTAGGCAAGAAACACAGTTGGCACATTATAAATACGTATATACATTTAAAAAACCCAAAGGTACGTGCACGGGTTTCAACCCACACCTCTTGGTTATGAGGCGCGTGTGCTTACCATTGAGCTACCACCGCTTCGCTATCACATATCTGCTACCAAATTTTTTAATGAGTAGCATTTACTCAATTCTACTTTTGAGAAAATCGCTTGCGTGTTTCTTAGGCTTTCTGAATTACATATCAGCCAATCGATATATATCTTTTTAACATTGTGGGGGCAGTAGGTACTTTTTTATTATCCTAACTGTACATATGTATTTGCAGAATTTAATTATGATTTTAATACGTTTATATAGGGCCCTAAATTCTACATCGATATTTAATAAAAATTAAGTACATCTCTAATATATCTATCTAGTAACGAGTAGAAACGTTGCTATAAAGTTGTCGAAACGGAGTTTCTTGTTTGCCGAATGCATACATCGAACACAAACACCAAGGCGGTACGTCCGTAAAATAGTTCCCAATAATTACATCCTTGATACAAACTAATTTTACGCAATCCTGACGGAGCGAATTCGGAATAAGTAGTAAGTACCTACTTCGGAACTAGGATTACCCTGTTTTGATGGTAAAGCAGTGCTGTTTAATGTACGTTATTCTATGTATGGATGTTATTATTATAATACAGCGTTGGTTCTGCCTGTATCTAATACATACAAATCTGGGGTGTTTGTGATGAAACTTCTCCGAAAATAATATTCAAATTTTAGCAACTAAGGCACGACTGCTTAAATAGGTGCGCCGTCTCTGCCCTAGCGGGATTTAAACCTATGTTCTTCAGTTTCGTGGATCTCTAACCACTGGAACAATCAGCCCGTCGGTTTATTATTTAAACGAAATTTCACAACTCGGCGAACAAATTGGCACTTGAAACTAATAGAATATATTGTCAATACGGGTTGGCTGTACGAGTATACGGGTCATTAGTTCTTAAATATATAGACTAACTTAATTTCGTTTTTAGTGGTAATGGATTAGAGACGTAATGTATAATTTGATCTTTTGATCAAATTGAAATGAATTAAGTCTGTAATCCCACAGTCCTTTAGGGTAAAAAAGTATCAGGTATCTATGTTATTTAAAATTAATGATTTGACAAAAAATATATAAAATTTTACAATAAAAAAGTGTAACGTCCTAGAACACAAATATAAGGTGAAATCAACAATAAGTACTAGACAAGACATAGACAGACGGAATAACAAATTTTACATATTAATAGTCCAACCACTATCTACACTGGCACGTTTTTTGTAACGACTTTACAGCCCAATGCCTTCGTAAAATGCCGTAAAATACTTTAGTCACGATATTGGTAATATCTGTACGATTTAACGGTTGTAAAAGACTGTCGATACAGAAAATTTATTGCGGGTCGCGAAAATGTGGTGCTATTTATTTTGTGGAAGTGGAACGTCTTAAAGCAAGCAATTACTTTGTATTTACTTGTGTGGGAACATTAGTCTTTGAATGTTCGTAAAATACGCCTGTCAGTCTGTCATATCTCTAAAAGAATTAGATACAAAAGCTTGAGGCCCTGGCTTTGGATTTGTAAAAGATTTTTTCATTTGGATTTGTTTTTGACAGGCCCGTTGGTCGTGGCCAGAGACCCTGGCAATGAAACCAAGTGTCGCGGTTTCGAATCCCGCTAGGGGCAATTGTTTCGTGTGATGAACATGGATATTTGTACTCGAGTCATGGATGTTTATAAACGTTTTTAAGTATCTCTATCCGTTCGCCTAGAATTCATAGCACAAGCTTACGCTTAATTTGGAACTAGGGAATTGGTGTGTCAGCCTGGAAAATTTATTTATTTATTTTGCTTTTGCCCTTCCTGATGGAATTCTACTTATGTCTTGTATGTTGTCCCAATTGTCACATGTTAGTTTAGGGTTCAAAAATAATGTGCCAACTGTGTGTCTTGTCTAACATGTCGTAAATGCTAATTGGTGTTTAGGAAGTGGGTTTGTGATTATGTAGGAGACGAATTAGTAACTCGTCAGTATTTCTTTACAATTTTTAACTAATCAATCCCAACTTAATTATTTGGCTGTGGGTGTGATGCTATCTCCTAAATGTTTGTTCTCCTTTGTGGTCGTTCTCTTCCGAAACGGCCCGACAGTATCCCCCCCCCCATATATTTTTTTAATGGCTGAACAACGTTTGCCCGGTCAGCTAGCGTATTATCTTCCTAGCGTTATGTCCCGTGCTTAGACGGGGTCCGCTTAGACCATGATCCAGGATGTAGCGAGTCTGGTAATTACTTGAAGCGACTGCCGATCCGACCTTCATAACCCTAAGATAGGGGAACCAGACAATTTTTGGATCATGGTTACAAATCCAAAGTTATTTGAATTTGCAGGTTTCATCACGATGTTTTCCCTCACCGTCGAGCTAGTGGTATAAATACGTACATAGATTTGAAAAATCCAGAGGTACATGCCCGGGTTTGAACCCGCACTCCTCGGTTAAGAGGCGCGTGTCCTTACCATTGAGCTACCTCCAAGCTAGCGTATATATTAAATTTGTTTTATATCAGTCGTACATGTGCCAATAGCTAATCACCAAATGATATGACGTGAAAAGTTTAAGTTTTAATAGTGAAGTCTGACATACCTGGAATAGTCAGCGCTTCCAAAAACCACAGGCACTGCATTATTGTTCAACGCATGCAACAATTTCTCAGTTACATAGTCCTCGGCGAATGAGTTTTCGAACGAGAAATAGAAATAATAATCCCGCTTCAGGATATTGAAACACTCATCTTCGTTACTTCTCGGACAACTCAATGGTCCGCAGTCGCCTATCACGTCTACAGTCCAAGTGTACTTTTTTACTTTCAGCTCATGCTGAAGATCACGCACGAACACTTCTCTCTTGCTCACCGTGTGGCAATGAGACACGAACCACGCGGCCACTTTTGTCTTGCTGTTCAATGAGGTCTTTAGCTCTTCACCAATAGGATTCAATTTGGGCCACGTCATGTTCCGCCTCGGACCAACGGCGTGGCCTTCCAAATCGTATATCTTGATGTAAGCCCAACGAAAGTCCGAATCCAATCTATAAGTCCAAGTCCAGTTAAAATAGCCGTCGTAAACGCTATCGCAAATTCTGTAGTTATGGGCTGATTCTGTGGCAGCAAATATGTACTTCTGGATCTCCGATCGCTTGAACGGCAAATCTCTTCGGTCAGGTATGAATTTCCCGCTAAACGCTACAGCATCGAACTGCGTTATGTCCGGGAAGAAGTTTCTCTGATCAGTCACGAAGCAGTTGTAGTACACACAGCCATGTCTTATAAACTCCGATCGGCCTCTTCCCATTATATCGAAAGGGGAACTCGTTGGACCCCACTGCAGAATGTATTTCAGGTTGCTGCCCTTGGTATGATTAACTCGATAACCGTTCGTATATTGGTATGTCTTCATAGGATGCAGATAAAATATGAGTAGGAAGCCAAAGCATGCGATACAACAGAAAATGTGAAAATGTATGTTCGGAAATCTTCTATTTCGGACGCGGTACATTTTTGAAGCGACTTGTATGACGATGAAAACCAAACTGCTGGGGAAACTAGCCATCCTATCAATAAATACACACTTGATGCTGATAAGTACCAATATATCTGTACAATAGCAAAGCAAACTCTACTAGAAGCACTACTAACGGAACTAAACGCTATATGCAATATGTAGTACTAACGGTTCGGCCGTGTTGCAACGATCAGAGGTTACAAGCGGACTCGGGGTGCGCAAGCACCCCCAGTCCATTTTCATTTGTTCGGGCGTGATAAATCTTCTTCTACCACACAGTAAAAACACAGTTAGTGAAATCACTGCGACAAACTACACTCACTGTATCCGGGTTTGTTTTGAACGGCATAGCTCGCGGTTTGTGTGTTAATTACTTGATTTCATGCTGACGATAATTTAAATCTATCCTCGCTACTAAACGCGATATGCATTATATAGTACATAATGCATATCGCGTTTAGTCGTTTAGTAGTGTTTTTAGTGATAATGCAACGCGAAAGTTTAAAATCATATATAACAAACTCTAGATTAGATACTGTAGATTAATTTCTGAATGTCTGTCACCTGCCTGTGCAAACGCGGCACTTTCGCTGGCTGGAGCCTTTTGACTGGTTTTACGTCAATTAGTATATAGTTCCGATGTTTTTTTGTTATTATGTATCAAATGTAATCAATTCTAAGCAACATAAGTAGGTACCACTGTCTCTTCGATGGTACAAGATGCTTTGAAATGAAAACGAAATGAATGAAGTATGTAGAGGATCTTGGGATGGTTCCTGATGATCAGATCACCGGTCACCTTGGTCAATCTAAATCGTTCTTTCGTCGTCATTCGCTTTATTCAAAACTAGCCGCACCCCGCGGTTTCACCCGCATAGTTCCCGTTCCTGTAGGAATATGTGGATAAAATATAGCCTATGTTACATCCGGAAAATGGTGAAATAATTTTTTAAATCGGCGCAGTAGTTTTTGAGTTTATTCATTACCACAGATAACCTCCAATAGATACCGTACGTTCACCATTTTGTTCTAGGTTCAAGTCACAATTTTAGGAGGTAGGAGCGGGGTGCGGGGGACGTAACAGTCATTCATCTAGTGATGTCCAATTGTATTGTGCAATGTCTATAGTTTTATCGATAAATTTATAATTATGTAACGGACAATTAGTATTTTATATAATTTTATCTCATTAAATTAATTATTCAAATTATAAGTAATAATAATAGGCACATTAGTAGGTATGATTGTTAATAAATATTTCTATTAAAAAGTTATAATTGAACCATTATTATCTTTAAGCATTCTTGTTACCTCAACAGGCTGTTTCGTAATACCTGTATAATCTTACCTTATTTAGACCTACTTAGTGTCTACCTGTATGCATGTTGTAGGAACGAGTGAGGTGGTGAAGCATGCTTGTCTTTGAGCGAACGACGAATGAGTAATAAATGGTTTTAGCGACAGCCAATCAGGAGGCAGTAAGACGACCACATGTTTTATCAACGTTTAAGATATAAGGAGAAATTTCCCACGACAGGAAAACACAAAACAATAAAAGCAATTATTTAACAATATTTTTTTATTGGTTTCTAAAATGTACAAGCTTGGTATATATTTTTCTTATCGCAGCTTTAGGATTACTTTTTCTGGTGAGATAAATTAATCGAATTTCAATATATTTTTCCATGACACTTTTGGCTAAATCGATTAAATGGTTGCAGCTCTCATGATGAAATTGATGTGCATATATTTCGGGAAACATTTCTTCGTTTATAAACGTTTGTAAAGTTTGTGTTACAAGTCGTAACTTATCCTTGTAATATAGTTTTGACTGTGGATCTTTTTTCAGTGAACTTCGGATAACTTGTTCGCACCTTCTACAAATTTTAGTGACAGTATTGGAAGGGTATATTAGTCCACCTGTATCCCTTGTATGAATTAGACTTGTTTGTTTCTGATCCAGTGATATTAAACCTTTAACGCAGGTATTGCATTTTATAGATTTCATTAGATAGTTTACAACAGCCCCAGAAATATATTCTATAATGCTTTCTGAAAATTGAGATAGTGTAATGTGTTGTAAAGCTTGAATAAAATAATCTTCAGCAGGTTCTTCAGCATTCATGGTATCACCCCTTTCCGTTGTTAAATTAATACGTTTAACAGCCGATGTACAGTGCAATATGGAAATTTTTTCAAGGGCAACACAGTTGCCAGTGTTAGTGTCTTGTAATTCTACGTGTACCAAAATTTTTCTATAAATTCCATGAAACTGTTTTGCTGTTGGATTGTCATTTGCTCCTCCTCGAGATCTTACATTGCAAAAAAACAGTTCGATATGATCTTGACTGATTCGATGCAATGATATATATGGGCATTGATCATTTTCTATCAAGTTGCGGTATAAAAATTTTGTACTTTCTATACAAACACATAGACCTAAATATGCTGTATATCTTGGGGAATCGATTAATCTTATTTGTTTGTTATTAAAATTAACAGTTAAAGTCATCAGCACGTCTTTGCTATTGTCAAGTTTCTGTATTATCAAGGCAGCATTTTCTTTGTTAATAGCTCTTTTTAATTGATATCCGTGCACTTTTGAGTCTAATATATCAAATAAATCATTTACAATAAGTAAAAAGTCAACTGTTCCTTCTACATTCTCAAACTGAGGCAGTTTTAACGTGTTTCTACAAAATTTAAGGGCTAGGGCCACGCTCCTACTAAACAATTGTGTTGCGAGTTTAACTTTCATTATGTTTTTCTTAAACATCAAATGTTCAGCTCGTAGTTTATTAGCTGCGTGAAACATTTCTTTCTCTTGCAACTCATGCAGTGCTTTAATGTAGTTCCAAGAGATATTATGACCTCTAGCGTCCTTAATATTTCCGTAATGTTCAAAGCTATTTCGAAGTAACTTTATCATATGGGCTGGATCCAAAAATATTGCTATTTCGTTATTATTTACTTTAAAAACAGGCTTAATATTATCCGGGTCTAAATTGCATCCAAGTATTTTTGCCATTGCTATATTAGCTGTACATCCATCAAAAGTTACAGCTTTGATGTTAATATTGGCTTCATTGCACAGTTCAATTGCTCTAGTAAGCAAAAATGCTTTAGTCTCACCCGTAACCTTTTTTATTAAGAAATAACCAATAGGTATCTTCCATTTTCCATGTAGAGGTACAAGTAAGTACACTAAGGCATCTGTACATTCCTCTTTACAGTCGGAATCAATACTTCCTCCAAAATCTACATACCCATAGGTTTTCTCCACCTTACCTTTTATTTTCATTTCGTCAAACATTATACAACAATAAAGTGGCGTCTTGGACTGCTCTGCTTTGACTTTTAAAGCCGCAAAAGCTTCTTTTGTGAAGCCTGGACTTCCATCTACAGAACTATACCACTTTCCGAGAGTTTTAACACACGGCAAGCACGTGTTAAAGGTTTTTCGCACATATTGGTAGGCCTTGGTAGAATAGAAATTTAAAGTTAAAGCAAAAGCTCTAAGCTCCGGAGAATATTTTTTTCTCACTACTGCGCCAGATTTTCCTTTTATTATTTGACGTTTAATAATTTCACTAAATTTTACTCCTACCGTGTTAAGAATATTAATGTTTTCTTGCGATATTAAATTCTTTCTCTCTAAGTCTGCTAACAATGATTTTAGTGATTTTATTTGTTTTTTCAATTTTTTATTACAGTCTCGTAAATTTTTTAGAGATCTATTTTTTCTTTGTACTGTATTTTTTAATTCGAGAATTCTTCTACACATGCGTTTTTTGGTTGGACTATCGTAAGCCGATGGTGTATCTGGAAGAGGAAGTATTTTTCTATTTTTTGTTGGAGTCTCTGTTCTTGCAGGGGACGAAGAGAGATTCTTAGAAGAAGAAACCTTTTCATATTGTGATGATGATGAACCAGGAATCTGAAAGGAGATGGATATGGGTTTGTACATTCTTGGTCCTAGATGTAAAAAGATAAAAGTGGTGTCAATTAAGAGCTTATATTATTATTAAACCATTCCTGAATGTTTACGGATATTGGCTTATAATAAGAAGTTAAATGAAAAGTGAGGTTATGCAACAAATTGACAACAACCTATAATAAACAGCTGATCTTTTAACTGCGATTGCTATTTTATTTAATTAGATAGATAGACAAATATTTACTACATTATTTGTAGTTTTTATCATATTGTAATGAGTGACAGCATGTAATGTAACTACAGCAATACATTGATTAGGAGCACACATTTTATGATTTTTTTTTAAGTTGATATGAATTTTTTATTCTGTTGACACTAACATAGGTAATATAAAGTGTATTTATTCACTTTGATTGAATCAACAATTCTGTACCAATGTTTCTTGTTCAACTATTTAAATAATTTACAGTAATCGATATTCTATTAAATCAGTGAAAATCTGCTATTAAGATTTCTCGTCTCCCAGATTGTGGATTGAGCAAATTTTTATATTTTGGAACAGAAAAAAATTACGACTTTTTAAACCATATCTCATTTTATTACAATCCCGGGCCCAGAGATCCCCGTATCCTTTGATTATTATATGATGTCGGAACCAAACCGAAAAGTTAAATCCATACCGATTGGGATAGCAGTCCATCTGATTCGGAACTTGCTGTATTTGTTTTCATTGAAATATCAACCATGTTATTCGTAAAGTGACCCTGGAAATAAATTTTAATTAATTCTCGCCTCTAAAACTACACATGAAAATACGAACATATCATAAGCCAATTTGTAAAAACAAATATACTCGAACGTTATGAATGTTTATCATTATATGTAGATATAGATAAATAATTTTTTTTAGGGTTCCGTACCTCAAAACCGTACCAGACCGTACCAAAAAAATCAATTGTTATTGTTTGGTGGTTGGTTTTAATGATATTTTATTCTATAGAATACTAGAATAGAATATAGAAGACTATAGAATATTGTATGGAATGCCTGGATTATACATATTGCCGGCATACATACCAAAATTGGTAAATATAAAGATGGAACAGCTGTTTCCATTACTCGTCTTCTATCCTTCATATAGTGAAAACTATCCTCTGTGAAATGTCTCGAACAAATGACGCTGTTTTTGTTTGGGAACCATCCATCACCGCGATATGTGGCATCGATCCATTTAGACTTTCTTTCAGGTCCCTTTGGAAATCTAAAGCAAATTGAGTTAGGACAATCTCTATTTTATATCGACAATTTCGATTCGATATACTGAAACGTACACAGTTACAACCCTCTTGTTATGCATGTCTATGCCAGAACGGGATAAAAATAGTAAAATGGGTAATGAAAGAAAGAGGTAGTGTCAAAAGACATCAACGCGAGCTGACACTTGTCAAAAAATTTTTGCCAACTTTCAAAATTCGTCCATCGTAACTTGAGCTCCGTCTAGAATAAAATAGGTATTTATTTTACTTACCGATGAAAAGTTATGCCATCTTTTTTAAAGTTTGATGTCCTGGAATTCTTCCCACACCATTTTACGGAACAGAAGGCCATTTTAACGTTTATTTATGCATAAATTCTTATTAAATTTAAATAAAAGTGTCTTCGTAAAGGCTGACGCGCAGATCTGTCTCTTAGTCGGCACTGAAGATGCGCGTATATGACAACTACTTATTTATGTAATAGCATAGATGCATGGGCGCACGTCAATTCTCCTAATGCGGTATCTATTGGAGGTTATCTGTGTTCATTACAAACATACACACACATACAAAAATACAAATCTTTCCTCTTTATGATATTAGTCTAAATAGGATGATTTGATTTCTTTATCTCTATTTTTATTAATCTAACTACATATATATGTCCCGACTATTAACCCTAACAGCGTCGGAGTACAGGCAGATAATGTGTATAACGGGTGAATATACCTTAATCAGTTTTGATTACCCAAATTAGTTTTCAAGCACATGTTCTGCGCAGCTTCTACGGCAAGACAATTTCAAGTTAATAACGAGTCGTAATGAGATTTGCTTTCGCATTCCGCTTCAAAGATGACTCGTTTACAACCTCGTACATTTAACATATTAAATTAATCAAAGCTGGAGTTCATTTGGTATAGGCGGTGATGGTTTGTTTAACATCGAGTTACATTCAGAATAAACACAGGATTCTATGATTTCAAATTTTTACATTTCATCACATTAAAGGGGCCTAGTGCCCCTTTGATTCTGCCTACCCCTTCGGGGATTTAAGCATCACTATAAAAAAACTAACGGGACTAAACGGGATATGCATTATTAAAGGGGTAGGCAGAGTCAAAAGAGCAGTAAGCCTCTTTAACCACTTTCAGCCAAAAATGAATCCAGACTGGGTTAGATGGAAAATCGTGCAAAAGAAGTGACAAGTAGGTAGCTAGTTTGTTGCCTACACAATCACATACCCAAAACCCGATATACTTACCATATATTTTACGATATGCCATGCAAGGAACACAGTTAGCACATACTTCGTATTCTTCATATAATATCTTCTTTTCATATCTTCTTCATATTGTTCCCAAACGAATATGGGACATAGTATCATGGACCTGGGGTTCATAGTAATAGGTATTACCTCGGAGATGAGATGGAATGACACAAAATGACTTACCGTATCTCTTTATTACCGGCGACTCCTATTTATATTGTTGCGAGAGCTGGCATCAATTTTTGGGTAAGTATTTGAGGCAAGCTGAAAACTTGTTCAATGCATCTCCTATTATACCCACACATGGAACTGCAGACCTAGCTGGTGAGTAGCGGAGCTAAATGAAGATTGATTGTTAGATCTCATAAATGGGTTCCAGCTCTCCTACTATAATATCTCATCCTCCTAGCGTTATGTCCCGTGCTTAGTCGAGCTCCGCTTAGACTATGATTCAGGATTTAGCGAGCCTGGTAATTAGTATTTATTTTGATATTTAATTACTAATTACATTGAAGCGACTGCCGATCTGACCTCTGTAACCCTTAGATAGGCGAACCAGACCATTTTTGGATCATGGTTACACATCCATAGTTGTTGGAATGTGCAGGTTTCATCACGATGTTTTTACTCACCGCTGATCTAGTGGTATAAATACGTACATAGATTTGAAAAATTCAGAGGCATATGTCCGGGTTCGAACCCGCGCTCTTGGTTAAGAGGCGCGTGTCCTACCATTGAGCTACCACCGCTCCATTTATAGTATCTTTAGGTTAAAAAACACAATACACGAATAGGTACTACTTATTTCATATGCCGTTAGATAAATTCCATGAGTGCTGCTTTAGTAATATATATAATTCATTCATATTATTCCTCATATTTTCCATACTTTTTCATTCATCATATTTTTAGCAGTCGGTCATTGACTTTCCTAGCGTAGATATTAACTTGAGTACAATATAGGTCTATTATGTCGTCTTTTACCGAAATTTCTGAATTCATTTGTATTGTGAGATATAAGTAACATTTCATTCGTCTATAGAGAAATCACATTTATTTGTAACTAGCAGCGCCCCGCGGTTTGACCCGTATTGTAGGAATATGGAGATAAAATATAGCCTATGTTACTTCCGGATAATGTAGCTTTTCAATGGTGAAAGAATTTTTGAAATCGGCGCAGTAGTTTTTGAGTATATTCATTACAAACATACACACACATAAAAATACAAATCATTCCTCTTTATAATATTTGTATAGATAGTATAGTCTTACTATTGCCTGTGGCTCCACCCTTGTGGTATTGTATGATGCTCTATTATAGTTAAAGTATCTACCTTTGCACGTACCCGTTTCCAAGGTAAAATATTGTATCGCATTCGGTTAAGTTTAATGTAGTCTTCATGTTACTACTTAAATCATTAGGTAAGTAGTAAAGATGAATGAAGATTGTCCCATGTTGGACAGGGATTTTAAAAAAAAGGTGCCAACTGTATTTCTTGCCTAGCATGTCGTAAAAGGCCACTAATGGTTTTGGGTTTGTGATTATGTAGGCGACGAGCTAGCCACTTGTCACTACTTTCTCAAAATTTTCCATCTAACTCAGTCCTGTTTTAATTTGCCAAAATGTGGTTAAAAGGGCTTAAATCCCGTTCGACTATACCCCTTCGGGGATTACGAACGTGATATTACGGATTTATGTAAGTAAAAGATTACGTTTCATAATAAAAAGGGTCTGAAATAAGGGTCATACTAAAAATCGTTAGGACATTAATATGAATACGTATAAAAACATAGGTACATACCTACATAATGTCACGCCTTTTTCCCATGCGGGTAGGTAGAGATCACATCCATCCATTTGCTAGAATCCTGACATATACCTTTCTTCTTCCACATTCATAAGTCTTTTCATGCACGCTCGTCGGTTAAGAGAACTCTTTACCTGACCTTTTGTAACCACTTTACCGATCTGGTCATAGAAAGTCAGTCTAAGTCTTCTCCCGACGGCTCCATTTACACTTGCCTTATTTAAATCTTTATTAATACGTATAGTAAGGATATATTACAATTCTAAAGACATCTTCGTCGAAAATTACGCGAATATTCGTCAAAATGGTTTTCGTATTTTCGTGAACTTTCAATATTTGCAAAGTTTCTACAATTTGTTGGAGTTGAAGCATTCATTTGGTGGAAATGATAATATAAAAGCGGTAACTTTTGGAGTAACTGATAAAGTTGCGAAAACTGTTGTTGGCTTTGTTAGAGATACACTCTAGCGGTGTGGTTTCGTGAACATTCGAGGAGGGTTCGTCAACTTTTGCAAGTAATTAAACGGTATGAAGGTACATTGATAATTGAAGATTCATGAACTTACGCAAGTATTAATAGCCAAGTGTAAAGGATTATGGTAATTTTTTGTTGGAGTAAGGCAAATGGTATGGCATGGATTTGTGGGTCTGAAGTAATAAAGTTTAATATATACACCGTCTTACTAACAACTGTAACATTTTCATATCTTGGTTTTTTAAACGCTTATTTAATTGTCTATACCCACGGCATTTAACATTCGTAGCCAGAGTCTCTAACAACTAGACAAAACGGCACATCAAACAATACAAAGATATTAAATATACTCATCCAATCGAATTTTCCTTAATCCTACAATCGATTAAATCGGAATCGCATTTTCCCCGTAGATATCTAATGCGTAAAGTATCGAAGGTTTCCTGAGTGGTGAGACGGGAGAGTCGCGGAAGTCGTCGGGCACAATTTAATACCTCTGCAATTCCCTAATTGGTTCAATCAAAAGGTTGGGACAAGTCTTAAGCGATCTGGAGGACATGCAAGGGCATGACTGGCCCGTTGGTTGAGTGGTCAGAGACCCTGGCCATGAAATCAAGGGTCGCGGGTTCGAATCCAGCTAGGGGCAAATGTATCGTGTGATGAACATGGACATTTATACTCGAGTCACGGATGTGTATAAACGTATTTAAGTATGTCTATACGTTCACCTAGTATCCATAGTACAAGCATCAGCTTAGTTTGGAACTACGGAATTGGTGTGTCATTCTGAAGAATTTATTTATTTATTTATTATTCATCATACGAATGTTTTTCCTGGGTGGGGATCGAATCCACAACTCTTGGCGCATGGGGCAGGGTCACTACCGAATGCGCCATCGAGTCAGTCAAATCTTGCATCATCTTGCCTCATAATAGTTCTGTATTCGAAACTGTTAAAGAAAACGCCTGAACAAGCTTTACATGACTTGAACGGAAATGTCGTGAAGTTCCAACGTTTGATATTTACGTCAATAAACTTTCTCTAGTGTTGTAGTGATACCGAGTTCAAGTCCTGATAGAATCGGACTCGACTTACAATTTAAAACAGTCAGTAGTACAAGTAGATACTAATATTATATGTAAGAGTAGTTGTAAGTTTACTTGCATTAATTTATAATTCTTAGGTACGTCTTATAAGGCCCTAATTAAATAATTCATAAAATATTGGCCTTAATAGTATTATTGGGTTATGTTAAGTTTCTCATTATGACGACACACTAGCTTAATATCACTACTTTACTCTCAGTCAATTCAATTTTATTTATGGCTGAATGTCGTTCAATGTGACCCCGCCTACTTCTAGGGGGATTGCAGTTGTGAAAGTATCTATCTTATTTTATAATATTTAAAAATCATTTCAAATGAAATGATATCCTGATATCTCAGGAGATTTTTTATTAATTACGTTTTTAACTGCCTGTTAGAAAACACAAAGGGGGTTTAGAAAATTCAGGGAAACTGGAAATTTTATAACGGAGCCTCATATAAGGCAAGTAATCAAATTACCCCCTGCGAAAAGGAATTTTAGGGGAGATAAAAATGTTGTTAAAGCGCGTAATTTTTGTACTCTTATTACTAGGGATGGTGTTTAAGCTCCTATTTTTATGAATATAAATCAGTATGGAGCGCATTAGCGTTATTGAAACTCCCACTCTCCTCCCACTGTAATTGAACAATGGAAGAACATAATTTTGGAAATTTTATCTTTTATAATTTAGTCGCAAATTAATATTGATCGTGGTGTCATATCGTTCATTTTCCTTCCATTGACAATGGTCTTATGGTGATTATTATATTAATAATCTATACTAATTTTATAAAGCTAAAGAGTTTGTTTGTTTGCTTCAACGCGCTGATCTCAGGAAATGTATATATGTAAATTTATATGTATATGCGGTGGCAGCTCAATGGTAAGTAAGGACACGCGCCTCTTAACCGAGGAGTGAGGGTTCAAACTCGGGCACGTACCTCTGGATTTTTCCAGTCTATGTACGTATTTATACCACTAGCTCGACGGTGAAGGAAAACATCGTGATGAAACCTGCAAATTCAAAAAACTTTGGATTTGTAACCATGATTCAAAAATTGTCTGGTTCCCCTATCTTAGAGTTACGAAGGTCGGATCGGCAGTCGCTTCATGTAATTAACCAGACTCGCTATATCCTTGGATCATGGTCTAAGCGGACCCCGTCTCAGCACGGGACATAACGCTAGGAAGATGACGATAGCCCATTTATTGAGGAAGGCTAACATTAACCATAAACGCAAGTGAAACCGCGGACACAGCTTGAAATACCTATAAATCTATAGTTTTTAAGTTTTTGCAATTTTGGGACAACAATCAAGCGTGAGGCATAGCTTCCAATGATCTAGTGCTCATTTCAAAGACAAAGATTATATCTAACTACATATAAGTACCTAAATCTGGCTTAAAAAAATAATATATATTTAAGTTAAATTCAAAGAACCGAAGTAATCCTGAGAAAATAACTGGAAAGACTCGAAGTTCACTCAACACTGGCTGTTAGCAGGTAAAGAGATAGGAAGTCATATTATAAGGAGGAAAGTTTTCTTTGTATGTAGTGAGAAGACAATTTCAATGACAAAGTAGTTTGTTCCGCTCTATTCTTGACTAGCTGAAGTTATTTAATAATCTCACCTCACGATGTACTTAAATAAGTTTTGGTTTTATACTTACTTACTAAGTGAACAGATGAGCGCATCTTTTTGAAGTGGTAAACATCAAAATATCAAATATGTAGGAATAAAGACATTATTTTACCAAGGAAAATATTTTTAAACTAAGCAGTCTTAGTTATATACCTAAATATTTTTACTATTTTGTAAACTAGCCGTAAAAAAATCTAAATGTCGAGTTGGTTTGTGGTTTGTTTATAGAATAATAACAAAAATAAAAACCGACTTCAAAAAACCCCGCAAAAAATGTTTATTCAAAAACACAAGTAAAAACTGCCTTAATAGCTATTTAAATGTCCAAACACTAAAAAGTATAAAATAAATTCTATCGACTGCTTCGATGAAAGTATATCTTTAACACGTATTTAAATATTTACAATAATCAGTTAGTTTTGGAGTCGGTGCCAGCCCGCGTAATTATATCATCATTTCGGAATTTGCAATTATTTGTTTCTTGGTGAAGGGTGGTAAAATAGGGTTTGAATATACAAAATCAATAGTAAGTTAATATACTCATATTTTAACTAATTTGTTTCATATTGTTATTAGTAAGGTAATTTGTTATTAAGTGTCTACTTTTTTTTTAGTTTGGCTGGCACCGACTCCAAAACTAACTGATTATTGTAAATATTTAAATACGTGTTAAAGATTAATACTTTCATCGAAGCAGTCGATAGAATTTATTTTATACTTTTTAGTGTTTGGACATTTAAATAGCTATTAAGGCAGTTTTTACTTGTGTTTTTGAATAAACATTTTTAGCGGGGTTTTTTGAAGTCGGTTTTTATTTTTGTTAAAATTTAACTTATTTGTTACTTTTTAGTGAAATTTATTAATAGGTAGGTAGACCAAATCAAAACGAGCTGCTTTAATGAGACAGTGCCGGTCTTATGAGACTAAAGACGAAAAGGTATAACGAGCCTTTAATATTTAAAGAATTACTTAAAACTACTAATCTTCAAAGAGTTATACCTTTCATCATCAGCTAAGCAACATAACATGATGAGTACGAGACGCAAATACTGGAATCATTGTAGAAAAAATAAATAAAACACTTAACATGTCGTTAAAATTTAAGAGTGGCCCTCGTTTTCATGGAATCCCATCACTAGACCAAGACTTGGTAAAATTGAGAGTATCTCGAGAATAACACTCAATATGGCCCCATAATATTGAAAGAATTATCCACGAACTCCTAATCGTTAAGGAGTTACACCTTCCATCATCAGCTTAGCAACATGAGATTATGAATACCAGACGTAAATACTTGAACTATTTTAGAAAATAACTAAAATAGATTGTACGCGCCTATAATACTTGAGGGTTTCCCTCGATTTGCCTAAGATTCCTTCATCAGATCCAGATGTGGTACCAATAGGACCAACTTCAGGATATACCCTTTTGAATAAAAAAAAGAACTCTAAGAATCGTCTTACAATTCTCGAAGATATCAATATTTAAAGAATCATAAACTAATTCCTAATCGTTAAGGATTTGTACCTTCCATCGTCAGCTCACCATCATGAGATGATAAGTACCATACGTAAATACTTGAAAAATCTTAGAAAATGTCTAAAACACATTGTACGTGCCTATAAAGTTTGAGGGTTGCCCTCGATTTTCCTGGGATCCCTTCATCAGATCCTGACTTGGTGGCAATGGGACCAATTCGGGAGTAAACCCTTTCGATTAAAAAAAAAATTTTGGAAATCGGTTTACAATTCTCAAAGATATCAATATTTAAAGAATCATAAACTAATTCCTAATCGTTAAGGATTTGTACCTTCCATCATCAGCTCACCATCATAAGATGATAAGTACCATACGTAAATACTTGAAAAATCTTAGAAAATGTCTAAAACACATTGTACGTGCCTATAAAGTTTGAGGGTTGCCCTCGATTTTCCTGGGATCCCTTCATCAGATCCTGACTTGGTGGCAATGGGACCAATTCGGGAGTAAACCCATTCGATTAAAAAAAAAATTTTGGAAATCGGTTAACAATTCTCAGAGATATCGAGTAACATACATACAAAAAAAAAAAAAAAAAAAAAAAAAATTCAGTCGAATTGAGAACCTCCTCCTTTTTTTTTAAGTCGGTTAAAAAAGGCTATTTTCAGGTCTACATACTATACTACATACATACATACATAACATGACGCCCATCATCCCCGAACGGGTAGGCAGAGTCTAAGAGGTAGCAGGCCCCTTTAGGCACATTCAGACAGAAACAAAACTGGGCTGGGTTAGGTGGAAAATCGTGAAAAAGTGGTGACAAGTGGCTAGTCTGTCACCCACACAATCACATACCCATAACCGATACACACCATTAGTCGTCTTCTACGACATGCTAGACAAGAACTACAGATGGCACATTCTTTTTAAGTCCCAGACCAACATGGGACAATGGCCCAGTTTAATTTTTGGCTAAATGTGGTTAAAGGGGCTTAGTACCCCTCTAGATCTGCCTACCCCTTCGGGGATTATGGGCGTGATGTTATGTATTTGTACATACTATAGTTCTTTTTTATTATCGTCCAATGTTATTTCATACTAGCTGTGCCAGCGGTGACACCCGCGTTTATGGTTAATATTATAAAGACTATTTCCGTCATACATGATTTTTATGTAACTTTAACCATTAAGGCTGCACACGTGACGGAAGCATAAAAAATGGAGTAACTTCTCCCGTTTTCCCAACATTTCCCTTCACTACTCTGCTCCTATTGATTGTAGCGTGATGAAAAGTATACTATAACCTGCCCAGGAGTATGAAGAATAATTGTACCAAGTTTCGTTAAAATCCATCGAGTAGTTTTTGTTTCTATAAGGAACATACAGACAGACAAAAATTTTACTGATTGCATTTTTGGCATCAGTATCGATCACTAATCACCCCCTGATAGTTATTTTGAAAATATATTTCATGTACAGAATTGACCTTTCTACAGATTTATTATAAGTATAGATTAAGTTTTTGTTCGATCAATTCGATGCCAGTATCTAAATAATAATAATTATTATTAAGGCTACCTTATTTTAAGAAAAATCGAAGGTCTGTTAAATATTTACACGAGATAAAAGAAACAAAGTGCTTTGCGTTTTAAAAGGAAGCCGCCTTTGAGTGAAAGTTATTTTTAAACGCTGTGTACGTCGATACCTGTTTTCTGTGTAAATGCCGTTGTTACAAATATACAAAGTTTATTCTTTTTTTTCCAATTCGAATTGGAATGGAAATAAAATAAAGGATCAGTTCATAAGCTCTGATGGTAGTAGGTACACAATGTCCGGTGCTTTAATTATATAAAAATTAGGTAAAGAGAAAAGAAAATTAGAAAGAGTCTCGTATATTTGTAAACGCTACAATAGGCTAGTTGACTAAAATATTTTTTTTAGTCCGCTAGTCAGATTATCAAAAAATATTGAGTTCGTATTTTTTGCTTTATCAAATGCTCGGAAAATAGCAAAGATACAGCGCTTCAAAGATCTGGAGTGGGGCGCTTTTACATCACTTGTTACTAAAATTCTACAGAACAAGTGACGTCACGCGCACCTTTAACGCGCTGTATCTTCGTAATTTTTGGTTTGCTGAACAAAAGAAAAAATAAGTGAGCAATATTTTTTTGTAATCTCTATAATGGACTAATTATTTTTTTTGAGTCAACTTGCCTATTGCTATTCTTTAAAAAAAAAACTACACAACAGACTACCTACAATCCCCAACACTTTCCTAAGATCCGCAAGCACTTATGGTCTAAGATGACAGCCTATCATCGGCTTTACCCTTGCTTACCATTTATGTTATGAAAAAATGCCATCATCAAGGTACTTGCCCTTCATGATGGCATTTTTTCATTCCTAACCTATTTCGATCACAGCAGCCAATCACAAGGAGTATGAGAGAGAAGTATGAGCGGCATTATTATATATAATGATGCACAAGTATCTGCGCAAATGCGTGCATTCTCTGTTCTTATCTATCAATGAGACAGCAATGCGACGTGACCGAATAGAACCAGGCGCAGGACCAACAGCTTACCGTGTTTTCCGAGCCACGTGGGTAAAAGCTACCAATTTTCTGACTCCGGGCTGGTAATTCCAATAATGTAGCAACCAGCCATGGGCGCACGCATGGGGGGGGGGGGGTCTATTCACTATATTGTATTGCCCCCTCTGGGCCAGAAGCTGCGTACATCCATGCAACCAGCCACTTTGATTTCAACCTAGAACTTCTTCGTTTGGCTACTACTAGACCTACGAAGCAGTCAATGCCAAGTAATTCAATACACTTGATCTTCAAAAACTATTAATAGAATATGTAACAAGACCACATCAAAGATGGCAACTAGTTCATTATTCCTTTGAGGTAAACCTCATTAATTTTATCTGAGTCTAAATTTAATCTGTTCGGATTATGGCACAATTCAGTCTTTGTCCCAAAACTTTCCAGCTTAAAATAAGACTGAATTATCTAAGCTGGCTAGCTTGGAGGAAATTCGTTACGTAGGTATTTTTAAGAACGCGTTCATTAAAACGAATTTCTCAACGTAATTTATCTTTACCATTATTTATTAAATTAAAAGCATGTTAAAACACCCACAATCGGTATTCAAGTATGACGAACAATACTAAAGATGAACAACGATATAGTAGATGGAAAATTGATTTTATAAATTTTCTGTGTTCAAATGGATTGTGATTAAAATTGATTGAAGGTAATTTTTTTTTTTTTAAATATGGCCGTCATCACATACATTAATCTGACTGCGAAGTAAGTAGCTTAAACACTTGTGTTACGGATATCGGAAACAACCACTGTTGATATATATACTTAAATATTGTATATTAACACACAGACACAGTAAACACAAGTATTCATCACACGAATGTTTGTCCTGGGTGGGGATCGAACCCACAACTCTTGGCGCATGGAGCAGGGTCACTACCGAATGCGCCATCGAGCCAGTAGAAAAACTTAATATCTTAATGATTTTTGCTAAGTCTTACTTCAAATTTAAGAGTTTCGGAACCGAAGTCTTAGTCGGAGGTCTTATCATTCGGAAGTTCCGACTTTTCGGAGTCGGAGTCGAACCTCCGTAACATCCCTAATAGGTACCAAAGAATCAAACAAAGATTTCACAATTTTTTTTAATAAAACATTAATGAATCGTTATGTACATAGTAAATAAATAAATCTCAAAATAGGTTTATTATTCAATCCGAATACATAAACTACCTTTATAAATTCAAACCTCGATGTGTGAATGCATATTTTAATTTCAGCTAAGTTTTACAGTCTGGCCAAAGGCAAAGCAACCATGAGGCTTGGGTGAAATTGAATGTTAAATGCTCTGAAAAAGGAATGGCGGAATTTTGTCCGTCGAGACAAAAGTCCGTCGTCTGAAACCAACAATTTTTGTGTAGGTTTACCACATACACGTCAACTTTTTACAATTTGATGTTACAAAAATGGTAATTTAATATTTATTTACATATTTCATGTTATTCGGTCGGGTCAAGTGTGTTGGTGGAGCGGTGGTAGCTCAATGGTAAGGACACGCGCCTCTTAACCGAGGAGTGCAGGTTCAAACCCGGGCACGTACCTCTGGATTTTTCTTATCTATGTACGTATTTATATGCTTGACGGTGCGGGAAAACATCGTGATGAAACCTGCAAATTCAAATAACTTTGGATTTGTAACCATGATCCAAAAATTGTCTCGTTCCTCTCGCGAAGGTCAGATCAGCAGTCGCTTCAATGTTATTATTACCAGACTCGCTACATCCTAGATCACGGTCTAAGCGGACCCCGTCTAAGCACGGGATATATAACGCTAGGAAGATGAATGGAGATGGATGGTCGGGTCAAGCATAAATATTTAGTGTATGTCTATTAAAAAATATTGATTTGTCTGGAAACTCATTATTGCGTCACTACCCCATTATTTTTTTGGAAATGCAAATTAATTGACAACCCGTTCGAACAGTTCGCCTACTTTTCAGAGAGCTCGCTCTCGTACCTAATGGTTTTGGTTAGCGTGACTTAAATCATCAGTGCTCGTCATCACAGCCACTACGATGTCTTTTATGCCTAATCATAGAATCGAATAACATCCCTAATGATTAAAGTATACGACTCCGCGATATATAACGGACGTTCAACGGTTATTCTTTAGAAAGGTTAGTAGTTAGTTATAATTACTTTTCACCGATAGGTACTACTATTAACTAAAAGCATGTTTTGCCGAACTCTGCTTCTACCGGCGGTATGTGCTCGGTTCGTCAGTAGAGGCCTATGTCCAGCAGTGGACATGACTGAACATCAGTCTGCTGCCACATTATCTGATGATGTGGCTTCAGTCAACAGCATCATCAGTGGCAGTAATTGAGAGGCGAGTATAGGGTAATGCCCACACTAGTCCGCTGCTGGTATAGGCTACCCCTATCATCATCAGATGATGATTATGTTGATTCAGTCAATAGTACCACGTTCCGTTAAACGTAATTCAATATACCGTTGAAAATACTTCATATTGTAGTCACGGTAAAAGTCCCAAGTCTCACAATAAACGCAGCACCCTAGCATTAAGACAGCTTTCATTCTAAACAAAGTTCATATGATCTAACTATCAAACAATAAAAATATTAACTATATGCTTGCCAGCCCATCTTAAAATAAACTTTTAATTGAGAAACGCATCGAGGTTTTAATACATAAACAATGTTATTAATTGGCTATACAAATTAATCTACCATACCATCGCAGAGCGTTTCATCAGAAACGATAACAATTTTTATAAGTCTTTCTCTTTAGAAATAAACATAAAGATAATACATTTACAAATGAAAACATTGTTAAAATGTCTAGTTAATCCTTTAGTGAGATACAAACAAACAATTTAAACATTCATTACAAAACCACAACGTTAGCATGAAAACATTTATTAATAAGACATAGAAATTTAAGTTATTTCATAATCTTTTGCCCGCTAAAATCGGACGATGATCTTATTAGTATCGTACAAAATTACTTAGGCCTTAATTTCTTAAGCATAAATATATTCAAGGTAATTATGAATACATATACTATATAATTCTTTGAAAAAAATTATCCGGACAGTTCATAGAATGTAAAATAAAATAAATTAATTGGTATTAAACACAGTGACTTGTATCTCAGTTTTAATATTAATATTTACCCATTATTATCTGACATACGAAAATGTACAGTATGTTAAATATTTAAAAAATTATTAACCATTTTATAAAGATCTCAGAAGACTCCTAGAAAGCTACATCGAAGGAACAGAAGTTATGGGACATACAACGTCTTTTGAAAATGCATAATCACCCATAAGCATAGGTACATATAACTTGAACACTTTATCAATATTACATAATTAATCTTCCGCCAAGATTCAGTAAACATTTCGTATTAATCTTCATCAATTTAATACCTAACTAGTTTCCAATTGTATCTTGAACACTAAATGAGCAACAAGTCCTCGCAATTATTCGCACATCACAGCATTTCACTTAATTTAAAACTGTTGTCTTCACAATCACCACTTTAATCACATTTATTCACAAGCGTAGCCAGAATTTACTATGGGAATAATTTACTAACATAGAATTTTATTTACTTTCTAACTTATCAACAACAACAACAACAACAACAACAAGAACAACTTAATACAAGGATACTTGAGTAAGTTATATTTGGAAAATTAAGACAAACAAAAATACTTTAGCGTTAAACAGAACGTCTCTGTAAAACGTAAAACATTGATTCGTAATTGATACCTGTTAGCTTCCATATACCTATAAAAGTGTAAACGGTCATTCATAAAATTAATTAGAGGTAACTATTTCAATAGACAAGGTCGAAATAAGCATACGTTTCAACAAAGTTTCACAGAGCTCTCACTAAGATACCTAAATATATTACAAAGAAGCGTTTATGTGTAAAATAATTTTCTCATCAGTCAGCTTCAAGAAATACAAAGTCATCTCAAGGTATCATCTGAAAAGATATCACTTAAGCAGCTCTGAAAATTCTAAGAGTAACTTTACGCTTATCATCTCGCATTATTAGATTGCAATGTAGACTTAAGATTTTATCCAGTAGCGAGTCTAGTCTAGTTTCAATTGTGGTGTCCTTGACTTGACTACTAAGAAGATTAAAATTCCAGGATTGCTAGCTTTATATATGCCCAAGAAAATATACTGTTTCTTCTACAACGGATATTATTATTATTATCTGTCAAATTTACGTTAAATTAACCTGTTTCGATTATAATGCATGCTTATCTTAATTAAATTGCCTTACCTGTCTTGAAACAAGCTTTCTCCAGAAACCTTTTACATCATCATTATAGAACATCACATGTTTACAGTTAATCATGTAATAACATTCCAATAAATATTTTTGTACGACGGCTGGCTACGCCCATGATCTCGACAAAGCAGTTTCTCCACGTATAAACACGATACACAACACCAGGCTCATCACCATCGGAGTCCTCATCATCAGACTGTAACGCGAGCCGCCTGGATTACTTCGAAGTTCCTCAGGGCTCTCGGCGTCAGGTTGGCCTCACACTATATCTGCACAGGTATCTTGTCCCTGTAATGAGTGCTTCAATCAGCTTATCTAGCAATTAAGCTTTGACTAAGTATACAAGATACGACTAGGTCGATTTAGATATTAAAAATAAATCCATAGATTTTTTTTAAAAGTATGCACATTGAAGGATATACTATGTTAGCTTACAATTTTTTTGGGTGAGTATGCGACGAGTGACGCACACGCAGGTGTTACGGCAATATGGGCAGCGATATGCCAACACCTATTATTGAACTTTTTTGTTGTTTTAGCTATAAAACAACACCATATAGGCAGGGTTGTCTTTGATCTATTGGGGCACGTTAGACATTAACCTTTAGGTATGGACTTGGAGTCTTGAAAAAACTCTTGTAGTATAAAAGTGCATAGTTACTAAATAAATGCCAAAACTGCATCATATGTCTAAAAAGTAAAAAAAAAACTGCGACAATTAAGTTTTACAGATTTTTTTACTTTGATTGTAAAACCACATTTTTTATTTTTGTATACTTATACTATAATAGAGACATACTTCCGAAGCTAAAAAACTTTTAAACTTTACAAAAAACCTTTCTCGAACTTAGTAGCCTGTCCAAGTCCATGATAATGTTACGTAAAAATGACGTCCATACTAAAAGTTAATATGACATTCGGTGATAATATCAGTGATACATTGGTTATCTGGGATTTGACACTGACACTACTGAGACTACAGTACCTGTAGTACTCGTGGAGCACGCGGCACCGCTCGTGCTGGGCGCAGATGAGCCGCGGCGGGGGGTGTCATGCGGGGGACCTCACCGCGCGCGGCACCTCAACCCGTTCGGGGACCGTGGTCAGCGACGTCTCTGCGAACCGCACCCCGAGACGCGTGCGGACCCGGCCGTTCTGAAACAAATGTTTCACACAGCTCTCAAAACCATTACACAAGTACATACTTGTGTGATGGTTTTGGCAATTTTTCTGAGTTATTCCCACTATATCACACCGACTTTTGGGACATTTGTTCAAATGAATTCTCAGTTTTCCACAGTCGGGACAAAGGCGTTGAGGAATAGTCGGATAACAACAATTTTATTGCTTCTTTTCGATAGAATTCCTAACCGATAGTAGAATCATATTAATCTTTTTGTAGATTTTGACAATTTATAAGGCGTACATGAATTTTAATATAATTATCCTAATTTTACTGTTACACTGGGTTGTGCCGTTTGAAAGATTAGCCGGAAAAAATACCTAAGATATTGTTTTTTTTATTATAATTACCATTAGTTTATTTTAATAGCATAACAAACAGATATTTGGTTTTATTCATTTGTATAGACAAATCTTCTTAATATAAAAATTAATTGCTGTTTGTTAGTCTCGTTAGAACTGCAGAACGGCTGGACCGGTTTGGCTGATTTTGGTTTTAAAATATTAGTCATTTTCTAGGGAAGGTTTGTACGGTAAGAAAATATGGAAACGTTGCAAGGAAAATAATAAAAAAAAACCGAGAACGGGACGCTACGAAGAGCGCCGGGACAGCTAGTATTCAATAAAACATAAGTATTTAGAATTACTGAAAAACAACTCCGACAGATGAATTAAATATTTCGCATTCTTGATTGGTTCTTTTAATTAAAATTGACGTAATTATTTTTGTTCTCAAAACTTAAATACACCTTTACGATACAATATTATGAAATAACTTGATAGTTATGCAGAAAATATTTGCAAAGATGCTATTTATTTGTTCAAAATATTTGAAATAATATGAAAAGCTGAACGATCAAAGCTAATGAAAATGTTACGAAGTTTTAATAAAGTCTTAACCCTGAGTTTTGGAGAAAGGTCTTTTGGACCCGAGGCGTATTTTATCGCAATTGATTGAGGAGTTTTGATGTAAAGACGTAATGGACAGACAAATTTACATTCGTATTTATGAATTGAGCAAGTATAAGCGTACGTTTAGATACGAGTGAGTGCATAAATCATCCTTTTGTCAAGTTGGGGTCACTTATTTTCCCAGCTTGATAGGCTAGTTATAAATGTAATTTAATATCGTCTTCTATTGTAGTGTATCTTAGCCATTCTTATAACGTGGATCGCGAGAAATAAACCCATAAATAACATACATACATACATAACATCACGCCCATAATCCCCGAAGGGGTAGGCAGAGTCAAAGGGCCAGCAAGCCCATTCAACCACATACAGCCAAAAGTAAAGCCGGGCTGGGTTAGATGGAAAATTGTGAAAAAGCAGTGACAAGCGGCTAACCTGTCGCCTATACAATCACACACCCAAAATCCGATACCCATAAATAAACAAATTAAAATAGATCAGAGACCTTAGGTCTTTGATCTTTTGGCTGTGAAAAAATCAAATAATTTTGCCTTTATATAATAACTGGCTGCGCCCGCAGTTTCACCCGCGTTTATGGTTAATGTTAAATAGCCTATAGCTTTCCTCGATAAATGGGCTATCTAACACTGAAAGAATTTTTCAAATCGGACCAGTAGTTCCTAAGATTAGCGCGTTCAAGCAAACAAACAAACAAACTCATCAGCTTTATAATATTATTATAGATTTTAAATACATCTCGCTGAACCCACGCAGAGGTTCCGGAGGTTCTCAGTAACTGGTAATAACATAAGATAAGAAGGAATCCAACATTAGAATATAAGCCGCTGGAGTTTATATTTATAGGTGAATATTGTGTCAAAAAGCCACTAGACTTGTCTGTTTTCCTCCAACTATTGGGAAGGGCTGTCCAAAATACTTTTATAACTTATTTTTTACACAAGCAGCCTTTTAAAAAGCTCTTTAAAAACTTTAAAAACAGCAGCTAATACACAATTCTATTACTTTATGCAAAGCTACTAATTACACAATAAATGTGGTGTATCATTTTTGAGATATGATTTATTTTAGATTTGCACAGATGTTATGTGAAATGTCTCAGAGTATATAACTTTATTAAATTTATAGAAAAACAAGATCAAAGGCACCTACATTCCTGTAAATACAATGGTACTTTCCTTCCTAAGCGTGGTATTGGACATTACGTCTCAAATCCAGCAAGGGGAAATTTTCGTGTCATGGACAAAAGCAAAGTTAGTATTCTTGTTTATTTATTTATTTATTAAAGATAACCAACGGCATTACATACAATAATTACCTACAAATAAATCTTAATTTAAAGTAAGGGTAATGACAGGTTATCCAGAAATAAATTAAAATACTATAGGGGTTTCGATAAATAACGGAAACAGTGTCGAGATCCTATTGTTTACAATAGGTATGCTTTAAGTAAGGATATATGATGCTGCGTTCGGTTCTGTCTGCCTACCTCGCCAGGGAAGTAGTGTGAAGTTTAGTTTGTTAGTTCGATGATACTGCTTTTGTATTTTCTAATCTAAATATAAGAATTTATTAAAGCACATAGCTAGCACAGTGTGTTAGTGCTTTAATATAGTCATATTTATTAAAAGCACTAATACAATATGCTAGCTATTGTATTATCCATAGTGTGCTATGCTTAGTTTGGTATGTTTGTATGAACAATTTGCTATTATTATTGATTCTTTATACAGTCCCACGTGACTTTACTGCACAACCCTGCTTCCTCTCTCCCGACCGTACCTGTGCGACAGGGGGGGGGGGGGGGGCTCTATTGACCAAAGATCCTACTGCCTCTCAAGAGAATCGAGGAAGAAGATGCCCGGGCAAAGAGTCCTAGCTCGAAGCCCGCATCCACCCTACGAGTAAAGAACCACGACGCGACAGCCCTGCGGTGAAATGTGAGAAAAGCTTTAATAAACCCGTCGGCTTACCTTCAAAGGGGCCACTAGCGGCGTTTCAGGGTTCATATTCTTTTTAGTAGAGCTCGACCCGGAGTTTCCTGGAACCAATAGTTTTATTGTTAATTTGCGTCTGTCTATTGCCTTGATCGCCATGTTTGGGAGTTGTTTACAGCTAGAAAGAAGCGGATTGCTTTTTTTACCGTCGCTGGTCCTTTGACGGATAAATTTAATATTTCCTAGAATTCTTTTGGTGTTCAAACACCTTTGTATAAATTGTGTTGAAAGAGTAACTATCGAGTTTCTTCTAGGTAGATATATCATTCCGAACCGGTGGTAGAAGCACGTAGCTTTACCTGTATTTGACGATTATAAGTGTTTCCTTAAAAACTATATAAATAAAGAATATTTTCACTTTAACTTTTACTTTGTAATTTGTTGTCTTATTCGGTGTTGTTTTAAAACAGTTTTGTGGGCTTAAAGGGCTGTAGTCATGATTATAGAGGAGCGATACCTGGGCTGTAGTAGATGCGGAAGATGAAAATGCTAATAGAAGATGTACGCGTATGAATTCAAGCTCAAAGATAACCACATAGCTGCCACCCTGTTGCAGCCATGCTACAATTAGGATTAGGCTTTAGGCTTATAGATACTGCCATAGTTACAAGCATATGGCCAGCCTAATGGAAGGTTACCGTAGGCCGTAGGTTGCGTCAGGGGGGGCTCCGAATACTCCTGTGGTATCCCTGCCTGTCGTAGGAGGCGACTAAAAGGGCCTTTGGGGCTGTGGAGTGTTTGCGGGGGGGCCTGCATTCACTTCGTTAAGCAGCCCCAGAGAAGATGACACGTGGATCCTCGTCCGTTAAATAGGATGGGGTGACACTGTGGTCTGTGCCGTCATAAGCACCGCGAGGTATTCTGGGGGCGAGGTTGCCTCTCCCTTGAGATGGGCCGCATGGATCGGCAGCGGCGTAGACGTAGATTTCGCGTAGAGTCCCGCAGTGGGAAGCCCGGAATCTGCGCCAACGCCCGTAGGTTGCGTATTCGCAACAGCGGATGTACAAAAAGTGCTTAGCCGATCTAGCAGGGTGGGTGGGCATACGGAACTCTATTCACTGAGCAAACATCGTAATACTCATAAATACTGCCACTTTAAGTCGATCTCCTTTAAAGGGTTATTCTTTGATGGTTTTTAATGTCAACGTAGGTTCATATTATATGAATCTGTCGGACTAATGAACTGATGATGCAATTTTTTTCAGAATAACCCTTAAATGTGCCAGTTTGCAACACGAATCCCGCTAGGGGCAAATATTTCGCGCGATGAACATGGATATTTGTACTCGAGTTACGGATGTTTATAAACGTATTTAAATATGTCAATCTGTTAAGCACAAGCTTATAAGCTTAGTTTGGGACAAGGAAATTAGTGTGTCAGTCTGAAGTATTTATTATTTATAACGGTATCAATCTGTACTTATTATTTTCAGATCTGTGATGCTATAATCTTCGAAGCAACATCCATCTAAAGTGAAGTGCTCCATATTTTATTTACCAATCTGCTCCCAGAGCTCTCAGTCAGTTTAGACGTGTAATATATTTGGTCTGACGTATTCTTTCGCGGGAAGCGAACCAAAATTATATATAAGATTAAGTAATTCCTCCTTGAAATTCCAAAACTGACACTGTTAGGGCAGATCCTTACTATAATGCTGTTTTACTTCACTTTTATCTGTCTACTTATATACCTATCCGTCTAATCTGTCCCGTAAGATCATCATCTTCCTAGCGTTATGTCCCGTGCTTAGACGGAGTCCGCTTAGACCATGATCCAGGATTTAGCCAGTCTGGTAATTACATTGAAGCGACTGCCGATCTGACCTTCGTAACCCTAAGATAGGGGAACCAGACAATTTTTGGATCATGGTTACAAATCTAAAGTTGTTTGAATTTGCAGGTTTCATCACGCTATTTTCCCTCACCGTTGAGCTAGTGGTATGAATACGTACATAGATTTGAAAAATCCAGAGGTACGTGCCCGCGTTTGAACTGGCACTTCTCGGTTAAGAGGCGCGTGTCCTTACCATTGAGCTACCATCGCTCTCCATTGAACTACCACCGCTCTCCTAATCTGTCCTAATCTGTCCCGTAAGATATTATACAGAAAGTATAGTGTGCATTCATACTATCCGCAACAGCCAAATTTCACTCAAATACCATTCTAGTCACGATTAATTTCGAAGAAATTTTGTATACTTCATGCGAACATAATTAGACATTACCAGATTGAGCTGAATTGAACTTCACGAACTATAAACGGCATTAAAGTGAGGATCGGCACTTATTCATCGTAAAATTTTAAAAGAAGCTTATTGTTAAAAGAAAAATGAGGTTTCATCTTGGAGATTTCTTGGAGACCTCATTTTATCCCGTGTTTGTCCTTTCAATTTGATTTTTTACTTACTGAAGAGGGACATATTTTAGTTCTGACATGTTGTTCATATTTTTTCATGAAGGGTTAGAATTAAGGGGTTGGAATTGGAGATAAACATGGTTATGTCGAAAATTTAATTAATTATTTTTTTGTATAGATTTATTTATTTATTAGTTCAAAATGCTGTAACGTTTTTGTGCAAACACGTATGTGTTTGTAAGATTCCGAAAGTTAGTAGATTATACCGTGTTCTGAGATTATTCTTAGTTTGGGAGTAAATATATTTTATTCGAGAATCTCTTTATGAACTGACATTCCCAGAACTCATTCTTTGACAGAACTGCTATCGATTAATTGTAATATTGTGAATAGAAATATCTGTTTTGTAAAATTTTACTTAAAGTAGAAAAAACCTTACATTACATAACTAAAACATTAATTTAAATAATCGTATTAAAAGTACTACATATACCTAGATGATTCAAATCTTCATTTTCATGCGTTCAAACTTTCTTTTTAATTCTTTGTTGGCTATTGTTTAAATGGAACCCATAGATTTAGAATTTTTTGACTACGCAAAATCTATGATGGAACCATTAAATTTAAAAAGCTTTTGGGGAATATTAATAGTTTTATAGTATTAGTAGTTTCAAGCTGAGATAAGCGGGTTCAAGCAAACAAACAAAATTATTTTTAACCTTTATCATATTAGTATATATAGAGCCATTTTAGTAAAAGTTGATAAATATTCTTAATGTAAATAAAATTTAATAAAAAATTTGCGGAATTTACTTTAAGAATTAGCATAAATATAGTTGAAATAAAATAAATATTAAGTAAAGAATTTTCATTTTTTTTTAAATCGCAAGCGAATAGGCATATTAAAACCATTGTTTGTCATTCATATCATCAAGGTATAATTTATAAACGAAAATGTATAGGTATTGTAAATATTTAAATTTTTCTTTAAAGAAAAAATATAGCACTTTGTATTCTTTGAGCAAAAATTTTAGGAATTTGAGATTTGCTTTTTTATTTTGATACAGAATAACTTTAAGTACCTACCCAAGTAAATAACTGCTAACAATATATTTTCATTGAATTCTAAGAATGAGAGCCTAAATTCTTAAGTCGGTAATTTTTTTATAATTTTTAAATAAAGGTCTTTCTTTCTAAACGAAATATAATATAAATGGATAATTATCTATATCAATACTTACTAAGTATTCTTTTAATAAGTTCTAGTGCTCTCTTCAGCTGTTTAATGTTTCTTTTTTTAAGTTGTTCTTAATACTTGTTTGATTTGAAATTCTTTGATTTTATTGTTGGTAAAACTGTTGGATCTAAGAAAAAACTCAAAATTAATGAGAATAATAGTTTGATCCGGTCTTCTGGCCTTTGTTTTATAACCACTGGTTTACAGGCTGATATTATATAGTATCGAGCAGTAGGTTGCCAAGGATCTAGATGCAGATAGATAGACTAAACTAAACTAAACGGGTTGAGAAATAGATGGAGATTTTTTCTTTGTGACCTTTTCCCCACAGATCAAAGTCAAAGTCAAGTCAAAAATATATTTATTTTCGTAGGCCTCAAAAAAGCACTTGTAAATCGTCAAGTAATAAGTACAAAGTAGAACATTTTGAATCTACCACCGGTTCAGAATGTCGCATCTACCGAGAAGAAACCGGCAAGAAACACGGTAGTTACTCTTTTCAATGACAGATTGAATATAAAAGTTAAAATTTACAAATTAAGTTAATATTTATACCGAGTCATACAGTTAATGTTCGTCAAAGATTCAGCCGAGTATTATTAGAAGTAAAAGGTACGGCGTAGGTACAGCTTTCTTCATCTATCTTCACTGTACACTAAGGTTGCGTTACTCTATAATGACTCTTAATTTCTAACAGCTGTAGCCGCCATTTCAATATTCCGAATACAAATAGCCGCAATTAATTAAAATGCAAACGCGTTTTGGCAAGTCTAGCTATTTTTAAGTGGTTTTCTTGTAGGTGTTGAAGTAAGCTTCATTGGGAATCTGAACAACGGCTTAGCATTCCGAAATTAGCCTCGTAAAAAAGGCGACGGCACATTTCTGGTCGTACTCTTTTCTTCACATCAGAAATATAATTTCTCTGATTTAACTTTGACTCGTGAACGTATTCATAAGTCAAGGTTCAAAGCACCAATTGTGATGGATGACGTACTTATCTAAGAGGCTTAATTCAAAGCGTTTATTTTTGTTCCTTTTTCACAACGGGCAGCATCCTGTTCATTAGTAACGGAGGCACCATCCGCCGCGTCGTGGATTTTTTATGGCAGAACAGCGAAATTTTTATTATGTCAGATTGAATGTAGAAAATTAAAATAACCAGATTATATTAATATTAATAACAAATTATACAGTAAATTGTTCATACATAGAACACAGACTATAGTACTATATAGTGTGTGACCTATATATAAACATTAGTTATAATATTTATAACCTCTTAACATGAGTATTAACTGTATAATTTGGTATAAATATTAATATAATCTGGTCATTTTAATTTTTACATTCAATCTGACATAGAAAAGATTAACTACCGAATTTCTTGTCGGTTTTTTCTCGGTAAAGGCGACATTCCGAACCGGTAGTAGATTTAAATTATTTTATTTTGTATTACGTGACGATTTATAAGTGCTTTATTGAGGCCCACGTAAATAAATATATTTGGAGTTTGAATGTGTGTGTCATCCGGATTGAAGCCTGAGATAAATTTTATCAGATTCAGAGGAAAGGTTTTCAAACGTATTGTTTTTTTAGACTTTTTGAGAAACGTGTAAAGTTGCGAATACTTTTACTTTACCACTTATGTGTACCGAATAATATTTTTGTGTGCCGATGAGGTGAATGGTAGTCAGCACGGTTTCAATCGTTTCAAAAGTTATTGACTAAAATAGGCAAGGCTTCTGACATTTTATTATATATGCATTGTATTATACATTATTATACATAACATCACGCCCGCAATCCCCGAAGGGGTAGGTAGAGTCAAGAGGGCAGCAAGTCCCCTTGACCACATTTAGCCAAAAATAAAACTAGGCTGGGTTACATGGAAAGTTGTGAAAATGTAGTGACAAGTGGCTAGCTCCGCGCCTATACAATCACATAGCCACAACCATTAGTCGTCCTTTAGTCGTCCTTTACAATATGCTAGGGAAGGTACACAGTTGGCACATAAGTCCCAGAACAAGAAGCTCTATTTATAAGTAAGTAATAATTCAATATATACCTAATGTACCTATAGTATCCGAGGCTGCTGTGGACCAGCAGCAGGTGTTCTTCAGGAACCTCCGGACTGCTCCCTTCAGATCCAGGGTGTAGGAGCCGTACACCAGTGGATTCATGCAGGAGTTGGAGACGGCCATGGCAAACAACAGGTCCTGCACCCGGCCTGACACACGTGCAGCTGAAGGTCTGTCTATCATGTACCTGGAACAATAAATGAATGTCAGACAACATCACATATTGACTTGACTCCGAAGTAGCACAAACACTTGTGTTACGGCTATCAGATCCAACAGTGGTATTACAAAATTAAAGTATTTTAATTCCACTGTTTGATGTTATGTGTTAGATGTTCCAACAAGGAATAGTCACAAGAATTCATCTCACGAATGTTTGTCCTGGGTGGAGATCGAGTCCACACCTCTCGTAAGAAAGGCTCATGCATTGTCCCATGTTGGTCTGAGACTCAAAAATAATGTTGATACATACCAAAGTTCTTGCTTGGCATGTCATAAAAGGCAAGTGGTGTATTGACTATTGGATTTAGCTGGCCACTTGTCACACCATTTTTATGTCGCATAGATATGTTGGCCGAGCGTAGGCCAACGCCAACATGTAAATAGCCTATTGGCCTTGCCTTGTCATAACTCAGTGTCAGTTGGTCGAATGAAGGCGAGCGCCAACGTGTCTAGAGCCCATTTGGCGCAACATGTCTTCGCTGGCCGTCGCTCGTGATCACTTGCCTCACTTCGGTCTGGTGTTGGTTTTTGTGCACAAGTCATAGGCGCTCGTCTGCGCTCGGCCAAAATGGCCAACGTGTGGGCAGCTCGACAGACACACGTCTAAATCAATGTTACCACCTCTACCAACTTTTAGGTAAATCTACCTACTTTCAACTTTTCTTTCAAATCTACTACCCTGGATGAAAAATCTACCAACTTTTAAAAATATATATTTTTTTTAATTTGTACCTACTAAAGCTCATTGTAAATTATTCAATCAAAATATGTATTCGTTTAAAGATTAAAATAGTCAACAATTTAAATACCAATCAAATTACGCTGTTCAGTCTATGAATTAATTTTATTTATATTCTGAAAATTTACAATTTGGTTTTTTATAATTGGTTTCTTAAAAAAAAATATTAAAACAGTAAGTTATCGATATTAGATCACAGTACAGATTCTTCATAAACCTCGGAAAAAAAGGAGTTGGTAGATCTATCTATCCTACTTTTCGAATTAAGCATGGGGGGAAACTACCAACTTTTTAGGTTAGAAGGATTTGGAAAAAATCGAGTTGGTAACACTCTTCTGGCAGCTTGCATTGGCGTTCGACGAACTTGTCGAACGTGTGGACATTAATACTGCCCTAGTACCTAGTATCTACTAGTACCTAGTAGTAGTAATAGTAGTTTTCCCCGACGTTTGCATTGGCCTTCGCTCGGCCAACATGTGTAGGTGACTGGCGACTTTACAATTTTCCGTCTGACCCAACTCAACTCTATTTTTCGTTGAATGTGGTTTAAGCTTTTTTCTTCTTGGAACGTTAGGTACTTTCCTTAACAGTGATTGCAGGCGTTTTGGCATGTTTGTGTGTTAAACACTTTGAATAACTCTTTTTTCTCCAAAGATTTTTTACTTAATAGTCGTTCAGTAGCCTTGTTATCGCATTTGAACAACCTACATAAGTATGTTTAATTTCTGAGATTTCATCATCATCATCATTATATCTTATTTGACTGGCTCGATGGCGCATTCGGTAGTGACCCTGCCCCATGCGCCAAGAGTTGTGGGTTCGATTCCCACCCAGGACAAACATTCGTATGATGAATACTTGTGTTTGTTTTGTGTCTGGGTGGTAATATACAATATTTAAGTATATATTTGTAATACCACTGTTGATTCTGATATCCGAACACAAGTGCTTAAGCTACTTACCTCGTCTCATGCCACACCATCCCATTCGCGGTTATAACTACTTTTGACCAAAAATTAAATCATTATGGAGAATTGTAAAATAGTGACTAAAAAATGTATCGCTGCCTAAAAACTTACATTGATATTTCAGCACTCAATTCGAAAAGTTTAAATCAAAAGGCTGGCATATAAATTAATAATCATATTTTAATTTAAAATGTTGATCCACTAAGAACTCTGAGCTTTTATTCACTAAGAATGCTTAAGCGCCGTTCTGAATAAAAATGATCTAAGAATCATAAAATAAATTAAAACACTGTCCTTCTACTAATACTCTTCTCACGAATATTAAAACTAATACGAAACCCCTTTTTGTTAAGTTCTTAAAGATTCAACAAGACCTTTTCACATAAAGGCTTGTGTTTAACTTTTAAAGATATATATATTTTTCTTCAGTAAATTCCTTTACGTAACCATTTCACTTCTATATTTATTCTTACTCCCAAAAAAAACCTACGGAAGTTAATAAAACCAAACGCATTTGCAGAAATTTACGTGGCATTTAAAAATAATACGCGTACGAGGGTAACTCACCCTAACAAAACAATATCAGCCCCAACCGCGGTACCAACGACGTACTTAAATTACGTCATATCGGATTTCCCCAGGTTTAAGAATGAAGAAAGAGAGAAGAGGTGAATTATTCCTCGCGTGCCCTCCGCTCACTTTGAATTCAGGCGTGATCTTAGTAATAATAACATTGGTGAGAAAGCTTTTTAAAAAAATATCATCGGCCTTGTCTCGTGTTGGTCTGGGACTTAAAAAGAATGTGCCAACTGTGTTTGCTAGCATGTCGTAAAAGGCGACTAATGGTATATCGGGTTTTGGGTATGTGATTGTGTAGGCGACAAGCTAGCCACTTGTCACTACTTTTTTACAATTTTCCATCTAATCCAGCCCAGTTTTATTTTTGGCTTAATGTGGTTAAAGGGGACTGCTGCCCCTTTGACTCTGCCTACCCCTTCGGGGATTACGGGCGTGATGTTATGATATGATATATGAGATGATCATCGGCTTACGTTTTCAGCTACTGACGCCGATATACAAGGTGTTTAATATGGTATCTATGGTACACTCATATTATTCTTATATGAAAGTGTGTCTGTCTGTTACTTCTTCACGCTTAAACCGATTTAGATACAATTTCGTATAGACATAGTTTGAGTGTGGAAGGGAATCATTAATAATGACTAACAGATGAATAATCACGTGGACAATGTCGCGTTCAAAAACGAATTTTGAATAAAATATGAAAAGTTTAATAGTAAAGTTTGAGTTTAGAAGTTTGTTGTTTCCTGATCCCCATAGAAGCTACTAGTGTCTGGCTAAACCATCCGAAGCGAATTGTTCAAAAATTTCTCAAATCTGTTGAAATTACATCTTCAGGCATAGGTATATGCTATTTTTTTAATATTAAAGCTTGTTTTGATAAAGTACAAACCCAGTTTCAGAAAACAATCTCAAGACGAACTTGAATAAGTTATCGATAAAAAGGTATAACAATATTGAGAGTCAGCCCATATCGAAAGTACTTACTTAATAACTTTTGCAACTTGAGTCTAGTGACTGTAAAATATTTTTGAAGCTATGTTTTTTTTATATTCTCCTCCAGATTCTTGATATATTTCATCATCCTAGCGTTATGTCTCGTGCTTAGACGGGGTCCGCTTAGACCATGATCCAGGATTTAGCGAGTCTGGCAATTACGTTGAAGCGACTGCCGAATCTTTGAAACCCTTAAACTTTTAAACTTTTTAGATCATGGTTACACATTCATAGTTGTTGGAATATGCAGGTTTCATCACTATGTTTTCCCTCACCGAGCTTATAGTATAAATACGTACATACTGGCTCGATGGCGTATTTTGTAGTGACCATGCCCTATTTGAGTAAAAAGCTGAAGAGTTTGTTTGTTTGGTTGAACGCGCATGGACATTTGTACTCGAGTCATGAATGTTTAATCCATAGCATAAGCATAAGCATAGTTTGGAAATAGGGAATTGGTGTGTCAGCCTGAAGAATGTATTATTATTTAACTAACTAATCTTCAAGCCTCTTCCCTAGCGCGGTGGGAAGAGAGAACCGAATTATTATTATTTATTAGCGCGGTGGGAAGAGAGAACCGAATTATTATTATTTATTTTTATTTTATTATGAATTTTATTGAGTAAAGGACACCATTGAATAAAACGATAAAATACAGAACAAATACTGTATTCTACTTTAAACAGACAATATTTTACAAAACAATCCGCACGCCGCAATGACAGTCGTCGCCTGTCAGTTCTTCCCGCCGTCACGTGAATATTGCTTTTCATAAATGCTTTTCATTGCATTCTAATATTGCAAATGGTTTTCATTGCATTCTAATATTTCCTAAAAAGTATTGACATACTTTTTAGGAAATATTAGAATGCAATGCTTTCCTAAGTTTGGTATTAGTCTCATATTATTTTACGGCATG
Source organism: Glyphodes perspectalis (assembly GCA_951394215.1). Taxonomy (NCBI): domain Eukaryota; kingdom Metazoa; phylum Arthropoda; class Insecta; order Lepidoptera; family Crambidae; genus Glyphodes; species Glyphodes perspectalis. The sequence goes on from OX596215.1 coordinate 14,129,909, forward strand.
CCGCATTTAACTGACTATAAATTGTCATTAGCTAGATATTAAATGATTTCAAAACAATTAAGGATAGATCTTCTAAGATATTAAAATTAACGACCGTCTTAAATAAGTGGTGGTCTATGTTAAAAATATCCATTTAAAAGGGGTAGGGCGAAATATGCTAAGAGGGACGAGGGGGAGGCAACGACAAACATGTGACTGGCAGTCAACCGTCACATGCTACCAAGTCTAGCTGCCGTGAGCTTGGCAGTTCAATTACTCGATTCATCGAGCTTCAAGAGTTATATCGAGACGAGATTTTGTCTAGAAATGTTCGGAATTGTCTTAAGTGGTGTTCGCTATCTTGAGACCACTTCGCTTTTGTTTTAAACGAAGTATGCAGTAAGTATGTCTTGTAGAGGCAAACGAATAAAAGTAGTTACTAATGGAATTCTGCTTTGCTTTCAGTCTTCAACGTGAAGCTAACAAAGCTTTTTATTGTGACTTTGTCCGCGCAGACGTTAGGATTAATCCAATAACTCATTAGTCCAAACATAGGATGGAGATTTGTGTTAAGTTAGCATACTCGATTGACTAGTAAATGGTTTCAAAGTAATTTAAAAAGCATCATCTTCCTAGCGTTAACGTTAACTAAATACCATTCATCATCTTCCTAGCATTATGTCCCGTGTTTAGACGGAGTCCGCTTAGAACATGATCCAGGATTTAGCGAGTCTGGTAATTACATCGAAGCGACTGCCGATCTGACCTTCGTAACCCTAAGATAGAGGAACCAGACAAATTTTGGATCATGGTTACAAATCCAAAGTTGTTTGAATTTGCAGGTTTCATCACGATGTTTTCCCTCACCGCCGAGCTAGTGGTATGAATACGTACATAGATTTGAAAAATCTAGAGGTACGTGCCGGGTTTGAACCCGCACTCCTCGGTTAAGAGGCGCGTGTCCTTATCATTGAGCTACCATCGCTCCAAATACCGTTATTTGTAAAAAATAATTATTTAAGCCATAGGGCTTATCCTAGCGGGTTATCCTAGCAGCTTTAACTAATTATTAAATAAATTGCCTCTTGGAATAACTTTCGTCTCTCAATAATTATGCGTGAATTAAAGGTTTGTTGATTTGTATGTAGTGTTAGGCGTTTTAACGTTCTGTGTATTCTGCCTGCTGGGTTTAAGTTAGATTAATATACAGGGTAATTTTTAAAACATTAATTACCTCGTAGGAGTACGTAGACTACTAACATTATAAATAACAACGTTGTTTTACGACATTTACTAAATCAACAAAAAAAATGGTTTCCTATAGATACTGAATGACCAAACAGCTGAAGCTATTTGTATCAAAATTTGATTTTTGATTGTCTATTTAAGAAAAATTGTAAAACAATGTTTTTGTTTAAAATGTGTCATTAGTCGACTCCTGCGAGGTTACTAATGTTTTACAAGTGACCTTGTATATACTATAAATACATACACCACCTGGTAATCCCCAAAAGGGGTGGGCAGAGCTAAATAGCAATAGGCCCACATAAACCACATTTAGCTATAAATACAATTAAGTATGTTTAAGTTAGATTGAAAAAAATATTTAAAAGTGAGTCTTTATGAGTCTTTATAAATATGCGCCAAAATTTCATTCAACTGCCAAAGTTGATAATGATTTAGGAACAAACATCAAAACGTATATTATACGTTGTTACTAGAAGTAAACATATAGACTCGGAATTCACATTTGAATTTCACATACGCAATTCAGGATCGCTTTCTAATATTGAGAAGAATCCTTGTACAAATAGCAACGAAAAAACGAATTTCAATATCAAATAAAATATGTCGACTCAGTTTTGTGTACGGGAAAATTTTATTTCGAGGGATCGCAATGAATTTCAGATAAACAAATCTGGTTGCCGTTAACGTGGATCTTCGGTCATCACGTGGCGTTTTTATCTGGGAGGCAAAAGTTAGCCGCATCCATCAAGAGGGAGGATGCTGTCTGTTATCAAACCTTTTTCCCTCCCGCTGAAAGAAAGCTTGATAAGTAAATATGTATGGGAGGGATTTAACAACGGCTTTTTATCCCGTAGATAGTAAACATCTTACTTCTCTAACACGGACTAGTAAAAAAAGAAGGACTTCACGCTGTCATACTATAGCGTGAAGCCACGTTAATGCATGTGTGAGTGAGATACTTATGGATACCAGATATCGGATATCTGTCATTTGGTGCACTTATTATGTCTATGTGACGTAGGTTGCGTGTCAAGGTGGAGCACCTGAGGAGCTTCAATGTCTAGTTAGTGGCGCGGAGTCCTTCTTTTTTTACTAGTCCGTGTTCTCTAATGGCCGATTTTTCTCGACAAAATTTAGCGACAAAGTACAAAATTGTTTTTTTTAAGATATTCGGGTTTTTGCAAAACGAGAGACATTTTAAATTCATCCATTTTAATTTATCGGACCGTTATTTTTACCTAAGGGCTGAATCATTAGCAGTCGGTATCTGCCTTTTAAATAAAAAGCTTTTGCGTGCAAAAATTGGGGTTCATCGTAATGATTCCTTCCTACATAAAACGTAATCATACATACATACATACATAACATCACGCCCATGATCCCCGAAGGGGTAGGCAGAGTCGAAGGGGCAGCAAGCCCCTTCAACCACATTCAGCCAAAAATAAAGCCGGGCTGGGTCAGATGGACAATTGTGAAAAAGCAGTGACAAGCGGCTAACCTGTCGCCTACACAATCACACACCCAAAACCCGATATACCATTAGTCGCCTTTTACGACATGCTAGGCAAGAACCACAGTTGGCATATTCTTTTTAAGTCCCAGACCAACATGGGACAGTGGGCTGGGTTGGATGGAAAGCTGTGAAAAAGGAGTGACAAGTGGCTAGCTCGTCGCCTACTCAGTGACATACCCAAAAGCCCATAAACCATTAGTCGCCTCTTACGACATGCTAGGCAAGAACCACAGTTGGCACATTCTTTTTTTTTGTCCCAGATCAACATGGGCCAAGTCCCAGACCAACATGGGACAAAAGGTAATCTTTTATAGGATAACCTCGTTGACCGTAATTTATTATTTATTACATAAGAAACAGAAATAGACTGCCACACAATATTGGCAAATTTATTTTGTATACATACATGTATCATATTTGGCGGACCCCCAGGTCTTTTATCAAATTAGAAATTTTAATTTTGTTTAAAAAATACTTTTAATTTTGCACATGTTGGTCTGTGAATTAAAAGAATGTGCTAACTGTGTTTCTTCCTTGTCTAGCATATCGTATAAGGCGACCAATGGTGTAATCGGTTTTGGGTATGTGATTGATTAGGCGACGAGCTAGCCACTTGTCACTATTTTTTCACAATTTTCCATCTGGCCCATCCCAGTTTTGTTTTTGGCTGAATGTGGTTAAAGGGGATTGCTGCCCCGTTGACTTTGCCTACCCTTTCAGGGAATAGGGGCGTGATGTTATAAAAAAATGAGATTAAGACGCACAGACAAATTTCGAATTGTTTGCCTTTTCTTTTAAATAATTAGGAATAAAATATTTTTGCTTTAAAAGCTGTAAAAAATTAAATATAAATAACATCATTTTCCGGTTCTTTCTACTATGATGCGAATACTGTTTTTAATACCAACGACAATTAGCTTCATGAAGATTAATTACGCAATGGGTAAGTTCTGCCGGGTTTCCGACTGGCAAATTGGGTTAATAGGTACCTCACTCATTAGTGAGCGGGCCTGGCGGAAGGCGAAACTTCTCATTATAGATCAAACGCAAGAGTGCAAGCTATGCTAAATGCCTTCTTAGTTCAAGGAAAAATATGAAAAGTTGAAGGAAAGATATATATAGCGTTTCAATAGACGATTTATTCAATATATTTATTAATTGACGATTATCACCCTAACTGAGTGAACATTTTATTTGAAAACATCAGCCTCCAAAATTTTATAGGTACATAATAATAGGAAAATGCCTTGGTTACAATAAAAAATATGCCATGCTGATAGAGGATTTATAAAGAATGGGCCAACTTTGTTCCTTGCTTAGCATGTCGTAAAAGGGAAGGGGACTCATAGTATATCGGGTTTTGGGTGTGTGCTTGTGTAGGCGACGACCTAGCCTCGTAGATATCACAATAAACCATTTTGCGCAATTTTCCATCTAATCCAGCTAAGTTTTAAGGTTGAGGGGGCTGGCTGCACCTTTGACTCCGGTTACCCCTTCCGAGAATACGAGCGTGTTGATATGTAGTTATGTACAATGAATAAGAAGCAATCTTTCTTTGGTAATTTTACTACGGAAGAATTTTTGAGCAAAGCTAATTTAGAGGAAAGCTAGTAAACTATTTATGGACATATTTTATACTTCGAATAATTAATATTTCTTTTTTTTCTATCGTCTCCTCATAAAATTAACACAATGTAAAATCGTGCTTATATAAATTGTGTAAAAAAAATCATGCGAATTTTTTCCCCCATAAAATATTAAGAAGATACGTTCAACAGATAAAACTGCGGGGCGTGGTTCTTATTAAGTCTCAAACCGTAGCTCATTTGAGAAAAAATACCCAAGGTCGTTATTTTCAACCGGCTTCAAATAAGGAGGAGGTTCTCAATTTGACTGTATATACATTTTTAGTGAGGGGTGTAAGGATCGTATCATATGGCGTTCGGTTCTCTCTGCCTACCCCGCTAGGGAAGTGGCGTGAAGATGTGTGTTCGCGGATGACGTCGTCGTTTCTGAACCGATTTTGATGATTCTTTTTTTGTTTGTAAGGAGATATCATGGGTGGTCCCATGTTAAGGAAACCAGGATCTGATGATGACATCCCAGAGAAATCGGAGGAACCTTCGAAAATTGTAGGGGCGGCTAGTGCGTTTGTTAATTTTCAACCGACTTCAAAAAAGGAGGAGGTTCTCAATACGACCGTATATATTATTATCATTAAGTATTTTAAAGTACTACAATTTAATGAAGATCTGGAATCGATTTGATAAAGGAGCCGAAAGATAGTCGAGGGAACTCTTCAACGATTTACAGCAGTTACACCTAGACGGCTTGTGACTGTCATTAGGGGTCTGATGATGAAGACGAAGGACAGCTTAGGGAACTCTTCAACGGTTTCCAGTAGCTACCTTGTGCAGCCATATAGGTTATAAGTGCCATTACAGGTCTGATGATGGAGACCATAGACAGTCGAGGGAATTCCTCAACGATTTACAGCAGCTACCTTTCGTTGGGCTTAAATAATAAGGTTCAATATGTCAAAATGTTCAGTTCGTACAGGTTGTACTTAGTATATTATTACTCTGTGGTACAGGTTAGATCTACCTATCACATAAAATGGTAAAATAAAAAAAATATAAAAAACGAATTCTAAAAGGAAACTAATTAGTTTCCTTTTTACTTTTATCTAATTAAAAGTAAAAAATTAATTTACTTAGTCCAAAGTAATACATATTTTAATGCTTATAAATTTGAAGTCAGTGCAAAGTCAATTGGTATAGTTACGATTATCACTCAACAGATCAATTTTAGGCGATAATTACCTACTAATATTAGCTTCAGTTGTACCAAGTCATTGTTTTACTTGGCACCGACTTCAAAATTATAATACGTATTACTTTGGCCTAAGTAAATATTTTTTTTACTTCCATTAGTTTCCTCTTTTTCACCTCGCATAAATACTTTATCTTTCGTTTCATTCCGTAATGGTGGAATTATGTCTGTTATAGCAAAGCCGACAATATTTGTACGAGATCAAAGACCCGGATGAAATGATGGCAGATTTTTTGCGCTAATTTTTATTTTGTAAATCCAAGCTCGGTAGAAATAATGCGAGTTAAGTATTTACTTTATTAAACATTTTTGTTGTTGTTTATGTTTAGGTCAAGCCCTTTGGAAGAAAGTGCGATTAAATAATATTAATTGAGATTTGCTCGTATAATTATGATGGACAGCCTTGGTAGTTAGAATTTAATTTGTTTTTCCTAAATTAGAGTACTATATTGAAAGTTAAATATAAACTATGTTCATTAAAAGTTTACATAGCTTACATGGAACTTTTATGTATGTATTTGAATCTTTTTTCATCATTTATGTAGTAACAATAATAGGCAAAAAAACGCGAATCTACATAAAAAGTAATAATATCTCTTACGAACTTTTGTTTGATTGTGAAACATTTTAGTAAAATCAACGAAGATATTATAACACCCAAATTGAAAAGCAAATATCCTATCTATCCATTGAACCATCAACGTCTGTTTAATCCACCACGATGGAACCGTAAAATGAAAGATCTGAAACGTCACCATTTCAGTATTTTGTATACCAAGCAGGACGCAAACAGCAGTACCTACGACATACCTGATTCTAAGGGGTTCTGAAGCCTCGCAGGTTTTGTTAAGTTTTATTCATTCATTAGACGATGATCTCCCCCCTCCAAAAGCGAAGTGGTGGAACACCCCGGCAGTTTTAGTCAATACGAGTCTGATATACTCCCACAGTTTCCCCGATCTGATGGAGATTCATGATGAAATTCACCCGGGAAAAAAAAAGACCCCCGTCTACGATGCTGCGAATCCTCAGTATTACCTATACCTTCGGTACACTGACACCGGACAAAATGAACCAGCTTGACAATAGCTACTTTATGTTTGTTTTTTCTAGAAAGTGGTGTTACCCCCGTCGAGGCGTTGTCAATCAATAATAATATTGCTTCAGCATGATTCTACCACCTAAAATATAATACAGAGGCTAGTGTTAAATTTATCATATACATTCATCGTGCGCATATCCTCAGATTACGTAAAGATGCTAGCTAACGTTTGAGTAAGGTTCGATTTAAATACTAGATATATACAATAGATGTATCCTCATCTATTTGTCTACGGTCGTTCTGTTGTTACACTATCTCTGAAAAACTGACTTTTTCTAGAATATCTATTTCTAGAAAGAAACCTAATTAAATAACACAAACATAACTTAACATCACGCTCATAATCCCCGAATATGCTGCCCCTTTGACTCTGCCTACCCCGGCAGAGTCAAAGGGGCAGCAGGCCCCTTTAACCACATTCAGCCAAAAACAAAACTGGGCTGGTTTAGATGAAAAATTGTGAAAAAGTATTGACAAGTGGCTAGCTCGTTGCCTACACAATTACATACCCACAACCCCATATACCATTAGTCGCCTTTTACGACTTGCTAGACAAGATTAAATAATTAATAAATAAATATTCCAGACTGACACACCAATCCCTAGTTCCAAATTAAGCTTATAAGCATGTGCTATGGATACTAGATAACTGATGGACATATTTAAAAACATCCATGACTCGACCCTAGCGGGATTCGAACTCACGACCCTTGGCTTCGTGGTCACAGTCTCTGACCACTTGACCAACGTGCCTGTCGATTTATTGTGAAATAAAAATAATTTTCAATTATCTTTTCAGTTCCTATTACCTAGAAATGTAATTGAGCTTTTTAAAAAGAAGAATTGTGACAAAGTACTTACAAGTCATTTATATATTCTATCTAAAGTATTAAAAATATTCAGAGCTGCAGATCCCATTCAAATAATGTTTAATTATATATTGCTTGGTATTGAATGTAACTCACATTTAGCATTGATAAATAATTTTCTTTTCTGAGAAAATCTCCGGTTCCTCGCTGGATCTCGCCTCATTTTAATCCCGTAGCATAAAATGACGAAATCTCGGGCGAGATCAGCGAGACTGAAACGCGGTAGTCGAGGACCCATCACGCAATTCACGCACGTGTTCGCTCGTTCAGTGCCTCCTGGGCACAAGCCAACTGATAATTACTAATCACTCTTTGTTTTTAAAAGAGCTAATTTTAAAATCACTCTTAAAATTATTTGTTTTTGTTATTATTTTTGTACTATAACATATTTAAGTCTGTGTGACCTTGACTGCAACTGTTTACTATTAATAAGAGCCGGGCTCTTAAATGAAAGAAATAAAACTGCCCACTGTGCATCAAAGTATATTCTATTTTTGTTAAAATACTTATACGTACGAAATTTTTTGTAAATTTTCATATCATTACATACCTATTACTCATACCTAAAACAAAATCTGTGTTAATGTTAGTTTTTAAAACAACGTTAGAATAGTTTAGTTTTTGATTGATGTGTTCATGAATGGCATAATTAGTAAATAATAGTTAATAATTCCAAAAAATAAGGGTTTGTTTTGCAATTAATGTTGTACCTTACTCTTATTACAATCAAGCTGTTTTAATCGCGATCGAGATCTCGGGAGATTAGAAATTTGAATCCCGAGTATGCGTTCTCGCCTCGAGATTGCGTTCCCTAATCACAGACCTGTTTCAGTTTCAATGTATACTAATAAGCTCGGCAACATACCTATATACATACCTATTTCCCTTTTGGGCTTTATCATGGTAGGTACTAGCTGTGCCCGCGACTTCACCCGCGTTAGTTCATGGTTAATGTTATATAGCCTTCTTCGATAATTGAACTATACAACAACTAACTAACTTACTAAACTTCACGCCGCCTCCCTAGCGGGGTAGGCAGAGAGAACCGAACGCCATATGGCATGATCCTTACACACCTCACTCGCCTCTTCAACAATCCTTTCCATACAAGCTCTACGATTTTTATGACTCCTAACATCACCTAACTATGCAACAAAAAGAGATTTTTACAATTCAGTCCAGTTGTACCTGAGGTTAGCGCGATCAAGCAAACAAATAAACTATTCAGCTTTATATATTAAGTAAAAGATATAAGATTTGTATTAAAATATCAGTAAATAGCCTTACGTACATGCTATCACACCTAAAGGCTACGTCGTAGAAATAAAATTGTGAATTATTAGTGATAAGGGGTAATATCATCGCTTTCGTACTCACATACCCAACATTCGATACACCATTAGTCGCCTACGACGTGCTAGGCAAGTAACGAAGTTGGCACATCTCTTTTGAGTCGTAACAAGGGATAATATCTACAAATACATAAAAATAATATAATATTCGGAGCCTATTCAATTCAAACCAAGAAATAAACATACAACAAAACAATAAAATATTTCCTTTTTATAATATTACGTATCTTAATACTAAATTCAAAGAAAACTGTGTAAAGTTCTCAATGCCAAATGTTAGGCAAGTTAATACTACAGTTATAATGAACAATGGCGTCACTCTAGACTCAAAATTGCAATAGCCTCCTCAGATTTCTACTCTGGCAAGAAGACACGCTCAGCTGCGTATGCAGTTAAGAAGTTAAGAAATCTCACTGACATAGAAACGGATAGGATAGATATTCCAAATCTCAGGCTAGGTCAAATTAGTAATTCATTGTTGGACAAAGTATAAAATATGGTTGAGCTGACAAATACGTCATACTTGGAAACAGCTGCTACCTTTGGGGACTGGTTTGCTTTGGTCGGGTCAAGCTTTTTCTTTGGAATTATACATTTTTATTTTCTTATTGTATACCAGGCCCACTTTGAAACATGGCTTAAAGTTAAATATGATTTAGTATACACATTTGTTAATACTGTTGTTAAAAAGAGTAACTACCGAGTTTCTTACAGGATTTTTCTCGATAGATACAACGTTCCGAACCGGTGGTAGAATATTAATTCTCTGATAATCTGTATTTAACGATTTTTAAGTGTTTCTTTACATAACATAACATCACGCTCATTAACCACATTCGGCTGGGTTCGATGGAAAATTGTGAAAAAGTAGTGACGAGTTGCTAGCTTGTCACCTACACAATCACATACCCAAAACCCCATATACCATTAGTCGCCTTTTACGACATGCTAGGCAAGAGACACAGTTGGCACATTCTTTTTTAGTCCTCGACCAATATAGGACAAAAGTGTTTCTTTGAAATGTATAAAATAAGAATATTTTGACTTGACTTGAGATCCTTGCACAAATATTCTCACGATCTTAGGCGTCTAGTAACTATTTATAGATTCCGGAATACTGAAGAATTTCCTTCACATCTATTCTGGCAGCACAGTTAAAAGGTTTTGAATGTGTTGATGGCTCAGTAAATAGGTTTGATATTGAAAGCTTACGTCTACCCAGAAATGGCTCCATGTAAGGCGTGACGTGCCATTAACTTCGATTGATGAAGAGCGATGTACAAAATACTTCTTCGATATTTTGTCGTCGAAGTGAACATTTAACTGACGATATAAGAGACGATGTTTTTCACCTCTCATGAGTCCTATTAATTTTTAGGGTTTTTAGTCGAGTCTAAATGTATGGTATACTAGCAGCGCCCCGCGGTTTCGCCCGCGTAGTTTCCGTTACAGTGGGAATACGGTGATAAAATATAGCCTATGTTACTCGCTGATTAGTAGCTCTCCATTTGTAAAAGTATTTTTTAAATCGGTCCTGTAGTTTCGGAGCCTATTCAATCCAGACAAATAAACAATCAAATATTTCTTTTTTATAATATAAGTGTATAGATAGATAATGCAGTTAGAGAATAGACGTGTGTAAGGATCGTGCCATATGGCGTTCGGTTCTCTCTGCCTACCCCGCTAGGTAAGTGGCGTGAAGTTTAGTTAGTTAGTTAGTTAAGAGGACCTACATACATACATCATCACGCCCGTAATCGCTGAAAGGGTAGACTGAGACCAAGGGCAAGCTACTTTAACCATAGGAGGAAAAACAGCAAAATGTTGCGAAAGTTTTAATAAGTTAGAGATATATCATCGAAGCCTATTTTTAAACCTACACACCTAAGCCGGTACCACATGCAATAAAAATTGCTTTATAATTTCGATTACGTTATTCATAGTACCAAGGACAAACATTCGTGTGATGAATACTTGTGTTTGTTCTGTGTCTATGTGTTAATATCCAATATTTAAGTATATATTTGTAATACCACTGTTGATTCTGATATCCGTAACACAAGTGCTCAAGCTACTTACCTCGGTGTCAGATTAATGTATGTGATGTCGTCGGATATTTCTATTATATTTATTTATATTTATAGTTCCAATGTTCCAACTGACCTAGTTAGAATGCTATTTACAGTTGGAAACAACGTATAAAAATTATATTTTCAGCTGCAAATAATTTGATAGCTAATTTTACTCGTAAGAGTATATGAGTGCATCTGTTACTGAACATGCTGTACATTATGACATATTTCAAATACGGTTCAGGTAAAATTCAAGTTAAAATCATGTTAGTGTCGTTTGCATGAGTTGTGGATATTCAATTATAGTTTAACCGAGATCTCACTCATGGCGGATGGTAATGAAGTTATGACCTATTTTCACATTTATTTAACTTTTAAATTCCGTTTACTATGAAGCTATAAATAAATTAACTAATATAGATAATATCGAAAAGATTTGTCTATTCTATTTAGTATTTATAAATATTGACATTTCGGAAGAGCGGTGGTAACTCAACGGTAAGAATATTTGTCCTGGGTGGGGATCGAACCGACAACTCTTGGAACATATGACAGGGTCCCTACCAAATGCGCCATCGAGCCAGTCAAAACGTAGCTACAGTACTGGCGACAGAAGATGATTATCCTCGAAGGCGTCACTCACCACATAGCCATGGTGGCGTAGGGTAACCAGCAGAGCGCGAACACGGAGACGATGGTGACGGTCATGCGCAGCGTGCGCCGGCGCGCGCGCTCCAGCACGCGCCGCCCTGACCGGCGCAGGCGCACGTGCGTGATGCCGCTGCGATGCGTGCACTTCTCTGTTACGACAAGGAGATTAAATTAAATTAAATTATGTTGTCACTACTTTTTCACAATTTTTCATCTAACCCAGCCTAGTTTTATTTTTGGCTGAATATGGTTAAAGGGGCCTGCTGTCCCTTTGACTCTGCCTACCCCTTTGGGTATTATGAAATCGCTGTGCGGATTGGCTGTTTAAAATTGGAAAAAGAGAGAGAGTGATACGTGTTCTTAGTAAGATGTTGATGGGTCGAGAATTCTGTGTCGATAGGGCATCAGTGGACATTTTGTCAGTGATAAATCACTGATGTCATCTGCATTGTTATCGCCTGTATTCAAGTCTTTGTTGTATCAGTTTGGACAAATTATTGTTATTATTATTATTTGCTATCTCCTTTTGGATATACGGGACGTGTTAGCTCCCCAAATCTTACATTATCAGTATAACGGTAATATATTCATTGGTGATGGACGGGACCGTTTCTTTGTAATCTATTTTTTTTTTGTTTTTTTTTTTAATTTAAATATCAGACATTCATTGATCTGACTCCGAGGTATGTAGCTTAAGCACTTGTGTTACGGATATCAGAAACAACAGTGGTATTACAAATATATACTTAAATATTAGATATTAACACCCAGACACAGAACAAACACAAGTATTCATCATACGAATATTTGTCCTGGGTGGGGATCAAACCCACAACTCTTAGCGCATGGGGCAGGGTCACTACCGAATGCGCCATCGAGCTTGTCATTTTGCCGGTATTAATGTATTTTACCGGTTTAATACGAGACCTATATTTTTATTTATAAACTTTTGTAATAAAAAAATTATCTGTCTATCTGGAGAAATTATTATTATAATCTATGTCTCTCTTCGCATAATCATGGGACAAGCCCGGGCCTTTATAACTTGCATGGAGACATGGGTCCAACATGTAAGGCCTTATGAGTTTGATCTAGATTTGTGATGGAACACCGGCCGGTTGTTGCCCTTAGTTACTGTATAAAACATAGATACACTCAAAGGCGAGATCCTGCTGATGCAGGACTATTGCGAAAAAGGGAAACTAAAAACCGGGGCTATGGAGTGAGCTACCGGACATCTGCCTCGAAACTAACAGACTTTAGTTTTGGCAGATGGTGACTCGCCGCCTGCAGGACCAGAACGTGGGCCCCCTAATTAGCCACCATACGGGCGGCAAGGGGGTAACTAACACTAGGAAGCAGCTAAGGTTGTGGGGAGATGAGGCTGCGGGGCGCAAGATTCTTGTACAGTCAAGTGCCCCCGGCGTTATGACATTTTACACTTCCAACCTGGAGCATAGGTTCCGCTCTTGCGAATCCACTCTGGCCAGCCGGTCAAGGCAAGGCAAGTGCTGTCAACAAAGAGCCTATAGTAACAGTGATAAGACCACGAGACTCCCTTACGCCATCTGGCGGCTTTTGTTTTATGAAAACCCTCATTCCATTGTGCTCAGTTTGTAAAGCTATACGTCCGTCAGAAATAATAGCAATTTATCAGAGTAAAATTATGGTAAAACGTTTTTATTGAATTTGGATCTCTTCAATTCATTTTATAGTTTATTTGTGAAGTATGGCCATGGGTAATCTAGAAAATACCTAGATACCGCAGGATTTAAAATATCAGTGCCGCGAAAACCGGGATTGGAACGTTCTTACAATCAATTACTTGTATAGTCTAGTTCTATTCTGAATAGATCTATGTTGTTGCTTTATACATCTAATGCCGATCATTGTTACGCTATAATTATAATAGCATTAATCAATTTGCAGTTCAATTAAGATACGTGACACCCACTCATGATAATTGCGTTGTCAGTTTTATAATTTCCTTTGTTTAAGTTAATGATCTTTGAATAAACTCTCAATTGATCTAATTTTCTTACAAGTGGCTTATAAATAATTGGAAAGAATGGTCAACCATTGAATCTCCAATACGTCAAATTCTTGGAGGTGAAAATGAAAAAATTAAACGTCAAGATGTTGTTGGCCTTTTGATAAATAAAATAGTAATAAATGTATATTTCCATAAAAATTATTACAATAGTTGCTTATTTATAACGGGATCTGCACTAAGCATCAATCTTGTATCGCAGGAGCCAGTCTCATTTACCATACAATAAATTTAAGAATACCAGCTCAAGCGGTGTAGTATATCATTGTTGAAAATTTCCATGAAATCGTTGATTTTATTATGCTTTTCTGAGATAAATTGACAGCAGTCTCACATGTTTTCGACTGTTGCGATTAAATTATTTATTTTGTCGATAAAGCCATAATTCCGTCACGATACCGTGTTACGTGGTTTTCATTTACATTTCTCGGAAGTACACCTTTCTATCGAAAACATTGGGCATATAATAAAATTATCAATAATTCATATCTGCGGTCCATAATAGGAATCGGAATAAAAGGGCTCTCGATTGAGGGGCTCTGGGCACGTGCCCAGAGTGACCAGTAGAAAAGAGGGGCTTGGGCTTATCATTAAACTTTAACGACAAAACTATGTGGGTTGTTAAACCTGACCAAATAATGCTAATAAATAAATAAATTATAAATTATCCAGACTGACACACCAATTCCCTAGTCCCAAACTAAGCTTATGCTTATGCTACAGATACTAGGTGAACGGATAGACATACTTAAATACGTTTATAAATATCCATGACTCGAGTACAAATGTCCATGTTCATCACACGAAACATTTCCCCTAGCGAGATTCGAACCCGCGACCCTCGGTTTTGTGACCAGGGTCTCTGACCACGTGACCACCGGGCCAGTCATTAATAAATGTATGACATAGTCGGCCACACGAGGTGGCAATTTTTTTATAGTTTAGACAATTAGTCGAACCTAGGTCTTCGAGCACGCAACACCTAGCGGCTGAATTACTTCCACTTTTACTAGGAACACGTATGTTCTAGGGATTGCAATGCTGGACCCATCAACCCAGCGTTCCAACACAATTTTAGCTGTGGCGAGTCCAGCGGTATTCGCTCAATCCAGCAGGAAATGCCGCTGGATTGCAATCCCTAGTATATACGTACTGTAGCAACATCTTATAATTTTTGACTAGCTATCATGATGGATCATACGTTGAAATATAGCTTAGTAAAGCAGTCACTTCCGTACTGTGAAACCGCTTCGCACATCGCAAACTCATGCACAATGCCTCAGTACCGATGTAGTAATTAACGCTCGTAATCAAACCAGTGGCACACTATATGTACAAACAGTATGACCTGCAGGCTTAAACTTAATCTTACTTAGCTTTAATCGTATTTTTTTTATTTATTATGTCTCACTAACAACACATGCATTAAGCATTTACAGTAGTACACTGTACTTGTTCTGATGTACCTACATGTCAATTATATGCGAGCGCAACATTGGTATCATACGGTTAAAGTTAAAATAATTAAAGTACAGATAAAAATAAAAAAAAAAACATTAAAATAACATTTCTGGTTATACAAACCTACCTACGTGCAAATTATTAATCTTCTCTGCACTGCAAGATGTGGTTGAAAACTACGTTGGAGTCTCAATGATAATATGTAGTATTACTTTTCTTTTAAATTTCTGCATAACTGTCGCCAAAAATATGCGTTTTTTTACATGAAATCTTTACATTAAATTTACATGATATCTGTGCCATATATTATCAGCTCTATGTTAAGCACAGGACGTAACGCTAGGAAAATAATGACAGATTTACATATGTATTACATACATAACATCACGCCCATAATCCCCGCAGGGGTCAGAGTCAAAAGGACAGCAGGCCCCTTTAACCACATTCAGCCAAAAATAACTCTGGGCTGGGTTAGATGGTACATTGTGAAAAAGTAGTGACAAGTGGCTAGCTTGTCGCCTACACAATCACATACCCAAAACCCGATATACCATTAATCGCCTTTTACGACATGCTAATTTATATTTACGTTATGTTCAACATACCGATTCTTATCTATACAAATATTATAAAGAGGAAAGGTTTGATTTTTTGTTTGTTTGTTTGTTTGTATGAATTGAATAGGCTCCGAAACTACTTGGCAGATTTCAAAAATTCTTTCACCATTGTAAAGCTACATTATCCGGAAGTAACATAGGCTATATGCTATCCCGATATTCCCACGGGAACGGGAATTACGCGGGTGAAACCGCGGGGCGCTGCTAGTTCATTTATATGATGAATAGGGTGTTAATCAAACCCCGAAGGGTTAGGCAGAGCCAGAGAGCAAGCTTTTCAACCATATTTGACCAAAAATCTTACTAGGTTGAATTATGAGGAAAATTGTGAAAACAGTGGTGACTAATGGTTAGCTCGCCGCTTACATAGTCACGTAATGTCCTCCTAACCGATATCGGTCCCGGCGGACAATCTTAACGAGGATTAGCCATCTGCACAGGAGATATTACAGCATAGAAGTGTGGGCGCAAACACAGGTGCCCTCACATAGTCCGGTGAGACGGCAATCCGACGTGACTGGAGAGAAGTCCGGCGCAGGATCAACGGCTTAACGTGCTTTCCGAGACACGGGGATGATTAAACCGCCAACTTCCTGACTCCGGGCTGTTACTGAGTAATTTCAATATTCAGTCACAATAGCAGTCACAAAATTTGACCCGATTTGAATCCGGGACCTCTTGGTCCTTAGGCGGATATAGTCACGGACCCAACACCTATTTATGTAGGTAAGTCGAAAACAAATAAAAACTGTATGCTGTTTCAATAATAGCAAGATAAAAAAAAAAAACTGTTTAGTCCGTCAGTTAGATTATAAAAAATATTGAACACGAATTTTTTATTTATTTGTCCAACAAACATTGACGAAGATAAAATGCATTCAAGTTGCGCGTGACGTCACACATTCGTAAAATTTTTACTTAATAGTGACGTCGCAAGCCACTCCAAAACTTTGATGGTCTTTTTCTTTATGATTTTTTGTTTATTTGATAAAGGTAATAATATATGTCTAGTATTTTTGTATAATCTACGGTCTCAATAGAATTATAATTATTTAATGCAGTCATCATCCCTGTATTTGTAATAAAGTATCACAAAAAGTAATATTATTATACCTACTTCCATATTTCTGCAAAAGCACATCTAAGACGTCCTCCACAAAGTATTGTTGGTGTTCATTGACGGGAGCTTCATTACCCTAAGTGTAGGGTGTCCAAATTTATAATAATAATAATAATAAATTCTCCAGACTGACACACCAATTCCCTAGTCCCAAACTAAGCTTATGCTTGTGCTATGGATACTAGGTGAACGGATAGACATACTTAAATACGTTTATAAACATCCATGACTCGAGTACAAATGTCCATGTTCATCACACGAAACATTTGCCCCTAGCGGGATTCGAACCCGCGACCCTTGGTTTCGTGGCCAGGGTCTCTGACCACTCGACCAACGGGCCAATTTAATACACTAAAAGTTCTGGCGAAAGCAAAATACCATAAATCTATTGATCTAACTAAAAATATTTTTCATGGCTGGCAAGAAATGCCTGGTAAGTAAGTGCCATGCAGAATGTAGGTTCCCAAATCGAAAATCTTAATCTTTTTGAATATCCTGAAAAAAAATAACAGAAGACTAAATCCTGAAAGAGGTAATAACCCCAATGTAACGACTCGCGCCTGAAACACAAGGGGTGCAACTCAGGCACGTACCACTTAAAGTTTTCAATTCTATTGGCGCCGAGTAAAACTATTGTGGGGATTACCTTCACATTCAAATACATGTGAATAAGTAATCTTAACATGAAATCCAATTTGTTACCCTATTGCATTTACAAAGATCAGATGCAATCGTTTCAATGTACGCTCGCTTTAATAGACTTGTTAAATTCAGGATAAAATTACGAAAATTATTAAAAAAAACAACCGGACATGTACGAATAATTCTTGAAGAATGGTAACCCTTTGCATAGGTAATTCCATTCCACACATTTTGTAAGAGGATTGTGCTATAATAATTTTATGTGAACATTTCCATCACGACATTGAACATTTACTGGTGGTAATAACGACTCATAACTGGCAACTGCTCGTGGGCTTTTATTGTGTAATTAGCGAATCAGTACGTGACTTCACTCATTTCTAATATTAACAGGCCCGTTGGTCAAGTGGTCAGAGACATTTGTACTCAAGTCATGGACGTCAATAAACGTATTTATGTATGTCTTAACATTTGACGGTCAAGTAGGTATACTTAACCAGAGGCGGCGTAAGGCGTGGGCGGTGTGGGCCACCGCCCACGGCCTCGCGGTGCAGAGGGCCTCAAATCATAAAATCCAAAAGTAATACATAAGTGGGCGCGGGGGGGGGGGGGGGGGGGTGGAAGTTCCACTGTTAGGTGTTATTGATATAGGATGATTACAGGACCTTGGAGATAATATGAGCTCCGGACCCTGTTCCCTAGTCGGCCCGGCCCCGTCAGAGGGCCTCGCAAAAGATACCTTGCCCACATTAAGTTTAGGTATTGCGCCGCCACTGTACTTAACCGTCAAATGTGTTAACGTGTAAAGGTGTTATTGAGTTTGTGATTGTGCGGGCAACGAGCCTGTCACTTATCACAGTTTCATTATTTCCCATGTTAACCAACCAACCAAATTTTAGGCCACTCTAGCAGGGTAGGCAGAGAGAACCTAACGCCGTATGGCACGATCCTTACATGTTAACCAACTAGATTTTATTTTTGCCTAAAAGTGGTTAAAAAGGTTTCCTGATCCTTTGACTCTGCTTACCGTTAGGGTGTTATGGTATATATTTAAATTAAAGCCAAACCTAAGCTTGACTGGCTTGATGGCGCATTCGGTAGTGACCCTGCCCCATGCGCCAAGAGTTGTGGGTTCGATCCCCACCCAGGACAGAGGTTCGTGTGATAAATACTTATGTTTGTGATGTGTCTGGGTGTTAATATCCAATATTTATATTTAAGTATATATTTGTAATACCACTGTTGATTCTGATATCCGTAACACAAGTGCTTAAGCTACTTACCTCGGAATCAGATATTTATTTATTTATTTATAAGCCAGATTTTTATGACCGCGCAATAAGTTTCCCATTGGTTCGCTTTTACTATAGTGTACTGTGACGTAGGCAAACTTCGCTTCAACGAGATCGCTAAAGCAGATGAACGGAAGTGTGGTTTTGCCACCCGCCCGACCCAACATAACGCTACGGTAATAAGGCGGATTGTTTAGGGAGTCTGTTAGTTCAGTTTAGAAAGCATAGTGCTGATGTTAAAGAAACATACAGCCTACCTGATAGTGATAATGTCATCCTAACTCTTATCAGCCACGGCGGCCAATCCCAACGAGGATTTAGCCAACTGCGCAGGAGATATTACTGCGCACAAGTGTGTGCGCTAACACAGGTGCACTCTCTGTTCCTTCACTCTCATAGTCCGATGAGGCGGCAAGAATGACGGGAGAGAGGTCAGGCGCAGGACCAACGGCTTATCGAGCTTTCCGAGGCACTGCCAATTCTGACTAAGACCCAGCTTTGACCCGACCCGAATTGAACCCGGGACCTCATGGTCCTAAGGCGGCAAACTTTGACGCAACCCGGGAATTGAACCCGAGATCTCTTAGTCCTAAGGCGGTACATGCTACCACTGGACCAACGAAGCAAACAAACATACAGTCTACCTGATTGTATGTAGTATCCGTAGCTTATGATGTAACATCAGAGGTATCACAAGAGCTATCTGTTTGTGGTACCTTCATAAACCCTTTCTGATAAAATAATAATAAGCTCAATGAACCACTTAAAAAGCTCTAAAGTGCTAGGTGTTGGTTTCCGCAGTTAGTCCCCAGAGTAGAGATGTTAAGAACTCGAGTCTTTTGAGTCCTAAATTTTTAGCTCGACTGACAAATTGCACGACTCGACTCGTTACAATAAGACTCCCAAGACTAGAGAACTAAAGTCTAAATGAGCTCTTGAGCGCAACATGGAACTCGAGTCTTTTTAAGCGCTCGAGTCGTTTTTACGGGGCGAGTCTAGCTCGAGTTCTTTTCCGTTTGGAGTTTCTTTTTAAATCAGGAAATAAAATGTTACTTTTGTGAGATATATTCGTAATCAGAAGCGTATTTTGAAAAAATAAAAGCGTTAATTGATAGGAAAAATCATTTTAATCATCATGAAAAATTATTTTAATATTCAAAATATAATAAGAAAATACAATAAATATAATAAGCCGCAGAAGAAAATACAGAAATCAAATAAAATCACAAGCAATCAAAATTAATCTGATGAAGCACATATAAGTATGTATAAAGGCCAGAATAATTTGCATCTATTAACATTATTAAACCTTAATACGCTCAAGACTTGAGACTCAAGCTTTTTTAAGACTCGAGCTCTATTTAAGACTCGAGCTCTTTTTAAGACTCGAGCTCTTTTTAAGACTCGAGCTCTTTTTAAGACTCGAGCTCTTTTTAAGACTCGAGCTCTTTTTAAGACTCGAGCTCTTTTTAAGACTCGAGCTCTTTTTAAGACTCGAGCTCTTTTTAAGACTCGAGCTCTTTTTAAGACTCGAGCTCTTTTTAAGACTCGAGTTCTATTGTAGCGCTCAAAAGACTGAAGCTCGGTTGGACTCAAGATTCGGAGATTAGTTAGTTCACTGAGTCGTGTAAGATTGAGCCGAGTCTAAGAATTAGGACTCAAAAGACTCGAGTTCTTAATATCTCTACCCCAGAGTGGACCATTGTACGTGAGCCATGGCGGCCGATTTGATGATGAACCACCCATGAGGATATCTGAACTCTAAACTGAACCTCTCGCATAATATCAAAGCGAAGTGGAAGTAGTTGAAACCAGCGCTGACTGGAGTTTTGGGACGTTCATAATGTAGCTTGCTGTCGACATTTTTGATGATAGAAATAGAAATAATACACGATAGCGGTTGCAACGGAACTGAATTTAATGTTGACACTAGACATGCGTGTTACAAAATGTCACAGATAATAAAGAGTACATAATAGGTGGCGCTAGTAGTATATTATTTTGATACAATTTTAACAGAAGCCGCCTGAGCCAGTATGAGCTACTTCCAATTAATAATTAATATTTTATAACGTTTATAAACATCCATGACTCGAGTAAAAATGTCCATGTTCATCACACGAAACATTTGCCCCAAGCGGAATTCGAACCCGCGACCCTTGGTTTCGTGGCCAGAGTTTCTGACCACTCGACCAACGGGCCAGTCAATTGATAACATTATATATGTTTTTTTTTATAAGTGCAAATAATTACGAACTGCTGACTAATTAGGTACACTAATAGTATTATTACACATACATACATAACATCACGCCCACAATCCTCGAAGGGGTAGGCAGAGTAAAAAGGGCAGCAGGTCCCCTTAACCCCATTCAGCCAAAAACAAAACCGGGCCGGGTTAGATAGAAAATTGTGAAAAAGTAGTGACAAGTGGCTAGTTTGTCGCCTACACAATCACCTACCAAAAACCCCATATACCATTAGTCGCCTTTTACGACATGCTAGGCCAGAAACACAGTTGGCACATTCTTTTTTAGTCCCAGACCAACATCGGACAAAATATTAATAATTCTTATTAGGTTAAGGTAAAGTCTTATTAGGATTGTACTTTAATGAATACACGCATCCCTACCATATGTGGAAATATCTTCTCTTCTATATATAACCATCTTGGTTTGCTGTATATATAATATATATTCATGTTTATATATATAGTTAGTGATGTGAATTACTTCGTCAGCGCGTTGTAGTGGTAGTTATAAATATATAACAAGACATTGATAGTTCAATCAACAGTAACTGTTGACATGTTTACTGGAACTAGAGTCTTGACATATAGCGTAATAACGCTTAATGAGCTGTCTGTAGAATAGCCGTTAATTAGGTATTTGTTGACATGTCACTCATTTTACTGTTGACATACATACATTACATACATAACATCATGCCTGCACTCCCCGAAGGGGTAGGTAGAGGTAGTAGAGGTAGGTAGGGCAGCAAGCCTCTTTAACTAAATTCAACCAAAACATAATTGCGTAAAAGTAGTGATAAGTGGCTAGCTTGCCTACACAATTACATACTTAAAACCCGATATACCATTAGTCGCCTTTTACGATATGCTAGGCAAGGAACACAGTTGGCACTTTGCTTTAAGCCCCAAATGGAACAAATTGTACCATTGACAGCACTAAAATATCTCTGGTGACTTAAATTATACTCCTTAAGTGGTCTTCATTCGACTTGTAGACAAGTTGTGGTTGTTGTTATGTATCAACATGAATTGAAATGTTGACAATTTGGGATAAGTGACTTTAAGACAAACATTTTAACATTCTTATATCCCACATCGGACTTGTATAAAACATGGAATGTACTAACTGTACGGCAACTATTTATACTGAACACCGTCCTAAGAAAACACTCATCTCTAGTTTATGGCCTAATACACTTGAAGGGTAGTCGTAGAATACACACAGTATGTCCCACACATGTGTGTAAAACTAGCTTCGCTCAGAGATTCTACCGTTTCCTAGGCTCACACTTTTATAATAAACTTAATTCCACTCTATCAATCTATCCACTTAACAAATTGGAGTGTAAAAAGGCAGTGACTAAATGGCTCTTACGATTAGATTACGATGCAACCGAAGATCTGTTGAAAATAGTTTTTTTATCTTAAACACACACAAATGCCCACGCATGCACGCACGGCCACACACACAAACACATAAACTCACAAACACACCTACCACTCACACAAACACACAAACTCACACAAACTCACACACACTCACACACACACACACACACACACACACACACACACACACACACACACACCTTATTATTGTAACTACATAAATATCTTTGCTTTATGTCCTTTTGTTTATCTTTTTACTTGCTTTGAACAAGTTAAATGTATCCAACTGTCCAACTTTGCTAAGTTTTAATTACTATTGTTTGTGTACAATTTCTTATGGGAGGGAGCCTGGCAGTCCGTCATACAGGTCATACCTAGCATGGAGGCCAGCTTCCCACAATGTACTCCAGCGCTATGTAATATTTTACATTTGTTACTTGTTTAAACATTGTGAGAAGAAATAAATATATATTATTATTATTATTAGTGCTTGTTTACTGAGTGTGTAACTGTTCGCGGAGATTCAAAACTGCAATAAAATTCTTAGACAAGTCTAGCGAGGAAGCTTAGTTAAACTGTTTTCGCTTTGACCAAAACGTTTATACAAAGGACAGACTTAAACAAACAGCCCCATTAAAACAGCTGGTCACCGACCACGTAGATACTTCCTCGTGCTTAAATAGGATTAGGCCTTCTCATCTAACGACTGAAATGAGATTAGAGTTCATCAACCTTTTCAAAGCGTGTCCCTAAACTAAGTTCCAAATTAATTCCGGCCCGTAGCAATCTAAGAATGGGCTCGGGGCATTAGCCTATTTACGATGTCTGTCTAGATTTAGCCGAGTTCGAAAAAAGTGATTGAATAGGTTGAAGTGATTCTTCGTCTGAGATTCCCAGACTGCCCAAACTGATTCTTAAACACGCTAAACACCTTCCTGAAGTTTTACAACGACAAAGGCTTGTATAATATATGTGAGTATGCTTATTATATAGTATGTGGCTTATTGTATTAATCGGTATCATTTTAGTATCTAGTTTTCAGTATCAATATTATGGAAAAGTTGATGCAGTAAGAATTTCCCCCTCCCTACCATAATGCTTAAGCGCTATTCCCCCTACTGCTTTGCGTTGTTTGCTTGTTAAATTGATATAAGCCTTCGGTGCTACCTAATTGGGAATATTGTACATTTTCATGAACTCCCTCTCATATTTTTTTTATTTTTATTTTTTATTTTTCCTGGTATATTACACATATTAGTATTGACCACGTTTTATAAATGCATTGTCCTATCGCTATTAGGAACAAGTGGCAATAGAATAATAAAAAATCTTTACCTTCTGTTTACAAAAAAAAAAACGTATTTTCAAATATTTCTGGTTTAAGTAAATAAAGCGTGGCTATTAATAAACAGAAAAAAGCGCTTAAATCGTAAGTGGGCTGCATAAATTTAATTCCTAGCGCCAAATTTGTATTTTTTATAATGACGTAATCTTTATAACATTTCGAAGGACGTTCGAAAATTAACCCAAAATAGTGATGTGCCTTTACCGGTCTAGACCTTGACATTAAAGTTATACAGCCAGGTAACTTAACAAGATAATTAAGAGAGTTATTTATCAAAGTAACTAATTAGCTCCCGCTGACGGACAAACAAACTTCATTAGGCTGTTTAAGTTAACCCGTCAGGATGTTTACACTGCACGCGTGGATTAGCTCCAAGTTGTTTACAGATTAAAGCGGTCCGCGTCAGAAACAAGACCGTAAAATAAATTAGCGTTTTGTTCAAGACGCCAAGTACGCAGTATAAAACCGATTTTACAAGAAAATAAAGTTGCAAAATATTTAAAAGCTAGTTAAAGTGATGTCATAAATCTACGCGGACGGACTAATGATGAAACATTTATTGTATATAAGCAACAAAAAGAGCTGCACAAGATCTTTATTGAAAAGGACCTGGGTCCTTGGGACCAACTTGGGACTGGGACTTCCCAGGACCCAGGTTGGTAAGTACCAACTTGGGACTGTATATTTGTTTTATAAAAAATGTACCGACCGTGTTTCTAGCCAAGCTTGTCGCAAAAGGGACTACCTACTTGGTCATGTTATTGCGTTGGTGATTGTGCAGGATTTCTACTTGTTCGTTTTAAAACATTTGTCAGTAATACATACATACATAACATCACGCCCATAATCCCCGAAGGGGTAGGCAGAATCAAAGAGGCAGCAGGCAACCTTAACCACATTCAGCCAAAAATAAAACTGGGTTGGGTTAGATGGAAAATTGTGAATATGTTGTGACAAGTGGCCAGCTTGTCGCCTACACAATCACACACCCAAAACCCGATAAACCATTAGTTGCCTTTTACGACATAACTAACTAACTAACTAAACTTCACGCCACTTCCCTAGCGGGGTAGGCAGCTAGGCAAAAAACATAGTTGACACATTATTTTAAGTCCCAGACCAACTTGGGACAATGGGCTGGGTTAGATGGAAAATTGTGAAAAAGTAGAGACAAGTGGCTAGCTCGTCGCCTACACAATCACATACCCAAAACACCATATACCATTAGCCGCCTTACATAACATGCTAGGCAAAAAACACAGTTGGGACATTCTTTTTAAGTCCCAGACCAACATGGGACATGGGACAGTAATATAACTGACGAATTAAATAAAATGTTTATGCAATAAGCTTAAGGTAATTCTACTATAGATCAATACTACCATCTGAACCAGGACCCTGGCTTGAGATGCATGTCCCGGATATAATTCGCTCGGCTATTAGCAGATTATTAATGTTGCCGCTCGATAGTCCACTATCGATAATCTATCGATAGACTATCGATAGTTGGGCAAAAGCAATAGTATCGATAATGACATTGAGGAAAATGTACTATCGATACTATCGATAGTATTGCAGTATAATGATACTATTTTACCAAACTGAAGTATCGATTCTATCGATACAATCGATAGAATCGATACTTCTATGGATATTATCGATATTATAGATGTTTTTCGAGGTCAACTATCGATAGTCAAACTATCGATAGTTCAGCAACACTAGATTATTAAGATGAACGTTATTTTCTCAGGCCTGTTATGGCGTAAATCGTATTAATTTGTAAGTAAGTTAAGTGCGTGCGCCGAGGCCATGAAGTACACGCGCTGTCTACGCGACTTAACTTAAACTGCTTAATTAAGTTTATATACGGACAAGTGTATCAGTCGCATATAACACTCAAGTTGCGTCGATAAATAGTTAACATACATACATAACATCATGCTCATAATCCCTCTAAAAGTATAGACTTCAGAAATGTCTGCGTCTTGACAGCTTTTAAAAAGAATCTCAAATGACTTGCCAGGCAACATCTTTAATGTAATCTGTATCATAGACATGTCATGACGCGCATGGTGTCAGCATCTTTAACCGCTATATTTATCATAGACAATTGGAATCTCATCGCACCTTCGACGTCTGTCAACAATCGAACCGGAGCTCTCCCGGAGCGCTTCCGGCACGAGCCGTCAAACGCAGGAATTAATTGCATTGTTAATTCGAGACTGGAGTTTTGTTTGTTTGCCCTCTTGTCTATAACACTGTAACGTCGGTAGATCTGTGACGTAATAATAGCATGAAGTAATTATCTATTGTAATTTTTGTGTGTGTTTATATTGTAAACGTATAATTTAATTTAATTTCAAAGATGTGATAGTTTACAAAAGTTTTTTAACAAAAATTTTCAAGCATATGGTCTTTATCGAGGTAACCAGATTTATATATCCGCAAAATTTACAATATTATTAAACTAAATTTGAAAGAAAATTTCTCTGTGTCGGTTACTTTTACACGCTCAAACAAATGGTTTGATTGTAATAAGATTTTGATAAGTTTCAACTCTGTAAGACACCGAGAGACGATAAAGTCTGTTACCGATCAAATTCCACGCTAGGATTAAGGATACGGGGTGTTTTACTAATCTAAATCATCATCATCTTCCTAGCGTTATGTCCCGTGCTTAGACGGGGTCCGCTTAGACCATGATCCAGGATTTAGCTAGTCTGGTAATTACATTGAAGCGACTGCCGATCTGACCTTCGTAACCCTAAGATAGGGGAACCAGACAATTTTTGGATCATGGTTACAAATTCAAAGTTGTTTGAATTTGTAGGTTTCATCACGATGTTTTCCCTCACCGTCGAGCTAGTGGTATAAATATGTACATAGATTTTTTTAAATCTAGAGGTACATGCCGGGGTTTGAACCCGCACTCCTCGGTTAAGAGGCGCGTGTCCTTACCATTGAGCTACCACCGCTCCGCTTACTAATCTAAATATAATTATATAAAAATGTATTGCTGTTCGTTTGTTTCGCTAAAACTCAAAAACGGCTGAGCAGATTTAGAGCTTAAAATATTTGTTGGTAATCTTACAGGGAAGGTTTGTATGATAAGATAATATTATGGAAACATTGCGAGGATTTATTTTTATTATTATAAAATAAAATCCGTAAACAGGGCGTGACGACGTGCGCCGCGTCAGCCAAGACAATAAAAATGGCAAAGGTACGTAGTTACTTTACGAAATGAAGTAAATTGGTAATTAATATCTGCAGGATAATAGTTATTTAAAGCTTTAAATACACTTCGATATTTTAGGTACGAATATCTTTGCCTTTAGAAGTACCCAGCGCGGGTCTCAGATTGGATCCATTTATCAAAGCTGCCTCATTTTCGTTCGTGAATTGAATTTTAATAATAACTAGCTGTGCCAGCGGTGTCACCCGCGTTTATGGTTAATATTATAAAGACTTTTTCCGTCATACATAATTTCTATGCAACTGTAACCATTACAGCTGCACACGCGACGGAAGCTTAAAAAATGGAGTAACTTCTCACGTTTTCCCAACATTTCCCTTCACTACTCTGCTCCTATTGATTGTAGCGTGATGAAAAGTATATTATAACCAGCCCAGGAGTATGAAGAATAATTGTACCAAGTTTCGTTAAAATCCGTCAAGTAGTTTTTGTTTCTATAAGGAACATATAGACAGACAGACAAAAATTTTACTGATTGCATTTTTGGCATCAGTATCGATCACTAATTACCCCCTAATAGTTATTTTGAAAATATATTTCATGTACGGAATTGACCTCTCAACAGATTTATTATAAGTATAGATCAGCATCGGACCCGTGCAAAGCCGGGGCGGGTCGCAAGTCAAGGCAAGTATAATAATATTAGCTGCCCCGGCGCACTTCGTAACGCATCGTTCTCGGATTTTCATTTATTATTTTAAAATGGCCAAGGGTGAGTTGGGCTCGCTCAAATAGGACGGCGTAGTAAATATATACTTACTTTGAACCCATACTCTGTTATAAAACAATCTGCAATTGTTGAAGGGGCTGGCAGAGTTCAAGGATCGAGAAACTCATTAAACCGCATTCAGTCAAAATTTAAATTTAATTGGTTCGATGGGAAATTGTGAAATAGTAGAGACAAACGGTTAAATCGTCCCCTATAAACTTAATATACCATTAGTAGCCTTTTAGTAATAAAAACAGACGGTACATTATATTTTTGAGTCCTCCAGATCAATATAGTATGTTGTTCTAGGAACTATTATAATATAGTACCTAAGATTATAAAAATAAATAAACAAATAACATCACGTCCTTAAATTCCCGAAGGCTTACCCTTCGCAGAGTTAAATGGGCAGCAGGCCCTTTTAACCATATTCAGCCAAAATTGGACTTTAATACGAGTACGTTTATAAACATCCATGACTCGAGTAATAATGTCCATTTCATCACACGACACTTTACCTTGACTGGCCCACTTGCACGTTGCTAATCCTTTGTAGAGTGTTCACCGCGCGGCAGGCAACCTAGGTATCATTAAAGCTGCAAAACCTCAGATTACTTGGCTCCAGTTCTCGAAATCATTGAATTAAAGACAGCAGTTATGAGGTATTTCGATACTTTACTTTACGCCGATTAAGTCAATACTCAAAACTTTATTGCTCTATAATGGATATGTTAAGGACCAAAGGATTAATCAGAATGCTCGGGCATTATAGATAATGGCTAGCTAAATCAGGCAAACTGATGAATTTATTATTTAAACTTCATAATTTATCACATTGTCTGGTCATTATAAATATTGCTATGTGACCATTAGACAGTACGATAATAAAACAGAGCTACTATTGTCTATTGTCCAATACAATGTTCGGGGATGATAACAAGCGTACGCATTGACCAATCAGATACCGAAATGGCAGCGAGCGGCTTCAAAGCTCTTTGTTTATATTTAATTTTGCATGGAAAGCGCTAACGCACGGGCACGCGTGGTTAATAAACCTATACATATATTACTTGTCGAACTATAGGTCTAGTGAAACAGTTGTTAATGCGTGTCTAAGTAATTAATCAAGCATCAAAATTAAACGACATGAATATGTCGTTTAATCGTTTATGTATGTCGGCGTTAAGCGATGCCAGTGCCACCAAGCGGGTAGTGTATTAATTGGAACGCCAGCGCCTCTAGACTGCCTCGTTGGTCTAGTGGTAGCATGCGCCGCCTAAGGACCAAGAGGTCCCGGGTTCAAATCCTGGGTCGGGCCAAAAATTTGTGGCTGGGTATTTAAATATCCAAATTACTCAGTAACAGCCCGGAGTCAGGAAGTTGGCGGTTTAATCACCCCCGTGCCTCGGAAAGCACGTCAAGCCGTTGGTCCTGCGCCTAACCTCTCTCCGGTCATGTCGAATTGCCGTCTCACCGGACTATGAGAGTGAAGGAATAGAGAGTGCACCTGTGTTAGCGCACACACTTGTACACTATAATATCTCCTGCGCAGATGGCTAATCCTCGTTGAGATTGGCCGCCGTAACCGATATCGGTTAGGAAGGACATTATAATTGGAACGCCAGCGCCACCACGCGGCGCTTGACGGAGTCTACGACGTTGTGCCCGGCTGAAGCGAGCTCACTCTGCGTACGACCACCGTGCAGTGAACACGTCTGGAAACTGTCACGCGTTCCTAGGTTTCCTAGTACCTAATTCAGTCATCAGTGCTAATTATTGAGTGTAATTAAAGTAGCCTTGATTATCGTACCAGGGTTTGACCGACATTACCCGTCCCCATAGCCGTCAATCAGCATCGCGGATAATAACGAAATAGAAAATCATTCTCCGTTATGTACATGTTATTTTCAATTAAGGTTTAATGTGAAAAAATATAAGAGAGAGGAAAGAAAAAAGGAACGGTGGTAGATTAATCGTTAGGACACGCGTCTGTTTTCTAACCGAGGGGTGCGGTTCGAAGCCGGGCATGTATTTCTGTATTTTTAAAATTTATGTGTGTGTTTATACCACTAGCCTGACACAAAACATACAACACATATATAAGCATGCATCAGAGTCAATGTTGCAGCAGGCCCCTTTAACCACATTCAGACAAAAACAAAACTGGGCTGAGTAAGATGGAAAATTGTGAGAAAGCAGTGACAAGTGGCTAGCTCGTCGCCTACACAATCATATACCCAAAACCCCATATATCGTTAGTCACCTTTTGCGACATGCTAGGCAAAAAACATTTTTCAACATTAGAACCAATAGCCGTCATGGAGCACCACTAGGAGTGATGAAAAACATCTTGATGAAACCTGCACATTCCAATAACTATGGATGTGTAACCATGATTCAAAATGTCAGATCGGCGCTTCAATGTAGGAAGTACCGGACTCTTAATCTTGGATCATGGTAGACTATTACAAATCAAAGAAGAAGCGGACCCTGACTAAGCACGGGTTATAACGCTAGGAGGATGATGATGTCGAGATAAAAATAATCATGTTTTTTATTTCACTGCCCCCATAGATGATGGACAGTACTTATGTACACAATGCCCGAACGTTTTGATTATTTGAATAGTTATTATCAAATTGCCATTTCATATGACTTGCTCGATGGCGCATTCGGTAGTGACCCTGCCCTATGCGCTAAAAGTTGTGGGTTCGTTCCCCACTCACGACAAACATTCGTATGATGAATACTTGTGTATATTCTGTGCTTGGTATATATTTGTAATACCACTGTTAATTCTGATATCCGTAACACAAGTGCTTAAGCTACTTACCTCGGAGTCAGATCAATGTATGTGATGTAGTAACTTCTAACAACATATTTACAGCTGCAAAGCTAAACAAAGACACAAACTCACTTACATATTATTTTATTAATACCTACAGGCTACATTAATTTGCCATGAGAGAAAATCGTGACATTTATCGTATTTATTAGTTTTATAGTTTGTTACTATAAAACTTAAACATTTCGAAACAAACATACAAAAGGACAGTGTAACAAAGCATGGCAAATAAACTGTTTAAAAACTCCTTACTGCATCGTGAAGTAATTGTACCAACAAAGTTGGAAAATGTTTAATGGTCTAATAAAACTCCCTGACTATTAAAAGTTCCTCGCTCAATAGTGATGTAGTTAGGTCAAGCTGGGCAAAATCAATACCGATTTTAGAAGCAGGAGAATGTTTGGAAATAATATAGTACTCGCTAGAAAATGAGGAGCTTGTTATTTTCCCTTAAGAAAAAATCGTCGATCGACGAAATAGATCATATTTTCAACAGGTATAGGTATTTATGGGAGCTTCGTTGTTTCGGATTTCCATGATACAAGTAGGTACATAAGCTTATTACTCTTATAATAGATCAAAGACCTTTGTCCCATCAGCATTGTCTCATGTTGGTTTGGGACTTAAAAATAATGTGCCAACTGTAGTTCTTGCCTAGCATGTCGTAAAAGGCTACTAATGGTATATCGGGTGTTAGGTGTGTGATTGTGTAGGCGACGGGTTAGCCGCTTGTCACTACATTTTTACAATTTTCCATCTAACCCAGTCCAGCCCAGATTTGTTTTTGGTTGAATGTGGTTAAAGGGGCCTGCTGCCCCTTTGACTTTGCTTACCCCTTCGGGGATTACAGGCGTGCTGTTAAAAAAAATAATCTTACGTAAAAATGTATTTATCTAATAGGTATATCAATTTAATAGCAGCCGCTAAAACCTGTGCTATTGATCCGACACTAACGAACTTAATCTCTCTGTAATAATGACATAGCAGGCTAGCAGGAAAAAAAATATATATCGACTAGCTTTTACCCGCGGCTTAGCTCGCATGGTACATCGATAAAACATAGCCTATACGTTATTCAGGTGTATGAGCTATATTATTCTAAAGTTTCATTGAAATCCATTCAGTAGTTTTTGCGTGAAAGAGTAACAAACTTCCACACATCCATCCATCCATACAATGTTACGCGTTTATAATATTAGTACGATTGGAGTGTCCAGGCTCGGGTCTGGGATGTCAATTGTGATGAATCTATGAACTCGCAGAAGCACTTTGAAGTAACATCATTGTCTTCGAAGCGTTGTGTCCAGTTTTCAATTCCTATTTTTATTATTAGAGATAGACTTAAGAAAGTCTGTTTGACAATCCTACAAAAGCCTTAGATAAGGGTACTATATGTATATTAATGTAATTATTTACATTACAGAAATATATACCTACATAACATCACGCCCTTGATCCCGAAGGGATAGGCACAGTCAATTATCTACAATGCAGTATAAACATTTACTCCAGTTAATCCTAGTAACCAGCGGCGGATTTACCCTAACGCCCAGTAGGCCCGGGTCTAGGGCGACCAGGTATTAGAAGCGGCCAATCGTGATAAAAAATTACCTAACTATTGAAGCTTTAGTACTGAGGGGTGGCTGGTATTTACTTCATGGCCTGGGGCCTAGGTCGGCCAAAGTCAAAGTCAAAATATCTTTATTCACGTAGGCCTCAAAAAAGCACTTGTAAATCGTCAAATAATAGATACAGAACAATGTGAATCTACCACCGGTTCAAAATGTCGCATCTACCGAGAAGAAACCGGCAAGAAACTCGGTAGTTACGCTTTTCAATGCCAGATTGAATATAAATATTAAAATTTACAGATTAAGTTAATATTTATACCAAGTCATACAGTTATTGTTCATTGAAGATTCAGCCGAGTATTATTACAAGTAAAAGGTAAACCAGAGCAGACCAGCCTTTGAAGGTGGCACTTGTAACTGACTGTAATCCGCCACTGGTAGTAACTATTACTTTTTGTAATGGACAACAGGTTGTCCAGAACAAGAAGACAGAGGCATAACATTTTTTTTTTTTTTTTTTTTTTTTACGAATTTTTATCTGCGATTTGTTGTTACCTACCGCGTACACGCTGCATTGTACACGCTGCATTGGCCGTGTGAAGTACTTGGTGGCCTATTGTTGGCTTTGTGCGCAGTCATGACACCAAGGAAAGCGACATGTGCTGGGTGTCCCGCGGTTGTAAGCGAGGACGGTCCATAAATGAAGTGCTCAATTTGCAAGCAAATATTCGACATTTTCTGTGCCAACTTTAATGAAAATTCGTTTAGCACTTTGACCGTAGAATTTAAAAAATCATGGTTGTGTGTGGAATGTCATAGCAAGCTACCCAGAGGGGATAATTCGCATACTCCTGTGCGCCAGCATCATCTAGTCCAGGATCTAAGAATGACGACTAATGTATCAATTGGCAGTCTCGACAATGTGACTATGCGGACTGCGGCTCGTCGTACTCAAGCCTCTAGTCTAAGTACTGGGCAAAGTGATTTACGTGACTTAAAGGACACTGTGATCCATGAGTTGAAGAATTTGCAGCTTGATTTTGAGTTACAACTAACCAGCAAGATTAATGACTTGATTGTGGAACAATTCCAAGCATTCAAAACTGAAATGTTTGAAAAAATTTACACACTAACAAATAAAGTTTTGCAACTAGAAGAACAATACAAATCTAATGCAGGCAAGGCTAATAACACCTGTAATACGACTGGACAATCAAGTAATACTGGATCCACCAAAAAAAATAAGGTCTCAAAACGGAAGAGTCAAACTAATTCCAAGCCGATCGGCGGTGTTAAAACGTCCAGCGGTACACCTACTGTTGTACAAAATAATAAAACAACTCTGCCGGAAAAAATATTGTCATTTGGCAACCCAAGCAGCGGGAACACGGATGAGGGTACTTGGGAGGAAGTGCGACCTAGACGAGTACGTGCGTCTCTAGCTAGCGTACTTAGAGGAACCGCTGCACCTGGGACGACACTGTTACATGCTTCCGAACGTTGGACGTACTTACACCTTTATTATGTACAAGAAGGAACTACAACCGAACAAGTTCGCAATCATCTAAATACCATCTGTAGCAATGATGTGTGCACCGTGGAAGAGCTAAAATCTCGTGGTCGTTACGCATCTTTTAAACTGGGAGTTCCTGTCAAATGTGCCGATAGCGTTATGTCCTCTGCCAATTGGGCACAGGATATCTGCATCAAGCCTTGAAGGCAGAATTTTCGTACGCAGGAAAAACGAACGCAAAAATAGCCAGCCGCGACTGAAAAACATATCTATCTATTATCAGAATGTACGCGGGCTACGATCAAAGACGAGCTCCTTCTATAATAACTTGACCCAAGGTGACTATGACATTCTTGCTTTAACTGAGACTTTCTTGACCAGTTCGGTGTCCGACGGCGAACTTTTTCCTCCTGGTTACACGGTGGTTCGTAAAGACCGGGCTGGCGATGTTGGATGGGGAGGAGTCCTGTTGGCCGTGCGCGAGAGCCTTGCCGTTCGCGTAGTTACCGATATTGATGAACTGACACCTGACAAGGAACTAGTTTTCGCTATTGTAACCTGGAAAAATGTTAATTTCTTATGTTGTGTTGTGTACTTACCACCTAGTTATAATGATAATCATTATTTGAATGTTTTGACATGCATAGAAAACTTAATTTGTGCTTATTCTAATATGAATGTATTAATATTGGGGGATTTCAATTTGAATTCATGCAGTGTGAATGTTAAAACGCAATTTTACTGTTTTCTAGATTTATGTAATTTAAGACAATATAACAAAACCAGTAATGTATTTGGAGGTATATTAGATCTCGTGCTGAGTGATTATGAGCCTGATCGGATAGAAGTGTCGGTTGGACTCGATCCTCTTGTACCATTAGATGACTATCACCCCTCTCTTGATGTGACCATTGAACTCCAATGCCGAGTACCTTCAACCCCTTTCATCCAGCAACGGGAGGCTGGCCCACAGTGGAACTGGCGTAAGGCGGATTTTAAAGGTCTCTATGCGGCTTTAGATGAGCTAGATTGGTCCCAACTAATGTCCATTAATGATATAGATTTGGCGGTCGATTTATTTTATAGAAGACTATACGAAAAGATAAATCTCTATGTACCCAATAAAACCAGTCGTGCACGAGACCAACGTTACGTTTATCCTAAATGGTATACATCCGACATAATCTATAATATTAAATGCAAATACTTTCACTTAAAAAAATATAAATTGGAAGGAAAGGAATTTAACAAGGAATTATTTAAATATTATAGGTTAAAGGTAAAAATACTTATTAAAAATGCTTATGAGCAGCATATTAGACTAGTACAGTCTAATATAATCAGTGACCCTGCCAAATTCTGGGAGTATGTAAAAGATAGGAAAAAGGATAGGCGCCATATAAATACATATAGTTACGAAGGGGTAGAGGTGATAGGGCAAGCCGCCGTGGATGCCTTTGCTGAATATTTTGGCTCGGTGTTCCAGGAAAGGATGCCATCTTTAAGCCCCAGTGATGCGGAACGATCCGCTAGCACACTTGCTGACTCAAACTTAGTATCGGTTTGTGAACTGGATGTCTCTGACCTGAGACTTGCAGTTAGACGCCTTAAACCCCGGTCATCTGGGGGTCCTGACCTTTTACCGGTGTTTCTAGTAAAAAACTGTGCATTTGTGCTGGGATCACCCCTTTTGTACCTTTTTAATCTTGCTCTTAGCCAAGGTAAATATCCTGAGAGTTGGAAACGGTCCAGGGTGACTCCAGTTCCAAAGGGCGACTCTGAGCGGGATATATCGGGTTACAGGCCTATCGCGGTGTTGTCAGTAGTAGCGAAGCTCTTTGAAACAATGCTGAATCACCGAATTAGCAATCAAGTCTGCCATATGCTACATAGCAACCAACATGGGTTTCGTAAGGGACACTCAACCGTCACAAATCTCGTAGCGTACGTAGATCATGTTTGTGCGGAAATGGATGCTGGTAGACAAGTAGACACAGCATACTTCGACTTTAAAAAAGCATTTGACATGGTCGACAACAACATTTTACTAAAAAAATTAGCTTTAATAGGTTTTGATCCCAAACTACTTCAGTTTTTCGCTAGCTACCTTGCTAATAGACGCCAATTTGTAAGAGTGGGTGGCTATGGATCCTACGATTACTACACAAGATCCGGAGTAAGTCAAGGTAGTACACTTGGACCAACTCTGTTTTTAACTTTTATTAATGACCTACCAGAAAAAGTGACTTCTGCTAAATGCCTCTTGTTTGCAGACGACTTAAAATTAAGCCTAGGTATTAAAGTAGAATCTGACACTAAAGCTCTGCAACGTGACATTGACGCTATTTTAGAATGGAGTAGTGATAATTATCTTCCTTTCAATGCAGACAAATGCAAAATTATGACATTTACAAAAAGACGTGACCCTATTAAGGTAATTTATAAGTTATCGGACGCCTCAATGAGTAGAGTAAGTGACATACGGGACTTAGGTTTAATATTAGATGCTAAATTGAATTTCCATACACACATGATGACGATATGTAAAAAAGCCAGTAAAAATCTTGGCTTTATTATGAGAACAGCGGCTGACTTTAATGATAAACGGGTAGCAAAAATTATATATAACGCTTACGTGCGTAGCAAGCTTGAGTACGCTGCTATAATTTGGAACCCCTATGAAGAAAAATATATAATGGTACTCGAACGAGTCCAACGCAAATTTGCGCGATGGCTATACAGGGGATGCTATGGATACTATCCATATTTGTATCCCTCGCTATTTGTCTTGGGGATGGTAGATATTGAGACACTGAATTTTAGGCGAATGATGGTAGCTATTGTCCATTACTTATCCATAATCAGGAATAAGCTACACTGTCCTGCAGTGTTGGAGCGGGTCTGTTTGTTAGTGCCAAGGTATTTGCAACGTGACGAGGGGGGCACGGTGGCGCCACGCCGCAAACCGCGCCTGCTGGCCCTGCCCAGTACGCGCACGGAGCGCGCAGCTCATGCGCCCACCAACCACGCTTTGCGTTTGATAGGGGATTCAGCACGACGATATTGACTTGTATGCTGACTGCTGGGCAGGTTTGATTCATACATTTCAGACAATCTTGGATATTATGGTGACTAGCAATAATTGGATAATTTAAATAATTTAAATATTGATATTTTTTTGTATTTGTTTTTGAATAATATTTTTTTAACACTGACTTTTTTGACATTTATATTATGTGATCTGACATTCTTTTTTAAATTGACTTACTAACATTGACATAAATATTTCTTGTTATGCATTTTTGAATTATCTTGTGTGCGATTTGTATTAGTGATTTAAATGTTGACATAATGTATCTTTTTATTTTTCTATTTTATTCGTTTTTTGTCTTTGATTATTAATTTTCTTAATTATAATAAATTTATGTAATGAAAATTTTAAATTATCTTGTATGCGCTTTGGATTAGTCTGTAAGCATACTTGTAAATTGAGTTTAAATAAATAAATAAATAAATAAACAGAGGAATTCACTTAGTCTCATATCTTAGACGGGATATTTTCTCCAACTTCCCCATAAATGCAAGTTGGGACCTCTCATTTACAACCAAAAACAAAATACTTTTTACTTAACCCTGCTTTTATTTAACCCAACACGGTCGAGTTTCCGTGAATTTGCCTGAAAGCAATTTAAGGATATAGAAGGGATACGCATGTGTTTAAATTGAGAGCGGTGGTAGCTCAATGGTAAGGACACGCGCCTCTTACCGAGGAATGCGGGTTCAAATCCGGGCACCTCTGAATTTTTCAAATCTATGTACGTAATACCACTAGCTCGACGGTGAGGGAAAACATCGTGATGAAACCTGCAAATTCAAACAACTTTGGATTTGTAACCATGATCCAAAAATTGTCTGGTTCCCCTATTTTAGGGTTACGAAGTTCAGAACGGCAGTCGCTTAAAAGTAATTACCAGACTCGCTAAATCCTGGATCATTGTCTAAGCGGACCCCGTCTAAGCACGGGACATAACGCTAGGAAATAATGAATGAAATGTAAATTCTGGATATAATGTTGTTTTTATCCTTTTACTTTAGGTCTAGCGTCCTGGGTAATCATCCCAGTCAAGGGGTTGAAATCCAGCGGCATTGAACCAGCACATGTCGCTGAATCCAGTAGAGATCCAGAATTTGTCTGGGCCAAGCTGGATTACTGGGTCCAGCATTGCAAACCTATAGTAAACCAATTCTTCAAACTAGGCATACATATGTTTGTACTGTATATACTTGACAGCAGGTAGATATACTTAAATATATACATACATACATAACATCACGCCCATAATCCCCGAAGGGGTAGGCAGAGTCAAAGAGGCAGCATGCCTCTTCAACTACATTTAGCCAAAAATAAAGCCGGGCTGGGTTAGTTTGCCAATATTTATGATTTAAGTACGTAATATGACTATTCCACTTGTCAATAGCAGGATTCAAATCGGCTGCTTTAGTTTTAAAGATCTAGTCTCTTATTACTTGATTAAATGGCATAAGAATTTATAAGGGATCCCTCTTCTTAATACATAAATATATTTTTTTTAGAAGCGTAAAAGTATAAAAAAAAGCGTAGTAGTATAAAAAAAATAATTTTATAGTAGCGTCTTGCGGTTTCACCAGCGTTGTTCCCGTTCCCGTGGGAATACGGGGACAAGATATAGTTTACGTTACCCGCTGATATAGTAGTTTCGTTGTATATTCAATTTAAACAAAAAAACAATCAAATCTTTCCTCTTTATAATATTAGAATGAAGAATAATAAAATAATGTCTTTATTCTATCGCTAACTGCAGAAATGAGATCTGCAGAATATTTTTTTTTGTTCAGTTGTGCTAAAAGACAAAAGCCAATTGTAAATTTAAAAAAACAAAAACGAAAATGAAAAGGAATGTAATGATTCGAAAACAATTTTCAAACAGACAGTTTAAGTGGCGTTTTGAACAATTATTTGCATGAAAAGACAGAAAGAACAATCAAATTTAGTAACAAAAATAAAATGCACGTTGAGATATTTGTTTGTCTGCGTATTCAGGCAGCCAACATTGTTGAGTATTGATACATTTTAGCAGTCAATTGGATACTTGACGCCTTCTGGCTTATCCTTAACCAAAGTCACTAGAGGTCGCCGCAGAGCCCCACATAACCACTCCTCTCCCCCGGGTGAAGTGGTATGCGTAAGGCAATTCCCAGAATAAAAAAAAAAAGTACGTTTTTAATTTCCATACTTTCCGGTCGATCGTCATCGAGCTATTCACTCCCGATTCACTCATATCCTTTCATAAAATCTTTCCATTTCTACTTGGTCGCCATAGTAGATAGTTGTCCATTCCATCTTCTAATCATAGTTAAAGTCAAAGTAAAAATACTCTTCATTTATGTAGGTTTGAAACAAACACTTATATAAACCGTCAATTCAACAAGAAAATCAACTAATAATATGAATCTACCACCGGTTCGGAATGTTGCTTCTACCGAGAAGACACCGGCAAGAAACTCGGTGGTTACTCTTTTCAACAACTTCTTTTACACGGGTGTTTCAATCATATTTGCCTGTGAGCCATGTCATGAAGTCGGCTTGTCTGACACCAAAATATAAAATAACGATGTTTACAAAATTTAAGCATAAATTAACCAGACCAGAGCAGATCAATACTTAACTCATTCTAGCTAGCCATTCGTGCCTTTTTTAATTTTTATCCAACTTGAGGCCACTGCGTGATTATTATATGATAGCTATTGCCCGTCACTTCGTCTGCGTGAAACAGTCCTTACTTATAATAAAGTAGTCCTTTTTATTGATTCCCCATACAAAGTTCCTTCAATTCTTTTCACCCCCTTAAATTTTGATTTCTGGAATAAAAAACTATCATAAATATTTTTCTCGGAGTCCGAATTTTATTTATTTATTTATTATAAAAATTCTAACGATATCTATTCAAAATTGAATACAAACTGATTCAGCAGTTTATGAGGAGATGAGTGATGAGAAGATGAGTTTATTACGCAAAGAGGTATCAAGCAGGTAGACACACTTTCGTATTTATAATATTAGTAGTATAGATATATGTTTTATTTATCGAGAAGACTGGACGGCTTACCATCGAGCTCCTTGCTGCTGCGGCGGATCTCGCAGAAGATGCACACGTAGCAGACGGTGATGACGACCAGCGGCACGAAGTACATCGCGCAGAGGCAGAACACGTTGTACGCCACCTCCTGCTGGTCGCTGCTGAACGCGCCGAACGACACGCACTGCTCGAATCCGGCCACCCGCGGGTGCCGCTTCACTCGGAACACGATGCTCTGGGGACAATGCAATGGAATTACGGTTAAGGCCCTTAAGTCTGATGTCAATGGGGAATCAGCTCATTGGACTTGTCACTCCTTTTTCACAGCTTTCCATCCGACCCAGCCCACTGTCCCATGTTGGTCTGGGACTCAAAAAGAATATGCCAACTGTGGTTCTTGCCTAGCATGTCGTAAAAGGCGACTAATGGTATATCGGGTGTTAGGTGTGTGATTGTGTAGGCGACAGGTTAGCTGCTTGTCACTGCTTTTTTTACAATTTTCCATCTAACCCAGCCCGGATTTATTTTTGGCTGAATGTGGTTGAAGGGGCTTGCTGCCCCTTCGACTCTGCCTACCCCTTCGTGGATTATCGGCGTGATGTTATGTATTTATGTATGTAGCTCAGTGAATCCAGTATTTCCCAACCAAAATTAACGCAGTTTATTTTCGACCTAATGGTCTCTGATAATAATAATTAAATCAAAGTGGTCCTCAGTCATAAATAAAAGACGGTATCTTTTATTTTGGTGCCCGACCACGAAATACTTGGCTCGGTCGCTTACTTTGACTGGGTCAAAAATATGTAATTTCTTTGTGCATTCTTCCCTGACAGAGGGGTGCAATAGCCCAGTCATATTAGGGCTTTCACCTCGGAATGAAAGATAATAAGCTGCAAATTGGTATGAACCTTTGTTTTGTCATTCTAAATGTTGTCTCAAAAGTCACAATCGTTATCGTGTCCGCGTCTCAAGATATTCAAGGTCAAAGGTCACAAAAATCGGTTTTTCGCGAATATCTGGCTTCCTATCGGTTAAATGAGATTTGCATTTATTATAAAAGTTGTAGGCTATAAAATTCCCTACAACTTTTGTTCAAACTTTTCTTTCATACGACCAACCGTTTTGAAGGTAGAGCGCGAAGAGTGCACATCGTACAGTCATATACGACCTAATGCAAGGTCAAGCGTGAGTTATGGTTATCAGTACGTTATAAAGTCAATTATTTACTTGGAAATTATAATTATTAAACAATGCCCATTATTTATGTACTAACTATTAATTATTTATATTTAATTAAAGTAAGTAACTTGATTATTTATATATAATTATTCATATTTAACTATTTAAGTATAAAATATTATTAATTCTGGATTATATATTTTAGTTTTATTTTAAGTTAAAATGATAGTAAGAGTATATATTTTACACATATTTTTATTTATTATTAAATACGGCATAATATACATTTATCAAAATGTGAGTTCAAATATCAAAAGTATCTTTGTTGATTTTAATTGTAATGAAATTGGAAATGGAAGCTAATTATCTTCTTCTTCTTCGTCGTCTTCTTCTTCTTGTCGCTCAAAAATGTTCGATTCATTGTCATCATCCTCATTATCTGTCATGTTCATCTCCAAACCTTCCAGAATATCGGGATCATATGTATTTTCTTCATCGGGATTACTTGGATACAGTGAAGCGTTGAGGCACTCTTCGCGCTCTACCTTTAAAACGGTTGGTCGTATGAAAAAAAAGTTTAAACAAAAGTTGTAGGGAATTTTATAGCCTACAACTTTTATAATAAATGCAAATCTCATTTAACCGATAGGAAGCCAGATATTCGCGAAAAACCGATTTTTGTGACCTTTGACCTTGAATATCTTGAGACGCGGACACGATAACGATTGTGACTTTTGAGACAACATTTAGAATGACAAAACAAAGGTTCATACCAACTTGCAGCTTATTATCTTTCATTCCGAGGTTGACCCCTTTTTTTACCTAATATGACTGGGCTACAAGCACATCCCCATGCAACCTCCTAGCATCCTTGCAGCAGATTGTGATCCACTATACGTCAGATTTCTCAAGATATTAGTCCTATCCCTGTTGAGCCGGCCCAGTCATGTGGAAACTAATTTGGTTTCGGCGTGGTTCTACGACTGTAGGTACCTATTTGTAAAAAGACCAAGACGGTTCCTTTTATTTTGATCCCCGAACATGAAATTCTTGGCTTGGAAAAAACCAACCAGGTACCAACATGAATATTCCTAGACACACAATCTCCCCACCCCACAAATTCACTTAGGAACAAAAGATTTACTTAGGAGCTAAGTTTATCAGCTTTAAACTTAAACAATAGCGTTTGAAAGTCCTCACCGACCATAATCACAGCTGCCCTTTGTAAGCGACTAGGCTTTGAGGTTACACATAATGGTCAAGTAATCCAATCTACAACTTGGCTCGATATCTATGTGAAGGTTGCTGACGTCATATTACATAATCCGCCATTAAGTTACGCTCTAACGTGTAATCCGTCATTTAAGGTAAACCTTGTACCGACAATATAATTATCCTATAGCAAGTGATTAAGGCGTTTGCAATATCGATATTAATTTATAGACAAATTGTATCGATATACGAAAATATGAGATAGTTTATATATTTATTTTCTTTTTTATGTGATGATGTAGGAGGCGTAAAAGTTTGATCTGATAGATGCCAGATTTTATTTTTCAATTAAATAATTAAAAATACCATCTGGCATCTAAATCCAGTCGAATTATAAAATTACTGTTAAAATAAAATAACATTTAAAACAAAAATACGAATATACAAAATATTAAATTAAATAAAGCAGAAGCATCATTATTATTTATTAACTTGGGATTATTTAAGTCTGTAGTTACATAATATGGGAAAATTTAAAAGGATAATAATTAATGTTTAACGTCATCGTGCGAATTAAAAGAAATAAGTATAAAAAAATATTAACAGATAAATCACACACTCGTCTTTATTTTGACAGCCACAATATTAACATCTACAATCAATTATGTTTAGGTAAGTTAAAACTCAAACCAAAAGGTAGACTTTTATATTCATTTATTATATCTTTTAAAACACTGAAGAAAGAAAGAAAGAAGAACGCATCGAGATATATGTAATACGTAGTACTTAGGTCTCGATGGACAAATAGAAAAAGGAAGAAATTAAAAAAATGGAATTAGATTATAAGAAACGGAGAATGTGCTACCAACTAGGAAGACACCTACTCATATAAACCGAAGTGTTTATACGCCACTGATCTCCACGAAGCGTGGGAGTGCGTTTAAAGCGCAATACATCAGAGCCGCCGACCTTTGAGACCTTTCTATTTTAACTCAGCTGACAAATTTTACGACTCGACTGATTACAAAAAGATTTCAGGACTATGTTATTGTCCCATGTTGGTCTGGGACTTGGCCCATATTGATCTGGGACAAAAAAAAAGAATGTACCAACTGTGGTTCTTGCCTAGCATGTCGTAAAAGGCGACTAATGGTATATGGGGTTATGGGTATGTGATTGCGTAGGCGACG
The DNA here is from genome assembly GCA_951394215.1 of Glyphodes perspectalis. Classification (NCBI taxonomy): domain Eukaryota; kingdom Metazoa; phylum Arthropoda; class Insecta; order Lepidoptera; family Crambidae; genus Glyphodes; species Glyphodes perspectalis. The sequence goes on from OX596215.1 coordinate 14,173,288, forward strand.
CGCTAGCCACTTGTTACTACTTTTTCACAATTTTCCATCTAACCCAGCCCACTATACCGTGTTGGTCTGGGACTTAAAAAGAATGTGCCAACTGTGTTTCTTGCCTAGCATGTCGTAAAAGGCGACTAATGGTATATGAGGTGGTGGGTATGTGATTGTGTAGGCGACGAGCAAGCTACTTGTCACTACTTTTTCACAATTTTCCATCTAACCCGGCCCAGTTTTGTTTTTGGCTGTGGTTAAAGGGGCCTGCTACCCCTTTGACTTTGCCTACCCCTACGGGGATTATGGGCGTGATGTTATGTTATGTGTTGTGTTATGTAGTTAAGTATTTTATTAATGACTATAAACTTACTTTAACAAAATGATTACATCAATTGATTTATTTAAATCACTTGTAAATATAAATATACCTAGTTTATTTTAATATGACGTCTTAAATTCTCACACAATATATACCAGCGATACATATTATGTTCGTTATTATTGCTATAAAATTATATATAATCTGTCACGCTCCTATTCTTTTCAGTTCGGAGTCTTCCATTTCTCCACATACAATCTTCTCGCATACCAAGCTTGTATCCATGCAATAAACAAGCTTATGTTGAATGTAACAGGCTAACTAATCGCTGAATGGTATGCAAATTCCTTCGCAACGCGAGGGTAACTAGATTCATAGTAGGCGTTCTGGGCGCTGCGATAGATCGAGGTAGAAGGTATGGAATCTCGACGTTGCAATATCAGTGTTTTGGTTTCAATTTACGTTAATCCTCACATGTATTTTTGGTGAAGGTAAAAATGATTTACCTTAACATACATACATTATGTACATACGCCTGCAATCTCTGAAGGGACAGGCAAGCAGATTCCAATGTGAAATTATCAGAAATGCTAAAATCCATGTTGATATTTTTTGTGTTAAATATTGTAAGGATGTCCTTAGGGAGCGGTGGTAGCTCAATGGTAAGGACACGCGCCTCTTAACCGAGGAGTGCGGGTTCAAACCCGGGCACGTACCTCTGGATTTTTCAAATCTATGTACGTATTTATACCACTAGCTCGACGGTGAAGGAAAACATCGTGATGAAACCTGCAAATTCAAATAACTTTGAATTTGTAACCATGATCCAAAAATTGTCTGGTTCCCCTATCTTAGGGTTACGAAGGTCAGATCGGCAGTCGCTTCAATGTAATTACCAGACTCGCTAAATCCTGGATCATGGTCTAAGCGGACCCCGTCTAAGCACGGGACATAACGCTAGGAAGATGATGATGATTGTAAGGATGTCCTTATATATCTTGTGAATATGTACATACATAACATCACGCCCATAATCCCCAAAAGGGTAGGCAGAGTCAAAGGGGCAGCTGGCCCCTTTAACCACATTCAGCCAAAACTAAAACTGTAAATGAATATTTTATATGCATAATTTCACGTAAAAGCTAATCAAAATAATTAGTTCTGATACACAAAGATAGCTATTGGTCTAACTTAATACAACACAAGATAACTTGTTCGCTATGTCGGCCTGGGATTCCTCATCGTACGGCAATCAAAAAGGAATATTATAAATAAATTCTTCAGACTGACACACCAATTCCCTAGTTCCAAACTAAGCTTATAAGCTTGTACTATGAATACTATGCGAACGGATAGACATACATAAATACGTTTATAAACATCCATGACACGAGTACAAATATCCATGTTCATCACACGAAACATCTGCCCCTAGTGGGATTCAAACCCGCGACTCTCGGTTTCGTGGCCAGGGTCTCTGACTACTCGACCAACGGGCCAGTTAAATTATCGGGATAACATTCACCTTCGGACTCTTAAGCTCTAAGACACAGACGAAGTTGCGTGTGGGCATGCTGAAATCATCCATTATTAGGTATTATTATCTACCCAGTGAATTTTTTTTTTAAAGCCAGCTTTTTCCAATATTATCATGCAATGTAATAGGAGCCCTACAACGAAGGCAATAAAACAAAACCGTTTTCAAAACTTTTGAAACGTGACTTCAAGAGAAAGAACCTAATTCGCATGTAATTAAGGTCTTATATTCAAATTGATATGCTTATTAGGCGCCATAGTATTTGTACTTTTGAATTTCGCAAGCGAAATTGTAGGAATCGAATCTATTAGGCAATACGTATTCAAACAAGCAATATATCATGTTTAGCTTATTTTACGAAGCGAAGCTGTACAAATATTAAAAAGCATTTACATGGAAAAGCCTCAATGAAAAACATATTATTATTCAGATATTTACTCAAAGCTCGAGATGAAGAAAATTATTTATTTCATTGACTTCATAACGTTCGTCACACTCGGGTGTCTATATTAGAGATCCTTTTTATATTACCTAGATCTCTAACACAACAATTTCTCATTTAAATACAAAACATTTGATAAAAGGTATAAATGTGAGAAAGTTAGTGCGAATAAAATAAATATAGAAAGAAAAACAAAGTTTTCATTTGACTGGGCGAATAGAGGTGTGAAGAGTAAATAACGACCTAATATAAGAGTCAAGCGCCTAACTCTGAGGTCAAATGTAAGATGTATATCCATAGATCGGTACTTTAAAGTAAAGAGAAAATAAAGAAGAAATGAAGAAAATGAATAAATTCTCCACACTGACACACCAATTCCTTAGTTCCAAATTACTTAAGCTTATAATCTTGTGCTATGGATAATAGGTGAACGGACAGACTTACTTAAATACGTTTATAAACATCCATGACTCTAAAGTCGGAAAGTCTCTCTCGTTTGTCTAGTTGCGCCGCCTAAGGACCAAAAGGTCCCGGGTTGAAATCCCGGGGCGGGCAAAAAATTGTGTGGCTGGTTATTTTAATACAATCAGCCCCGTGCCTCGGAAAGCACGTTAAGCCGTTGGCCTGGCGCCTGATCACTTACCGGTCAAGTCGATTGCCTTCTCACCGGACTATGAGAGTGAAGGAACAGAGAGTGCGCCTGTTTGCGCACACACTTGTGCACTATAATATCTCCTGCGCAGATGGCTAATCCTCGTTGAGATTGGCCGCCGTGACCGATATCGGTTAGGAAGACATTATAACCTATTCGGGAATTGCGGGCGTGTCGGAATGTAGGTAATTGTGTATTATATGACTTAATGTAACTTGAGTACTTATAAATCCTAACGGACCCTATACTAGGTTAGTAAATCATAAATAAACACGAATACGATATACTTCCTCAACAGGAACGGATACGAACCGACCCCACCCGAAGCTTCTCTGGGCGAAACAAATTGGGCTGGTATTGAATTTCATATTTTTTACAAATAAGTATTTCACTAACGAGATGGAAACGCCGAGGATTTATTAAATGGTTTATTATGGTTCAGAATACTCTATCGTAGTTTTCCTAATATTATAAATAATAATAAATTCGACTGACACACCAATTTTCTACTTTCAAACTAAGCTTATGGAACTAGGGTTACCTACCCTGAACGGGTAGTGTTGCCACTGGCAACACTTAGCCGAGTTTGACAGCTGCGTGGGCGGCGAGGTGGGAGCATCCGGCCGCCATTCCTTTTTCTTGCTTCCTTGACCGACGAGACGACACGATGGACGATACGACGCGAACATTTTGGTGACCCCTACGCCATTTTGGATGCGCATGGATTGGCATCGGGCGAAGCTTGACGCGGCGTGCACGAGGACTCTGACTCTCTTCTTCTATACTTGAAGACCTCGCTCAACACTCTACCATTAATGGCAGCCACGGGATGTTACTGCGTGATCAACATTCAACACGGGACCCGCATGTTGCAAGTTATATGGTGACAAAGGCTTGTGTTTTCTGGTGGCTGTTCGCTAAAGGGAAGTACGCCCAGTTTTAGTATTAACTAACGACAATGGTAAAAACGTGTGCTCATAATTGTTTCTTTTTGTAATCAGAGTCTACTATTTCTGCATGCTGCATCAGTGTGTTCTAAATCTAAACTTTGTCTTGGTGTGTTCGCAACTTGCACTTTCTCTTGGAGTCAGATTAAATTCTAAACCTAACCCTAAAGTCGAAATACTTAAATACTGTCAGAGATACTACTACTTGTATCTCAAGAAATACTCCACTATTACTATACTTCGAAGTCATAGGTTTTTTATCATAAACCCTAGGTTGCTTACTCTATTAAACTAACTTGAAGCAACCTACAATTCACTTCGAATCTAATTACCTACTCGTGGAAAATAACCTCTGCTTACTTAAAACTACTAAAACATATCTTATTACAGTTATAAATGAAACTGTCTAAAACTAATAAAATTACTTAAATTGTTCTCTAAAATTACTAACTAATACGCACAAAGTACCTACTAATTCTCTCTTAAAATACGAGTGCCAGCTATTTTTTTTTTGCTATTGCAAATCCTAACTAATATTATTTTAACAAAAAATTAAAGGGTTATTGGCGTGCGTAAATAACGTCCGTATACCTATTTTCACTCAGTCTTTGCACCCTGCTTAGCATCTAAACTAAACATTCCAGGTTTGCGGTAGTTCCTGCTTCTCAATTCTCGTCGAAACGCGGTTGGTACAGAACTTCTACCTATCGCGACGGGACCTGCGCGTGACCTCGCATGACCCGAGTTGCACGCGGATAGCTGATTGCCGAATCAACGTCATTTTGACGTGTCTAAGGTTGGATCTTTTATTTACTTTTGTGCGGTCTGTTCAGTGGAAACTTTGAAAATTATTCTCTATTGTGTTGTGTGTAGTTACACAAAATTCGCTTCGCTTCTGCGTACTTTGAAAAATAATTAAATACGTGCTAAATTGTTGTCATTATGGCAGAATTAAAATCGTTAATAAAACAACGTGGTTCTATTAAGGCCAGAGTAACTATCTTTGCTAAATACTTAGAAAATGTGAAACAGATAGAGAAAAAGTCTCTAACTAAACAAGCTCTTGGTGAACTTGAATTAAAGCTGTCTAGATTTCGTGGGTTGTTAAATGAGTTTGATGATTTAAAAATTAAAATAGAAATGGAGACCCCAGATATTGAGGAAACATTAAAGGACCATGAATTCATTGAAAGCAACTTTTGCACTCACATATCTATGGCTCAAAGCCTACTTGATCAATTTACATCAGAAATTTCCCCTGAAACATGTTCAGCCTCTTTCTCTACAGCGGGTGGGAACAATTTCAATTGTAACATTAAGTTACCCACAATCCATTTGCCAAGCTTTGACGGAAATTACATTAAGTGGATGGAATTTAAAGACACCTTTGACTCGCTCATAAATAAAAATGACACAATCCCTGATATAAATAAATTTCACTATCTCCGGTCCTCGCTCGAGGCTGGAGCAGCTAATGTCATTAAATCTCTTGAGTTCACTTCTATCAACTATCATTTGGCTTGGAAACTTCTATGTGAGCGCTATGATAATACCAGAATTCTGGTGAATAATCACCTAAAGGCTTTATTCAACTTTGAAAATATAAACAAAGAATCTCATAAGTCACTCCGCTTTATGATTGACTACTATTCAAAAAATCTTCGGGCATTAAATACTTTGGATGAGCCTACATCCCATTGGGATACTCTTATCATATACTTGATGGCATCTAAGCTGGATGGTGCCACAAGTCGAAGATGGGAGGAGCAAAGAAACTCTGAATTTGCTCCTACTCTTGAAGAATTCTATACATTTTTGCGCAACCGTGCAGATGTTTTAGAAACTTTACAATTCAGTAAAGCTGATAATCCCAAACCTGAAAGATATTCTCGTCCTGTATACTTTAAGGAAAATAAATATGTAAAATCTTTTGTCACTTCAACTTGTAACAGGAACTGTGTTGTATGCATGCAAAATCATTTATTATACAAATGTGACCAATTCAAGGCCTTGCCGCTCAAAGCTCGGTTTCACTTGGTTTCAAAACACAATCTGTGTCAGAATTGTCTGCGTCCAGGACATTATTCTTCAAATTGCAAGCATAATGCTTGTAAATTCTGCAACAAAAAACACAACCTACTACTGCATAAACAATCTAATCATGCAAATATTGAAAATTTACCTGCTGGTACGTCTCATGGAAGTTCTAATTCGGCCTCTGGTTCTCAAGTAGCAGCACCTACTCATACTTCTGCACGTACTATGGTACCTTCTGATAGTGCGCCAGTGCTTACTAGTTCTACTCCAAGCAATACTCAATCTTACCCTGTGTCTCTCTCCGCTGTTGTGCCCGGACAGGTTCTTCTCTGTACTGCTGAAGTTGAATTAGTGGATCCTAAAACTAATAAAGTTCATCTAGCTAAAGCTCTTCTTGATGTAGGGAGCCAGTCTTCTTTCATTTCCGAAAAAATGCAAAGACAAATGAATCTTGGATGCTCTCACACATCTATATCTATAGCTGGTATAAACAACAGCTTGACTAATACTACTAAACTCTGTGATGTTCAACTGAAATCACGAACCAACTCATTCAGTATGAATGTTTCTTGTCTGGTCATTCCGGAGATCACCGGTCAATTACCAAGCGTAGAGGTTGACACCTCTCATCTCAACATTCCTGTCTCTATAGAGCTAGCAGACCCTGGCTTTTACCGTCCTTCTGACATCCATCTTTTGTTGGGAGCAGACGTCTTCTGGGATCTTGTGGGGTCTAAACAAATAAAACTGGGAAAAAACAAACCCACTCTTCAAGAATCCAAACTTGGTTGGCTTGTTTCTGGACCTACTGGTCATGCCTCTAGCTCTTCTACTCGTTGCAACTTTTCTCATGAGATTCGAGAATCGCTCATAAAGTTTTGGGAAGTGGAAGATATTTCTACTCCAGCTGTACCAAAGCTAACTAAAGACGAAGAATACTGTGAAACTCATTTCATTGAGAATACTGTCCGCCAGAGTGATGGACGCTTCTGTGTTAAACTGCCCCTTCGCGAGGCCCCCGAGGATGCTCTAGGCGACTCTTATCACATCGCTAAGAGACGTTTCTATAATCTAGAAAAGAAATTGATTAAAACTGATATGATGACTGACTATACTGCTTTTATAAAGGAATATGAGAGCCTGGGGCATCTGACTGAAATAAATCGTCCAAGTTTTGGATACTACATACCTCACCATGCTGTGATTCGAGAAAGCAGTGAGACTACTCGTTTAAGAGTAGTGTTTGATGCCTCTTGTAAGACTACTACTCAAAAATCTTTAAATGATATTCAGATGGTCGGGCCTGTGGTACAGGACGACTTGTTCTCCATATTACTTAGGTTTCGTCAACATGCTTATGTAGTAACAGGTGACATTGAGAAAATGTACAGGCAAGTTCTAGTAGATACATCTCAGCGTCACTTGCAACTGATTCTCTGGAGAGACAATCAAAGTCAACCACTCAAAGTCTTACAGCTAAATACTGTTACTTATGGGACAGCTTCTGCTCCATACTTGAGCACAAGGTGCCTCCAGCAACTGGCAGAAGAGTGTCAGGATCAGGTTGTCGCGGATACTATCAGACATAATTTTTATGTAGATGACCTTAACACTGGATCAAACTCTAAATCAGAACTAAAGAAAACTATTCAAGGAGTTATACAAAAACTTTCTGAAGGTTGCTTTCCTTTGCGAAAATTTCGCACTAACTGTCCAGAGATTTTTAACGAAATTCCTACTACTGCTCAGGCTCAAGACTTCTGTAAGGAGTCCTCTGTACTGGGACTAAAATGGGCACCTAATACCGACACTCTGCAATTCTCTGTAAATAATGATGACATTAGTAAAATCACTAAACGCTCTATATTGTCTAACTCTTGCAAAATCTTTGACCCTTTGGGTCTTCTGTCAGCATGTACCATATTTCACAAAATCATACTACAAAAGTTGTGGCTGCTAAAGACTGACTGGGATGATACCATCCCAGAGGAAATAGAAAAATCTTGGATTGAGTTTCATAAAAATACTAAACACTTAGCCGATGTCGAAGTACCGAGATACACTCTTTGTCACTCACCAAATCATATAGAAGCTCACTGTTTTTCTGATGCATCACAGGATGCTTACTCTGCATGCATATACCTAAAATCTACTAACGACTCTGGTGATGTTTCAGTAAACTTACATTGTGCTAAAACTAAAGTAGCACCCTTAAAATCAGAAACCATACCTCGTTTAGAACTTCTAGGAGCTTTACTTGCTGCTCGCCTGCATTCAAAGGTTGTAAAATCATTAAATATTAATATATCTCGTTCTGTCTTCTGGACTGATTCTACAATACTTCTAGGATGGTTACACACTCAACCTAAAACGCTTAAAACCTTTGTATGCAATCGAGTCGACGAAATTCGTGACTTAACTGATAAAAATGCATGGCGTCATGTACGTACAGAGCTCAATCCAGCTGATATGGCCTCCAGAGGCATACAGCCTCATCTTCTTCCCAATAATGACTTTTGGTGGCATGGCCCCACATTCCTAATGAAACCTGAAAATGAGTGGCCTCAATATAATTATTGTCCTGAAGTTTTACCTGAAATGAAAAAGGTCTTAACAACTCAAATTGTAAGCGACTCAATTATACCATTTGAGAAATATTCTAAACTAGATAAACTACAGAGAGTGTTTGCCTATGTACTAAGATTTATAAACAACATGAAAAGGACTACTATAAAGTTATCTGGTGTACTTACCTGCACAGAGTTGAATAACTCTCTTATCTGTCTTGCTAAGGCCTCCCAGAGAGAATCATTTGCAAAGGACATTGCTTCACTTGAAACAAATAAATGCTTAAATAGAAAGTCATCTATAATCTCACTCAATCCATTCTTGGATCAAGGAATTCTACGTGTTGGTGGTAGAATTGGAAATGCTTTGCATTGTCCTTATGATAAAAAATATCCTATCTTGCTAGACCGTAAACATATATTCACAAAGCTTTTATTTTTAAAAGAGCATAACCGCCTATTTCACTGTGGTCCGCAACTATTACTCAATTCTATTCGTGATCAATTCTGGCCCATTAGTGGCATGATATTAGCTAATGCAACTGTTAGGAAATGTGTAACTTGTCAAAGATTTCAATGTAAGGCTCTTTCACCTATAATGGGAAATCTACCACAACCCCGTGTAACTCCAGCCTCACCATTCCATACTTGTGGTACAGACTTTGCTGGCCCATTCCTAATATTAAATAGGAAAGGTAGAGGGGCTAAATCCTTAAAATGCTACTTATGTATCTTTGTTTGTTTCTCATCTAAAGCAGTACATTTAGAAGTCGTTAGCGACTTAAGCACTAATGCATTTATTCTGTGCCTTCGTAGATTCATATCTAGACGCGGTAAACCTCACACTATATATTGCGATAATGGCAGGAATTTTGTAGGCGCTAGAAACGAACTGAACAGACTGCTACAATCCTGTAAAGAGCCAATCGGTGAATTCGCGTGCAATGAAGGCATTATATTTAAATTCTCACCTGTCTATTCCCCGCATTTCGGCGGGATTTGGGAAGCGGGCGTAAAATCCGCCAAATTCCACTTAAAACGTATTGCTAGTAACACTAGTCTGACCTTCGAAGAATTGTACACTCTGTTTGCTCAAATTGAAGCAATTATGAACTCGCGTCCTCTTACTGCAATGTCAGCCGATCCTTCAGATCTAGCTCCTATTACTCCTGGGCACTTCCTGGTGGGTCGGCCATTGACTTCACTACCTTCACCTGTCACCCAGCGAGTCAGCATCAACCGTTACCAGCTGATTGAACGCTTGAGGCAACACTTCTGGTCCCGCTGGACCAAGGACTACCTGTCAACTCTACAGCAGCGAGTCAAATGGAAGACTAATAAACCTAATGTCAAAATTGGAGATCTAGTACTCATCATGGACGACCAGCTACCGCCTATGAAGTGGCTACTGGGACGGATTCATGCACTGCACCCTGGTCCAGATGGCGTCTGCAGGGTGGTTGACGTATTAACTAAAGGTGGAATTCTCAGAAGATCTGTTTCAAGAATCTGCGCTCTGGAAGTTTCCCATGAGCTCCTTGAAAGGCAGGCTTTCAAGGGGGGGGAGCATGTTGCCACTGGCAACACTTAGCCGAGTTTGACAGCTGCGTGGGCGGCGAGGTGGGAGCATCCGGCCGCCATTCCTTTTTCTTGCTTCCTTGACCGACGAGACGACACGATGGACGATACGACGCGAACAGGTAGACATACTTAAGTAAGTTTTATAAACATCTATGATTCGAGTACCAATTTTCATGTACGTACATACCTTGTGATGAACATGGACATTTGTTCTTGAGTCATATATGTTTATAAAACGAATTTTAATATGTTTATCCGTTCACCTAGTATCCATAGCACAAGCATAAGCTTAGTTAGGAACTAGGGAATTGCTGTGTCAGTCTAGAGAATTTATTATTATTATTAATGTGAATCCCCGCTTTAATAAAACAATGATAACATAATAGAAAAACTCTCTATCGCCATGCCTTTTCGCAGAAAAAGGCAGCAATTGTACTCTCCGCTAAAATTGAAACAATTTTCCGTTCCACTTTGACGTGACTGGCAACGTTTCACAGCGGCCGAAGCGTCGCGTCGGCAATGTGCAGCGCGTAGGACAAAGCTTTAAGCTCTGCGTGCAAATCACAGCTGAGATTTGCATGAGACTACAGTACAGCGACACGCCTCATGCATAATGCTTTTTTTTACTGACACGCAAATAGCAAAATGGTAAATACACTAAGTTTGTCTCGAAAAGGTCGCTTTTGCAAATATCTATATGTAGTAATATTATAAAGAGGAAAGATTTGTTTAGGCTCCAAAACTGCTAAAACGATTTGAAAATATTGGTACATAGATATACAAACATAACATCAATCCTATAATCCCCGAAGGGATAGGCACAGTTTAAGAGCCAGCAGCCCCTTAACCAAACATGCATAATACATAATCCCCGAAGGGGTAGGCAGAGTCAAAAGGGCAGCAAGCCACTTCAACCACATTGCCGAAATAAATGATTTCATTTCATTTCTTTTATTATGAAACAGATCTACTTTTGTTGTAACACGACACAATAAGGTGTTTGTAACTTAATTATGACGCTAAACTGTTTCAAATAGCATACTTACAATTGCCTTTATTAAAATCCAAAATGCGTTAGGATATTAAGTGATGGGGTGAATATTGATCGTAGCTGCTTGAGACGACGAAAGGATTCTTATTAAATTTGCTTGGCAGCTGTGACAGAATGAAGGTTATTCATGAGAAAGTCGTAAAAATTATGTATGAGCCGAAGAATGTGTTCCGTAATGTGCCTAAAATATATCTTAAAACCTTTTCGTTCCACCTCCATAATGATCTATATTCTATATTACCAAAATAAATGCTCTCTAATTTACTTTATTTATGCATAGCAGTGCCCCGCGGTTTTCACCCGCATAGTTCCCGTTCCTGTAGGAATAAGGTGATAAAATATAGCCTATGTTGCTTCCGAATAATGTAGCTTTCCAATGGTGAAAGAATTTTTGAAATCGGAAATGAAGTTTTGAGTTTAATTATTACAAACATACACACACATTAAAATACAAAAATAAAAATCTTTCCTCGTTATAATATTAGTTAATTTATGCATAAGATATACTCACTTATCCTATGCTGGTCTGGGACTTTTGAATAATGTGCCCGCACCCGCACTCCTCGGTTAAGAGGCGCGTGTCCTTACCATTGAGCTACCACCGCTCCTGCTGTTTACCATTTCCCATCTTACCCATACACCTTTTATTTTTACCCAAAAGTGGTTAAACTGCTTCTTGGACGCTGCCTACCTGCCTGCCTATGTAAACATACATACATACATAATGTCACCCATTTTTCCTATGGGGGTAGGCAGAGATCACGTACTTCCATTTGCTACGATCCTGACATACACCTTTCGCTTCTTTTACATGCATAAGTCTTTTCATACACGCTCGTTGGCTGTTTACCTGACCTTTTGTTAATACATTACCAATCTGGTCAACGTAAAAAGCTTTTTCTATATTAAAAAAAATATCATCATTAAAAATAACTAGCAGCGCCCCGGGGCTTTACCCGCATAGTTCCTATTTCCGTATTAAAACGAGGATAAAATACAATTTATGTTACTCACTGATAAAGTAGCTTTTCATTGGTGAAAGCCTTTTTCAAATCGGTCCAGTAGTTTCGGAGCCTCTTCAATTTAAACAAACAATCAAATATTTTCTCTTTATAATATTAATATGATAAATTGCCTAGAAAGCATTCGACCCTGGCCGCCCTTGGGCTCCTGGTCTCGCCCAAGGTAGGGCCCTTTTTTAATAAGAAATGTTTTTGTTGGCATTAATTGATTACACAAAAAGCCTTTACGGACTCTACGCCCTTCGCCTTCGCTTCCCAATAAAAGGTGGGTGTATTAATAATACCTATTAGGTATAGCGAGATTAAGGTCAGTAATTGGCTGTCTTAAGAACTATCTCTTACACATTTACTGTGATCATATTATGTAATCTTCCAGTCATTGATTGTATGATTTGGTTTAGAACTTAAAAAAAAGTGTATATTACTCATGCATATTTTAACGCCGAAAAGAGTAACTACCGAGTTTTTTGCCGGTTTCTTCTCGGTAGAATCAGCATTCCGAACCGGTGGTAGATTCACATAGCTCTACAGATTTTTGTAAAATTGACGATTTATAAGTGCTTTTTTGAGGCCTACATAAATAAAGACATTTTTATTTAATTATCTTTTATACACGCCTCTCTCTGCGAGAACGAGAATACCGCTCGGAAGATAAAAATAATGTATAATAATATGTATAAGTACAAAGTAGAATTTTTCTTTTTTCTTATTAATGTAATTCTTCCAATAAGAATAAAAGGCAGACTAAACAAAGCACCCTAAATATGAGAAGCGACATTAAATCCCCTGCGCCATTATAGTTCTTCAGGAATATATTTATTATCATATAAATAAACCGACGTGTAAGGATCGTACCCCGCTAGGGAAGTGGCGTGAAGTTTTAGTTTAGTTTAGTAGTCGTAGTCGTAGTAGTAAACAGGTAGTCCGCAGTAGTATGATGCGTTATCTTAATTAAACTTGTTTCCCTTGAGAGTTCGAAGTTCTGACAAAACAAAAAACCCGGCGCGAAATAGGTTATCGGGAAACTTCCCTCTATCTCAAATTCGCGCGAAGTTTGCGGACTCAAAAGTTTTCTTCACTCGTGCCTTCTGTAAAGGAAGCAATAATTGTTTCTGTTCACGTGTTTTTGGGCCGACGTTTCGTTTTGTAATGGGCTTAGGTAAGCCAGCCTTAGTCCGTAGTACGTAATTTACAGACTATTTATATTATTTAACTTTATAGTTGGATCTGATGCGATTTCGCCTAAGTTCAGAGTGCCATATACCTACTTTTCGGGTCTCTTTTTAATATAATACGGACTTGTGTTTCTCAGCTCTAAGTGAACTATCGGCTAATATGATATTTCCATGCTCCTCTAAGTATCAGACTACATCACATACATTGAACTGATTCCGAGGTAAATAGCTTAAGCACTTGTGTTACGGATATCAGAATCAACAGTGGTACATATATACATACATAGCATCACGCCCATAATCCCCGAAGGGATAGGCAGTGTCAAAGGGCAGCAAGCTTTAACCATATTCAGCTAAAAATAAAACTGGGCTGGGTTACATGGAAAATTGTGAAAAGTAGTGACAAGTGGCTAACTCGTCGACTACAAAATCACACACCCAAACCCTATAGATATACCATTTACCGCCTTTTACGACATGCTAGGCAAGAAACACAGTTTGCACATTATTTTTAAGTCCCTGACCAACATGGGACTTAATGAGACCAGTAATTGAAGTAGGATAAAATGTTTAAATCATAGATTATAAGAGATTTAGAGTCATCATATCAAACTTCCATAATATAACCGGACCCCAAGACAGGTATGTTCGCTAAGTTATATTGGTAAAGTATTACAGGATCAAGGGTTAGCGATCGCTGTAACTAAGTTTCGTGATAGCCAGACCCGGTGCTCCGAATATCCTATGTAAGATTTATCAGGCGCCGCCATGTTTTTTGCCCCAAATTCCTTCCTCCAAACGTTACTATATACTATAAATTATTAATTAGGTGAGACGTCAAACCAGAAAAGGTTTACCTGTGAGGCTGACTAAATAAAAAAAAAATTGATATATGTATAAGTTACCAATAAAAAAATATATAAATTCAAATTAAAATTCAAAATATCTTTATTTATATGGGCTTCAAGAAAGCGCTTATAAATAGTCAATATACATAAAAAAAGGATAAGAACTAATACTACCACCGGTTCGGAAGGTAGACTCTATCGAGAAGAATCCGACAAGAAACTCGATAGTTACTCTTTTAATAGCCAAATTTTACAAATTTGTAAACTTAATTATTATATACTGAAGACTATGTAGATATCACTGCAGGTGAACACTTAATTATGAAGTTAACCATGAATCCTTGTCATTGAGGTAATCTTGTATCTTGTATTAGATAACCCTTTCTCATTAAAAATGATTTTATATATAATTTGAACTTATGTAGGGGTAATGTTATAATACTTTGTGGCAGTTTATTAAACATTTTAATACATAGACCAATAAATGAATTACCACTCTTTTGTAGTCTATGAATAGAAACAGCAAGTTTGTGTTTATTTCTAGTATTAAAACTATGAGAGTTTGACTTTTTAGGAAATGCTTCAATATTTTTGAATATATACATTATACAATACAGAATAAATTGTGATGCTATGGTTAAAATATTTATTTCTCTAAATATATACATACTCTATATATATACATATATATAAATATTAATTACCAATTCGACCGTTCGACCAATTTGACCGTGTATATACATAAGTATACAATACACGGTCGAATTGAGAACCTCCTCCTTTTTTTGAAGTCGGGTGAAAAGGCGCACTTTGTAGAACCACAAATGTTATTTGTTCAAAACATGTGAAATGGCTGCGACGATTCACTGTGTTCAAAATGATGACAATTTTTCGCCTCCCACTTAGAAACACTCGAGATACAGCAAATGTAATGATACAATCCAGAAAGATCACTTCTTAGCGTATAACAGTACTTAAAGACGTGTCTCCATTTTTTGTCAGAGCTGGTGTCTTTATTAGGAGGATATTTAATGACTTTGAATTGAAGATCAAAGCTGCGCGTTACAGGAAATACATGTTTATCTACATTACGCTGTAAGACCAATGTGGATCCTCGTCGGCTAGAAAAAGCTATGATTAAATATATTGGCTACAATGAAGACTGTCGCCAAAGGCGTCAGCCTCACTCTTGCTACAACGGCCCTGTTATTATCACCGTTGGCATCTTGAATAATTTAAGTAGTCTGTGATCGATAGCCACCCGGAGAATCGACGCCTACGCAGCCTGTCGAATATAACCGTTTCCCACAGACTCATCAATTCGTCAAATCATCAAATCGTTTCAATCAGTATTTACAGTATTTAACTTAATAGTCAAGGATGAGAAGTTTTATTGTTAAGCAATTAGTGAAATCTATATTCGATCGTAAATGTCAAGAAAACGTTCGCTGCAATTAGACTTAGATAAAGGTGCCTTCGTAACTTTGTTTTATAATAAAGAAAATCTACATTTATACAAACAACCATGCTGCTTGCACGCCCTTTGCCCTTAGAGGGGATATGAATAAATAAATATCACGCCTATAATCCCCGAAGGGATAGGCAGAGTCAAAGGGGCAGCGGGCCATTTTAACCACATTCAGCCAAAAATAAAACTGGGCTGGGTTAGAAAGAAAATTGTGACAAGTGGCTAGCTTGTCGCCTACACAATCACATACCCAAAACCCCATATACCATTAGTCGCCTTTTACGACATGCTAGGCAAGAAACACAGTTGGCACATTATTTTTAAGTCCCTGACCAACATGGAACGAAGAGGTATCCTCGGCTTTTGTTTCCGTAGCGAGGATTTACAACTTCTAGCCCGGCCTTAATTAGGTACCCACTTGTTTAACCAACGAAGTCCTAACCTAATAACGCCTCAATGCTATTTTCATTAGACCCTCCAGATTTATCTAATTGTTACACATAAAAAACCGAAAAAAGCCGACCAAATTCGTGACACAATTTGTTTATTTTATTCCATGTTAGATAATGATTAAATGAGGGTTTTTTTTTATTAAAACATCCAAAAGAAGGCGTAACTGTGACTTGCGGTCTTGTCACCCTCCTCATTGGGTAGTTGTCAGACCAAACTGACATGTTGTCAACAATGAGCCAATAGTGACAGTGATAAGACTACGAGACTCCCTCGTTTTTATTGAATTACCTACGTTTTAATTGAGACCTAAATAATTTTTGCTTACGGCCCTCGACACCATGACAAAAACGCGTTTTTGGCCCCTATAAAAAAAAGGTTGAGTATAGCTGCTGTAATCGAAAGATTTTGGTCCATACCTGCGGCAAGCTGCAGGCCAGCGCAACTGCCCACGCGCAGTACAGCATCTGCTTGCTGCGCTGACGAGCGACCGGCAGTCGGAGAGGATACAGCACTGCGAAGAACCTGCATACATAAATTGTTTTGATATATAAATAAATACCACATACCGTTTAGATCCAGGATTTAGCGAATCTGGCTATTACATTCAAGCTGCCTAGAAAAAGCTGATCCTTATCTAAGCAGTTATTTAAGTAAGCGCTACATTGTAATAAGCAGACTTGCTGGATCACTGAAAGGTCAGATGACCTTTGCAACCTTTTATACAGGAACCAATCAATTGGACTGGCCCGTTGGTCCAGTGGTCAGAGACCCGGGCCACGACACCGAGGGTCGTGGGTTCGAATCGAAGGGGCAAATGTTTCATGTTATGAACATGGACATTTGTACTCGAGTCATGGATGTTTATAAACGTATTTTAGTATGTCTACCTAGTAGCCATAGCACAGGCATAAATTTAGTTTTGGAATAGGGAATAGGTGTATCTGTCTGTCTAGCGAATTTATTTATTATTAATTTAGATCGTAAATACACATATTTAATTATTTTAATGCAGGATGCAACATGATTTTATCCTTCCCCACCAAGAAAGTGGTACAAATATATATATATACTGAAAAATCCACAGGTACGCCCCAGGAGTTGAACTAACATCCCTACTACTGAGCTACTGCGGTTCCATATACATACGTACACACTATAATGCCTAAAATAACCAATAACACTTCTAATACTCAAAAACGGTTGATTCGTCGATGTCTACTTCCGTAGCAATCCATGTCTACACAATGTTCGTACTCCAGTGATGTATCTATATTGCCGTTATCTATATCTATTTGATTGCCTCGATGGCGCATTCGGTAGTGACCCTGCCCCATGCGCCAAGAGTTGTGGGTTCGATTCCCACCCAGGACAAACATTCGTATGATGAATACTTGTGTTTGTTCTGTGTCTGGGTGTTAATATCCAATATTTAAGTATATATTTGTAATACCACTGTTGATTCTGATATCCGTAACACAAGTGCTTAAGCTACTTATCTCGGAGTCAGATCAATGTATGTGATGTAGTCGAATATTTATTTATATTATTTATTTATTTATCTGCCTAAGCCTGGTTTTAAGTTTAAGTGCCAAAGAGGAGGTGAACATTCAAAACTACGTAACTTCTCAATAACAACACCATTTGAGGCTTGAAAGCACCAATAAAAAATTTTTTTTTTAAATTATTCTTATTATTATACGATCAAAAGAAGAAAATCCGTGTGATGGTAGTTGATGGCGTTATTGTTATACCCACTACGGCAGCGTAGCGCTCATAGTACTACGATTTACCAAACAAGTCGTTCTAAGCTACGGTATAGCTTCGTAGCATTTCCTCGTAGCACGTATAGCATTAACCATCCGAGCTTCAGGCAGAACTATTGTGACATTTCTCGAATTGCGATACGGTTCAAATTCGCTCGCTTAATATTCGTTGTGGTTGATTTCTAGGTAAGTAGATTAGCAATAGATATAAATCAACAGGGGTGGATCTTGAATATAGGAGGCTAATGGGCCTGGGCTAATCCTACTTAGGGGTCCAATATAGTTTTCTTCTAGATTCCTAGACTGATACTAGTGACCCTCGTTCACCTCGAAAGATATGTGTATTGTCTTCATGGGGGAGCTATTTTGTATACGAGGCCCGGGCTTCAGCCAAATAAGCCCCTATAGTAAATCCGGCCCTGTAAATCAAGGATCAAGAACTAATAATACTCTCGACTCTGGGATCTTGGACTACTTATATGTGATTGTGTAGTATTAGTCCAAGATTCCAGGACCGCCAGACCTCATTCATTTTCTGATAAATGAAATGTGTCGGAAAGGGTAGTATTTATACCTACTATAAATGTACGGGTACTAGCTGGTTTGGGTAGTGGGCCATTTTTCAGGTAACAGATGCGAAAGTTAGGATAAGATATTTCTCACTTAACTTATATTCTGATTGCTGATTTTTATGTATGTTGTGTAGGATACTATTGTACATCAATATACAACATTGCGAGACACTTTCCGTCAGTAATAACTTCCACCAAATGCTCTAAGGCGCCCGAAAAAATAACGGAAATTGGCTTATAAATTCACGTACACCGATTTTTTTTCTGTTAATGTAGATGATAATAAAAATCAAAGGACAAATTACTTATAAAAAAATCTATTTCGATGATTAAAATTTCAATAAAACTTTTTCACGCACATTTTCGAGCTGATACAGAACATTTTTTATGCTGTCTGGGAGTTGTCAGGCCCATGCCATTAGTCGGTCCGCTTGGAAACATTCCAGATATAGTTAGTTATTTAAATTACATTTTATACATGAAATTCGGGATATTAGTGTCTGGTAGAATCTACTACTACTAGTTATGTTGAATATTAATTAATAAAAGTATTCTACACAATATACATAAAAATCAGCAATCATAATTTAATTAAGTGAGAAATATCTTTTCCTAAAAGGATTATGAATGTTGAAGAGGCGAGTGAGGTGTGTAAGGACCGTGCCTTATGGCGTTCGGTTCTCTCTGCCTACCGCGCTAGGGAAGTGGCGTGAAGTTTAGTTAGTTAGTTATCTTTTCCTAATTTTCGCACCGAATTCCTGCAAATTAGCCCACTGCCCAAACTAGCTAGTATCCGTATAGTAGGTATAAATACTATCCTTTACCACAAATTTCATTCATCAGAAAATTTGTGACGTCTGGCGACCCTGGCATCTCACTCTATAGGCAAACTACTTTTCGTTACATTTTAACAATTTTCCATCTAACTTAACCCAATGTCGAAGTGTTGCTGGCTCTTTGTCTTTGCCTAACGGTGATTCATCATTATCCTGTTGCCCTTCTCCCAGTTCATCTGGGGTCGTCGCAGCATGTCTTCCTTTTCCATACGTCCCGGTCAGCCGTCATCAAGCTATCCACTCCCATTTCACTCATCATCTTTCACACAATCCATCCATCTCTTATTTGGCCTTCCTCTTCCTCTCCATCCACTAACATTCATACTCATCACTCTCTTTGTCACATGTCCTTCCTCTCTTCTCATCACATGCCCATACTAAGATAAACGGTTTCCTCTCATCTTATCTACCACTGGTGCCACTTTCATACTTCCTCTTATATATGTATTTCTTATCTTGTCCATTCGCGTCACTTCACACATCCACCTTAACATTCTCATTTCCGCTGCATGCCCTCATGCTCACTTTGCCTATCGGTAAATACGGGTATGTAATGTTCTAGTGTAACAGCCAAAAAGTAACCTCCTAAGTTTACATATAATATAAAGTCTAGCCATGTTATATCTATCCGCACAGTTTCGTCACTCTTCTGATGCTAGCTTTTTTAAAATATAATCTGAGTCTAATAAAATAAATATCCGACGACATCAGATACATTGATATGACTCCGAGGTAAGTAGCTTAATCACTTGTGCTACGGATATCAGAATCAACAGTGGTATTACAAATATATACTTAAATATTGGATATTAACACATAGACACAGAACAAACACAAGTATTCATCACACGAATGTTTGTCCTAGGTGGGGATCGAACCCACAACTCTTGGCGCATGGGGCAGGATCACTACCGAATGCGCTATCGAGCCAGTCAAACAATAAGTTACATGGACCCGTGAATGTATGCACGATCTCATTACTCTCGTTTGTGTTTGGCGGGTCGGCGCCAGATCCGCAATTTCCTCTCACAGAAAGTATGTTAGTAAGGACGGTTTCAGACTAGCGTTTTATACGCGCGTATAAGTTCGTTATGCGCACTTCCAAAAACGATTATGAAAAAAAAAAAATGAAAAGTATTTATTTCTATAACTTCATCTATTACCTACAGTTTAGCTGTAACACCGATAGATAGATTTTTAAGAACATTTTGTTTAGAGGTGTGAACTAATGTCTCGTACTAATAACTAATGTAATACAGCCGAAAGTATGTCAGTGAGGGCAGTTACAGCCTAGCGCTTTAGACGCGCGTACAAGCTTGAAGCGAACACGCGGTTTTGTTTTCTTCAGCATGAGCGAGATAAGAGCATGCCCTCATTTCATGTTACGCAAGAATGTGTGAGCACGCGCGTACACGCACGCTAAATTGAAACAAAAGGAAACGCACTTGCATGCGCCAAAATAGAGCGTATGCGCGCAGATAAAACACGTTACCTACTATGAAACAGTCTTTAGCACACACGTAGATAACGATACGTGCGTGCGAACAGAATTCGTTTGACATTCGCAAATAAATAATGCAGGCAGAGACGGGAGGTTATTTGTTTACAACCTACATTATAGCTGATTCTATCGGACGTTATATTAGCGATGGGAGCTGGGTACGACCTAAGTAATATAATGGGAGAAATTGTTGGCAATTCGATTTTATATTTAGATTACAAAGCTAAGTTCTTCTCGCTGCAACGAGGGATTTTTCAAGAAAATGTCCACCTTTAAAAAAAATCTCGTTGCATTATTTATTATAAACTATAAATAACATTATAAAATATCTACCAGATTGTCTCAAGGCAACGTGGTCTTGTCAGCATAATGATTATTTTCAAAGGCATTGACAACCATTTCACATTGAGGGGTTCCATCAAAAGAGGCGACTTTATAGTCCTAACAATTTCATCTTCAAAAATCCTCATAAAAACTGGGTCGTTCAGATCGCGAGCTGGGATTTTTAGAGTTCATCTGTTAAAATAAGGATTACCGCACATTAATTAGGTCAAGAGGCAAATGTCATGAGATTAAACCACTTAAATAGCCACGAGACATCAATAAGACCATCTTATCATCAAAAGTATATCGTGTTAATGTTACTGTCAACACATGAAAGCTGAGTCGGAAATGTCATTAGATGAAGCCACTTAACTAGCCAAGAGCCATCAATAGACCATCTAAAAGTACTTATATCGTGTTAATGATACTCTCAACACATGAAAGCTGAGTCCTTAAATCATAATCCTTCCTATTTACTCTACTATGGTCGGGTAAATAAAGTAGGTAAAATACCTCACCTATCAACAGAGATGCAGACGAGTATGTTTGAGGACAGGTAAAGGCCGAACGCCCTCACCACCAACAGCAGCTTGCACAGAAGGTTGCCCACCAACCACGCGTTTGTGTATTTCCAGCCGATCTGTGAACAATACAGAAATATAGATCAATAAATATTACGCGACCAGCTTAGAATATTTGGGAAGCGATTCAAGGTCCGAGTAAAAATATTTTTATTTGTTTGAAACAAACAGTTATGAGTCTACCGCCGGTGGCTTCTATCGAGGTGAAACCGGCATGAAACGCGATAGTAAACTTTCGAACAACATTGACAGACTCGATGGAGCATTCGGTAGTGACCACGTTCTAAGCGCCAAGAGTTTTGAGTTCAATCCCCACCAATGACAAACATTCGTGTGATAAATACTTGCGATGGTTCTGTATCTAGGTGTTAATATACTCAAATATTTTTATATTTATTATGATAACCGTAATAAGTGTTTCAGCTTATCTCGGAGTCAGATCAATGTACCTATGTAATGTAGTCATGTAAAGTTATGTTTTATACATTAAAGACAGTATTTAAAACCTATAATAACATTTTAAGAATATATTTATTCGTCATTAATTAAAGTCCCCATTTTGTCTCATGTTGGTCTGGGACTTGGTCCATGTTGATCTAGGACAAAAAAAAAAGAATGTGCGAACTGTGGTTTTTGCTTAGCATGTCGTAAAAGGCGACTTTACGGGCGGTTTACGGGCTTTTGGGCATGTAACTGAGTAGGCGACGAGCTAGCCACTTGTCATTCCTTTTTCATAGCTTTCCATCCGACCCAGCCCACTGTCCCATGTTGGTCTGGGACTTAAAAAGAATACGCCAACTGAGGTTCTTGCCTAGCATGTCGTAAAAGGCGACTAATGGTATCTCGTATTTTGGGTGTGTGATTGTGTAGGCGACAGGTTGGCCGCTTGTCATTGCTTTTTCACAATTTTCCATCAAGCCCAGCCCGGCTTTATTTTCGGCTGAATGTGATTGAAGGGGCATGCTGCCCCATTGACTCTGCCTACCTATTCGGGGATTATGGGCGTGATGTTATGTATGTATATATAAATTAAAGAAAATTTATTTAAATTCCGTTATTTATTATCCATTATCACATGAATGCGAACGCCAGCAAAGCGCGATTACGTCACTGACCGCCAAACAAGCTCACATATTCGTAAGAATTCACTCAAGATCAGGTTGACTTTGACAGAGCGCGAGAATTTTTATCAGTCAGTGACGCAATTATATAGTCACGTGACAGTTTGGAGCGTTTTGGCGGGAATTCTAAGAACTAATTTAATTACCTACGTATTTTTTATAGAAATTTGATGTATTTCTTCATGAAATTAATATTTTCGTATTTAAATAGGGTCTATCTATGAAACAAAATCAATTCCAAAAATTAATCAACATCCCTATTACACACAGTTGGCACATTCTTTTTAAGTCTCAGACCAACATGGGACAATGCTTCTCCTATTTTGAGCAATAATAAAATTTTCTCTAAAAGTAGCTATAAACGTTGTCTAATTTGGCTTCTAAATTACACATTTCTAAATCGTGACTATGATTAAAATAGAATTTCAAAAAAATACTATCATAATGAAAGTTTTGAATTTGTTAGAGGAGGCTTCTTTGTTAGATGACATGCAAATTTTGTGTATTCAATTTTATTAATAGTGCAGTGTGGGCGTATTTTAATGTATTCAAAGAAACATCTAAGAATATTTCTTTGTATTGCCAAAATATGTTAGCTTTCTTCTAAATGAGCATTCAGAATGGATACTCGCAATGCAATGCAATATACCTTACTCATAAGACTATAACCAAAAATGTTTTTAAATTTCTGTCTGTCAATTCGTCAATCTCTCAATCCAGAATCCAGCTCAATTGACATTGAAGAAAATATTTATTGCATTCAGTAGCTAACTTAAGCAACTTTTACTTTAGACTTAAGCTAATTCTTAGGCTCCGAAGGAAGAAAACAAAAATTGTAAATTTAGCCATCCTAAGTAGGTGTAGCCACCTTTTTTTGATAAATTCCACGCGGTCACAGCCGTGGGCAGCTACTATATATACCCAAGATTAATCAGCAATTAATAGCCGTTCTTAGAATGTCATATTGACGTTGCTATAATGCGTGTTTTAATTTGTTCGTTTCATTGATCGTGGTAGAATTTATAAAGATTCTGTGGGGGCACTTGAACGACTTTTCATTGAAGGCACCGATCTATTTCAATAGTTCTCATTTGCTGTTCATTGGTATTTAGTAATGATTTAAAGCTGCTAAATATAAATAGAAAGATAATGTTTAAAACATGTCATGTAATGTTCAAAACATGGAGCGGTGGTAGCTCAATGGTAATGACTCTGTCTAACGTAGGAAGAAAAGTGAAAGTGCCCTCCCTGCAGTAGGGGGGGCCTGGACCCAAAGCTGCGTATACCCATGGGCCCTAGTTTCTTTTTTGCCCCAGGGCCCTTCGTCACCTAGCTACGCCACTGCCCAGCTCGTTGTCTCATGTTGGTCTGGGACTTAAAAAGAATGTGCAAACTGGGTTTCTTGCCTAGCATATCGTAAAAGGTGACTAAAGGTATATGGGGTTGTATGTGATTGTGTAGGCGACGAGCTAGCCACTTGTCACTCCTTTTTCACAATTGTCCATCTAACCCAGCCCAGTTTTGTTTATGGTTTAATTTGGATTAATGGGTCTGCTGCCCCTTTGACTCTGCCTACCCCTTCGGGGATTATGGGCGTGATGTTATATTTGTTTGTTTGTTAGAACATAGTTGCTACACTCATTTTAATAGACCAACATGGAAAAAAATTGTGTAAACGTACAAATGCCCATGCAGCCAAATAGAGGAAAATTAAGGTTTCTCGAGGTTTTCAATGTATTTTCCTCAAAAACAAAACTTCAGGTTAATGAAGCCAATATTTGAAGGCGAGCCAGCCGAATATTCGCTGTTCGGAATAGGACGCATTCCCGCGAACTCGCAATATCCTGCAATAAATGTCCCTGGAGGCCCTTGATAACTTTAATATATATTTGTTGCCACCATTAGGGAAGAAAGACAATTCAACATCGATAACAATAATTCTCCCTAAACTCTGCATATCCATTCGGGTATTGCAGCCGTGACATAATGTCAAGACAAAATCATCTTTACAGACAAATCGCTGTGAAAAATACATTGAAGGTTATCATCGACTAGCTGTGCCAGTGGTGTCATCCGCGTTTATGGTTAATATTACAAAGACTATTTCCGTCATACATGATTTCTATGTAACTTTAACCATTAAGGCTGCACACGTGACGGAAGCTTAAAAAATGGAGTAACTTCTCCCGTTTTCCCAACATTTCCCTTCACTACTCTGCTCCTATTGATTGTAGCGTGATGAAAAGTATACTATAACCTGCCCAGGAGTATGAAGAATAATTTTACCAAGTTTCGTTAAAATCCGTCGAGTAGTTTTTGTTTCTATAAGGAACATACAGACAGACAGACAAAAATTTTACTGATTGCATTTTTGGCATCAGTATCGATCACTAATCACCCCCTGATAGTTATTTTGAAAATATATTTCATGTACAGAATTGACCTCTCTACAGATTTATTATAAGTACAGATAAAATCGTCAGTTTGTGTTCTTAATAAAATGTTGCAAACAAATATTATTGTGTCAACTAATATCTCCTCGATGAGCTATAGACTTTTTAATCCTGGATTTATAAGTATAAAAGTGCCTAAGCGTACCTAAGTACTTTGAAAGTATATCAACATAATTATTGTTATCGCTCGTGAGGATCTTGGCTTAGATTAAATCAAAATAGCGGAGATACGGCACGTCCTTCTAATTGTCAACTGATAATGGGCATGGTGCACAACTTTATGCACACACATTCACACCGCTGTAATCCTGTAAAACTTTACACGGTATTGAAAAACAGAGACAAACCAATTTGTTTTGACGCGAGCGTGAGCGAGACAAGATGCTCCTGATGTGTGTGTCAAAGTCAAGTCCTGCCAAAAAAAAGTGAGTGGAGTGAAATTTTGTATGTAAGGTCAACAAAAACAAATAAGAATACAATTGTTTAATTATTTATTTTTATAACAATCGCAATTATCATACATATTATGTAGGTACTATTTTTATACAGGGTGACTGTTAATTCGACCGATTCCATAAAAGGGGTTGTTCTAGAAGTCATTTGCAACAAATTGACCTCTATCAACTAGGAGTCGAATGTGAATGGTTTCCGAGATTTTGAAGATTTAATTTTTTTATTTGATTTTTGTGACTTGTCACCGACAAATATCCAGTCTGGTTCTTGCCTTTGTATATGAACTACGAACAGCCATTTATGTTTTAGAAGTTCATCTCCTGGAAACCTACAAAATAAACAAACGTGTATTACTGCAGATGCAAATAAAACGAATGATTAATCATTAACGATAAGACGAAAATTGCTTGGCATAATTGATTCGGCAATTAGAAATACTATATAATTGCTAATTTTAGGAAATACCTACAGCCTTTTGTCAGGGCATATAGCCCTATTATATAGCATCTCCCTACATATATATCATGACAACACTGTTTCTTTACATCACAGTATTAAAAATTGACAATAAATTAAGAAGAAGAACAAATTTCTTTTTTTCTTAGAACTTTTGGATATTTTTATACCCTACTGCTACGCACCGCATGACAAGTGATCTTACTTAACTCGTCACACATTAACGTACCGTATATTTATATCTCGCTCCGCAAAATGGCGATCAAAACAATAGGTGAATTTATAAATATCATAAAAAAAAATAGTTTTCATGTACTTACGAGAGAAAATTGATTTGTTTTTAACCGACTTCAAAAAAAAAAGGAGAGGAGGTTCTCAATTCGACTGAATTTTTTTTTTTTTTTTTTTTTTTTGTATGTATGTTACTCGATATCTCTTAGAATTGTTAACCGATTACCAAATTTTTTTTTTTAATCGATAGGGTGTACTCCCGAAATGGTCCCATTGCCACCAAGTCAGGATCTGATGAAGGGATCCTAGGAAAATCGAGGGAAACCCTCAAATGTTATAGGCACATACAATGTGTTTTAGACATTTTCTAAGATTGTTTAAGTATTTACGTATGGTGCTTATCATCTTATGTTGGTGAGCTGATGATGGAAGGTACAACTCCTTAACGATTAGGAATTAGTTTATGATTCTTTAAATATTGATATCTTCGAGAATTGTAAGACGATTTTTAGAGTTATTTTTTTTATTCAAAAGGGTATATATCCTGGCGTTGGTCAATTTCACCAAGTCTTGGTCTAGTGATAGGATTCCATGAAAACGAGGGCCACTCTTAAATTTTAACGGTATGTTAAGTGTTTCATTTATTTTTCTAAAACGATTCCAGTATTTGCGTCTGGTACTCATCATCTTATGTTGCTTAGTTGAAAATTAGTAGTTTTAAGTAATTCTTTAAATATATTAAGGGCTCGTTATACCTTTTCGTATTTAGTCTCTTTAGACCGGCACTGTCTCATTAAAGCAGCTCGTCTTGATGGTCTACCTACCTATTATTAATAAATTTCACTAAAAAGTAACAAATAAGTTAAATTTTAACAAAAATAAAAACCGACTTCAAAAAGCCCCGCAAAAAATGTTTATGAAAAAAACACAAGTAAGAACCTGCCTTAATAGCTATATAATTGTCCAAACACTAAAAGGTATATAATAAATTCTTCCGACTGCTTCGATTAAAGTATTAATCTTTAACACGTATTTAAATATTTACAATAATCAGTTACTTTTGGAGTCGGTGCCAGCCCCCCAATTAGGCGACGGGGACCTAATTTAAGCCGTCCACGCGCTAGAGCCAAGTCACCTATCTTCCACTATTTGATTTAATCTAAGGACCTTGGTCATGAAATATGTTGCTAGTTGGCGGATTATACCTATATGATGTTATCTAACATTTGTTCATTTAAAGAGACGACGAAGAGATGAAATAAAAATTTATATCAATTAACCAATGTTATCGACATAAGAAATGTATCGATATGAGTTACAGCCCTAGCTTGTATTGACTCGTGATATTTCAATTTGTCAGGAACTTGTTTCAGCTGGTATCCCCGCAATGATTTTAATTTGCTACGGAGTATTTCCTGATACGTCTTTCGCTTTGTTGTTTTATGAAGAGCCGCTGTTCAATCCTGTAATTACAAGTTTTGAAGCCAATTCCCGATGATTAATTGTCTGGTTCCCCTTTCTAATGGTTACGCAGGTCAGATCGGCATTCACTTCAACGTAATTACCAGACCCGCTAAATCCTGGATCATGGTCTAAGCGGACCCCGTCTAAGCGCGAGACATAACGTAATGAAGATAACAAGCAAGCATGTGTAGGCGACGAGCTAGCCACTTGACACAATTTTTTCACAATTTTCCATCTAACCCAGCCCAGTTTTGTTTTTGGCTGTGTGTGGTTAAAGGGACTTTCTTCTGCTTGAATTCTACATTCAGCGATAATGGATGTGATGGTTTCTATAAATTAATGCTCACATTGTAACTGCTTTCAAAAATATTGAAGATATATCTCTTGTTAAGAAAGGCTTTCACCACCCAATAAGGCTTATTGACTGGCTCGATGGCGCATTCGGTAGTGACCCGGCCCCGTGCGTTAAGAGTTGTAGGTTCAAACCCCACCCAGAACAAACATTCGTGGGATGAATACTTGTGTTTATTCTGTGGGTGTTAATATCTAATATTAAAGTAGGTATATTTTTGTAATACCACTGTTAATTCTGATATCCGTAACACAAGTGCTTAAGCTACTTACTTTGGAATCAGATCAATGTATGTGATGTCATCTGATATATTTATTTTTTGGCTAAAACCTATAGTAAGTAATTGTCCTCGTGTTTTTGTAACCGATTCCAATTCAAAAGTGCTAAACAATTGCTAAACAAAGCCGCGTATCAAATACAATCCATTATTCAGAAATCCATTCAAACGATATTGAACCACAAACGGTAAAGTATAAATTTTTAGCACAGTTTTTCATGGAAATAGATGATTTATAATGTTAATGTCCTTTGTTAATATTCCATTGTAAATACGGAAGGTTTGTTGGCTATGTACGTACAGCCTAAAGCACTGACTTTATAGTACCATTTAATTCGATATTGAACCTTAATACCCTAGTAAGAGCTCAGGTACATATACATTTCATTGTCTGTGACTATGAATCAAAGGTTTAAAAGTAAAAATAAACTAGGATTATATCGACGTATAAAGCTTTGATGTATTTTGTCTTTGAATAAGAACTTTTTGGTGAAATTCTAGTTACAAAGAGATCTTATTAATGTATACGTTTACATTAATATTATTCTAACTATGGTAAGTATACCTAATATTTTGCTTTAGTTGGTGAAATATAACTAACTGAAAGCTAAACTTCACGCCACTTCCCTAGCGGGGTAGGCAAAGAGAACTGAACGCCGTATGGAACGATCCTTACACACCTCACTTACTTATTCAACATTCGTAATCCTTTTCATACAAGCTCTACCATACGGTTTTTACGGCTCCTAACATCACCTTCTAACACACGGCCAATTTGGTCGTGGTAGATGAGCCTGGGTCTTCTGCGGCTCTTATATTTAAGTGTAATATACTAAAATATTATATGATATTTGTAAGCTATATCTCTCAGCAGTGGTAGCTCAACGATAAGGACATCCGCCTCATATCCGAGGAGTGCGGGTTCAAACCCGAGCATGTAACTCTGGATTTTTCAAATCTATGTACGTATTTATGCTGAGGCTTGCACCTTGTTGGCCATAACTCATTGTATGTTTCTGTCTCATGTGTCTGTATTATTTAATGGTCAATAAATGTTTTCTATTCTATTCTACTCTATTTATACTACTAGCTTAGCGGTAAGGGAAAATATCGTAATGAAACCTGCAAATTCAAAAATCTTTAGATTTGTAACCATAACTAACTAACTAATCTTCACGCCACTTCCCTAGGGGGGTAGGCGGAGAGAACCGATTTGACCATTTGAACCATGATCCTAAAATTTTCTGGTTCACCTGTTTTAGAAAGTTACGAAGGTCAGATCGGCAGTCGCTTCAATGTAATTACCGTACTTGCTAAATCCTGGATCATGGTCTAACTAGGCGGACCCCGTCTAAGTACGGGTCATAAAGCCAGGTAGATGATGTACGTATCTCATAAATCTGTATTTTTGGGACTTGTAAAAATGTGAAAATAATGTGCCAACTGTGTTTCTTACCTAGCATGTCGTAAAAGGCGACTAATGGTATACGGGGTTGTGGGTGTATTATTGTGTAGGCGACGAGTTAGCCACTTGTCACTACTTTTTACACCATTTTCCATCTAACCCAGCCCAGTTTTGTTTTTGGCTAAATGTGGTTAAAGGGGCCTGCTGCGCCTTTGACTCTGCATACCCCTTCGGGGATTACGGGCGTGATGTTATGTATGTATTAATACTCACGGTCACCTGTAACTGTGCCTGCAAAGTCCCAAATCTACTTTGTCACAAATTAATTTGGCTTTTTAAATGGATCAACGCTGTTCTCGCTTGGATTTAACGCAACGATTTACGTTACAATACGAAAATACGTATACAAAATGTTACATTTAACCTTAGCTCTAGTTTGAATAGACTCGAATTTTTCAAATATTATTATTGTGTATTCATTTCAGTGCACCTGATGTAGGCATGAAGCTGAAAGTAATTGTTATTATAAATCGAAATTCAATGGGAACTGAATATTATTTATCGGAGCAGTTGGAAATAAAAGGTGATATATACGGGCCTTTTGTAGATAGCTATTATTTTAGTTATTGGCAGTGTGAAAGTAACTAATGTACCTTGTATTGTTATAATCAGTTTTATGTAGAGTAAAATAATGAGCTAATGTTGTATTTTATGAGCAACTAGCGACTCGCCCCCGGTTTCGCACGGTGAGCATAAAACAATCATTATCATATACCTAGCGTTATTTCCCGTGCTTAGACGGGGTCCGCTTAGACCACGATCTAGGATTTAGCGGGTCTGGTTATTACATTGAAGTGACTGCCGATCTGACCTTGGTAACCCTCGATCGGTAAATCCTGGATCATGGTCTAAGCGGACCCTGTCTAAGCACGAGACAAAACGTAATGAAGATAACAAACAAACATAACATCACGCCCATAATCCCCCAAGGGGTAGGCAGAATCAAACGGGAAGCAGGCCTCTTTAACCACATTCAGCCAAAAACAAAACTGGGCTGGGTTAGATGGAAAATTGGGAAAAAGTAGTGACAAGTGGCTAGCTTGTCTCCTACACAATAACATACCCACAACCCCATATACCATTAGCCGCCTTTTACGACATGCTAGGCAAGAAACACAGTTGGCACATTATTTTTAAGTCCCAGAACAACATGGACAATGGGCTGGGTTAGATGGAAAATTGTGAAAAATACTCTTTCAATAATGTTTATTCTGAGCCTAATTAATAGGTGCTGTCTTATAACGTAGAAGTAAAGAAATGTACAGACATTAATCTACTACTACGTCATCTTACCACAGAACCACCAATGGACTGCACCAACGGGTCGGTCAAACTTAAGAGTAACGGAAAATTGGGATACCTAAAAACGTAGATATTCCTACGATAGGTACCTTTTATTATTATAACATTACGCCCGTAATCTCCGAAGGGGTAGGCTGAGAAAAGGGCAGTATAATCTCCTTAAACTACATGCAGCTACGATAGGTACTTTATAATTCAGAAAAAATCTAGATCCTGGAGACCTCAAAAGAGTTTTGTAACTAAATAAATGCTAAGCAGGCTCAGCCATGGTTAGAAGCGAGTAATACTGTAAATGAACTAACTAAAACTAAACTTCACGCCACTTCCCTAACTGGAGTCAGGGTCAGTTAAACAGATTATGTACACGGACTAGGAAAAAATAAGGAACTCGTTTGGACCTTTCAGATGTTCCAAATGACATGTCGCTTACATCACACTTATAAATGATTGCTCCGAATGACAGCTGTCAGTTTTCTTTTATTTAAGTAGGTTAAATAGTATTTAAATTTTACCTAATTATCAAAATACCGACGTATGTGGTGGAATGCTGCAAAATTGATCACTTAAAAGTAAAAAAGTGCGACGGAATCACATTTCACAGGTTAGTAATAATTCTGATATCTGGTTTTCCTAAGAATCTTACGCACACATGCATAAATGTGGCTTCACTCTGTAGTATGACAGCGCGGAGTCCATAATTTTGTCCTAGTCCGTGATTATACAGAATGAATTACCATTGGTGAGTATAACACGTGAAGAACAAATTAACGAAGGTTTCACAGCGAAAGCACCGGGTAATTCAATTTTCTCAGTTTCTTTGCTCTCACCAGTTAAATCAAACCACGTCTCCGATGAATTGGATCACTAATCTCATTTCCCACATCCGAGTTACGTTGGATAGTATGAATCTTTTCATACAATCAAGCTCAAAGGATAGGAATGAAAGTGTTCATCTAATTTGTAACCCTTCATCCGAAATTGTCTTTACAAAGTGATTCGCGTTCCGTTTTATTTATTTTTGTATTTACATTAACCCAACAAAGTGATTTTAATTTGCATAATAGTAAAGGAAACATACATACAAAATCCCCAAAGGGGTGGGCAGAGGTAAAGGGGCAGCACGCCCCTTCAACCACATTCAGCCGAAAATAAAACTGGGTTGGGTTAGATGGAAAAAATAGTGACCAGTGGCTAGCTCGTCGCCTACACAATTACACATCCAAAACCCGATATACCTACCATTAGTCGCATTTTACGACATGCTAGGCAAGGAATACAGTTGGCACTTTATTTTAAGTCCCAGACCAACATGGCAAATCTAAGGTAACCTCGTATTTGCGAGTGAATAAATTATTATACATTTTGTATTAGAAGTCTTAATAAGTTTTAAAAACTATACTACACCGGCTTTGAAGTTTTATTTAAAGCAGATTTTATAACAAGCTGACCTACCTACAGACAACGATGGAACATTGTACAGTGGGCTGTAGATTTATTGTTTCCCTGTAAAATGCGTAATTTAAGTAAACATTAACAAAAGCCTTGATGTTAATAATCCACAAAACCTAATCTAGACTAGCCTCTTTAATAGTTTATTACAAAAGAAAAAGTAACTTAAAAACCCAGCGTAACGTTGCGAATTTGGATCTGTGGTGCGTTTTTTTAAATAAATAAATTCTTCAGACTGACACACCTATTCCCTAGTTCCAAACTAAGCTTGTGCTTGTGCTATGGATACTACGTGAACGGATAGACATACTTAAATACGTTTATAAACATCCATGACTCGAGTACAAATGTCCATGTTCATCACACAAAACATTTGCTCCTAGCGGGATTCGAACCCGCGACCCTTGGTTTCGTGGCCAGGGTCTCTGACCACTCGACCAACGGGCCAGTCAAATCCAGTCAAAATTGTCCTAATTAGGATGTTTTGTTCTCGTATGTGTCTTAAATGACATTTATTTCCATTCACCCGCGATGAGATAGACTAGCTACTTTATTTTTGCTTACTGCTTAAATCACGTTATGCTTTTATAGTTGTTTATCAATGTTATAAATTAAATAAAAACATACAATAATATCAATCATACCATGACGCCCGCAATAATATATAGAATAAGATTGAGTTGATCCAAATGGAAATCAGTCCTCTAAGTTAAACACCGTAAGATTATTTTGAAAAGGAACAATATTTACAAATGGAGCAAACGGTACTAAACGCGATATATCTTATTTCTAAGTATTAAACATCTTCGCAATTAAATACTTATTTACATCTACAAAGATTGCTTCGAACAAACATTAACAACAAACTTACTCATAAAGTTACAAGTGTAAATAAAGATTGAAAACATCGGATGTAGGTCCACACAACACAATTAGGGCTGCCACCCTTACGGGTCAGACCCGGAATTTGAAGGTTTTAATATAAAAATATTACGAATCCAAGTTATCTTTAAATTCCCTAGATATAAATAAGGTTATTGGGAAATAGCCTCCAAACATAACGTCACGCCCATAATCCCCTAAGGGGTAGGAAGAGTCCAACGGGCAGTAGGCCACATTAACCACATTCAGCCAAAAATAAATATGGGTGGGTTAGATGGAAAGAACCTAACACGCCATAAAAGTTTACAGATCAATAGGTATATGTAGCAGACAATTTCACATACATCGATATAATTATTCTAAATGAAGAACACATCTTTATCATTTCAACTTTAAAATCAGAATCAAGATAATATTTGGTTATTACTCATATGATAAAATGGATGTTTGTCTGGAAGCAAAATTATTTGAAATTACCAAATTGTGGCCTTTGTTATTTTAAAAGATTAATTTATTATGCCATTATGGCTGCAATCACTGATGCTGTAGGCACAGTCAAAGGAACAATAAACTCCTTCGACCATTTTTATCAAAAAACAATATTCCGCTTAGAGGATTTAATTTGCCGAATTATTTATGTAAGGTCAATATCTCTATCGACTGCAAGATTGGAACTTATTGAATGTTCTTTTTTTACAGGTCGTAAAGAGTGGCAACCCTGGGTATGAATCAGACTGGGTACGTCGAGCCCTCTTAGACGAGAGTGTGGGTAGTGGAGTGCACTTGGGATGCGGGTGACACTTACGATCTCAACAGTTATAGGATTGTAGGTTATTGTCAGGGCTAGTGTCGCGAAAGTTTCATACTAGTCGCAATACCTACTAGTTTATGATCTATTATGATCTATAACTACAATGACTGTTGGTCGAGTGGTCAGAGACTATGGCCACAAAACCAAGGGTCGCGGGTTCGAATCCCGCTAGGGGCAAATGTTTCGTGTGATGAACATGGACATTTGTACTTGAGAGTTGTTTAAGTAAGTCTATCCGTTTGCCTAGTATTCATAGTACAAGCATAAGCTTAGTTTGGAACTAGTGAATTGGTGTGTCAGTCTGGAGAATTTATTTATAATGGGAATTGCGCCATGGCAATTGATATTTTGGTTAAACTCTTATTTCATCATCACAACATCACGCCCGTAATTCCCGAAGGGGTAGGTAAAGTAAAAAGGACAGCATGCACCTTTAATCATATTTAGTCAAAAATAAAACAGCTGGGTTAGATGGAAAATTGTCAAATAATAGTGACAAGTGGCTATCTTGTCGCCTATACAATACAATAACACACCCATAACTTGATATACCATTAGTCGCCTATTACGACATACTAGCAAGAAACGTGATCTTTGTAAGTCCCAGACTAAAATAGAATATCTCGTATTTTATATTTGTATTTTTGTCTCTCTCATTCTGCTTTTGTAGAACAAGGTAACGGTGTGAAACGTAACACCTTATAACAGCTCCGTTGTTCTACGCCTACGCAATAATACTTAGCGCATTTTGATAAAGGTAGGATCGTCAGTAAGTTCTGTAACAAAAGTAACTAACTAACTTAACTTAACTTCACGCCACTTCCCTAGCGGGGTAGGCAGAGAGAACCGAACGCCATATGACACGATCCTTACACACCTCACTCGCCTCTTCAACATTCATAATCCTTTTCATACAAGCTCTACGATTTTTATGACTCCTAACATCACCTTCTTTTAATACACGACCAATCTGGTCGTGGTAGGTGAGCCTGGACCTTCCGCGGCTCCTACATCCTTCCACATTCGCATTGTATATCTGTTTAGTCAATCTTTCGTCATCCATTCTTTCCACATGTCCGAACCACCGGAGCATGCCTCTTCTTACCTTGACTCCGACGCTGTCAAAACAACAAAAGTAGATTACATTTTAATCGGCATCAATAAACGTATTTTGACTGGCTCGATGGCGCATTCGGTAGTGACCCTGCCCCATGCGCCAAGAGTTGTGGGTTCGATTCCCACCCAGGACAAACATTCGTATGATGAATACTTGTGTTTGTTCTGTGTCTGGGTGTTAATATCCAATATTTAAGTATATATTTGTAATACCACTGTTGATTCTGATATCTGTAACACAAGTGCTTAAGCTATTTACCTCGGAGTGAGATCAATGTATGTGATGTAGTCGGATATTTATTTTTAATTTTTATTATTTATTTTCGTATTGTGAGGTTATGAAAACTCAAGAAAATACGTTTACTTGGTAAAGAAAATACGTATACTTGAAAGCTGTTTTTTTAAATAATTGTTTATATCTGATTGCTACATCATTGTTCATGAAATGTACATATATTGTTCATGAAACCCAACTGGATTTTTAACTAAATGTGGTTTAACGAGTTCGTTCCTCCTTACACTCCACCTACTCTTTTGGAGATTGCGAGCTGATATACTCACATAAATACTTACTACATAAAGACATGCAGAAAACCAGCGTCCTGGCACACTGTGTCTCGACAACAGCTGAGCGGAGGCCTATTTGGCTACACATAGTTTAGTCTAGTTATGGATTTAGTTTGTAAGCAAATTTTGTAATGTGCCAAATAAACATTTATTCTATTCTATTCTATTCTATTCTATTCTATAAATAACTGTTATTATAACTACTAACAGTTCAAGCTCAAACACCGTTTACGGCTTTGGTATAATTAATCGTTATTATTAATGGCTTCCTGGAGTATTTCCCGGAGCTATTTCACGCATATGATTAACACGCTTGACATACTTCGCTGGAAGTTTATCGCAAACATCGCGTAAGCATCGATTGGTTTCCTAAGTGAGCATAGTTGAAACAACTTTATACCTGTTATTTTAAGTCTATTTCCTTCCCGCTTCAGTTTCCTTAATGCTAAAGGTCACCACCTCCTCTTAAAACGCGTTTCGTTTTAGATTTTCCTTCTGGACTCGTAACACTGACTCTGATTCAAGAGTGGTACGGATCTCTTCCGTCCAACATGTTGGATTTAGGACTTATTCTATTCTATTCTATTCTTTCCTGGATTGCCTGTGACCTATATATTTCATTATATTTCCATTTAATTTCTTTAGGTTATTAGCGTCAAGTTGGTGATTGAAATTAAATATAAATAAATAATAATAATAAAATATCACACCACATCACATTCATTGATCTGACTCCGAGCTAAGTAGCGTAAGCACTTGTGTTACGGATATCAGAACCAACAGTGGTATTACAAATATATACTTAAATATTGGATATTAACACCCAGACACAGAACAAACACAAGTTTTCATCACACGAATGTTTGTCCTGGGTGGGGACTAAACCCACAACTCCTGGCGCATGGATCAGGGTCACTACCAAATACGCCACCGAGCCAATCAAATAAAAAATTAAGATAATTTTACTTCATTATTTATACATATTATTTATATTTATTTTATACTATTGATAAATACAAATAAGCATCTCGAAAACAATAAAATAAAAACATTTTAATTTATTTCCATTTACATACTAGTAATGTTTCACATAAAGGTAATAACTAAGACTCCATACGCGGATTATAAGACAAGCTACCTTTGCGGTTGGCTCATAAACAAATCAATTTATAAATAAACAGTAAAAAAAATACGGTGCACTAAAACAAATGAACATCTGAAAAAACAAATCAACTGGAAAACAAACGTTTCACTTTATTAGTCGCAGAGGTAAACAACAGGTCTTGTTTACCTTTTATTTTTTTACCTACGCGGAGCATGATTCGAGCACGTGCTCATTGGTGAGTTTATTATTGCTTGCAGTCAGTTCGGCGCGGTCGCAGCCTGAAATTTTGTAGAAGGATCGCTACTAATAATACAATAATGTCGAGTAAATGAAACATTATTGCACAATAGACATTTTTATTGCACACATTATACAACAAATGGAAGTCTTCTATTTATATTGGCAAATCGGTTGATAATATTTGAGATAAGGCTATCTCTGGATGAATATTTAGAAGAGCTAAACCTGTCAGCCTCTCTTCTGACATTTGCTCTTAACCAAGTTTTTCCACACGTTAGCGTAGAAAATGATATCTCTGATGTCGCACCGCTTATAGGAAGAGTTGCCAAAATGTTCATTAAAGTCTTTATGACGTGTACGATTTTGGGGGGCATGTCTGTGCCTGTGACCCCCCCACCCCCCAAACCGCACCTGCAGACACTCCGAGATGATTAATTCCCGCGCCTCAGCGCGGCCCATTCATCAGCGTGCAATAGCCGTTTTCACGGGCGCCGCGCGCCTATCGCTAGCACTCCCCACGCGTTAAAAATATAATAATAATAATATGTTGAATTAAAAGACGAAATCATCCGGACGTGGCGACTAGAGAGTGTAACCATAGTACCCATAGTTATTTCAACAACAGGTGTTATTCCCATACAGTTGTCCTCGTCCCTCAGAAGCCTGCAATTGCCAGAATTACAAAAAGCATGCATACTCAACACCTGCAGGATCGAAGGAAAGTTTTTAAATACATAAAATAGACTCTGTAATCACTTGGCCAGAAGCCCGTGACTATAGATTGAAAGATCGATGACCAAACATCGAGATTAAAAAAGAAAAAGAAAAATAATAATAAATATCCGACTACATCACATACATTGATCTGACTCCGAGTTAAGTAGCTTAAGCACTTGTGTTACGGATATCAGAATCAACAGTGGTATTACAAATATATACCTACTTAAATATTTGATATTAACACCCAGCCACAGAACAAACACAAGTATTCATCACACGAATGTTTGTCCTGGGTGGGGATCGAACCCACAACTCTTGGCGCATAAGGCAGGGTCACTACCAAATGCGCCATCGAGCCAGTAAAAAATAAATAAATGGGGTAACTGTTCGCTTCATAAGTGGATAGAGACAAAGCTTAGTACTCTCTCTTTTAAGTCTAGGATTAGCAAAGATCTATTGTTATATTTATCGAAAATATTAACATGTCAATGTGACAATTTTTTGTTAGCTATTTCGACTGCCCCGTTTAGGTGACTTCGTCGAACGCAAAGGCGATTTGTTTACTTATACTGGGAAAAATATTGTTGATAAAACATATATTTGCCCCGGTCTTATTTTTGTGATGCCTTTGTTGATTCTGATTTTCTTTAACAGAAGTGCTAAAGCCTGATATTTTTTATTTTAATAACGCGCTAACTGGAATAACTAAGCTAAATTATGTAAAGCCCCATTAAAATATTTCGATAAAAGAATTTTTCGTTCATGACTTGGCTAAAATCCAATTAGCTAGGACCGCGAGTTTGACAAGCCTTAAAAGGCCAATCGAACTAAAAGCTTAGTCGATCTAAATGGCATTTTACTTATACAACTTAGTAGCTAAGCATTTCCAAAGTTTCCTGTATCTGAAATGAGAAGGATGGGTGAAACGATCGGCTTTTTCTGTTAAAACGTGTGATACCCCAATTCATATAGTGGATTCATAAATGTACAGAAGAAGCGGTGGTAGCTCAATGGTAAGCACACGCGCCTCTTAACCGAGAAGTGCGGGTTCAAACCCGGGCATGTACCTCTGGATTTTTCAAATCTATGTATTTATACCACTAGCTCGACGGTGAGGGAAAACATCGTGATGAAACCTGCAAATTCAAACAACTTTGGATTTGTAATCATGATCCAACAATAGTCTAGTTTCCCCTATCTTAGTGTTACGAAAGCAGATCGACAGTCGCTTCAATGTAATATCCAGACTCGCTAAATCCTGTATCACGGTCTAAGCGGACCCCGTCTAAGCACGGGACATAACGCTGGGAAGATGATGATAAATGTCCAGAAGAAAATTAATAGATCCTACAACACTTATATTTTAGGTATAAATTAAAATATACTAATATTTTAAGTATAAATTCTCTAAACTTGACACCAATTCCCTAGTTCCAAACATAACATCACGCCCGTAATCCCCGAAGGAGTAGGCAGAGTCAAAGGCAGCAGTCTCCTTTAACCACATTCAACCAAAAATAAAACTGGGCTGGGTTATAGATGGAATATTGTAAAAAAAGTAGTGACAAGTGGCTAACTTGTCGCCTACACAATCACACAGCCAAAACCCGATATACCATCAGTCGCCTTTTACGACATGCTAGGCAAGAAACACAGTTGGAAAATTCTTTTATAGTCGCAGACCAACATGGAACAACACGGGTTGCCTATTTCCAAATCAAGCATATATGCCGAAATTATGGATACAAGGTAGTTCAAGTCTATTACACCAAAACATCTGCCCTTAGCGGGATTAAAATCCGCGATCCTTGGCTTCTTAACTAAACACTCGACCAACAAGCCTATCAACACAAGATATAATCTGCAACAGACCACATTTCCCGAACGAAGGTTAAAAAAACATAGCTAAAATGAATAAATGTCTTCTTTCAATCAAGAAAAACAGAACGCTTGCTGATCAACTCAGACAAGTTGGAAAGCTATTAGAATGTAAATATATGCATGCGCACACGTTACCCGCTAGCGCAGCGTGGGCGCAAGACCAACACTTCATCCACGCATAACTGATGGACACGTGGCAGCGCTGGTGGCATGCTCGTGACAAAGTGTCAATCGGAGTTTCGCCAAAATGGGCGAGTATCGTGATATCTTGAAATGCTCCAGTTCTCCAAACTGACACACCAATTCCCTAGTTCCAAACTAAGCTGAAAAGCTTGTGATATGGGTACTAGGTGAACGGATAGACATACTTAAATATGT
The DNA here is from genome assembly GCA_951394215.1 of Glyphodes perspectalis. NCBI lineage: Eukaryota > Metazoa > Arthropoda > Insecta > Lepidoptera > Crambidae > Glyphodes > Glyphodes perspectalis. The sequence continues at coordinate 14,213,672 of OX596215.1, forward strand.
TTATAATCTATGACTCGATTTCGATTCAATTTTCGGTTAATAACACGAACATTTGCCCCTAGCGGGATTCAAACCCACGAACCTTAATTTCGTAGCCAGGGTCTCTGACCACTCGACCAATGAGCCTGTCTAGAATGTAAGTAAAGATAGAATCCTTCATTAGAATCTAAGTAGATTGGCTGCTTTGAGGAATTTAAAGTCGATGGCATTTGAAAAGCTAATTATAATAGCTATAATATGTAGACAGATAAACAGAAAAGTTTGTTATTTCTCAGTCGAAAAAAGTTATTCATTCATCCAGATGTATTAAGGTATAACTAACTAACTAAACTTCACGCCACTTCCCTAGCGGGGTAGGCAAAGACAACGGAACGCCATATAGCACGATCCTTACACACCTCACTCGCCTCTTCAACATGCATGATCCTTTTCATACAAGCTCTACGGTTTTTATGACTCCTAACCTTCTGTTAAATACACGACCAATCTGGTCGTGGTAGGTGAGCCTGGGCCTCCCGCGGCTCCTACATCCATTCATATTATGATATAGAGTGGTTAATAACTGAAAAGACTGAAATGATTATTTTTAACTTATTTTGCGTGGACCAAGACCAACATGCAGTCATCCGAACATAACTGACGGACACGAGGCAGCGCTGGCGGCGTGTTTTTCACAAAATGTCACAGGCTGTTGCCTTAAAATGGGCGAGTGGCGTCGTATCTTTACTTAGAATCTAATTATATATGGTATCTTTACTTATTTATTAAGTTTTACCGGAGAGAAAAACTTCTTGTCCGAGTTTTCTTATCTATAATAATATTATTAAGAAGAAATATTTGATTGTTTGTATTGAATAGGCTCTGAAACTACAAGATCGATTTGAAAAATTCTTGCACCTAACATAAGCTATATTTTATCTCCGTATTCCTACGGGAACGGGAACTACGCGGTGAAACCGTTGGACGCTGCTAGTTACTTATATGAAGAATAAATAATAATAATAAATTCTCCAGACTGACACACCAATTCCCTAGTTCCAAACTAAGCTTATACTTGTACTATGGATACTAGGCGAACGGATGGACATACTTAAATACGTTTATAAACATCCATGACTCGAGTACAAATGTCCATGTTCATCACACGAAACATTTGCCCCTAGCGGGATTCGAACCCGCGACCCTTGGTTTCGTGGCCAGGGTCTCTGACCACTCGACCAACGGGCCAGTCATGAGTCAGAATGTTTTATTATTTAGACAGCATTTACCTTATTAGGGTTTTTTACACTTAACAACATTTTAAAGTATTGGAGTATAAATGTTCAAGTTGTTATTTCAAATCAAACCATGTTTCTCAAAATAGTTCTAGGTTTCAATCACATAAACTTTTTCATTTTTGTTTAAACCAGCTTTGTGTTGGTCTCAAAAAAAACATTGAAAGTCAACAACTATAAAATACTTCAATCTATTGCTCACCCACGTACTAGATGTAGATTGAAACTTGAAACGATTTGTGATGCGCGGCTTTGATAACAAACGTCACTCAGGCCCAATCCAGCCGATAGCTTTGAACCATACGCCACACGAATCATAATGGCCACGACTGACGGGTGAATCGGAAACTGAAATAGTTTTGGTGCGATCTATGAAACTGATAATATGGTACACTTTTTATTTTCATTTTGGTAACATGTTAAAGTGTTTCTCTTACTCAAGGAAGTGACCAAATATGTAATTTTCCTCATTCGAACCCACTTCTCACTACTTTTTCACAAGTATAAGATTTGGTTAAATGTGTCTTTAGTTAAATGAGTCTAGCCCAATAGTGTCTTTGGTTGAGTACTATGGAGTCACAGACTAGTAAATAAAGAAGGACTCCGCGCCACTAACTGGACATTGAAGCTCCTCAGGTGCTCCAACTTGACACGCAACTTACGCAACTTACGTCACACATTGACATAATAAGCGCTCCAAATGACAGATATCCGATATCTGTATCTCATTCACACATGCATAAACGTTGCTTCACGCTATAGTATGACCGCGTGGAGTCCGTCGTTTTTACTAGTCCGTGTATGGAGTACAGTACTTTTACTGAAGGGTAGTTTGTCGTGCAATCGACTGGTAATCATGAAATAATTGTAGTGGCTTTATTTTTTTATCAGTCATGCCTATAATTAATATGCATTTGCTCCTAAGTATTATAACAAAACTACGAGAATTATAGAATAATAAATTTCTCTTCGAGGTGTGTTAATTTTAGTTTAAAAGCCGTCAGACGGCTTTTATAAGGGCGAAAGTACGTCAAGGGATTTCAATCAGTCAGTTCACATGCAAAACCTACTCCTTGCATGCGAAGACGACCTTTATGAACTGGGTTCTAAATCTAAAGCTTCCCAAACAGCGTTACAACGACAATATCTCGGATAACTTGAACGCTCTTCGTGATTCTCAGGCACTACAAATTCAAGACAAGCCTGACACCATACTTTCATTGGAACGCCAGTGTCAGTCAAAAATTCTATCGTTCTTGTGTCCGTATTGAATCGACCATATAATCTTAAATTATAGGAAACATTATAGGAATATAATTCTTTCCATTGATATACGCCTTTTACGACATTTATAAAGACTTTACCACATTTATAAAGATACGTTTAGCTACAACATTTATAAAGACACAGTTGGAACGTTATTTTTAAACACTTTCCAACACATGAATATTATCGTCAGATTTTCATCCTAGGTAATAAGCAATATTTTAGTGAGACTAATTAAACATTTAAGACCAATGTACCTACCACCTAAAATTGTGTAAAAAAAAATATTTCATTTCATTTCACATCATTCCATTTCATTTCGTCTGAATATAGACGGATACCCCTCTAGTGACGATTACTCTTCGTCTTGCCGTGAAACCTTCCAATCTAGTAGGCCAATTGGAACGCGGCAACTGCCAGTTTTTATAAAATTATAGACAAATGGGTATATTTGATGAAATAGCAACTCTATTGGTTACACGCTCCTTGTCTCAGCACATGTATATGAAGGGAATACAGAGACTTACTTAGGGCTAAGCGGTAACATGCATTGGGGCCCTAAAAGACTAGAACCTTGTCTCACTTTAAGTTTCCTAATTACAAGTTCAGATTAGAAAACTCGTACATACACACGTCAGTGTTATAGTTTACTCACTTATAAACTTTAGCTAGGCCTTATTTCATACTCCGCCGTTCACGTAATAGGTAAGTGATGAAACCCAACTGTTCAAATAAGGGGCTGAATGCTGTTTTAGCAGGGGGGTCCATATATAGGGGTTTTTATTTTATTTATATATGTAGGCAGAATATAACATACGCTGTACCTATTACTGCGAATGCTGTGTACGCCTCTTATTGGTATACATATAAGATGTTATAGTTATTAAAATACTGTTTACAATAATATTGATAATATGTATACTTTCTAAAATACTTTGCTAAGGATACGTTTTAAAAATGTATACTTGTTCATCATTTCAACTTCTCTCCCCAAACAGTACCGCCCTAACTACTTCCCTGGCGGGGCCCTAAGCTAGTACCTAGCACCACAGCGTGCAGTTGATGCAATGTTCAGTCCATTAATCCGTAGACAGCGCACCAATCAGCAGTGCGAGCGAGACGTGTGGTCACCCTCGCCTTGTAGACGTGTCGCCGCAAATCGAGTTACACTACAACATGAGGCTGCACTTCGGTTCGTGGGATATGTGGTGTTACAAAAAAGATTGTGATGTTATTTAGTAGGAAAAACTGATACTCAAAAACTTCTGTGCTGATTTCAAAAATGATTTCACCTTTGGAAAGCTACATTATCCGCAAGTAACATAAGCTATATTTTATCCCCATATTTCTACAGGAACAGGAACTATGCGGGTGAAACCGCGGGGCGCTGATAGTAAATATATAAAATGTATAAAATAAAATAATGACCGAGATAGGTACATGATTTCAAACTTTCACGTTGCATACTGACGAGACTACCGGGACACCCCCCACCCCCCACCTGGGTAGGGCGTAACGCATTTCCCAGCGATAAAAAAAAAGGTATTCATTACATGAGTACTTACAGCTTGACGTTTCGGCCGTGTTGCAATGACCGTGGACACAAGCGGACTGATTGTGACGTTCGTTAAAGACCAAGATTGTGTGACAATTTTATTTTATTTTATTAAGGACACAAAACAGGTAACAGTTGAAAAGGTTTAACATTGAAAGCTTATGAGATAACTTAAAGACTAAACTGTCGCCTAAAAACATGTATCCCTGACATGAAAACAACAAAAAAAAAAAAAAAAAACGAGAGAGGTGCCTGAAGAGCTGTGAGTAAGAAAAAAAAAATTTTTCAATTAAAATATTATAAAATTTAAGACTTTTGGATTTCTCAATAATGGTTAGCATTCTTTTGAAAAGAAATTATTAACTTTAATATTTATTTATTATATACATTTCTAGCTATTTATCTAACTTTTTACCGTTGTCAAACTATAAAAAAATTACATTTACATTAGACTTTATTAAAATGTCAAGTTTATACGATTTGTCCCATGTTGGAAGGGGACTTAAAAATAATGTGCCAACTGTGTTTCTTGTCTAGCATGTCGTAAAAGGCGACTAATCGTGTATGAAGTTTTGGATATGTGATTGTGTAGGCGACAAGCTAACTACTTGTCACTACTTTTTCACTATTTCACATCTAACCCAGCCCAGTTTTGTTTTTGGCTGAACGTGGTTAAAGGAGCCTGCTGCCCCTTTGACTCTGCCTACCCCTTCGCGGATTATGGGCGTGATGATATGTATGTATGTAAGTTTGTATGAAAACTAGGAGGATACATTTTATTTCATCTTCATCATTAACCTAGCCTACAAAAGGTAAATTTTGCCTTGAGTTCTTGAAACACTACTTCAAACTTAATAGATAGTTGAAGCCAAACTCCTCCAACAATTAGCACACCATGTGTTTGCCTTACCGCAGAATCCGCGCCGCGCTACCTAACCAGCTTTCAACACTACTGAAGCCAAATTAAATTCCTTCACCTCGCAAACTGCGGCCGTAATTATAAGATTAATTTTAACCGCTCATACACGTGTTAACTAATTAAACTTAGTAGAATTGCGCTTTAAAAGCCTTTTATTAATGTGGCAATTTAGCAAAAGAAAAATATTCATTAACTTTTAATAGTTAAGGTAGGTACTAGTAGTGTGCGGCATCGTTATGTCGCAGAAGGAGAGCGCCGAACGTCAGCGCGAGCTCGACAATCCCGCCCGACGCAGAAGGCGAGGCCGCCGTGGCGATGGTGTCTAGCCCGGCGGCGCCCTACAGGGGGGGCTCCGAATACTCCTGTGGTATCCCTGCCTGTCGTAGGAGGCGACTAAAAGGGCCTTTGGGGCTGTGGAGTGTTTGCGGGGGGGCCTGCATTCACTTCGTTAAGCAGCCCCAGAGAAGATGACGACACGTGGATCCTCGTCCGTTAAATAGGATGGGGTGACACTGTGGTCTGTGCCGTCATAAGCACCGCGAGGTGTTCTGGGGGCGAGGTTGCCTCTCCCTCGAGATGGGCCGCATGGATCGGCAGCGGCGTAGACGTAGATTTCGCGTAGAGTCCCGAGTGGGGAGCCCGGAATCTGCGCCAATGGTGCGTAAATGCATCCCTGACGTAAAAAAAAAAAAAAAAAGGTACTAGTAGTGTAGAAGTATGTAAGTTTTTTAAATCTACAAGTACGTGGTCGTTTGAACTCCCAACCCATTCAAATTCAAACTCAAACTCAAAATATCTTTATTTACGTATGCCTCAAAAAAGCACTTGTAAATCGTCAAGTAATGGGTATAAAATAGAACAATTTGAATCTACCACCGGTTCGGAATGTTACCGAGAAGAAACCGGCATGAAACTTGGTAGTTACTCGTTTCAATGCCAGATTTAACATTACCTAGTATCCAAAAACAAAAGCATCTTATATAAATATAAAGTGTTTCTCTTCTGTGGGTGTATTATTCAAAACAAGTCTAACCTTTTGGCCGGCTCGATGGCGGATTCGGTAGTGACCCTGCCCCATGCGCCAATAGTTGTAGGTTCCCTCATCCAAGACAAACATTCGTGTGAAGAATTGTGTTTGTTCTGTGCCTGGGTATGAATATCCAATATACTGAAGAATATATTTATAACTAGCTAGGAGCGGTGGTAGCTTAATGGTAAGGACACGCCCCACTTAACTGAGGAGTGCGGGTTCAAAACCCGGCACGTACCTCTGGATTTTTCAAATTTATGTACGTATTTATACCACTAGCTTGACGGTGAGGGAAAACATCGTGATGAAACGGTTATTAAATGTTTACAAATCCAAAGTTGTTGAATTTGCAGGTTTCATCACGATGTTTTCCTTCACCGTCGAGCTAGTGGTTATTTATACCACTAGCTCGACGGTACGGCTGGACGTAATCATGATCCAAAAATTGTCTGGTTCCCCTATCTTAGGGTTACGAAGGTCAGATCGGCAGTCGCTTTAATATAATTACCAGACTCGTTAAATCCTGGATCATGGTCTAAGCGGACCCCGGCTAAACACGGAACATAACGCTAGGAAGAGGATGATATTAATAACTAGCTGTTGGCGCAGACGCTTTGCGTGTTAAGGATATTTAAACATGTTAAGAATATTCTTAACATAAGTGCTTAAGCTACTTACCTCGGAGTCAGATCAATATATGTTACCTATTAAAACTAACCTGTAGCGAATGGAATAGTATCTAGATTGTTATCTAGACGCCACAGAAACACGTTGACAAATACCCATCTCTGGCTCCCTCCCACTCGATTGCATCGTGAACGCGGGTGAATTTATCAGTCTCCCCCTACCGCCTAGCTATTTTTAGTGTCACTTCGTAGGAAACCTGAGATACTAGGTTCGGCTAATAAATGTTTCGTCTTGGAGAAAATAGGATAGATATCAATTTTGAGCGACTACGGCTAGCCAAACCTAACTCTTAGGTTTTTAGCAGTGTACCTAACTACCGGTTTTATTACAGAGCTGTTGTTGATTTAGTGAAATTAAGTTAGATATTTAGCGCTTTTAATAAATTCATAATTAGAGTTGGGGTAACTTAGTCATCATCTTTCTAGCGTTATGTCCCGTGCTTAGACGGGGTCCGCTTAGACCATGATCCAGGATTTAGCGAGTCTGGTAATTACATTGAAGCGACTACCGATCTGACCTTCGTAACCCTAAGATAGGGGAACCAGACAATTTTTGGATCATGGTTACAAATTCAAAGTTGTTTGAATTTGCAGGTTTCATCACGATGTTTTCCCTCACCGTCGAGCTAGTGGTATAAATATGTACATAGATTTTTTAAAAATCTAGAGGTACATGCCCGGGTTTGAACCCGCACTCCTCGGTTAAGAGGCGCGTGTCCTTACCATTGAGCTACCACCGCTCTCGAGTTGGGGTAACTTAGTACTAGAAAGATATTATGGGTTAACTTACTAGAAAAAAGTTAGGTACTTGTTAAAATGTCATTCTTCCGCGGTTGAGTTTAAGTTACATTTTAAAATGTACTACTCGTATTTTAATTATGTAACTTTTTTGAGTTACTTAAAATAACTGATTATTACGACAAAGCCAAAAGAAAAGAGAAATATTAGGATTGTATGTAAAAAAAATTGAGATCGAATCAAAATGTATTGTTTTAATACGTGTACGTGCTTGGATTTGAACCGCGTGTCATTACCATTGAGTTACCACCGCTTTTATGTGAACCTGCATGTCTATTCTGCAATCAATCGAACCTCCAATCTTTAATTATGCAAGCCCTACTGTGATATTCTGAAGTTGCGCTAAATATACTTATGAGTATTCAGTTCATTCATAATATGTAGGCTTCCTCCATGAGCTATGTACAAAGTGATTCTTCTGGCACTATCAAATATTTTTTTGTGGAACGAGTTGGCAAAATTCGGTTCAACGGAATGGATTTGTTCCATTTCTGGAAGTGCATTTATTGCTTCTCAGCGAGGGTCTTACACGTTTTATTGACATGAAGCCAATAAATACTGGGTTTATTGTAAATTTTGTATGAAGAGGTTATCTAATCGACCTCGAATTTAAAAGCTTGGGATGGAGTCAATGAAACCAGATGGTGCAATAATAGTCTTTCCAGTTCTATGAGTACCTATTGAATTTTGATCATTAGAGAAGGATTACGCTCCTAGACTCAATGTTGACCATGCAATGGTCCATTTAGACTCGCGTTGAACGCAAGGGACACAGGTTCGATCAATACCCTCACAAAACACGTACACGAATGAAACAGTTATTTATCTCCGATCTGGAAGTATGTGGTATCTTCGTTGTTGAACTTTAAAACTGTTACAATGTGTGTGACGTTGTCTAATAATAATTGATTTATTTTTGTGTGTTAGAAAAATTGTGTATCTAATGTTAATTGCTCAACTTTAAATTATATTTGGATAATAGCATTAGTTAATTTTTTTTTTTCATTTGACCAACGGGCCTGTCAAATTAAACTAAGTCAAACGTTGTAAATATTTACCTAACGTTTATTTGGCAATAAAAACAATGATGTTTTACATATAACACAACAAAATATATAAATAAACCAAACACATTATTTTATGTCACCACAACATTGAAACACAACACTCAGGCTACAGTTTTATAAAGCGCTGTCACGGTAAGCGCTTTTCAATGTTTTACTAAAAAAATATAATTGTCTTTCAGGATTAAACGCTTTGTCGCTATTCGGCATCTCACAAAAGTTAGATGCCCTAAATTTAACGACGACGAATGAACGTGAGTCTGGAATGAAATTCCATTTTTATTATACCTACCACAAAGGATTACCACAAAGTTTCAGATATGAGCTAGCACGAAATGTCTGTTCATTTCTGCTATTGAACTAATAAATAAACCTACAGATCCCAGAGTATTAACATAATTTTTCTTTCACATTTATCTAACCTGATCTGCGATAAATACTATATAAAAATATTGGTTTACCCTTTAAACCTGGGATCGTTGCTATCTTTGACATTGAATTCGTAACAGTCTTTTAAACTGATCACAAAAGATCTTTTCCAATTTCCAGTTTCCACAATGTTTTATTCTAATAGGTAAATAAATATATGACGTGAGTAAATATTCAAGATGACAAATAATAATACCGATAGTCTATTAAAGTGGATAATTGTCAATTTGACTTCATGTATTCAAGAACCATCCAATATAAATTAGATAGATCAAGAGATCGTGCATTAGGTACATAGATACAATTTATCTAAGACAAGATTGTAGTCATTAATTAAATTGGATTCATATTCTCTAAGTAATTAAGCTGCAGTAACGGCTGACGATGCTACTTGATGCCTCCTAGATTATTACTGAATTCATTCACAATATATTGGATGACAGTAAGAAGACTATAAAACGACGCGAAGCGTGTATGTATCAGAGAATATATAATTTACGATTTTCAGGAAACAAAAAATCTGCTGCCGAGAATTAGGTACAGGATGTGAAATTGAGAGTGATAGTATGGACATTTTCGAATTGATATTTTCGTTACTACCAAAGAAAGATCAAGTTTTGCCAATCATAGATCTAAAAGTCGTGGATAAGAGTCATGGATGTCTATTAATGTATTTAAGTATGTCTATCCGTTCACCTAGTATCCATAGTACAAGCATAAGCTTAGTTTGGGACTAGGGAATTGGTGTGTCAGTCTGAAGAATTTATTATTTATTATTATTAAAAACAAAAAAATCATTTATTTTCTTTCACAACGGTACACTGTATACATTTAAGTGTATGCTGAATCATAATTATGTTTGTTCTACGCACCATGTGTGAGACTGGTGCCTGAGATAGGTTTCCAGAAGCCTGTCATACAGGTCACTAGGGCTAAAGGAGAGAGGATTATGAAACCTTCTCTCTCTATCCACGTGTGAAGCGAACAGCTACCCGATATATCTTTTAACGCGTTGGGAGTGCTAATCTGCGCGGCTCGCGCGCGGCGCCCGTGAAATAGCCGCGGTGATGAATGGGCCGCACTGAGGCGCGGGAATCAATCATTTCGGACTGCGTGCGAGCGATAAACTCGCATCTGAGTACGTGCTCTCATTATGCTCGGGTCTTGTTTACCTTTTCCGCATGACTAATAAGTAAAAGTTTTTTTTTTCAGATACCTACTCCTTAGTTTTTGAGTCCCGTGACTATTTAGTTATATACGTTTTATTGTAGAAAGTGAATTCTACACGATCAACTCTCTCTTTTTTTTAATATTTTATTTTGCGTCTGGAAAATTCACATATAAATATCAGACTACATCACATACATTGATCCGACTCCAAAGTAAGTAGCTTAAGCACTTGTGTTACGGATATCAGAAACAACAGTGGTATTACAAATATGTACTTAAATATATTGGATATTAACACCCAGACACAGAGCAAACACAAGTATTGATCACACGAATGTTTGTCCTGGGTGGGGATCGAACCCATAACTCTTGGCGCAAAGGGTAGGGTCACTTCCAAATGCGCCATTGAGTTAAGTAGTCGTAAGCTAAGTTCATTTAAGACATTATAAGCTAAGTTCTACTTATTACAAAAGTTGCAGGTTAGTACTGGGTAGGTACCGTTCTCAGTTTATACCTAAACTAAAAACAAAACAATCCACATGAAAATATACTTAGTCAATGTTTTACAAAATAAATTGACACCGACTTACGTACATTTATATTTGTACGTACATTTATTTTTTTTCGTTTGTTGTTATTAAGTTATTGATTAAGTTTAAACTCGTTCCATTTCTTGGCAAAGAGGCTGTTTCAATTCAATGTGATATGTCTATCACAGGTTTACTGTCAACATATATACTGTCTGTGGTTTACGGCCGCTGTAAAATACAGTAATCATTTCATGTAGTAAACGGAGACCCGAATAGGCAGATGGTAAATTTTCCCGTTTATTGCGAGATTGTCGTGGCGCTTTTACTGCGAGGATTCGAACGACTTCGACGGCAAATTGGGGACAGTTGTAAAAGTGATCATTATAACACTATTCTGGTTCACCAGATAGATAAGATATAAAAGTAGTAAAAAAATCATGAATGTATCGAAAAGTTGAGAGCAGGCGGTATACTTACCTTACATATAAAGGGTCATTTGTAAAACATCAACAACCTCGCAGGAGTAGATTACCGACATTATAAACAACAACGTTTGTTCTACGACTTTTCATAAATAGAAAAAAAAACGGCTTTCCATAAATTACTAAACAGCTGATGTAGTTTGTATGATCAAACCCACGCCTTGTAACAATGTCAATAAAAATACCTTAAGCTGGAAACAGGTGGAATCTTCCTTTAACGCCAAACGCTAAAACCTATTTTCAACCGACTTCAAAAAAAGGAGAAGGTTCTCAATTCGACCGTATATACTTATGTTTTTTTTTTCTCGTTCCGAACTAAGCATACGTTTTTTGGCTAAATGTAGTATAAGGAGCTGGCTGCCCATTGGACTCTGCCCACCTGTGTATGCAATAAATGGATGGATACTGGACAACGGATAGATATACTTACATGCATTCACGATTCACCCACGTTTTAGGTACTGTATTTTTCATCTCTCGCTGTCTGTCTACGTTAGGTACTAACATTTACATTGTTGATTACATCACAGCTTATTATGTCTGTCAATATACACAGGCAGGAGCATAGCCAGACCTCCTGCACTTCATGAACTTACGCGCGTTATTTGCCTACCGAGCGGGATGGCAGCGTCAGACCTCTTGCGATACCAATTTTGAGGGCTGTCGCGAGCGCGCGTCGACGGGCGTTTGTTTTTTTTTGTTGTATCCTGTCCATATAAAGAATCTTTTTGATAGAACGTAACGGTTTCAGATGACGAAGATTAGAAATAGATATATATTTACTTTATAATCTGATTAGCTTATTTAATACATAAAAAAGAGATTAAAAGACCATAAAAGCAATGGTTTTTACATGTTTTTTGTTAATATACATTTTAATCATCCTTGCCCGTTTCCCGCAGGATTATTTACTAAAACCTTTCGTTAGATTCAGAATTTTTGCTACAATTAAATATAATAACCGCGAATTCAGACAGGGCAAGAAGTTTATTACCAATTACATAGAAATTAAGCATTTTTAATTTTTTAAGTTATTTTACTATCTGTAATAATAATATAAAATTATATGGAATAATGAACATAAAAACTAGTTTTATAATAATTATTTTCTTTCAATTTTCTTCCAACACTTTTTTTGATAATAATCTATACTTATAATAAATCTGTAGAGAGGTCAATTCTGTACATGAAATATATTTTCAAAATAACTATCAGGGGGTGATTAGTGATCGATACTGATGCCAAAAATGCAATCAGTAAAATTTTTGTCTGTCTGTCTGTCTGTCTGTATGTTCCTTATAGAAACAAAAACTTCTCGACGGATTTTAATGAAACTTGGTACAATTATTCTTCATACTTCTGGGCAGGTTGGTACTTTTCATCACGCTACAATCAATAGGAGCAGAGTAGTGAAGGGAAACGTTGGGAAAACGGGAGAAGTTACTCCATTTTTAACCGACTTCAAAAAAAAGGAGGAGGTTCTCAATTCGACTGAATTTTTTTTTTTTTTTTTTTTTGTATGTATGTTCCTCGATATCTCTGAGAATTGTTAACCGATTTCCAAAATTTTTTTTTTAATCGAAAGGGTTTACTCCCGAATTGGTCCCATTGCCACCAAGTCAGGATCTAATGAAGGGATCCCGGGAAAATCGAGGGCAACCCTCAAACTTTACAGGCACGTACAATGGCACCGACTCCAAAACTAACTGATTATTGTAAATATTTAAATACGTGTTAAAGATTAATACTTTCATCGAAGCCATCGAATGAATTTATTTTATACTTTTTAGTGTTTAGACATTTAAATAGCTATTAAGGCAGTTTTTACTTGTGTTTTTTTATAAACATTTCTGGCGGGGTTTTTTGAAGTCGGTTTTTATTTTTGTTAAAATTTAATTTAAGCGTCCGTCGCGTGTGCAGCCTTAATGGTTAAAGTTACATAGAAATCATGTATGACGGAAATAGTCTTTATAATATTAACCATAAACGCGGGTGACACCGCTGGCACAGCTAGTAATAAATATGAGTCACTTTTTTACATATTTAATTTGAAAATCGAATAAAGTACCTAATGGTACCTAACGAATATATTATTACGGACATTTTTGAAATCTCGCGGCATGTTTTCTTCGTAAAAACCGAATAAAACCCACAAATTGGTAACGTTATAACTTTATCGGTCGGTTATTTTTCATCTGATCGTTAAAAATCAGCCCTTAATGTATTACGTACTTACCTACAACAAAACCTTAACATGTTTAATACGCACGAATACCTAAAATAACAACATCAACCTTTTTTTAATAGCAAGCACCATTTATATCATAAACGGTACAAACGACTGCTACCAATATCCAGAAAAGACCTTTCTGTTCAATTATATCAATATTAGCGAGCAAATATGTTGTTCATTTGCTTTGTTCTTTCGCAATCACAAAGCTGGGCTAAAGTAAACGGAATCGAAGCAACTTTGACAATAAAGATGATAACTGCATTAAAAAACTATAATTCTATTTAGTCCGTCAGTTAGATGATACAAAAATACTAGACACATATTTTTCGCTTTAACAAATTAACAGAAAATCATAAACATAAAGAGCATCAAAGTTTTGGAGTGGGGGCTTGCGACGTCACTATTTAGTAAAAATTGTACGAAAGTGTGGCGTCACGCGCAAAAAATACGTGTTAAATATTTTTTTATAATATATTTGACGGACTAAATAGATTTTTTTGTCACCTTGTCTATTTAGTCCCATTCACGTTCCCATCTGCATCACTAAAAAGGAATTAGGGCGAATCAAAACAACGCATCCAGATTAATTCACTGTAAGTATTCGAAGTTCCGAATTATTAGAGTCCCACTAAATCTGGCAAGTGCTAAAATACATACAAAACATCACGCCCATAATCCCCGAAGTGGAAAACAGAAGAAAGGGGCAGCAGGCCCCTTTGACTCACAATCAGCCAAAAACAAAACTGGGCTAGGTTAGATGGAAAATTGTAAAAAAGTAGTGAGAATTAGTAGCTTATCGCCTACACAATTACATACCCAAAACCCGATATACCATTAGTTGTCTTTTACGACATACTAGGCAAGAAGCACAGTTATCACATTAATTTTGAGTCCCAGACCAACATGGGACAATGGGCTGGGTTAGATGAAAAACTGTGAAAAAGTAGTGACAAGTGGCTAGCTCGTCGCCTACATAACCACATACCTAAAACCCCATATACCATTAGTCGCCTTTTATGACATGCTAGGCAAGAAACACAGTTGGCACATTCTTTTTAAGTCTCCGACCAACATGGGACGTGCTAAAATGGGACAACTTTATGGAGCTATAATCCAAGATGGCGAATACGAAGCAACAAGTAATTGATGTGCCAATAAATATATTGACAGGGCTTTTTGATGTCGGTTCTGAGGACCGATTTGTCTCTAAGTGAGACAGGCATTTCAGGGTATAAAAATAGACATTTTATTTTCACTTTTCTTTTTAAGTCAACCTAACTTTTCCTTCATAAAAGCTCTCGCGAGTTCGATGGGCTTAAAAAGTATTTAAATAGAACTCTTTATATATTTACAAATATGGATCGCATAACAATATTGGAAATTCTGATCTTGAAAAAAATAATTGTTTATCATCTGGTAATCATTATCTACTAACAAAAATTCACGCCACTTCCCTAGCGGGGTTGGCAAAGAGAACCGAACGCTATATGGCACGATCCATACACACCTCACTTGCTTCTATAACATTCATGATCCTTTTCATACAAGCTCTACAGTTTTTATGGCTCATAAAACTGTAGACCAGATTGGTCGTGTCTTAACAGAAAGATCACCTTTACCTTGACGACCAATCTAGTCATGGTAGGTGAGCATGGGCCTTTCGCGGCTCCTACATCTTTCCACTTTCGCATTGTATATCTGTTTAGTCAATCTTTCGTCATCCATTCTTTCCACATGTCCGAACCACCGGAGCATGCCTCTTCTTACCTTGACTCCGACACGCTCTTTTAGTGTCTTTTCTATAAATTAGAGATGAATTAATCTTGTAAGCCATCCATACATCACACATCCATGTTGTATGTCAGCTAATATCATATACTTGATGTTTTATATATATGGTATGGTAATATTTTCTGTACATGTTGATTATGTAAGTGCTTCTTTTAAGCCTATATAAATAAATATATTTTTAATTTAAACTAGAATATGTTAAGTTCTTTGAAACATTAAGCCAGATTTTCCATCACATTCTAACGTAAAATCCGAGCGTATATTTAACAGTTTAACACATCTTTTTTACAACCAACTCCAAGGTTATTACTGGTTGGTTCCTCGCCCTTTTTCATTTGAGGGCATTTCTGGCTACAGACGTGATATGCACCTGTATTTCAGTGGGCAAACGAAAGGTGGACAGGCGTAAATACTGGCATCGTCGTATAAAGGGCGGTGTGGTCCAGCAAGGCTGTGGTTACACTTGAGCCGCGCAAGGTAGCTGAGTAGTGGCATTTGAAATCTACTAGATGGTTAAAGAAAATCTACTTTGGAAAATATTTAAGTAAGACAGGGCCTTTGGTAGATTGGTCAGAGACTCGAGCCACGAAACCAAGGGTACTAGAACGCGGGTTCGAATTCCGCTAGAGGCAAATGCTTCGTGTGATGAACATGGACATTTGTACTCGAGTATTGAATGTTTATAAACTAATTTAAGTATGTCTATCCGTTCACCTAGTATCCAGAGTACAAGTAAGCCTACAAGCTTAGTTTGGAACTAGGGAATTAGTGTGTCAGTCTCGATATTTTTTTTTTTATTAATTTTATTTAAATTGAATACGTTATCACGTCAAATTAAGTAACTACGACCTAACCAAACACGATGATATTTGGCACGTCTGTCTATCTTCAACGAAACGAGAACAGAAGAATACCTTGACGGTATATGTACACCTTCTCTGTTTTGTTATACTAGATTAAAAATGCAATAATGACCTCAGAATTTTTAATAAGAATAACCCTGTATTATATATTCTATGTCGTCACTTCCTAATACAGTCTTCCGTTTCCTACCTAGCTAAAAACTCTAAGCTTTCTCACAAACACATTTTCATATCGTAAAGCATCCTCGCATATATATAAGAGATCTAACCCTTACGATTTCCCCGTCAAAGAGCCGTTGGCACTGTGTTAGCACGAAACTATAGCTTCAACGTCCTTGACGCCATGTTGCGCGCGCCAGATGGACGTTAGACATGAAGGCATGGACTTATTCCCGTTGATTTTTATAGCGATTGAAACAGAAAAGTTGACTTTGTTTGATGCTTCGTTGTGCATCTGGAGCCATATGCGATCGTCATAGTCACCCACCTCTAAAACCGGCACTGAGTGTATTAAAGGAATTAGTTGTTCAGTCTTATAGTGTATTTTGGTGTCATGCTTTTCGTTCATTCATTTGATAGGCCCGTTGGTCGAGTGCTCAGAGACCATGGCCACGAACCGAGGGTCGCGGGTTCGAATCCCGCTAGGGGCAAATGTTTCGTGTGATGAACGGACATTTGTACTCGAGTCATGGATGTTTATAAACGTATTTAAGTATGTATATCCGTTCACCTTCCTATAGCTTAGTTTGGTACTAGGGAATTGGTGTGTCAGTCCAGATAATGTATGCATTTATTTATTATTCATGTGAGAAAACTTTAAAGTGCTTTCTTCAATATTCTGCCGGGAAAAAGTCTCTGAAAAAGAGGCACGGAAAAATATGCTTAACGGGTTGTCGAATTACCATACATCACTACATCCCTATTGGTGTAACTGAGAACTAGCTTATCCGTTTCTGTTCCACCCGTTTCTTACCAGATTTTTCCTTATAAACCATAATCGCACTACTCAAGAGATATACTCACGAAACTATGCAAATAAGTTGCGTTCCTCCACAGATGCGGTAGGAAATTGCCCTATCTCATTCAAGGAGCCACAAAAGTCAGATTGCTTTTTAATCGGTTTCCCGACTCGCGTTAAGATGGTTCGTTAAGCGCCCCGCTTAATTTATAACAAAATAAGCTAGGTATGGAAATGAAACGGTAATCATACAGAGGGAGGAGTATAGGATTGAGGGTTTAAAACGAGACGTTTCGAAATTAGGACCACTTGAATTGGTCGGAAGTAGGAAATGAAAATATTTATTAAATTCGTTTTGAAAAGGCTTTGAATTTTTTTTTTTATTTAGTAATTGAGGTTAAAGGGGCTCGTTGCCCCTTTGACTCTGCCTACCCCTTCGGGGATGGCGGGCGTGATGTTTGTTTGTTTTGTTTTGTAATTGAGAAAAGATTATTTTACAAGTATAAAAGGTTAGTAACATTTGTTAGTTTATATTGCCAAAATTGTATAGACAAGATTTTTAGCCACTTGTCACTCCTTTTTCACAGCTTTCCATCCATCCCAGCCCACTGTCCCATGTTGGTATGAGACTTAAAAAGAATATGCCAACTGTGGTTATTGCCTAGCATGTCGTAAAAGGCGACTAATGGTATATCGGGTTTTGGGTGTGTGTCTGTGTAGGCGACAAGTTAGCCACTTGTCACTGCTTTTTCAAAATTTTCCATCTAACCCAGCCCGGCTTCAATTTTGGCTGAATGTGGTTGAAGGGGCATGTTGCCCCTTTGACTCTGCCTACCCCTTCGGGGATTATGGGCGTGATGTTAAGTATGTGTGTGACAAGAATTTTATTCGCCGAATATTTGTGTATCTTCTCCTAGCATATCGCTAGGAGAAGATTTAGACTAATCTTGTCTTATATTCCAGAAAATACCATAATTCCGCAATCTGTATAAAGAAATAGTCTATTTTTGGAAATCCAGAAAAACGTGCTCGGAATATAGAAAATGTCAGTCTGTTACGGTCTTTGCCGTTCAGTTATGCTCACTGACATACAATTAGTACAAATAAGAATCCCTTTCAATAATAGATACACATACAGTTATTGAACTAATAGTCGGAGAGCTGGTACCAATTTTTGTGTAGGTATTTGAGGCAAGCTGAAAATTTGTCCTGTGCCTTTCCTATTATACCCCAACACGGAACTGTAGACCCGGCTGATGAGTAGCGAAGTGAACTTAAGATAGACATATTGTTAGATCACCTGGCAGGTAGAAAGTACCACCAAAATGACGAATGCACTCTGTAACTTTAACTTCAACTTTTATAAAGCTTATCTTTCTTTAATATATAGGTATATAACTAAACTAAACTTTAATATATTGTTATACCGTTAACTTCAATAACTCACACTTAATTAACTCACAACGACTGCTTTATTATTTAAGTTATGGTAAACGGTGTTGGCGATAAATTTAATTGTACCTGTATCCAAAAAAAAATTTTTATAATAGCCCCGCTACTCACCAGGCAGGTCTACAGTTCCGTATTGGGGTATAATAGAAGAGGCATAAGACAAGGTTTCAGCTCGCCTCAAATACCTACCTAAAAATTTGTGCCAGCTCTCGAACAATAACAAGAAAATGAAAACGTCGCAATTTTCCGAGAAGATATAAAATATATAATTTATTGACAAATACATAGCAATTTGGGAGACATGACGACATTGACCTTTTGCACGGAAAGGAACTTTCTTGTGACGCGGAAATGTTAAACGCGTTTTATTAAATATAAATGCGGTTGTTGATCAAGTGGTTATTTTATTTTGGGATCACCCAAGACGCTGTTTTCGTGTAATTTCAAGTTGAACTTACTACTGATAGTAGCAGCAAACATTAATTTGCAAAATATTAATAAAAAGAGATAATATTGTAAGAAAGAGAGTTGGTCCGAAAGACAGCGTCGGAGTCAAAGTAAGAAGAGGCATGCTCCGGTGGCTTAACGTTTCAAAGAACTTAACATATTCTAGTTTTAATTAAAAATATCTTTATTTATATAGGCTTAAAAAAGCACTTATAAATAATCAACATGTACAGAAAATATTACCATACCATATATATAAAACATCAAGTATATGATATTAGCTGAAATACAACATGGATGTGTGATGTATGGATGGCTTACAAGATTAATTCATCTCTAATTTATAGAAAAGACACTAAAAGAGCGTGTCGGAGTCAAGGTAAGAAGAGGCATGCTCCGGTGGTTCGGACATGTGGAAAGAATGGATGACGAAAGATTGACTAAACAGATATACAATGCTAAAGTGGAAGGACGTAGCAGCCGCGGAAGACCCAGGCTCGCCTACCACGACCAGATTAGTCGTGTATTAACAGAAGGTGATGTTAGGAGTCATAAAAACCATAGAGCTTGTATGAAAAGGATCATGAATGTTGAAGAGGCGAGTGAGGTATGTATAGGATCGTGCCATATGGCATTCGGTTCTCTCTGCCTACCCCGCTAGGGAAGCAGTGACAAGTGGCTAGCTCGTCGCCCTAATAACAAGTCCAATCCCTCAAACAATATTACTCGCTCTTTAGCACATGCTAGGCAAAGAACACTCACACCAACATGGGACAAACGAATTAACAGGTTTGTTTTATAACATTTTTTTCTGAAAGTAGTAAATGTATTTATTTAAGTAATCTCTTTAGTTATGTAACACTCATTACCAGCCATCATAAAATCATTCTATAATTTCTGGAATTGTATTACTATCTAATTAATGAATTGACTACAAATTGTATGTATGTTTTAGTTGAGCAAAAAAATATACCCTGTAAAAGCAATATCGTGAAATACGGCAGCGCTCTTAACAATGAAGAATTGACCAATAAATAAGTTTTCGTTTGTTAATAGTGATACATTAGATGTTCGGACTTGCCGCTTGCACGAAGAAACTGGCACTGATTCGAGTTAATTGTCTCCATTCGTGTGCTAGTAGTACTTAGCTCTTTTAATAAAATAAACGTCAGCTTTAAAGTCAGTACTAGTCTCGAGTTAATGTTTGAAAATAGAGCAAACTACCATTCAGCAACCATTAATTTGCAAACACTGTTGCACACATAACACTCCCCTTTCAAATTCTATCATTTCTTTTCATTTTTCTACTTTTATAAATTTTTTATTGCATTTTTTAAGTATTACTTACGTTCCTTTTAGCAATTTTTATGTTCATCAAAATCTTACAAACATCAATAGTGCATTAATCCTTATTTTACTATCGGATAAACTGCTTACTCAATGTTTCGAGAGGCATCTACGATACTTCCACCTACGCCCAACCTGTGTAATGAGCTCCCGAGCTTATCCCTGGATACTACACCATGGGGTCCTTCAAAAATAATTTACGAAGCTACATAAAGGATCTTCAACACGGTCGGTTTATCATTTTTAGTACGTACATTCATTAAATTATCTCTGTACAAAGATAATTTAATCAATGTAATCACATTGATTATGTATGTATTAATAAATGAAATTTCATTAATACATACCTTCACCCCCGCAATTTCTGGAGAGATACGCAGAATCCAAGGAGCATTAAGGACCTTATTAAGCCAAAAATAAAAAGACGGACAAAATGTGAAAAATTTTGATAATGGTTTATGATTATGTTGGCTCGTTGCCTACATAACGCCCCCAGTATTTATGAAACCAGTGTTTTCCAACCTGTGGGTAGCGAACCTCAGGGGGGTCGCAGAGCCATAATCGGGGGGTCACTGAAAAAAAGAAAACGGTAATGTTCTACACACTATCACGCGAACTTTTTCAAAACTGTAAAGGGAGATATATTATTCAAAGAGTACGTATTCAAAGAGATTAAAAAACACTGTATTACAACATTACTTAGGAGCCTTTTACGATATGCTAGTCAGAGAATGAGTATCAACCCATTCTACTTAAAAATCTAGACCAATATGGGACCTTCAGTAGTGGAACAAGAGAATGCCGACCTTTCCGTTTCATAGAAACACGGGCCGTTTACTTACACAACAAACGCGCCACTTTTGTTAACATGTTTCAACAAAACCGCGTGTTTGTCTCGTGTTTAACCTGGGAATAATAGCTGGCGAATGTGTTTCTGTAGGTATAAGAAACATTGTTTGTCACGAAGATTGAAATAGATGCATACATACTCGCAATTCTTGAAGGGGTAAGCCGAGTGAAAGAGGCAGCAAGTCCAAAGATAAAATTTGGTTTTGACTAAAAATAAAAGTGGTTCGGTTTGATAGAAATTGTGAAAAAGTACTTACAAGTGGCCAGCTCGTCGCCTATACAAAAAATATAATCTTTTAGCAGAAACTACTTATTAGTAACAAACAAACAACATTTCAAAACAAATTTTAAATAGAAGATCTGTACCTATTTAGATACAAGCTGTCCCATCTCATAACTATACACAAAAAATACTAACTAAACTTCACGCCACTTCCCTAGAAGGGTAGGCAGAACCGAACGCCATATGGCGCGATCCTTACACAACTCACTTGCTTCATCAAAATAAAAATACCATAAAAAAAATAAAAATATTGTTTGTTAGTTTCGGCGGAGCTTGAGCGCAAACACCGTGACACCAGTTTTTTTATAATATAAGAAGTTTAACCTATAATGTACCTGACTGGTTGAATATGGATTATGTCACACAGGAAATTAACGAGATCTTTTTCTTTTTGTACATGTCACTGAAATTGGGGAATCGGCGCATTGTTTAGTCTGTGGCGTTGTACCTACTTGTTTTTCTAACACAATGAAAAAAAAAACAATGTGAAGTGTAGGTAAGTAAGTATATACTTTACACTTCACGACTAAAAAATCTATACTTATAATAAATCTGTAGAGAGGTCAATTCTGTACATGAAATATATTTTCAAAATAACTATCAGGGGGTGATTAGTGATCGATACTGATGCCAAAAATGCAATTAGTAAAAATTTTGTCTGTCTGTCTGTCGGTCTGTCTGTCTGTCTGTCTGTCTGTCTGTCTGTCTGTCTGTATGTTCCTTATAGAAACAAAAACTACTCGACGGATTTTAACTAAACTTGGTACCTACAATTATTCTTCATACTCCTGGGCAGGTTATAGTATACTTTTCATCAAGCTACAATCAATAGGAGCAGAGTAGTGAAGGGAAATGTTGGGAAAACGGGAGAAGTTACTCCATTTTTAAGCTTCCGTCACGTGTGCAGTCTTAATGGTTAAAGATACATAGAAATCATGTATGACGGAAATAGTCTTTATAATATTAACCATAAACGCGGGTGACACCGCTGGCACAGCTAGTATTTAATAAATATACTGCAGATGAGAGAAAAGCTTTTTTAAAATAAGAGTTCTTGAAATTACTTTATTACCGATTGTGATTACAGTTTTTATCGCCAGTCCGCAATTCTCAGGTATAAAAGCTAATTATAATAAAAAGCCTTACCGAGACGAACGACGTCCTATGAAAACAGCCGGCACCAAGAAACCACTTCACTGTCCGAGCAAAAGAAAACTTCTGAAAATTAACTAGAAACAGTGACTCATTATAGAGACCACTTCGTCTTATTTTGTTCGCTGTTCATTATTAGTGGTAATAAATGTCTTGAAATGTTTTTAATTAAGTTAAAGCCCAATAGACAAGAAGAAATATCTTGTAGAATGGTTAAAGTTTTTGCAGTTCTGGTGTTTCGAAAATCTAAAATGTAAATTAGGATCTAAATGAGGTGACGCAACAACGCGAGATTTTTTTTTATATATATACATTTATGTTTGTATTTTTTTGTTTACCTCTTTCATTTTATTGAATATGATTTAAAACCACACGCATGTGCGTTTCAAAAAATATTTTTTAACTAACATCTTGCCACTTTCCTAACGGGGTAGGCAAAGAGAACAGACACCAAATGGCACGATTCTTACACACCTCCTCACCTCTTCAACATACATGATCCTTTTCATACAAGCTCTACGATTTTTATGACTCCTAACATCACCTTCTGTTAATACACGACCATGTAATTTATAGTGTTTGCAAAATAAAAAGCTAGAAACCGTTATTTATTTCTCAAGACTCGATAAAATATAAATAAATAAATATAAATATGGGGGTGGGGGGGGCAATCTTTTGCTTATTGTGTTGCCTTCGGCCACACAGCGAGTCAAAATTAAATGTCGAAAGGTTCGAGATAACACAAAGAGGTTTGGTCCTCTGGGGAGGACGCGACCAACATTAACATGGTAATTGTATCGTGCATTCATTGAGTTTATTTGTAACTGGGTCCTTATTATATAACTTTAGAATATCACTATAATCTAGAAAGAGCTAATTAAATAAATAAATAAATTCTTGTGATCACCGATTCCCTAGTTCCAAACTAAGCTTATGCTTGTGCTATGGATACTAGTTAAACGGATAAACATACTTAAATACGTTTATAAACATCCATGACTCGAGTACAAAGGTCATTGTTTATCACGAAACATTTGCCCCGAGCGGGTAATATGGTACATCTAATCAGTATTGCTATTATTCTGTGGCTTTATCGAATCCACGAATGACGATACAATAGGTTTTGCATTTAACCACAAATAAATGAATGCTAATATGGTTATCAGGCGGAAAATATTGCATGATAAAACCTTCAATAACGCACTAATTAATGCAGAAACATGTAAAATGAATTTCGCTGCTGCCAACAGGAATTTCATCAAAAGTAATCATGTGTATTATGTTTCGCGCGACGTAAATATGTTTATGGGAATGTGAATATTTCACTTTGTTTATTGAACGATGTGCTTTTGATATATAACAGTTTCGATGGATTTAAATACAATCATGGTAGCTATGCCTAACCGTTGTTTTCTTTTGGTCGCATACAAGTTTTAAACGGATTTATGTCCAAATTTTGAGTAACGGATGTAGTTAAAATATCCACTCTCTGTTTAATTATCAAGGTGATCATTTTTATCGTTTAAATATTTTTTTCATACATTCATTACATCACGCCCGTAATCCCCGAACGGGTAGGCAGAGTCAAAGGGATAGCAAGCCCCTTTAAACACATTCAGACAAAAATAAAATTGGGCTGGGTCAGATGGAAAATTGTGAAAAATTTACTCGTCGCTTACACAAATAAACTCTTTTTAAAGTGGCCTTATCTGTAGTTATTCCTTAATTGTCCGATACCATTGACTGGCTCGATGGCGTATTCGGTAGTGACCCTGCCCCATGCGCCAAGAGTTGTGGGTTCGATCCCCACCCAGGACCATTCGTGTAATGAATACTTGTATTTGTTCTGTGTCTGGGTGTTAAAACATACATAACATCACGCCCATAATCCCCGAAGGGGTAGGCAGAGTCAAAGGGGCAGCAGGCCTCTTTAACCACATTCAGCCAAAATCAAAACTGGTAACTGGGTTGGGTGGAAAATTGTGAAAAAGTAGTGACAAGTGTCGCCTACACAATCACATTCCTAAAACCCCATATACCATTAGTCGCCTTTTACGACATGTTAGACAAGAAACACAGTTGGCACGTTACGCAGTCCAATTAAAAAATTGTTGCTCAAAGAAACCGCACATTCATGTCCATCCACATTATTTGTATGTACATCCAACTTATCAAAGGAACATAGAACAGTTAAGTATAAAATTATTTAACTTACACATTAAAGATTGAAATTACACATTAAAGAGCATTATATGAGAAAGGCTTATTACACTATAGAAGATTTTTAAGTGACAAATATTTGTAATTGCTATTATAAATAATTACCTTTTATAGATGTTTATTGCACAGTAGCATAAGAATATGATAATTGTTATTGATACTTATTATGAACTTGGCGATGAAAAGAGTAACTATCAAGTTTCTCGCCGGTTCTTCTCGGTAGAAGCTACTTTCCGAATCCGGTGGTAAACTTTCATTAGTATGTACTGACGATTTATTAGTGTTTATTTTAGCCAACGTAAATAAAGATAATTTCATTTCATTACTACGCCAATATTCGATTTTTAAAAAACGCTCTCGTGTTATTTCAATATCACGGACAGTCTTTTTTCTGCTTTTAATGAAAACTATTTTTAAAGCTAGGTTATTTTTTGACAAACACAGCACACAAGCAGCGGTGGCAAATAATTTTATAAAGGCGTGCCAGAGTTTCTAAAGAGGAATGGCAGTATTGTATATGGATGGCGTTCATTAATGAAAATCAGTAATAATTTATATATATTAGAAAGAACGCTAAACGATCTTAGCCTAGTAAAGCTGGGATCAAAGAGACGAAAATAATTTAATGACGAGGTAAGTGACTATAATTTTTTATATGTTGAAAGTAAAACTTTTCCATTGAAAACATGATTATGAAAAAAAAAATTCCAAAAAAAAGTAGTTAAAATACTTTTTCTCATTCAAAACTGCCTTTAAAAATTACACAATCTTTTTGACCATTTGTTAAAGCTGTATGCTGTACTCACGGACTAGTAAGAAGGATTCCGCGATAATCACTAAATGTTGAAACTCCGCAGCAGGTGCTCCAACTTGACACGCAACTTATGACACACCTTGACATAAGTGATCCAAATGCCAGAATTCCGATATCTGATATCCATAAAAATCTTACTTACACATGCATATACGCGACTTCACGTTTTTTTATATATGACTAAATTTCATACGTTTAGTCTTTGTGGTAAATTAGTACTTATCTATACTCAAATAAATCTGTAGAGAGGTCAATTCTGTACATGAAATATATTTTCAAAATAACTATCAGGGGGTGATTAGTGATCGATGCTGATGCCAAAAATGCAATCAGTAAAATTTTTGTCTGTCTGTCTGTCTGTATGTTCCTTATAGAAACAAAAACTACTCGACGGATTTTAACGAAACTTGGTACAATTATTCTTTATACTCCTGGGCAGGTATAGTATACTTTTCATCACGCTACAATCAATAGGAACAGAGTAGTGACGGGAAATGTTGGGAAAACGGGAGAAGTTACTCCATTTTTTAAGCTTCCGTCGCGTGTGCAGCCTTAATGGTTAAAGTTACATAGAAATCATGTATGACGGAAATAGTCTTTATAATAAGTATTAACCATAAACGCGGGTGACACCGCTGGCACAGCTAGTTATTAATATATAGTTTCTCATCGACATAGGTAGTTCTAGCAATAAACCACGGCTATTGAGTATACAGTTGTACAAGTAGTTTCTTTAAATTTGCAGAGGCTATTTACCCGTAGTAACAGGTAAAGGCTAGTTGTTTTAACAAGTTAGTCTCCAAACCAGACATCCAAAAGCGAAGTATTTTAACAATTCGGTACTTAAAGTACTTCAAAACGTAAAATAACACCAATTTCGTATTCGAATTCCCGTTAATAAAAAAGGGATGTAGTCATTTAAACGTCCATCAGTCTCTCCATCATGGTTTTGTCTTAAATTTTATTTGCCAAAACAAAAGTAGGCACATTTCTAAGATTAGCACGATTTTGGAAATATCCGATGTTCAATAATCACGGTGGAAATTGAACCGTTTTAAAAACTTTTAACGGCGAATACAATATGGCTGTACAGCGGCCGGGTAGTGCCGAGATTAAATTACTAAGTGAAATGCTATATCTCGGAACATTTCGACGGTTTATTTATACAGAATTGTTTTTACTTTTTCGGAAATGGGCTAGTGATAACCAATCGCAGATAATTCCAAGTTTTTTATAGTGCATACCATCAAGCCTGACATCCCCAAAGGGATAACGGACTCCAAGTAGCGATTAACTTCTAAACTAAACAAACTGAGAATTTTACAAAAAAGACAAATGAAGGTGTGAAGATCGTGCCATATGGCGTTCGGTTCTCTCTGCCTACCCCGCTAGGGAAGTGGTGTGAAGTGTAATTAGTTTTAGTTAATTAGACAAAATAAAATATTGTGAAAAAGTAGTGTCAAGCTTGCCTGGCCCATTGGTCAAGTAGCCGGAGACCCTGGTCACGAAACCAAGGGTCGTGGGTTCGAATCCCGCTAGGGGCATGTTTTGTGTGATGAACATGGACATTTTTACTAGAATCATGGATGTTTATAAACGTATTTAAGTATGTCTATCCGTTCACCTTCTATTCATAGTACGGGCATAAGCTCAGGAACTAGGAAGTTGGTGTGTCAGTATTGAGAATGTAGCTAGCTGGTCGCCTATCTAATCACAAACCCCACATCAATACACCATTAGTCGCCATCTACTACATGTTAGACACGGAATAAAGTTGGTTCATTCATTACTTGACTTCCACACCAACATTGACTTAGATTAATTATATTTGGATAATTCATATTTCCTTCCTGTTTGATTTAACGACACAATCTTGCTGTAACATTTTATATCTACTCGTAATAAATAAAATTTGTTTAAAAATCGTGGCAAAGTGTTAGTTGCATACTCCTCCGAAATGGCTTAACCGATTTTGATGAAATTTTATATGTATACTCGATTTCATATCCCTATGTTGACCGGCTCGATAGCACATTTGGTAGTGACCCTGCCCTATGCGCCAAGAGTTACAGGTTCGATCCCCACCCAAGACAAACATTTGTGTGATGAATACTTATGTTTGTTCCGTGTCTGGGTGTTAATATCCAATATTTAAGTATATATTTGTAATATCACTGTTGTTTCTGATATCCGTAACACAAGTGCTTAAGCTACTTATCTCGGAGTCAGATCAATGTATGTGATGTACTCTGATGTAGTCTGAGTTCTCCCCATCAGGCGTCTACCAGTGTCGCTGCTCACGGAATAAACGGCACGGAGTAGGGATGAGACCGGAGCCGATTTCCTGTCTTTTTTATCTCGAGAACAGGGCATAGTGACATATAAGAATCATAATAACATACTCGGAATTAAAATAAATTGTTTTACCTACCTTTGGCACCTGGTCCCTGTAAATTGATCGTCTGACCAAGCTAACTAGTAGGTACACGTTCAAAGTACGTAGTAATCTGCTCCATTGTACACAATTCAGTAATTATAGTGGCCTGGGGTTCAGGTAAGTATAGAGGACAATAATGTAAATTTAAGTCGTTATATCACGGACTAGTAAAAAAAGCAGGACTCCGCCCCACTAATAAGGCGTTTAGGCATCTGCGATGCTCCAATTTGACACGTAACTTATATCACATATGTCAAAATATAAGCGCTCCAAATTAACGATGCTTGAAATATTCACAGAATATTTATAGACCAGGGACCAGACGATAATTTTGAAAACGGTAAAAAGTGAAAAAAAAATAAAGAGGGATGAAACCCACTAGAAAAGGTTGAGAATTTTACAAAAATTAGAGTAATGTAAAAAAACGGGTTTATCTCGATTTTCGGCAAAACTAAAAGTCCTATGAAAAAAAAGGTAAATGGCAAAGTTGTTTTTTATTTTTATCTTTTGCAATAAAATTAATTTTTTTACGAAATTTGGTGAAAACTTACCTTTTTATGTCCCAAACACAGTAATTTTTTGATTTAAAAGATTCATTTTTTCACCTTATTTTAACTTAATATAATACATACGTCCGACCATAATATAAAGAAAAATAAAACTGCGGTGCAACAATATTCTGTTTGAATCCAATGCGCGCCCAGAGTGAGCTTATGATTAAAATCCTTTGAAAAGGCGGCTAGTTTAAGGGATTTGGTCTGTAAAAAGTACTCAAAGTATGAGTATATCGACAGACGTAAATGAAATAGTCTGTCAAAGGCTTTCATCATGATTTCAATACATACGTACCATTACTCCTCTTTATCTCTGCCTACCCCTTCGAAGAATACAGGCGTAATGTATTCATAATAAAGGGATCCTAAAAAGAAATGAAAGAACTGCTTTTTCGTCCACATTCACCCTTAGTACAACAGTGCAGACCCCTGGGAGTTTACTTAGATTTAGGAGTCACAGCTTTAATGTGTATGAATTAAATTAAGATAGGTTCAGGCATTTAATTTATTTGTAAGTACCGTCTCAACAACTTTGTTTTGTTTTAGTTAGGGTCTAACAGGGACTCTTTAACTTCTGGACGTGAATTGTTTTCTGTGTCGTAAATAACCTTAAGCCTGATTGTGATAGTAATTTAAGATTAATAAGATCGATGATCTTGGGTAAGGATGCGACCATTTTAAATATGGCTATTTCTATTTGATAAGCACATATTTTCCAATTGTGATTTTAATTCGTGACCTTAAGTTACGTGGCTAGATTTTTCTTGGGTTAAAAATAGGATACACGATAGACCAAAATATCAATTGTCCCTCTCATTCCCTTATATCAGGTCGCAGGAATAGGTATGTTTTAAGGATGATAAGCTCCCTAAATCACATTCAGCCAAAAACTAAAACTATGTAGGATTGAATGAAGTATTGATGTATCAAATAAATAATTTTGTTTTATTGCTGTATTCCTGAATTCATCTGCTAAAACTTTCTAGACCTGCTGTCTCTTTAGTTGGTAAATAGAAATACATATGTATGTTGAGTTCAAAGGCGACCACCCTTCGACATTAAGCTCAAACGGGTTCGCATTTGGGTTCTATGCCCTAACTTATAAAGTAAATAGGATCAAAGGAGGTGATTGTTAACTATTTGTAAGTGGTTACGCACACACATAACGTCACGCCTATAATCCCCGAAGGTGTAGGCAGATTCAAAGGGGCAGCAGGCCCCTTTAACCATATTCAGCTAAAAACAAAACAGGGCTCGGTTAGATGAAAAACTGTAAAAAAGGAATGACAAGTAGCTATTTCGACACCTACACATTCACATACCCAAAATCCGATATACCATTAGTCGCCTTTTACGACATGCTAGGCAAAAGACACAAATGGCACATTTTTTTTTAGCCCCAGACCAACATGGGATAAGTTAAGTGGTTACGATACGAGATATTTATCTCGTATCGTATCGTAATGTAAGTGTATATACAATATATTACATAACTTGTTTGCATGATATGATATTAGGGTTGGTAAATCCTAACCACCTGTAATCTCCTTGCTGGTAGGTATAATATGCCATTCCTAATAGTTTTTGTGTATGATCTAGATTTGGTTAGTTGTAATATAAGTTAAGTAAATATATAAAGTTGTTATATAATAAGATTTAAAAGATTCAAAGCCAAAGTCAAATTCAAAAATATCTTTATTTACGTAGGCCTCAAAAAAGCACTTGTAAATCATCAAGTACAAAATAGAACAATTTGAATCTACCACCGGTTCGGAATGTCGCATCTACCGATAAGAAACCAGCAAGAAACTCGGTAATTACTCTTTTCAATGCCAGATTGAATATAAAAATTAAAATTTACAGATTAAGTTAATATTTATACCAAGTCATACAGTTAATGTTCATTGAAGATTCAGACGAGTATTGTTACAAGTAAAAGGTAAACCAGGGCAGACCAGCCTCAGAAGGTGGCACTTCGACTGGCTCGATGGCGCATTCGGTAGTGACCCTACACCATGCGCCAAGAGTTGTGGGTTCGATCCCCACCCAGGACAAACATTCGTATGATGAATACTTGTGTTTGTTCTGTGTCTGGGTGTTAATATCCAATATTTAAGTATATATTTGTAATACCACTGTTGGTTCTGATATCCGTAACACAAGTGCTTAAGCTACTTACCTCTGAGTCAGATCAATGTATGTGATGTCGTCGGATACATATATTTATATTTATTTACTTGTTTACAAGTATGATGTATTAGATTAGATGATACAAGATTAGATACTTAAACATTACTTAGATTTGCAATGTACGGTACATTGCAAGTTAAATAAAGCTTTTAAAACCAACAAATCGCGTTCTGTCGGCCGTTGGAGCTGCGTACGTGAGGGACGTAACGCTTGTTATTTATGCTCTCCACATTGCCCGATAGGGCGCCTAATTAAGGATCATTTGGTTTGTTTGTTTTGTAAATAAAACGGGCGTGGGCACGTTATTGATTAAGTGAGCGATGGTGTATGCCGTGAGTTTAAATATCACCATCGCAAAGGCTTTCTAACACGCTTTTTATTAAGTAACTAACTAAACTTCACGCCACTTCCCTAGCGGGGTAGGCAGAGAGAACCGAGTATTTATTAAGTACTTGATGAATATTTATTATTCATTTCGTGGGTACAAACATCATAGCATCATAGAAGTATATATTTAACACGCATTTTTATTAGGTTCTTTTCTGATATTAATTATATCTATTTCCTACTACTTACCTACTTACTAACTAATAGACTTTGGATTATAACGTAATTCGAACTTTCCTTTGATAAAAAACTTCATAAATTATGTACATACATAGAAATAGGAACAGAAATATTTTTATTCATGTAGGCCTTACAAAAGTACTTATGAATATGTAGTCATAATACAAATAGGTAAGTGATTCTACCGAGAAGAACCGGCAATAAACTCGGCAGTTACTCTTTTAAATCGCCATGAATACAATAACAATTCTTCTTAATATCTACTAATTTATGGAAACAACATAACATCACGCCCATAATCCCCGAAGGGGTAGGCAGAGTTAAAGGGGCAGCAAGCCCCATTAACGACATTCAACTAAAAATAAAATAAATATGTAGATATGTCTAATCAGGATAGCCTAACTAATAATAAGGTAATTCAATTCAATAATCAAATTGAGGTCTATTACGTCAGGTGATTTTAAGAACTTTAACCCTCCTCCCCCCTCTTGCGAATTGTCTGACCTAAAAATAAGATTTTTTGGCCCATGTTGATCTGGGACAAAAAATAAGAATGTGCCAACTGCCTAGCATGTCGTAAAAGGCGACTAATGGTTTACGGGCTTTTGGGTATGTGACTGAGTAAGCGACGAGCTAGCCACTTCTCACCCCTTTTTTCACAGTTTTCCATCCAACCCAGCCAATGGGCTTGGTTAGACCTGACATAAAACATGTGACAATGGTCCCATGTTGATCTGGGACTTAAAAATAATGTGCTAACTGTGGTTCTTGCCTAGCATGTCGTAAAAGACGACTTATGGTATATCGGGTTTTGAGTATGTGATTGTGTAAGCGACGAGCTAGCCACTTGACACTACTTCTTTACAATTTTCAACTAATCCAGCCCTGTTGACCTTTTGACTCTGCCTACCCCTTCGGGAATTATAGGCGTGATATTATATATGTATGTATGTATTTTTTTTGGTACTTTTACACATTATTTATCCTATCAACTCAACCGATCATAAAAAAAAATACCACGGCCACTCCATCTCCGGTCGGAGAGGAGTCCTCAGTTTCAGAGGGCCCTGGATGGAGGGCCATGGATGGCGTGAAGGTGCCTTATGCATTCCCCGCGTTAAAAAAATAACGTAAAACATACCTTTTACCTAGAAAAATATTATTCTCGAGGGATCAATAAATTACCGCATTCGAAGCTACGGGGAAATCTAGTATTAATTGGAAAAGCTACTATTAATTTTAACACAAACTGTTCTGTATTAATTTCATATTATCAAACTAAAATTTGGAGCCAAAATACTAATTTATAATTCTCGTTAGTGCTAATGTGGTTTTGCGAAACGTATCATTTCTAAAAACCACGTGAGCTCAAATTTCTAATAAAGTAGAGTATCTATTTTAATTCGTGAGACACGTTTCGGAGAAGATTATAGTTTTCACAGTACCTACTCATATTTTTGATGTAGGTATATGTGTGAACTAAGTACCTTGCTAGTTAAGCTTGAAAATGTTGCGAATAAAGTAAAGCTGCCTCAATTGTTATAAGATTCTGCCGGCTTAGTCCTTGGTGATGTTGCGACAAGAACCCTGTTGGAAGAGAATAGGACTCAAACCTGCTTCGTCTCCTCTTTAGAAATAAAAATAATGCTGCTAGACGTGATATGAATTACTAGTTTTTTAATTTTACTCGCGGTTCCTCGAAGAAATTTGGTCAATTACATAGATGCTGGATCGCGCATCCCGTGGGATATAATTAATGGTAGGCATAAATTGATATATATTTATCCGGGATAAAAAGGATAGGTACCTTTTTATCATCATCTTCGTAGCGTTATGTCCCGTGCTTAGACGGGGTCCGCTTAGACCATGATCCAGGATTTAGCTCTGGTTTATATAGCTATTACATTGAAGCGACTGCCGATCTGACCTTCATAACCCTAAGATAGGGGAATCAGACAATTTTTGGATCTTGGTTACAAATCCAAAGTTGTTTGAATTTGCAGGTTTCATCACGATGTTTTCCTTCAGCGTCGAGCTAGTGGTATAAATACGTACATAGACTTGAAAAATCCAGAGGTACGTGCCCGGGTTTGAACCCGCACTCCTCGGTTAAAAGGCGCGTGTCCTTACCATTGAGCTACCACCGCTATAAGGATACCTTTTTATGATTAATATTTTTTCTTTTTTGCATCATTTATGCTAAGAACAATGGCTGTAACAAAGACTTTAAGATGTTTAAATTATATTCATAACTCGTTGCATCTATTTTGCATAATTTAAATATGCTTCCATTATGAAAATCCAAACTTTTAAGTACATAA
Source organism: Glyphodes perspectalis (assembly GCA_951394215.1). NCBI lineage: Eukaryota > Metazoa > Arthropoda > Insecta > Lepidoptera > Crambidae > Glyphodes > Glyphodes perspectalis. Next base: position 14,247,353 of record OX596215.1, read on the forward strand.
TAAACTTAAGAAAATTTAGAAAAGTTTAATATTTTATAAATAGTAGGTGATGATAGTTTAGAACGGTGGTAGCTCAATGGTAAGGACACGCGCCTCTTAACCGAGGAGTGTGGGTTCAAAACCGGGCATGAACCTCTGGATTTTTCAAATCTATGTACATATTTATACCACTAGCATGATGGTGAGGAAAAACATCGTGATAAAACCTGCAAATTCAAACAACTTTGGATTTGTAACAATGATCCAAAAATTATCTCGTTCCCCTATCTCAGGGTTACGAAGGTCAGATCGGCAGTCGCTTCAATGTAATTACCAGACTCGCTAAATCCTGGATGATGGTCTAAGCAGATCTCGTCTAAGCACGGGACATAACGCTAGGAAGATGAGGTGATGACAGTTTAGATAGCTATCTATATCTCTTATATTCAGTAATGCTTATTCAAAATAGAATCCATCTTCTTTTATTTTGTTAAACGTATTTCACACTTAAGGTGGATATATAGTACAACTTTTTGAAAGAAAGGAAAACGTTTAATAGGTAGGTACATACATGCATAATAAATAACATTGTAACATAAAAAGAGTATAAACTATGTTGTACCTAAAAGGTCTCCCCGCCCAGCATATATTGTGGTAGCGGTTTAGAATTTTAATACACTTATAATTATTGTAATAATATTAATAATTATAAATATCAGGCTACATCACATAATATTTTTCTGACTCGGAGGTAAGTAGCTTAAGCACTTTTGTTACGGATATAAGTGGTATTACAAATATATAGGTACTTAAATATTGGATAATAACATCCAGACACAGAACAAATACAAGTATTCATCATACGAATGTTTGTCCAGGGTGGGGATCGAACCCACAACTCTTGGCGCATGGGCAGGGTCACTACCTAATGCGCCATCGAGACACTCGAATAAAAATATTTGTGATTTTTCCTAATTCTCTTCTATTTAAAGTTATAATTTCCAAATTAAATCCAAAAACCTAATAATATATTGAGCATGCATGTTAGCACAGCGAAGACTCAACAATATTAATTAAAAATCCAGTTATCCAATCCATAACGACCTCAGCATAGATTATTGTCTAACCGTAGTAGTCAACGTCAAAGTCAAAGTCAAAATATTCTTAATTTATATAGGTTTCAAGGAAACACTTATAAATCGTCAAATACAGGTAAAGCCACAGCTATATGATTCTACCACCGGTAAAATAGTGAACCTAATATGTTGGCCCACACAAATGTTTCAATCAAATTAGCTCTTACAGACCCCACCACTAATGAACCGTAGTAGCTCTGGAAATAGTGTTGCCTAATTTAATTGTCCCAGGGCGGGACACATCGATTACCACTGCTACTTCTTGGTAAATCCAAAATCCGCGCTGATTAAAAAAAAATCCCTTAACTTACGCTTATCAGCCAAAAACTTAGATGAATACAGATATTTTTCTTAATTGGTATGGAAGCACATTAATTCCCGAGGTGAAGAAATTTCAGAAGAGCGTGGGAAAGGAGGGTGATTTATTATTGTTAAATAATGCGCAAACGCTCCCTTCCGCCAAAACACTAAGTCAAGAAAATGGGAAGTTTAAAGTAAAATTTTTGCCCTCTAACGTAACATAACCTATTGAAACTATAATGCGTTTACACAGAAAGCAGCTACTGACTGCATCGTCTTCTATCGGTAGACAACAGTGAAATAGACACGACGCTAAAGAATTTTTAGGGAAGTGAATTTAAAAGATTGTTGTCATAATATGGTATATAGGGTTTTGGGTATGTGATTGCGTTGGCGACGAGCTAGCCACTTATCACTACTTTTTCACAATTTTTCATCTAATCCAGCCCGTTGTCCTATGCTGGTCTGGGACTTAAAAAGAATGTGCCAACTGTATTTCTTGCCTAGCATGTCGTAAAACGTGACTAATGGTAAATAGGGTTTGGGTGTATGATTGTGTAGGCGACAACTAGCCACTTGTCACCACTTTTTCACAATTGTCATCTAACCCAGCCCAGTTTTATTTTTGGCTGAATGTGGTTAAAGAGGCCTGCTGCCCCTTTGACTCTGCCTACCCCTTCAGGGATTATGGGCGTGATGTTATGTTATGTGTATGTTGTTATATGCTAGTGGAAGCCTGGAACACTGTAGAATCGCAAAAATATGCTTGGCATCAATGTGCTTGGTATGCTTGGCAACATTGTTCGCTGGGTTTCATTGAAGAGGGGCTCAGGCCCCCCCAGCGAACAATGTTTCAAAGAAAAACAGAAGCGATGAAAATTCTTAGCATTGGTGGAAGGAATGGCTGAACTGCGATAAAAAATAGCCTGTATTCCAAGCATTCACTGATGAAGAATTTATAGATTTTTTTTTTATTGACGATTTAAAAAGTAGCAAATGCAAAACACAAAATGCGTGTAACTTCGTGAGTTTTGAGGTGCGATTATAATTTTAACTAACTAAACTTCACGCCACTTCCCTAGCGGGGTAGGCAGAGAGACTGAACGCCACATGGCACGATCCTCACATTGTTTCTTCAACTGTATAATTTTATTTACTGATTCTTTAAATCAAAATATGAGACCCGTGTTCTGGTTTTAGTAGATACTAAAATAAACATTGTATATAAAACACCAGAACTAGAGAGCTTTTGCAAGACATAATATACATACAATAGTTTTTAATGGCATATACAATAAAAGCAAGAGTTAATTGAATTCAACAAGCCAAAATAGCATATTTTTATAGTTTTATTATTCGAAATTTCTTTATTTATATCACGTTTCTTTATGATTGAACACGTAATTTTTAAATATATTGGAGATATTTTCTTCTTGAAAAAGTAAACATCGCAATAGATTGATGAAAATGTTACGAATAAACGTTGCTGAAATTCAGATAAAACTATTATGTATCACGGAAAATTATTTTATGAGATTATTCCAGGTTTAAATTGAGGTTGATTTGCTGATCAGGTTACAAGTTAAAATTTAAACTAAACGAAAGGCGTCTCGAAAATTTAAAGCCTTCTGAAATGGACCTAACATACCAAAATTGTTAGCAGCACTAATAATAACATATTTTACTGGCTTGACAAAACGTAAAGGTTATATAGATCATGTACGGCTTACCTAACGGCACATCATGACATTATTTTAAACCTAATGATTCTACTTTTTACAAAATATTTTTTTATTTTAATTTTACGAATGAATTAATCATACTAATAAAATTATAGAGAGAAAAGATTTTTAAGTTTGTTTCAATTGAATTGTCTTCGAAACTACTGGACCGATTTAAAAAAATATTTTCTCCAATAGAAAGCTATTTTATCAGCAAGTAATACCTATAGGGTATATTTTTATCGCTACCGTAAGGCGCTGCTATGATGTTATATTTTTGTGTTAGAACCATTGATTCGTAGTTTCAAGATACTTACCAAAATTATATCCAGTCTCATTCCAATCATAATATTATGATTGGAAAGGGACTGGATATAATTATCTTTAACAAAATAATCCCTCTAAAAAATAATGTTCTTTGGTCTCAGTCTTCCTCCATTTATTAAAAATAATAATCTCTATGTATTTATTTGGTCCATATTTATTTGGTACTCAAAGAAAATATGCCTTGATAATGTGGCTTCAGAAGCTTATTACTCCTTCGATTCTAGCTTCCCCTTAGAGCAGTGGTTCTTAACCGATGGTCCGCAAACGACTACTGGTGGCCCCTCAGTGGTCCGCAAAGCCATCCATAAAAGTTGTCTAGTGGTCTCTCATGACAAAAAAAATATATTATTGTATGTGTTAACGGAAATATATGTAATCCGTCATTGTATACAATGCCTAGGAAATGTATACTATTACTAAAATCGCCGGAAAATGTGTGAAATAAATTATATTAGACATATCCTAGGAAATCTACGCATTTCGTATCGATATATATATTTACTATGTAAATGTTTCGTAGAACACCTCTAAATATAATTTTACTTGGACTATGTTATATAAATTGAAATTAAGGAAATATTAAATGCTATCGGTCGTCCCGGCTTCGCCCGGGTTAAAATAGCAGACTAAAATTAGCAAATCTCCGCTAATTTTAGTCGCATAAATAAAAATTTTAAATTCACCTCCACGCAGTCACCCCTAGAGTGTAATTTAGAATCGCGTAGGCGCGGAGAGTTGAGGCGGCCCACGGGCTTATTAGCAGGAGGCTGGAAGTGTAGGTAGACTCTGCGGTTTGCAGCCTCCTGCTCCTCAGCTGCTCCAGCTCCTCCGGCTGGCCGGCGAAGTCAGCCAGTAAGCCGAAGGTGGTGAGCGAAATCCGTCTGTCTGCGACGATAAGCACGCCGGAGCCGTGACAAAAGCCAAATTGCTTTTCCATCGCTACTATATATTTATGACATCAGTTCGATTACGTAGAATGAAAATGAACATCAAATGTAACGTACTTAAGTGTATTATAAATGTTGTAATTTTTTACTTAGGTAATGACTATCGACATTTTTAATTACTCGGCATTTTAAACTTAGACATTTTAAGCCGAGGAATAAACATTTTCGCCATTTTGTTAGATTCGATATTTTTTATTGTAGATAATTGAAACTTTACCCATATGTGTTGAAATTTGATAATTTGATAATTAATATATGCCCTTTATTTTATTCACCGATAACTCACTTTACTAACTTGTTTTAATAATTTTACTCACAGGAAGCATTAGTTTTATACATTTTCTACTTTATCGGAATTTCATACGATTCCTAGTAGATTTATACATTTCCTAGGATATGTGTGTATCGAAGAATCTTTGAAACAATATTACTAACTAACGGCATTGTATACATTTCCTAAGAATTGTATAGAATTCCTAGGTTTCATACATTTTCGGTAACATATGTATATTTATCTAAGGGACGTCCCACCAAGAGACGCCGATGTAATGTAACAACACTATTCGTAAACACCACAGCCGCACACCATGAATTAATGGTGTCCTGTGCGTGAGAGAGATTACTCGCATTAATTATGCTTCCGCATTCGCGTTCCAGATCGTAATTAGGGATCATTTCGTTTGTTTTCTTTGTGAATGACGCGGGAGCACGATTGATGGAAGCGATGCTTTTGAAAGGGAATGGAAATGAAAGAGATTCTTTATTTACGAAGAAAAAGTTAAATGTATGGTTAGCTCTACCGGTGGTATATAACATTTTCTTTTCTGTACATATTGAGTAAATATAAGTGCTTTTTTGAAGCCTATATATCTTCCTTCTCCTACTTCTCAGGTCCTATTTAGGGACCTATAGTACAGGTATTATGTACCTTTTTTAGGCACCAGTCCCTCACACTCCAAAGTGTAAAATGGTTCATATAAGCGTAATTATACATATATATTTCTATACTTTCACTTATGTGTGATGGGATAATAAAAGAATATTCTATTCTATATTCTATAAAGAGATTTTGAATTGAATTGAATACATACAAACATACATAACATCATGCCCATAATCCCCGATGGAGTAGGCAGAGTCAAAGGGGCAGCAGACATGAGGAACATATGGGACTGGGCGGCTCACTCTTAATTATCCTGAATTGATTAGCTGCCTTTTGACATCCTGATCCATGAATCGGAGATATAATTAATCAGAAAATAAATGTCCCATGTTGGTCGGGCTAAAAAAGAATGTGCAACTGTGTCTCTTGCCTAGCATGTCGTAAAAGGTGACTGATGGATATGGGGTTTCGGGTAAGTATGTTATTGTGTAGGCGACGAGCTAGCCTCTTGGCACTACAATTTTCCATCTAATTTTGTTTTTGGCTGAATGTGGTTAAATGGGCCTGCCCTTTTATAAATGGAAAATAAATTCTTTTTTTATTTTCAATGTTCTTTTGTGGATGGATTCAACAGAGATCACGACGGATAATTAATTCGGACCTTATTTTCTTACAAAAAAAAAAATTATAATATCAGGCCGCTTAGACAAACTAATAAAGAGGTTTTGGGATTTCCGCGATAAAAGAGGTTGCAAGTCGTATCTTGAACCATAACTTTTGGTGGACCAAATATTACAAGTGCTGAGAAGGTTTCATGAAGAATAACTGACAAACAGAAGTACTTTCACATTTATAAGTAACTAGCAGCGCCCCGCGGTTACACTCAAGTAGTTCCCTTTCCGTGCTAATACGGGGGTAAAATATAGCCTATGTTACTAGCTGATAAAGTAGCTTTCGTTTGGTGAAAGAATTTTTCAAATCGGTCCCATAGTTTCAGAGCCTATTTCATTGAAACAAAAAATAAACAGTCAAATCTTTCTTCTCTATAATATTAGTATGATATGATACAAGTTAAGCTTATCTATTTTAATATATTTAAATCCGCACTATACGATAAAAAAATCCCGCCACTCGTGACAATCTTACCTATTGCCCCGATACCGGGAGATTTGCCATAGGTATAAGCATATTGATGCTATTGGATGCCTCACTGGCAAATCTCCCGGTTATCTCAACAGATTGAGCAGCGCTGGGGCTCAACGGGATTTCGTATTGCGGGGGTCCTTGTTCTGATTGGAAAATTGAGTGCTGCTATTCATTTACCTATTTCCACGGACTAGTAAAAAAAGAAGGACTCCGCGCTGTCATACTACAGCGTGAAGCCACGTTTATGCATGTGAGTGTGATTTCTACGGATTCCAGATATCGGGAATTTGTCATTTGGAGCGCTTATGTCAATGTGTGACGTAATTGCGTGTTAATTTGGAGCACCTGCGGAGCTTCAATGTCTAGTTAGTGGCGTGGAGTCCTTCTTTTTTTATTAGTCCGTGCCTATTTCACAAGATTTTTTTGCGCAGATATACCATACATACAATGTATGTATGTATGGTATATGGTATATGAAGATATACATACATACGAGTATCATCACGCCCGAAATGGGTCAGCAGAGCCCAAAGAGCAGCAATTTCCTTCAATTACTACATACATACATACATACATAACATCACGCCCAAACTTTTAGCCAAAAATTAAATTAAGATGGGTTAGATCAAAAATTATGAAAAGTGGCTAGCTCCTGTCTACACAATCACGATTCTATAACCCATGCAAAGCAAGAAAAAGGTGGTATAATATTTTCAAGTTCAACGAAGATCGGACTTGTGCAGAAACCTAATTAATTTCTTAAATAAAACTAACCTAAGTCACTCCCTAATATGCTAGTAAAACCCAATTAAAAATCGGTGCAGCCTTATCAAAAAGTAGGTATTTAGAACAAAAAAATACATAGACAGACATAAGTGTTATAATTATTTTTTATTTTTTATAAGTAACGTATATAATACCTCCTTACAATTCTAGATTTTATTTATTACAATTATAATCAAGATATGTGTAGGTACAATATCTTACTAATGTTATAAACGCGAAAGTTTGTATGAATGGAAAAACGTGAAGTTTAGTTAGTTAGTTTTTTTTGTATGGAGGGATGGATGTGTGGATGTTTGTTACTCCTTCATGCAAAAGTACTACATGGATTTTAATAAAACTTTAAAATAGTATAGCTTATACATTTATTATAACTCATAAGCTATGTTCCATTCATGTACCACGCAAGCAATGCCGTCAGCAAAAGCTAGTAACTTATATATAGAAGTCAACCCTTCTTCCGCGACAAACGTATAAGTTCTGCCTCTCCCATTATTAATATTTATAACAATTAAAACAGTTCCAAGGGATCCTAAGGCCATTTGCATTGGGTTCTTCCGAACTCAAGAAACCCTTAGGTAAATTCTTATTAAGCAAAGAAGCAATTCAAAGTTAGACAAGTTCATAATTTAACTGAGAAGTTTTCTTACACTGAGCCCTTCACAAAACAGTTGATGGTACTGTAAAGATGTAATAACACTTTCGTAAGATCTAAATAACAAATGGTCTGAAAAAGGTAAAAAAAGAATAATTTTATGTTGACTGGCTCGATGGCGCATTTGGTAGACTAGTGACCCTGCCGCATGCGCCAAGAGTTGTGGGACTTGTGGGTTCGATCCCCACCCAGGACCCCCACACATTCGTGTGATGAATACTTGTGTTTCTTCTGTGTCTGGGTGTTAATATCTAATATTTAAGTATATATTTGTAATACCACTGTTGTTTTTGGTATCCGTAACACAAGTGCTTAATCTACTTACCTCGGAGTCAGATCAATGAATGTGATGTTGTGGGATATTTATTTATTTATTGTGTTACTTAAAAGCACATACATACTTTCTGCTTTTGTGAAACAATGTTTAGAAAAGTAGAATTGTAGAGAGAAACAATTTACTTATAACAAAATGTTATTTGATGTTTTTATATGCGTGTATATGTTTTAGTACCTACGTTTGCTGTATGGTTACAGTTATCTAACTAACTATACGTAGGTATCTTATTAACTAACCAACCAACCGGTTGGTTGCTACCACTAACCAACTAACCGGTTGGTTAGTTAGTAAGATACTACGTTTAGTTAGTTAAATAACTGTAACCATGGTTATGGTTGGTTATTTAGTTAGTTAGTTGAGACTGTAGGCCATTGTGCGTTGCATTAAGGTATATTCAAAAAGTAACAAGTGGTCGCAAATGTTAAAGAATATTATATCATCTATTATATTATCTAAAGTCAAGTCATCATGTTGAAAAAAAAAATCGGTTTAACAAAAAGGTTTTTCTAATGACAAATGTAATGATTTGTCAATAACACAAATGTAATAATCGCCATTCTTTCTTGGAGTCGACTTAAATAAGAGCCTATACTTATCTACGTAATTCTCAGAGCTGACGCCTGTTCACGCTTGACTTGAGAAATTTTCCTTTTCTCTTCAGGTGCCCAATCCCAAAATCTCTGGATAGTTCACTCGACAAATTTCACATTTGAATAGCTAAATTGGAACATTTACTTTCAGTCTCAACACTTCTTTATTTTACGGGATTCGGATTGGTAAACAAAATAGGTACTTGAGTTCTATCGTCTATTTATTAGCGTATTTCTAGAATGTTCAATGAATTTTCTGCGCAAAAGATTTCATTCTAAATTCTTAAGGGAATATTCCAGATTTATATATTAGCACAATCTTACATTGAAGATTAAATTGTATACTACTAATAAAAAATAATATAAATGTGAAAGCTTGTACGTTTGTGTGTGTGTGTGTGCGTTATATAAAGCAGATGAAATGACGTTACTGTAGGACAACGTCTTGTTAATTCCACGGACTAGCAAAAAAAGAAGGACTCCACGCTGTCATACTATAGCGTGAAGCCACGTTTATGCATGTGTAAGTGAGATACTTATGGATACCGGATATCTGTCATTTTCAGCACTTATTATGTCAATGTGAGACGTAAGTTGCGTGTCAAGGTGGAGCACCTGAGGAGCTTCAGTGTCTTGTAAGTGGCGCAGAGTCCTTATTTTTTACTAGTCCGTGGCTAATTCTTGCTAAGTCTTGCTTAATTTTTTAAGACCACGGAAATTAAGATATAGCCTTCGCCATAATACATAACTGCGAGCGTTTTTAAACTGACGACCCCGTATGTGAACGGTGGAATCATACAAATTGCCTGCGACATATACACTTAGCGGCAATAAAACATTTAAAGCATTTGAAACACCTAATGGTGTATTGAGCTGGGTTCAAACCATGTCTGGTCAGTCACATAGATTTTAGATTTCGTATAGACTTGAGACAGACAGATGTCGCTACAGGCATCATTTAGACTGATTGAGAGATATAACTGAATAAAAACGTTATTATTTCACATTAAATTTTTTTTTTCATAAAATAAGTTTTTTACGTCATTTCTTAGATAATTTATTAAATTTTGGTGAAAAACATGAATATAAAATATTTTCTTCAGAAGCAAACCAAAATAATATTTGTTTTAAAACCATGAATTTTACATAGATGGCGTATTATTACTAGGAAACAACTAACCTGTGCTTGTAGCGCCATCTTGTATTATTCCTGACAAACAGACTAAACTTTGCTGTAGTTCCAATTACTCACCACTGTCGCTGTTCTTGCGCGAGTTATAGCAGTAACTTTTCAAGTATGGGCAGTGACCCTCTGTTGTACGTAGTATATTATTACTCTGTGGTTCAAACCCAGTTATCTATAACATGTTAATCAAAAAACATCCTTTTTGATTCCCATACTAACATAGGACTAACATGGGAATAAGGAAACTAGCTAATCATTTATTTAAGACTTTAATGATTTAGTCACGATTCCATCGTCCAAACGTGACCAAGTCATGTTGTGCCCTAAGGAGTCCCATTCATAATCTATTAGGAAGAAGGAAAGAAGTGAATATGAAATCCGTCTCACATAGTAAACAATATATCATTCGAATAAATAACAAAAAATATCTAAGAAATATTCTGATCGATTAACTAGTTTAGTCATCCATTTTAGACATAAAAAAACTAAATAACTAACTAACTAAACTTCACGCTACTTCGGATAACGGGTGGGCAGAGAGAACCTAACGCCATATGGCACGATCCTTGCACACCTCACTTGGTTCTTCAACATTCATGATCCTATTCATACAAGCTCTACAGTTTTATGACTCACTAACATCACCAATACGTTCTGTTAACACACGACCAATGTGGCGATAAAAAGTTGTTTTTATTTGTTTTATTTAAGAGTTCCCATTAAACCGAAGTTGATTTTTGATAAAAGTGGTTTAGGGAGCTCATGGCTTCTTTAACTCTACCTACCCCTTTGGGAATTTCAGCCGCGATGGTATGTATGTATGTATGTAAGGGTTTTTTTTTCAATAGTTAGATAGAAGATGACAGTCCAGTAAAGTATGATGAAAATACGTTTACCCAGCCCAGTTTTATTGTTGGCTAAATGTGGTTAAAGGGGCCTGCTGTCCCTTTGACTCTGCCTACCCCTTCAGGGATTATGGGAGTGTATGTATGTAAAATAGTCATCTATTTTGAAATTACATTTTTTATTTCAAAAGAACTCATGATCTAAAGTCAGTAGTTTTTTTATTTTTTGGTCAATAAATTTATATTTGGCAATTGAAAATCTTAGTATTTATAATATGAATAATGATAATACATAGAAAGTATTATAATCCTACTAATATTATAAATGCGAAAGTTTGTATGTATGGATGTTTGTTATACTTTCACAAAAAAACTGCTGAATGGATTTTAATTAAACTTTAGAATAATATAGCTCATACACCCGAATAACATATAGGCTATGTTTCATCAACGAAGCTATAAATATATGTATATAAGAAGTTCACAGAAAGGGGTTAATAATTTCGTACAATGGCTAATTGGAAAATCCAATATATGAAAACAATTTCACATTGAGACTTCACAATGAGAAATTCCGACAAGCGTAGGTGGTATACTTCGATACTCCGAAGAAATGAGAGACTGTTTTCTTGAAAATTCGAGAATTTAGGGTTGTTGACACCATTGTTAAATATTGTTTACACCAGGTTTGATTTGGAAATATCAATTCCGTAAAAGAAAATATTGTATGTCGTAAAACCTTATTGATTTTGAATTATATTAAGGACCAGCGGTGTCACCCGCGTTTATGGTTAATATTATATAGACTATTTCCGTCATACATGATTTCTATGTAACTTTAACCATTAAGGCAGCACACGCAACGGAAGCTTAAAAAATGGAGTAACTTCTCCCGTTTTCCCAACGTTTCCCTTCACTACTCTGCTCCTATTGATTGTAGCGTGATGAAAAGTATACTACAACCTGCCCAGGAGTATGAAGAATAATTGTACCAAGTTTCGTTAAAATCCGTCGAGTAGTTTTTGTTTCTATAAGAGACATACAGACAGACAGACAGACAAAAAATTTACTGATTGCATTTTTGGCATCAGTATCGATCACTAATCACCCCCTGATAGTTATTTTGAAAATATATTTCATGTACAGAATTGACCTCTCTACAGATTTATTATAAGTATAGATGTCTTGCACCAAATTTCGTTTAAATACAAGTTAAATAATATTTTACTAAATATGTTTAAATCGTTAAATTCTTGGTGTTTAACATTATTGCATTTAGTGCCTTCGTGCACGATGGTGTTTTGAAAAACATTTAATGAAACACGTTTATGGTGTCGGTAAAACAGTTTCCCTATATATAGGTACATGTTAAAAGTGAATTTAAATTTAAATTGTCTTTAAGTACTACTCAGTGATATGATGCAAGCCGCCCCGAGTCAGGCCCTAGGAGGCGGATGATGACTTTTTTACGATCCAGACTGTCATAATGCGCATCACATACTGTCTATCATCATCTTCCTAGCGTTATGTCCCGTGCTTAGACCATAATTCAGGATTTAACGAGTCTGGTAATTACATTGATGCGACTGCCGATCTGACCTTCGTAACCCTAAGATAGGGGAACCAGACAATTTTTGGATCATGGTTACAAATTCAAAGTGGTTTGAATTTGCAGGTTTCATCACGATGTTTTCCTTCACCGTCGAGCTAGTGGTATAAATATGTCCATAGATTTTTTAAATCTAGAGGTACATGCCCGGATTTGAACCCGCACTCCTCGGTTAAGAGGCGCGTGTCCTTACCATTGAGCTACCACCGCTCATGATACTGCATCACATACTTTCGATGCGTGCACTCAATTGTTGAACGAACCGCTTATGCAATATGCAATTTATAATTTTTTTATAATATATCGTGCAAAACATAATAACCTTTAAATTTATGATGAAAACCATACCAGCTAAGCCGTGTTTCGAAGCATCCGCGTAAATCACATAAAATTTACAACAGCATTTTCCACACTCGGCTAAAGTGGACGGCTTTATTTATTCCTTTCTTTGGTCCGAACGAGCTTAGGGCTCCGTATATTTCCTCAAAGTTTCAAACAGTCCATTCTAAAATAGAAGGAATTTTAAATTACGCGAGATGGTTGGGTCTTAAATCCAACCACATTTGAATTATTCGTATTCAACAAAGCGAATTAATTTATAGTTAGCGATGGCCAGTAATATTTCTTTAATGCTTTTTAAAATATGCTTTTTATTTTTTTTTCTTTTAAAGTTTTTTTTCACCAGCATAAAGAGATATAACGAATGTATTTTTATGCTTTAATTAGTTTGGTTACCCTATATAAGAGTTACGAAGATCAGATAATGCCTATGATGGTATATAAACCACTGTCTTTAGTTGCTTTGCTATTGAAGCAATATTTTCACATACATACATTCATGACATCACGCCCATAATCTCCGAAGGGGTGGGCAGATTCAAGAGGGCTGCAAGCCCCTTCAGTCACATTTAGCCAAAAATAAAACTGGACTGGATTCAATGGAAAATTGCGAAAATAGGGACTAGTAGCTAGCTCGTCACCTACACAATCACATATCCAAAACTAGGCAAGAAATACAGTTGGCACATTATTTTAAAGACTCAGACCATGGGTCAGGCAATATTTATTTCGCATAATACATATGACATACCGGTTCAGTAAGTATGTTATTAGTTCTAAAAGCGAATATTAAAACTGCCCATAAAGAGAAAACAGCGGCGTGGTCCTCTTTGCGATGTTACGAGATTATACGCAAGAGTTTCACAAACAGAATTTGTTTGTGCTCCCAAGTGCAATTTCATTTTATTTCGATTAGCCCGAGCTGAATTTATTTCCTCAGTTGCATCCGAGAGGCTGCGATAAAAAATGGATGGTGTTATTCTAAGGTCCACCAACTTCCTGAGATAAGTTGTAGCCGTCAGGTAATTTGGTGCACGTTGATAAAGATAAGCTACAGAGCAGTGGTAGCTCAATGGTAAGGACACGCGCCTCATAACCGAGGGGTGCGGGTTCAAACCCGAACACGAACCTCAGATTTTTTTAATGTACGTATTTTTACTAATAGCTCGACGGTTAAGAAAAACATCGTGCTGAAACCTGTAAATTCGAACAACTTTGCATTTGTAACCATGATCCAAATCTGGTCTCCCTATCTTAGGGTTACGAAGGTTAGATCGATTCGCTTCAATTTAATTACCAGACTCGCTAAATCCTGGATCATGGTCTAAACGGGCCCCGTCTAAGCACGGGACGTAACGCTAAGAAGACGATGTTGATAAAAATAAGCTACAGCTAGGGATTGCAAAGCTGAATCCTGCAATTCAGTTAGATCCAGCACAATTTTAGCTATGTTAGAATTGCGACATGTGCTGGTTCAATAGCACTGGATCTAGAAATCCAGCTGGATTAGCATCATCTAGTACTATGATACTAGATTTAGCGGGCCTGATAAATGACATTTAAGCGATAGTCGACTGACCTTCGTAACCCTTGTACGAGGAACTACATAAGTTATATCATGTTTACAAATCTAATGTTATTTGAATATGCAAGTTTTATTCAGATATTTTGCCTCACCGCTGAGAGAGAGATATAAAATCAGTACTTCGATTTGAAAAATCTACGATTCCTTGGATGCCTAATGGGAACCCCCTCGAAGGATGCCCCTCATAAACACCCGGGCGAGGTGTGTACGCGTAACGAGTTTTTCCAGAGCAAAAAAATAAATTCTCCAGACTGACACACCAATTCCCTAGTTCCAAACTAAGCTTATAAGCTTGTACTATGGATACTAGGTATACTAGGTAAATGGCTATACACACCTAAATACGTTTATAAACATCCATGACTCGAGTACAAATGTCCATGTTCATCACACGAAACATTTGCCCCTAGCGGGATTCGAATCCGCGACCCTAGGTTTCATGGCCAGGGTCTCTGACCACTCGACCAACGGGCCTGTCGAATACATACAAACATACTTTTATACATACATGCATATCATCGCATCAGTAATCCCCGGTAGAGTCATAGTAGAAAAATAATTAATACCGGGCTGGGTTAGATGAAAAAAATATGATAATCATCAAACAAGTTATGAAAATGGGTCTTCTTGCGTTTCGTCAGCTAATCAAAAACTTTATCTCGAAACAATGAAAATGACTTTCAACTCACGAAATGATAAATACAATGAATTTCTGAAATGTTGTTACGAAATATTTCTAAGGAATCTGAGAAATCCATTTTGAAACAGTTTTTCCAATAAAACATCTTTACTAATATTATAAATGTGGAAGTAAAACTGTCTGTTTGTTACTTCCTAACTATTTAACCGATTACATGATGAATGAAAAATGATGATGTAATATTTTTTATGTGTTGTAAGAGTTTAACGTATACAGGTGCCAAAATTATTTAATCGTTTATTGTAATTGTGCTTTGTTTTTCCAGTAAATAAAAAAAATATATATGATTTGATTTACCGTCACATATAAAAGCACTAAATTTAAGATTGAGCTCAAAAGATGGTTAGTAAAAAACGTGTTTTATAATTTAAATTAATATTTTGGTACGAACCACGATTAATAGTTTTATGAAACTGTTCAATATTGCATGCCCGGGAGGGGTGACTGTTGAAACACATTTTGTATTATCACCTGCAACTTGTAACACAGTTTTGGCAATAAACCCTATTCTATTCTATTCTAATGTGGACGCCTAATAAGAACCTTTAGACAAACTAGACTACCAGTCGAAAAAACGTAATGATCTCACAAGACATACTATTGAGCAGGGTTTCTCAAACTTTTGGCTCCGTACCCATTTTAAAGTCTCCAGAGGACAGCGCACCCTAGACTCAGAGTGTATTCAGATCAGACAGTACGTTCAGTAGCGCGCCCGCCGACAAGCGTGTCGAACGGGTCAGTCGTTCATCCTCCATTACGTAAATCTTCCCACGAACCCCCTTTTTTTTTTTTTTTTTTTTTTTTTTTTAGTTGGGGAAACTCCCACGAGCCGTCACCCTCTGCTCGGGGAAGCAGAGGGCGGTGTGTCGGACTCGAACCGACTAAAACCCCAACGTGGCCTCCAGCGGCGCAGTTCCGGAGGAGCCTGTATCCCCACTGTCGGGACTATACGACTGCTCCTCCGGTGATGCGCGTGCCGCGCTACGCGGCCCGCCTCGCGCGGCGGTGGTCGATGCTGTGCAGCCCACGACAACAGTCGTCGGATGCACAGCACCGAGCACGCGCGCGCGTCGAGACATGCCAGGCCACCCAGCATGTCTCAACCACTCCGCCCAGGATTCAGACGCCGATCATCCCCGTGACCGGCGTCGTGGGCCCACTCTCGCACTGTGCCCTCTGCTAAGCCAGAGGGGCACGCGGAGAGCGCCTCGTCGAAGGGGCCGCCTTCCGCCCGGCGACCCAGATTGAGGGCTTAGCCCTGTCGTCGCAGAGGGAGAGCATCGAGACGCTCAATCCCTCTGCGACCCACCACAGCGCGACCCAGCGCGCCCCTGTCGGGTTGCCGAGGATAGGGAGGCGAGCAACGACACACTCAGCTCCTCCTCTTCCTCGGCAATCCTAGTCCGGCCGCAGCCCTCTGCGGCCGGTGCCGCAACTGCTCGGTGGGAAATGCTGAGCAGTCGCAGCTCACCTCGGGGTCTCTCTTAGCTTCGGCCCTGTCCTGCACCAGGGCCTACTAAGCCCCCCCGGTACGCCAAACCGAAGACCCCAGCGGGGGGGTCCCACGAACCCCCTATGATCGAATGGTTAACCCCTACGGGTTCGGGTACCCACTTTTGAGAAACGCTGCAATCGTGTATACCAGACAGAATTTTATGCGTGTGGATCCGCGGGCAATATCTATTTTATTTATAATCTTACAACTAGAGCTTAAAGCTGTAAATGAAAAACGTTAATAAATAGACTGGAAATTACGAGAACTTCTGATATTTAGAAATCGCTTAATTGGTTTTACCTAGCATTATGGCAATACAAATAAAAATATTTTTTCCCGAGCGAAAGATAAGAGTCCCTTTGACTCTGTCCACCCCTTCAGGGATTATGGGCGTGATGTTATGTGTGTGTGTGTGTGTGTGAGTGTGTGTGTAAAAGATAAAGTACCATGCTTTTCTGTACACTGACAACGGTTGTGCAAAATTTCATGATTATCGGTTGAGTATAAAACGTAGAGTATTAACAAACTAAGTTTTACTAGCAGATTCGGAAAGTAGATTCTACCAAGAAGAACCGGCAAGAAACTCGATAGTTACACTTTTCATCGCCCAATTTAAAATTATTATCAATAACAATAATAATATTCTTCAACTACTATGCTATATAAATGTATAAAAAGTATGTATAATAGGAATTACAAACACCTATTTTTACGAACAGACTCTCGCATTTTCATCTGTGTGTATATAGAGCGGTATAAGCGCTCAAGAGAGCGGTGGTAGCTCAATGGTAAGGACACGCGCCTCTTAACCGAGGAGTGCGGGTTCAAGCCCGGGCACGTACCTCTGGATTTTTCAAATCTATGTACGTATTTATACCACTAGCTTGACAGTGAAGGAAAACATCGTGATAAAACCTACAAATTCAACCAACTTTGGATTTGTAACCATGATCCAAAAATGTTCTGGTTCCCCTATCTTAGGGTTACCAAGGTCAGATCGGCAGTCGCGTCAATGTAATAACCAGACTCACTAAATCCTGGATCATGGTCTAACTAAGCGGACCCCGTTTAAACACGGGACATAACGCTAGGAAGATTATGTATATAGAGCAGGTAATAACTTTAAATAAAACCTCAATTTCGATACACACGCGAACGAATTCACTATTACAACAGACTATCCGACTACATCACATACATTGATCTGACTCCGAGGTAAGTAGCTTATGCACTTGTTTTATCAACTTGTTGAACCTACAGTAATATTACAAATATATACTTAAAATCTTAAATATTTGATATTAACACCCAGACACAGAACAAACACAAGTATTCATCATACGAATGTTTGTCCTGAGTGGGGATCGAACCCACAACCCTTGGCGCATGGGGCAGAGTCACTAATGCGCCATCGAGCCTGTCAACTACATAGTTAGTTTTACTATAGATGTAGTTTGATATAAACATTAATTCAACGTCTTAATCCAATCCAATCAATTGGAGTTATGAATAAGTAAGTATGTAAGTACCTTATTATAATATTTAAACAAGTTCATAATTCCACATCTCCAACAGATTTCAATAAACACTAGAAAGTTCAAAAACCTGTAAACATTGCTAAATACTTAACTAAGTTTCTACTTTAGTAACTTTTGCGAAGTTCTCTGTTGTAGTTGTAAAATATAAATTAGTTGTAACTTTTCAAACAATACGTTTTTTTAATGTTTCAGTGGTCTGTATAGACCATGTTGGTGTGGGACTCATAATTCATGTACCAACTGTGGTTCTTGACTGATGGTGTGTTGAGTGTTATTGGTTTGTGACCGTTCTCGGGACGAGGTAGCCATTTGTCACTACATACATACATACATAACATCACGCATTATCCCCGAAGGGGTAGGCAGAGTCAAAGAGGCAGCGAGCTTCTTTAAACACATTCAGCCAGAAACAAAACTGGGCTGGGTTAGATGGAAAATTGTGAAAAAGTAGTGACAAGTGGCTAGCCTGTCGCCCACACAATCACATACCCAAAACCCGATACACCATAAGTCGTCTTCTACGACATGCTAGGCAAGAACTACAGATGCCATATTATTTTTAAGTCCCAGACCAACATGGGACAATGGGCTAAGTTAGATGGAAACTTGTCACTCTTCCATAATTTTTCACCTAACCCTGCACAATATTTTTTTTACTAACAATATATATTACAGCTTACACCTGATTAGATCTATACATATCTAGTATACTCCACGTTGATCTGGGACTTAAAAAGCATGTGCCAACTGTGTTCCTTGCCAATCTATACTAATATGTATTATAAAGAGGAATAATTTTTTTGTGTGTGTGTTTGTAATGAATAAACTCAAAAACTACTGTGCCGAGTTAAAAAATTATTTCACCATTGGAAAGTTACATTATCCGGAAGTAACATAGGCTATATTTTATCCCCATATTCTTACAGGAACGGGAACTATGCGGGTGAAACCGGGCGCTGCATGTAAGTCAAAAAAGGCAACTACTGGTACATCGGGTTTTGGTCGTGTAAATGAGTAGGTGACGAGCTAGCCATTTGTCAATACTTTCACAATTTTCCATCTAACCCAGCCCAGTTTTATTTTTGTCTGAATGTGGTTGGGGTTTGATGCCACTTTGACTCTGCCTACCCCTTCGGGGATTACTTGATGTTACTTAATGCTGTTATGTATGCAAGTATGTATTTATCTTATTATCGGATATTTTGCCTAGTCTGATTACCTAATAGCCCATTTTCCGATGAGATCGCTGAAGCTTGCTGTTATAATCCTTAGCTTAGACGCGATTATGCCGTAAGTCAAATGTATTTGCTTGCAGTTAACATAATTGTGATATATATGTAATAATGTGCAATTAGATTAACTATACTCATGACTAGCTCGATGGTCCATTCGGTAGTGACCCTACCCCATGCGCCAAGAGTTATGGGTTCGATCCCCACCCAGGACAAACATTCGTGTGATGAATTCTTGTGTTTGTTCTGTGTCTGGGTGTTAATATTCAATATTTAAGAATATATTTGTAAATCCACTGTTGTTTCGGATATCCGTAACACAAGTGCATAGCTACTTACGTCGGAGTCAGATCGATGTATGTGATGTAGTCCGATATTTATTTATTTATTTACATCTGAGCATGTCAACTGTATTTCTTGTCTAGCATGTCGTACATGGTCTGATAGCGCTGGGTATTAGATTCGAGATTATGTGAGTGATGAAGTAGTAATTTGTCACATTAATTCAAGTTTTCATCTGACTAAACCCAATTTTATTTTGTGGCTAAAAATTATTCAGAGAGCGTGATAATATTTGTGTAAAAAAATTATGAATATTAAAAGACGCAATTTTTTTTTACAAAAGCAAATGGCGTTAATGAGTAAATAATAATATTGTTTTTTAAGGATAAGGATAGTGTTCGTTACAGGTTTTTAGCTTGTCAAGCTACTAAATTACGAATTTAGCCTTCGAAAAAGTCTAAAAACCATTTTCGAAAACACTACTAAGGAATCCTAGGACCCTTTTTTATAATGCCTAGGGAATTCTATATTCATTCGGTAGTCAATTCAGCAAAGTTTACCAAGCAATTATAGGAACTGATGGTACTTTACTTGTAGAGAACTGTCTCGGATCACTCGAGACGGCTTTTATATAATTAATAGAGCAATTAATGACTTTCGATCCAGTTAGGTTGAAAATTGAATTCTCTAGGTCAAGTAAGTGATTGGTAGGCTGAGGTCTAACTTAGAATTGAATATTTGAAATTATGCTTTAAAATTATAGAACGCTAGCTGAACCGACACTCGTTAACCTGTCATTTTATAAAAACATCGGGTTATCGGGTTTTGGGTGTGTGATTGTGTAGACGACAGTTTAGCCGCTTGTCACCACGTTTTCACAATTTTCCATCTAACCCAGTCCGGCTTTATTTTTGGCTGAATGTGGTTGAAAGAGCATGCTGCCCCTTTGACTTTGCCTACCCCTTCGGGGATTATGGGCGTGATGTTATGTATGTATGTATAAAAACATTTATTAGTAACTTAAAAATGTTTCCCCGATTTGAAATCTCCCCGCGAACGTTTTTTTCAAATCCCTCATCTTGACAATAACGAACAGAATAAAAATATATATATACAATTTGATGTAGTCGTTTAGAAATTATTCACGTACATACATGTTGGTGATTCATTTTAAACCGACTTAAAAAAATATCAATATTTGATATTTTTGTGCTATCAAGATAGCATGTTCAGTATTGAAGAGCAATACTTTCGATAGTATCGAAACTATCGATAGTTCATTGGTTAGCAGCGATCGAAACTATCGATACTATCGATATTATTGCTGTTTACCAATAGTTTTCAAAATCTATAGACGATCGATACTATAAATTTTCAACATCGATAGGCTATCGATAGACAGTCGATATTCACATATCGAGCGGCAAAACTAATTTAAAACATGAGCGCAAACAATAACATAGATTAACTATTTGCATCAACATTATGTGCATTGTACATAATGTTAATCAAACTAATCTAAAGATGATGCCTAATTCATGATATCCTACAATTGTAATGTAGTTCAATTAGACGAGTTAATTAAATAAACATGGCTGGTACTTCGGGGCATACTATACTTACCTCCTTAGTACACAATATTCCCTGGACTTAGACTTAGTAGGTCCCGCAGGATAGGCCGTGAATGACCACAGTGGCCTACATTATCTATGACATGTCTACATGACGGTAAATATTATTTCACACTTCAGCCAAGCAACACTTATAGGGGTTTAAACTTGGATAGGTAACCATCATCATCTTCCTAGCGTTATGTCCCGTGTTTAGATTGGGGCCGCTTAGACCACGATCCAGGAATTAGTGAGTCTGATAATTACATTGAAACGACTGCCAATCTGACCTTCGTAACCCTAAGATATGGGAACCAGACAATTTTTGGATCATGGTTACAAATCCAAAGTTGTTTGAATTTGCAGGTTTCATCACGATGTTTTTTCTCACCATCGTGCTAGTTTTATAAATACGTACATAGATTTGAAAAATCCAGAGGTACGTGCCCGGGTTTGAACCCGCACTCCTTGGTTAAGAGGCGCGTGTCCTTATCATTGAGCTACCACCACTCTCACCACCGGTGACCATGACCAACATAAAATTTATTAACTTTAGCATTCGCCAATGGGTAGGTACACTATGTCGCTACTATTGTTTAATTTTATAGTGATCGTGAACGCAGTCATGATACCTATGTTCTGTGTTATTTTATTTTAACACTAGCTGTGTCCGCGGTTTCTTCCGCGTTTATGATTAATGGTATATAGCCTATAGCCTTCCTCGATAAATAGGCTATCTAACACTGAAATAATTTTTCAAATCGAAGCAATAGTTCCTAAGATTAGCGCGTTCAAGCAAACAAACAAACTTCAGCTTTATAATATTAGTATTAGTAAAGATAATATGTTACCTTAATAAGACTGTTGAACAAAAACCTTTTGATGTTACTGTATTTAATGGTTTGAACTTATGCACGCAAGAATGCAAAAACTATGTGATCACACAAAGGCTTCTTTCGGTTCATTGAGAAATATATAGTTTTAATTAGTTGCGGCATATACATGTATTTGTCAAAGGACTGACTTTTTAATTAAATTGAATAAAAAGATTTATAAACGCAGAGTTGTGTTATCTAGATTTTAAATGCCGCTTAATAAAATTGCAAAATAAATTTCAAAGCAATTGCATTTTCCTTTAACGTTTTGTTTTTAACTTAAACATTTAAATCTCGAGTCACGGTGTTTGTAACCGAACTCCTCCGAAACGAATCGATTAAATTTTTTTTTTCTGTAGGTAGGTTTGGGAATAGGACGTAAAGTATTTTTACCCTCCTACCCCCACCCCCATATTTATTTCGAGAACAGGGCGGTAAGTTTGGCAGGTCAACAAGTTGTATCTTGTTTTTTTATTATGTTCTTCAATTTACCCCACTAAGTGTGTATTTGATTAAATTGTTCAATTGCTTAGACCTATCCAGAGACAAATACCTGAGAACTATAAATATCATAAAGTGGGTCATATTGTTCGTTTCAAATGAACATTTAATTCTTTATCATTCGAGTAATTGTTTTACACCATGTTGCCATTAATATTAGCATAGCTTTTTCAGTCTAAGACTTTCGTCGACTTAGAATTACAACGTAATTAATTCGTCTAGGTTGGCAAAATGGTCGAGTTTTAGTTTTAACAAGAAATCTGATTTTGAATCCACCTGCTGAAAATTATTTTCTCGCTTAGGTACGAGAATTAGGTTTACTTAACAATTCTAGACTTGTGTAGTGGAATTAGGCAAGCTGTAGGTGCAGGACCGGTAATTGACAAGGGGGGTCTATTTAACGATATCTATGTACTAGTATTGCCGCTCGATAGTATCGATAGTTTCGATCGCTGCTAACCAATTAACTATCGATACTATTGTTACTTATACAGATTAATAAAATATACAGATAATACTATACTAAAATACTAACTACCATTATCCAGATTTCGACTGTGAAGCATCCTCCAGGGCCTATTCAAATTGATATCAATTGATTCGAATGGCCCGTTGGACGAGTGGTCAGAGACCCTGGCCACGAAACCAAGGGTTGCGGGTCGAATCCCTCTAGGGGAAAATATTTTGTGTGATGAACATGGATATTTGTACTCGAGTTCTGGACGTTTATAAAATTATTAAAGTATGTTTATCCGTTTACCTGGTAACCATAGCACAAGCTTATAAGTTAAGTTTGGGACTAGGGAATTGGTGTGTCAGTCTGAAGAATCTAAATTTATTTTAATTTTTAAAGTCTAATTGATTATTATATATTTTCTGAAAATGTAGGTACTGCCTTTGTCCTATGTTGGTCTGGGACTTAAAAATAATGTGCCAACTGTGTTTATTGCCTAGCATGTCGTAAAAGGCGACTAATGGTATTTGCGGTTTCGGGTATATGATTGTGTAGGCGACGAGCTAGCCACTTGTCACAAATTTTTCACAATTTAACCCAGCCCAGTTTTGTTTTTGGCTGAATGTGGTTAAAGGGGCCTGCTGTCCCTTTGACTCTACCCACCCCTTTGGGGATTATGGGCGTAAAGTTTAGTTAGTTACGTATGTATGTATGTATGTATGTATGTACTACCTATCAGCTTTCCTACGAGAAATGCCAGTTTCCAAAAGCACGGCGGGCAATTTGCTGAATTCCTCGAAGCAAGGCACTTCGGGATATGTCCCGCACATGTTCTGTGTGTGCGCTAGAAACTACATATATTCATTTTGCTTAATAAGGCATAAGGTGCTTTATGCCTCCTTGGAGTATTCTAAGAAGATCGAAGATGTATGTCTTCGGGAATCACATGTACATTGTATATATGTATACAATGGCTCAACAATACAACTTTGACTGGCTTGATGCCCCATGCGCCGAGAGTTGTGGGCTCGATCCCCACCCAGGACAAACATTCGTGTGATGAATACTTGTGTTTGTTCTGTCTGGGTGTTAATATCCAATATTTAAGTATATATTTGTAATACCACTGTTGATTCTGATATCCGTAACACAAGTGCTTAAGCTACTTACCCCGGAGTCAGATCAATGAGTATGTGATGTAGTCGAATATTTATTTAATTATTTGTTTGGCGCCGTTTCTTCAATAAAGATCCAAGAAACTAAACGCGTACTGCGTTTAGTTTCTAGATACTTTTAGAACTTTTGACAGACATTTTGCATCCATAGTTGCAAAAGTTTTTCATTTCAGGTGCTAATCAGGTGGTAATTTTGTACTTTGGATAACTAAGATTAAGTACTTTTACCCTGCTGTTACGAAGATAATTCATCAAAGTCGTATAGTGTTAGGTACTTTGAACTTAGCTCT
The DNA here is from genome assembly GCA_951394215.1 of Glyphodes perspectalis. Classification (NCBI taxonomy): domain Eukaryota; kingdom Metazoa; phylum Arthropoda; class Insecta; order Lepidoptera; family Crambidae; genus Glyphodes; species Glyphodes perspectalis. The sequence goes on from OX596215.1 coordinate 14,271,873, forward strand.
ATAGTTTAATACCTAATAACTTAATATTTTGGAATATCTTGATGCCTACGCAACTTTGTTATTACGGGTCAGCAGAAGTTTTCAAGTCTAGATCCAGACAATATTATAGACATGTAATATTCTATGTATATAAAAATGAATTGCTGTTCGTTTGTCTCACTAAAACTCGAGAACGGCTGGGCTGATTCCAGGGAAGGTTGATACGGAAAGAAAATATAGAAACAAGGCGAGGAAAATAATAAAAGGAGACCCGAAAACGGGGCGTTACGAAGTGCGCCGGGTCAGCTAGTAGCTTTAGCTGATTATGCCACTGTTACTATATATCATGTAATATGAGAGCAATAAACCATTTTTTATTTATTTATTTAATTAAACAATGGAACTTATAAATACATATCATTGTTCTCGCAATTCCCCGTGTAAATAACAGATGTAAAGTCATTTCATACAGTTTTCTTGAGAGAAATAAACAAATTTTTCCTTCAACAAAGCCATTTTGTTCGTCAAATGTTCCGTCAACAACATTCCGGAGAGCAATCTTTTTCAAATTAACGAGATTCTACGAAGCTTTGCATTACTGAAACTTATAATGACAATTTTAGACAAGAATTTAGTATCTTCGATGGTCCACCCTTTTTGGCTGTGAAAATGAAAATATTAAAAATGTATATATTTTATTTACAATCGGAAAAAGGCGTTTCTAAACTTTTAAATGTAGGACCCTAGATCAAAAATATACATCTTACAACTAAGTAGTATTAAAATTGTATCATCATCCTCTTGCCCTTCGCCCAGTTCATCTGGGGTCGGCGCAGCATGTCTTCCTTTTCCATACGTCCCGGTCAGCAGTCATCAAGCTATCCACTCAATTTCACTTATCATCTTTCACACAATCCATCCATCTCTTATTTGGCCTTCCTCTTCCTCTCCATCCACTAACATTCATACTCATCACTCTCTTATTAGTATTAAAATTGTGTATTAAGATTTAATTTTTGTCCTGTTTCTAGGTCACGGGGATCCTAGAGATTATGGGATCCGAGCATCCTCTCATCCTGTCAGACATAATCCCACCTATTTCACTAATTTCACACGATCCATATCCATAATTTAAATATTTAATTATTATTTAATCAGTTAAAATTTGTAATTATTAATATATTATTATAAAAGCCGCTTTGATATTTGGAATGACAAACAGATGGAAAACAAAATTCACCTGCAAGGACTCTATTATTTTCTTTATAAGGGCAACTCAATCAAGCCTTTCTTTTATTAATTGATCAAAAGACATGCTCCCGTTAAAATGTGGCATTAGGCGGTCCTTGGGTAACTTCAGAAGTAAACGAAATCAACGACCCGAAGAATTTCGGATGTCGCCGCTCAACTTTTGAAGGTCACTTTTGACTTGGCATAATTTTATTGCTCGCAGTTGAAGAAGAACAAAAGGGTTGATTGTATACTTTATTGTGTTAAATTTCTGCGTCAGCACAATTCTAAATAAAAAGGGAAATGCTCTCGCTGAATGATAAATCGCGACCTCAAACTAAACTACCGAGACCTCTAGAGAAAACTAACTAATTAACTAAACTTTACGCCACTTTCCTAGCGGGGTAGGCAGAGGGAACCGAACGCCATATGGCACGATCCTTACACACCTCACTCGCCTCTTCAACATTTATAATCCTATTTATACGTAAGCTCTGCGGTTTTTATGACTCCTAACATCACCTTCTGTTAATACACGACCAATCTCCTACCGCGGCTCCTACATCCTTCCACTTTCGCATTGTATATCTGTTTAGTCAATCTTTCGTCATCCATTCTTTCCACATGTCCAAACCACCGGCTAATGAGAAAATCATGAAGTTCAAAGCAATCGAGTACTGAGGTGATTATAAGCAGTCACTTTAGCATAGATGCATATGCAAGGAGTATCAGTCTGCACTGCCAATATTAGAATGTTTTTTGATGTTTTGCCTGCCGGTGACATTGGGAAAAAGAGCTAGACAACGTTCTAAGATCCCCAACTGCCAAGTTATGTTAAAATAAGAGTTGCTTTGCTTTTTGACTGGCCCGTTGGTCGAGTGGTCAGAGGCCCTGGCCACGAAACCAAGGGTCGCGGGTTCGAATCCCGCTAGGGGCAAATGTTTCGTGTGATTAACATGGACATTCGTACTCGAGTCATGGATGTTTATAAACGTATTTAAGTATGTCTATCCGTTCACCGAGTATCCATAGCACAAGCATAAGCTTAGTTTGGGACTAGCGAATTGGTGTGTCAGTCTGGAGAATTTAAATTTATTCGATTTATTTATCTAGGAGGATATTCCTACACTTGCGAGTCAGTCATACCTTAGTCACCGCGGCTTCAATGCCTACTTACACGTACAAAAAGATTTGAACACTAGCACCTAATAAATCAATAGGTAAGTGTCGAATGAATGAACACGCAACCTTAGCAGTTACGCTACCTAGCGGCGAAATGAATAAAGATAATTTGCCCTGCTCGCCTGCGTACGTCGAACCAATCAGTTGTGCTTATTTATCTGCTAGCAGCCGCCTGCGGTTTCACCCGCGCAGTTCCCGATCCCGTAGGAATACGGGAATGAAATGTAGCCTATGTTACTGGCTAATAAAGTGGCTATCCACTAGTGAAACAATTTTTGAAGTCAGGCCAATAGTTTCGGAGCTTATTTAATACAAAAAAACAGTAAATTACTACGATAAATGTCCCTAATCAATAAATACACGCTCTTTTAACCTGTTGGACAATACGTTAGATAACAATACGCTCTTTTAATATTACCTTCTCGGACCCAGCGCGCCCGATATAGCGCAAAAGATTTTGACTTAAATAGCGGTTGAGTTTTTGGTCAACAACTCAATTAGGATCGGCCGTCCTCGAGAGACAACAACTAGTTGTATAAACACTGTCCTACTGAGGACAAGGTCGTTACGTCTTCACTTAGACATACTTTTAAGTAAATAAATAGCAAGGACGTAAAAATAATGTAGGTACTGTGTTGCTTGCTTAGCATGTCTTAAAAGGCGACTAATGGGATACACCCAGTCATCTTCCTACGCGCGCTCATTGCCTACTTAAAACGTTAATATCTCAAAAACTAGTAAAGCTATATTAATATAAAAAATACATGGTATAGCTGAAACTATAGATTTTTTTTTCGTGCAAGAACTAGAGTACAAATACGAGTTTAAAGTAGTTCAAAAACCAAAACAACACCGGCACACCATGTTTGAATTTTTGTATTATTTTTATATCGTCGATTTTGTGCCAATATCTGATAGTAAACTTTGATATTTATAGATAATCAATTGGCAGATATCTTGAGGATTCTTTTGATATATAACACTTGTAGAAATAAATAGTAAATACATTAATACTTACATTGTAATCTCACAAACACAACACACACTTGCGGTAACAAATGGAAAATGACGTACCCACATTTAACATTTTTTTTTTTAATATGTCATTTGGTTTTGCACGATTGTTTATGGTTTGAATTCAATCTATGGTTCATACAGAGCTCTATGGTATTTTTTCTTTTTAATCTAAAAATAGAGGTCTCCCCACAACATTAAATCTAAAAAATCTGCCATTCGTTTTCCTTTAGGTTACCATAGTCGCTTAGAGCGCTGCGCTGATCTCAAAAAAGGGCAACCGCGGTTGCCCGGACACTAAATCCGCTGCTATGTCCCGTGCTTAGACGGGCTCCGCTTTAACCATGATCCAGGATTTAGCGAGTCTGGTAATAACATTGAAGCGACTGCCGATCTGACCTTCGTAACCCTAAGATAGGGGAACCAGACAATTTTTGGATCATGGTTACAAATCCAAAGTGGTTTGAATTTGCAGGTTTTATCACGTTGTTTTCCCTCACCGTCGAGCTAGTGGTATAAATATGTACATAGATTTGAAAAATCCAGAGGTACATGCCCGGGTTTGACCCGCACTCCTCGGTTAAGAGAAGCGTGTCCTTACCATTGAGCTACCACCGCTCTGCTAATGGGAACGCCCAATACAATTATATAATACAATTTATGTAGGCGACGAGCTAGCTATTCCTCACTACATTTTTTCAAATTGTTCGTCCAACCCGTCTCAATTTTCTTTCGGGCTAAGTTAAACTACTATTAATTAACTAGCAGTGCCCCGTGTAGCTTCCGTTTCCGTGGCAATATGAGGATAAAATATAGCCAATGTTACTCGCTGATAATGTAGCTTTCTACTGGTGAAAGATTTTTTCAAATCAGTCCAATAGATTCGAAACCTATTTAATGAAAACAAAGAAACAATCAAATCTTCCCTCTTTATAACATATGTGTAGATATTTTTTAATTTGAAACTAACAAGGGATTAAGGATTAGAGATATTGGGATTGCTGTTTGATGGGTACTTCATTATAATCTTGTTCTAATCGAATACTGCAGTATAAGAATCGATTCGAAACTTCTCGTTTGTGATCTGACAGTCATTTGTCGGAGGCTAGGATTGCAAGTTAAGCCTCTTGAAGCAAAGGCTACGTTATGCAGCGGCAGCAAGCTTACTAGAATAGTTAATCCACTGCGCTATGAGATCTGCTAATAGTTTCACGATGAATATTGAATTATATTAACTTGTTGTTACCTGATTTGCACAGATTTTAACGATGTCCATCTGGTCTGGATTGACCCCTTTTTAGTTTTCAACAAATCTCAAAATTTCTTTGGGAACTTCCACAAATTAACTTTTAGTTAGTTGTCTTTAAAATAAAATAAAGACATGTGTATATTTTATTTATTTTTTTAAATAGATTAACCCTTCACAGCAAAGTGTCATTATATGCACAGGATGTTGGTACAAATTCAAGCAATTGTAACTCAATTCTAATTGCCCCTGTCGAGTTGCCACCCACCGGTGGCAAATAGGAAAGAAAATATTCAATTGATGATTTCAAACTATCGCGTTGCATTATCTGTAAAAACTACTAACGGGACTAAACGCGATATGCATTATAGAATCCGCTTGTGACCACAGTCGTTGCAACACGGCCGATACATCAAGTTGTAATACTAATGTACTACATAATGCAATTTGTCCCATGTTGATCGGGGACTTAAAAATAATGTGCCAACTATGGTTCTTGTCTGGTATGTCGTAAAAGACGACTAATGGTTTTGGGTATGTGATTGTGTAGGCGACAAGCTAACCACTTGTTACTACTTTTTTACAATTTTCCATCTAACCCAGTCCAGCCCAGTTCTGTTATTGGCTGAATGTAGTTAAAGGGGCCTGCTTCCCCTTTGACTCTGCCTACCCCTTCAGGGATTTTTGGCGTGATGTTATGTTATGTTATATTACATAATGCATATCGCGTTTAGTCCCGTTAGCATTTCTAAAATATTCAATTGATATCAGGTGCAACTGGGAATTTCATGACTCAAAAGATGTTGCTGACATCCATTTTAATATGGTCATGCCGATTTCAGCTTTTGGTCTTTGACCTGAATGCTTACTTGCCACATTTATTTATACATTTTTATACAACTTTAAACAAAACATAGAAAATTCATCACAACTTAAGTCGAAAGAAATCACAAACGCAATCATTAATTTTTATTTATTCAAAGGAGACTTAAACTATCTCACAACTGAAGAAGTGGTATCTAATGAGCCTTCCAAGGCATTCAAGTGTGCAAGTTTTTCTTGAAAAACTTAGTATACTACTACGAACCACTTTCTGACCCTACTCAAGTGAAAATCAACCCTTTACAAAATTAGCCCCAGGCCTTGAGGCAAATTTGGCCAGAAAAAAGTAAAAATGTTATCTATTTGGTAACTCATATGATTTTGATTCTATTCAAGGTAATGTAAGTAAAATTTTGTTTACATTTAAGGAATAAGTTTTGAATATTTTAGAGGTTTAGACCTTACTTAGTTCCTTATTATAAAAAATTTGTTTCTTTGCTTCGACCTTTTAAACTACGCAAGAGATATTGATGCGGTTTCATCGATGGATAAGATAATTCAATAGGAAGGTTTATGTTTTTGTATAACCATACAAATAGAAAACTCTTATTAGTTAGTAAGTCCTCACCGTGTTCTTGAAGGGCTTTTATACTAAGTTTTCCCATTGTAAAAAAGTAGTGACAAGTGGCTAGCTATTCGCCTACACAATCACATACCCAAAACCATTTTTTTTTGTTGTTCGCAAGAAAGTTTGTTTTTGGATCTGTTTTCCTGTGTTAGAGTGTAGTAAAAAACTCTAACTTTGTTTTGCGAAAGGCTACGGAGGTGTTACTATATTTATGAGTCAATTAAAGGCGGCGAAAGCCCCCCGATATACCATTAGTAGCCTTTTACGACATGCTAGGCAAGAACTACAGTTGGCACATTCTTAAGTCCCAGACCAACACGGAACAATGTGCTGGGTTAGATGGAAAATTGGGAAAACGTAGTGAAAAGTGGCTAGCTCGTCGGCTACACAATCACATACCCAAAACCCGATATACCATCAGTCGCCTTTTACGTCATTCTAGGCAAGAATTACAGTTGGGCTTCTTTTTAAGTTCCAGACCAACATGGGACTAAATTTTATTTTGGATAAAGTTAGTTAAATAGCTTGGTGTTCTTTGGACTCTACCTTCCCTTACAGAGGTTGCAACTTAGTTTATATAGAGGTCAATTCTGTACATGAAACATGTTTTCAAAATAACTATCAGGGGGTGATTAGTGATCGATACTGATGCCAAAAATGCAATCAGTAAAATTTTTGTCTGTCTGTCTGTCTGTCTGTCTGTCTGTATGTTCCTTATAGAAACAAAAACTACTCGACGGATTTTAACGAAACTTGGTACAATTTTTCTTCATACTCCTAGGCAGGTTATAGTATACTTTTCATCACGCTACAATCAATAGGAGCAGATTAGTGAAGGGAAATGTTGGGAAAACGGGAGAAGTTACTCAATTTTTTAAGCTTCCGTCGCGTGTGCAGCCTTAATGGTTAAAGTTACATAGAAATCATGTATGACGGAAATAGTCTTTATAATATTTCCCAAAAACGCGGGTGACACCGCTGGCACAGCTAGTAGATAATAATATTGAAGAGGCATGTAAGGTGTGTAAGGATCGTGTCATATTGCGTTCGGTTCTCTCTGCCTACCCCGCTAGGGAAGTGCCGTGAAGTTTAGTTAACTCTTATCCTATTTATCTATGCGGCATAAGAAATATCAGCTTGGCTTACATAATATTGACTTAGTTCCAAAGTTTTCGTGGACGAACTCGCGGGCAGAAGCAAGTAAACAATAAGTAACGGCACAAGTCTGACTATTTTTATAACTTAACACTAAGCTAACTACTTTCCGTCTTAGTAGGTAAAGTATATAAATAAATATCCGAATACATCACATACATTGATCTGACTCCGAGGTAAGTAGCTTAAGCACTTGTGTTACGGATATCAGAATCAACAGTGGCATTACAAATATATAATTGCTTGTCAAATGATATAGGTATATGATATCATATTCGTACATAAAACTTTTATTCCGAGCTCCAGTACTTTAATAGACAACCTTTCTTACGTAACCACGCAATAAGCTCGCGTTCAGGGAATTTGTTTCCCTACGGTATGGCTTTTGAAGTTGCCGTGGAATTTGTATTTTGGGTTTTGTTGTGTAATATTTTCTTCGCTACTTTATGAATTGTCCCATGTTGGTCTGGGACTTGGCCCATGTTAATCTGGGACAAAAAAAAAAGAATGTGCCAACTGTGATTCTTGCCTAGCATGTCGTAAAAGGCGACTAATGGTTTACGGGCGTTTGGGTGTGTGTCTGAGTAGGCGACGAGCTAGCCACTTGTCACTATTTTTTTTCACAGCTTTCCATCCAACCCAGATCACTGTCCCGTGTTGGTCTGGGACTTAAAAAGAATATGCCAACTGTGGTTCTTGCCTAGCATGTCGTAAAAGGCGACTAAAGGTATATCGGGTTTTGGGTGTGTGATTGTGTAGGCGACAGGTTAGCCGCTTGTCACTGCTTTTTCACAATTTTCCATCTAACCCAGCCCGGCTTTGTTTTTGGCTGAATGTGGTTGAGGGGGCATGCTACCCCTTTGACTCTGCCTACCCCTTCGGGGATTATGGGCGTGATGTTATGTATGTATGTATGTATGTACTTTATGAATAATTGTAGGTACTATTAATTGGTTGGTCACATCGAGAGAAAGGAAGAGGATCGTACCTGTCGGTTGCCCTAGATATCGCTGGGGTAATGCAGTCCCCCCCGCCGGGGTCCTCGGTTTGTCGTACCGGGGGGGCTTAGTAGGCCCTGACATGACAGGGCTGAAGCGAAGAAGGACCCCGAGGTGAGCCGCAACTGCACGACTTGCTACCGGGCAGTTGCGGCGGTCCGGCTGTAGCCCATTGCGGCCGGACCAGGGTTGCCGAGGAAGAGGAGGAGCTGAGTGTTGTCGTTGCTCGCCTCCCTATCCTCGGCAACCCGACAGGGGCGCGCTGGGTCGCGTCGTGGTGGGTCGCAGAGGGATTGAGCGTCTCGACGCTCTCCCTTTGCGACGACAGGGCTCTGCCCTCAATTTGGGTCGCCGGGCGGAAGGCGGCCCCTTTGGCGAGACGCTCTCCGCGTGCCCCTCTGGCTCAGCAGAGGGCATAGCGTGAGAGTGGGCCCACGACGCCGGTCACGGGGATGATCGGCGTCTGAATACTGGGCGGAGTGGTTGAGACACGCTGGGTGGCCTGGCATGTCTCGACGCGCGCGCGTGCTCGGTGCTGTGCATCCGACGACTGTTGTCGTGGGCTGCACAGCATCGACCACCGCCGCGCGAGGTGGGCCGCGTAGCGCGGCACGCGCATCACCGGAGGAGCTGTCGTATAGTCCCGACAGTGGGGATACAGGCTCCTCCGGGACTGCGCCGCTGGAGGCCACGTTGGGGTTTTAGTCGGTTCGAGTCCGACACACCGCCCTCTGCTTCCCCGAGTGGAGGGTGACGGCTCGTGGGAGTTTCCCCAACTAAAAAAAAAAAAAAAAAAAATGGGGTAATGCAGTGCACACAGATCTCTGTGAACTGCAAGCCAACAACGAACCAGAGCCGAACCGAAATAGCTGGCGAAGTCTTGTATCGGAGGCCAAGACCCAATTTAGTTTGCTGAGCCATCGGAGTAAGTAAGTAGTTATTAGTAGTTGTATTTTAGACCTACACAAGGTAGCGGGTCACCTGATGAAAGACTGTAGTTCAATAAGCAATTGCATTATGTCTAGAGATTGCAATACCCGCTGGATTGTATTATATTTTCAGCTAAAACCCATGTGGATTGCTTGATCCAGCATTGCAACCCATATTAGGGATTGCAATCCAGCTGCATTTTCCGGCGAACCAGCACATATCGCTGGATTCAGTACAGCTAAAATTTTGCTGGGCCCAGCTGAATTGCTGGATGCATTGCAATCCCTAATTGTGTATTTATTGAACAGATGACGTTGGGAGAAAAAAGCATAGTTGAGTGTGCCCGTCTGAAAAAATATTTATCTTATTCTAAAATAAAACAAGCCATATTTTCCATCTAACCCAGCTCAGTTATATTTTTTGGCTAAATGTGGTTAAGGGGTCTAGTTGCCCCTTGGACTCTGCTCTTGATTAAAAGGTATATGTATGTATATTATACCCCTTCGAGAATTGCCAGCGTCATCGTTTACATATAAAAAAGTGATATTTAATAAATACGTTTTAGAAGAATTGTAAACCTATACTTTACTGATATTATAAAGCTGAAGAATTTGTTTGCTTGTTTGTTTAATCTCAGGAACTACTGGTCTGATTTTCATAATTCTTTCAATGTTAGATAGCATAATTATCGAGGAAGGCTAGACTATATACCAAACAAACATAATATCTCGCCCATAATCCCCGAAGGGATGGGCAGAGTCAAAGAGGCGGCAGGCCCCTTTAACCACATTCAGCCAAAAACAAAACTGGGCTGGGCTAGATAGAAAATTTTGAAAATTTTGTGACAAGTGGCTAGCTCGTCGCCTACACGATCACGTACCCACAACCCCATATACCATTACTAAATAAACTTTAATATTAAACCAGTTTTCTTATAACGCATCCATTATGCAGGAGCGACATCAAAATATTCAATAGCTTGTCTAAAACTTTCGTGGACTTACTATAAATTAAAGCTAGACTAATGAAAAATGCTTACAGCGGGTTATGAAATTACTTACAACTTCGCAATATTTAAGTACAATTACTTAACTGGTCAAAGTATAAGATAGACTTTAGCTCTAAAGTTCAGTATCAGCTAAATCTATACTAATATCACAGAGTAATAATATACTACGTAGGTACCTAATATTATAAAGAGGACTTTTTTGTTTGTTTGTTTGAATTGAATAGGCTCCGAAACTACTGGACCGATTTGCAAAATTCTTTCACCAATAGATAGTTACTTTATAAGCGAGTAACATAGCCTATATTTTATCCCCATATTCCTACGGGACCGGGAACTACGCGGATGAAACCGCGGGGCGTTGCTAAATATAATATATATAAATATTCTGAGCCATTGCAATAAAGAGACAGTAAAAAATGTGAGTCTCATGCTCACTAATAGATTACTTAAAGCCAGGAAATCCATATATACATACCTACATTAACTGAAGTATTGACAATGGTCAATAAAGCTTCAAAGCTTTGTAAGAATTCCTGGAACTGATCTGATGATGGGAACTAGAGGTACTGGATCTCGAACAAACAAATTATTTGTCATTTCATTTTTAAAATACGACATTTCGATTTAAATTTGATTGACGATTTTTGTATTTCATTGTTATAAAAAAATATACCTACATAAATAGTCGCATCGCTAAACATCTCACACGAAACTAACGCGAAAACTATACAATGTCTTCATCCTATCCATCTGTTGGTTTTATATCGTCGGTCGATTGATTTATAGATATAGGTCAGCCGATATTCGACCGCCCTCCGTGAGCAAGGTCCAACAGGGTTTGTGGCTACAAGACATGATTGTGGCTAAGAAAATAAAGGCCATAGTTACTCCTAAAGCAAAAATTAAAAAGCATAATAATGTGAAAATATATATTTTTTATTTTTTTATTAGAACAGCCCGAGAAATTTACATTAATTCTTACTTAAAAATTGTTTTTACAGTTTATTATATTATATTGAAGGCGGCCACATCTTGCTAAAATAATCTTGCTAAATAATGTGCGAATACTATTTATACATCTTGACTTTTTATCCAGTAGACTATTGAGACCGCGTAAATAAACTATGACTGTCAGATACGTTTCTACGTGTTTTTTATTTTAGTAATAAACCAATGGTTAGAGAGCGGTGGTAGCTCAATGGTAAGGACACGCGCCTCTTAACCGAGGAGTGCGGGTTCAAACCCGGGCATGTACCTCTGGATTTTTCAAATCTATGTACGTATTTATACCACTAGCTCGACGGTGAGGGAAAACATCGTGATGAAACCTGCAAATTCAAACCACTTTAGATTTGTAACCATGATCCAAAAATTGTCTGGTTCCCCTATCTTAGGGTTACGAAGGTCAGATCGGCAGTCGCTTCAATGTAATTCAGACTCGCTAAATCCTGGATCATGGTCTAAGCGGGCCCCGTCTAAGCACGGGACATAACGCTAGGAAGATGATGAATAAACCAATGGTTGTAAAATTGGGTTAACCAAAAATATTATCCTTGCAAAAGGATAAAAACTACTATTCTACTCAGGATTTCGGGGTAAAATAAATAGTCTTTAAAGCAAAGAGTTACTCAATAAATTCGAAGCAGACTCTGCCGTGAGCAATAATCAGTGTAAAACAAACTACTTCAATGTAATTTCAATTCCGCGTAACATGTAAAATACCTCTGGATATAGAACTGTACAATACTTTCTTATGGGCTACAAGTGGCAACCCTGGGCCCCACCTTGTTACTTGAAGGGCCCACACGTCGTCATCACCAGATGACACCCTCCATTTATCCACAAGTGTTGATGTTGACTTGAGGACATAATTCATTGTCCCTTTAGAATACTTGGCTTTTTTATGGTTTACTTTATAGAACCTCACGCTACTTCCCTAGCCGGGTAAGCAAAGAGAACCGAATAGTTACTTTAAAGAGAGAACCTTTTTTATCAGCCGGCGACTTTGTGTTTTCGAATTATGCAAACACGGAATTCTTATGTCAGAAGGAATTTTAAGGTGAAATTAGAAAGAAAAATAAATCTAGACTGCTTCGATAGTGCCGAATGCATCATCGAGGCAGTCTAGATTTTTTTTAATGTATGTAATGACCCTGTCTTGTGCGCCAAGAGTTGAGGGTTATATCCCCATCTAGGACAAATATTCGTGTGATGAATACTTGTGTTTGTTCTGTGTCTGGGTGTTAATATCTACTATTTATGTTTATATTTGTGTACTACTGTTAATTCTGATATCTGTAACACAAGTGCTTTAGCTACTCACCTCGGAATCAGATCAACGTATGTGACTTAGTCTGATATTTTATTTATTTTAATATATTTGAAGCACTACTTTTTCACAATCTCCCATCTAACCCAGCTCAACTTACCTTTTGACTATAAGTTTTTAAGAATATTTCTGCTCCTTGGACTCTGTCTACCTTGGGGGGCTGCGAGACTGGTGATATGTGTATATCATCATCATATTACACCATCACATCCGTAATCTCCGAAGGGGTAGGCGGAGTCCAAAGAGCTATAATTAAACCACATTGAGCCAAAAATTGAGTTCGGTTAGATAAATTCTGAAAAAGCAGTGACAAGTGGTTAGATCGTCGCCTAAAGTCGCCTAAAATTAAAGTCAAAGTCTAAATACTCTTTATTTATATAGGTTCGAAACAAACACTTATAAATCGTCAATTCAACAAGAAAATCAATTAATAATATGAATCTATCACCGGTTCGGAATGTTGCTTCTACCGAGAAGAAACCGGCAAGAAACTCGGTAGTTACTCTTTTCAAGAACATATTTTACAAAGGTGTATAGATCATATTTTCCTCTGAACCATGTCATGAAGTCAGCTTGTCGGACACCAAAAGATAAAATAACGATTTTTAATAAATTAAAGCACAAATTAACTAGACCAGAGCAGATCTAAATGACTTATCGAAAGACGTTGAATCAGTTACAATTTAAATTTGCGAAGCAAAAATATCCTAGGAGGGTATTTTTTTAAAGCATTCGAAATGTTACCTGCGTGAAATCAGAAGAGAAAATTGGTAATGGTACAAACAAAACCCTTTGTCTTTCCTTATAACCATTGGTCTCACTCTAATTAATTAACTTACTGCTACCAAGTAAACATGTTTCAAAGGCGCGGCCGAAAGTTTCTAGAAAGAAAAAACCTAAGGAAAACAACCTTAAGTAATCATTTAGAGAACTAGCCTGTACAATTTGAAGTAGTGTCTGACCGAAAATTGATTTTCAGCCGCAAATTAAAACGAAGCTTCGGCTTCAGTCTCATTTTCGGCCGAAAACGAAAATGATTTAGACATTAAAAATTTAAGATATTCAATGAATTATTAATGGGAGATGTTTCCGCTGTATACTGAAAAATTGTTTTTTTTTTCTTTTCTGTAAATTTAGGCTTAAAAAAACACGATAATATAATATACTTAATACAAACAATATAATTTTTACCACGATAATCATCATTAAAATCAACTAAACTTTTTTAAAAATCTACGTTGTTAAACTAAAGAGAATGATAGAATCCTTATAAATCTTAAATGAAGATAACGAAATACGTATTTTTTTAGGTTTTCCGATTACTGATTAGTAAATGAAATCTCTTTTATTAATGAAATCTCTTTTTAACCGACTTCAAAAAAAAGGAGGAGGTTCTCAATCCGACTGAATGTTTTTTTTTTTTTTTTTTTTTTGTATGTATGTTACTCGATATCTCTGAGAATTGTTAACCGATTTTCAAAATTTTTTTTTTAATCGAAAGGGTTTACTCCCGAATTGGTCCCATTGCCACCAAGTCAGGATCTGATGAAGGGATCCCAGGAAAATCGAGGGCAACCCTCAAACTTTATAGGCACGTACAATGTGTTTTAGACATTTTCTAAGATTGTTCAAGTATTTACGCATGGTACTTATCATCTTATGTTGGTGAGCTGATGCTGGAAGGTACAACTCCTTAACGATTAGGAATTAGTTTATGATTCTTTAAATATTGATATCTTTGAGAATTGTAAGACGATTTTTAGAGTTCTTTTTTTATTCAAAAGGGTATATCCTGGAGTTGGTCCTATTAGTACCACATCTGGATCTGATAAAGGAATCTTAGGCAAATCGAGGGAAACCCTTAAGTATTATTGGCGCGTACAATCTATTTTAGTTATTTTCTAAAACAGTTCAAGTATTTACGTCTGGTATTCATAATTTCATGTTGCTGAGCTGATGATGGAAGGTGTAACTCCTTAACGATTAGGAGTTCGTGGATAATTCTTTCAATATTATAGGGCCATATTGAGTGTAATTCTCGAGATAGTCTCAATTTCACCAAGTCTTGGTCTAGTGATGGGATACCATGAAAACGAGGACCACTCTTAAATTTTAACGACATGTTAAGTGTTTTATTTATTTTTTCTAAAACGATTCCAGTATTTGCGTCTCGTACTCATCATGTTATGTTGCTTAGCTGATGATGAAAGGTATAACTCATTGAAGATTAGTAGTTTTTAGTAATTCTTTAAACATTAAAGGCTCGTTATACCTTTACGTCTTTAGTCTCATAAGACCGGCACTGTCTCATTAAAGCAGCTCGTTTTGTTTTGGTCTACCTACCTATTAATAAATTTCACTAAAAAGTAATAAATAAGTTAAATTTTAACAAAAATAAAAACCGACTTCAAAAAACCCCGCAAAAAATGTTTATAAAAAAACACAAGTAAAAACTGCCTTAATAGCTATTTAAATGTCTAAACACTAAAAAGTATAAAATAAATTCTTTCGACTGCTTCGATGAAAGTATTAATCTTTAACACGTATTTAAATATTTACAATAATCAGTTAGTTTTGGAGTCGGTGCCAGCCAAACTAAAAAAAAAGTAGACACTTAATAACAAATTACCTTACTAATAACAATATGAAACAAATTAGTTAAAATATGAGTATATTAACTTACTATTGATTTTGTATATTCAAAACCTATTTTACCACCCTTCACCAAGAAACAAATAATTGCAAATTCCGAAATGATGATATAATTACGCGGGCTGGCACCGACTCCAAAACTAACTGATTATTGTAAATATTTAAATACGTGTTAAAGGTTAATACTTTCATCGAAGCAGTCGAAAGAATTTATTTTATACTTTTTAGTGTTTAGACATTTAAATAGCTATTAAGGCAGTTTTTACTTGTGTTTTTTTATAAACATTTTTTGCGGGGTTTTTTGAAGTCGGTTTTTATTTTAATAATACAGTTCAATATTACACTACCACTTACCTCTAATGGTATAACTCCACAGGTGACGCAGACATCAGCTAGCGCCAAGTGGGTCATAAGCAAGTCGATCCGGGACTTCCTCCGCCTGGTCCTCGCCAAGGTCACCAGCACCACCAAGTTGCCCAGCCCACCCACAGCCAGCAGCACCCCGTACGTCGCCAGCACAGCCGCCTGGTCTCTAGGCACCGTCTCTTCAGCAGCCAGGGTCGCGTTGTAAGAAACCGTGGTGGATACATCGAAGTAGTCCCAGAATTTCTTGTCAATCTCCGAGGTACTCACCCCAGATGGGCTTTCCTCGTATTCCAAAACATTTAACACCATCTTGGAAATGTATCTTAATAACTTGTTAATCCATTTTGATGTTCCACAAGTCGATAGTTTAACAAAAAAACTCTACTCACGTGACAGTCTTAAAACGAATTTAAAACTTTTTTTGACCATCGCAAATGTTTTTCTTAAAGTCTTTCGAATGTAATGAGATAAAGTAACGTATTATAATTCACTTTAACAGAGATAGCTATACGAGTACCTACAAAAACAAATTTGTCGACGACCGTAATTAAAACCACTTGTCGAAATACAATTACAGCTGTAAATACTGCTTAAAGTTCTTACGAAGTAACAAAACACTCATTCAAATCCAAGTTTCATTAGAAATTCGCTTAAGATTCTAACATAGTAAAAAAAAGTAACATCAAGTTTAAGAAAGTTCATAAAACAAACCGAAACTTCGTTACTTTTACTAAAACACTTTCATTGTTTCAACAAACCGCACCGCTTAGTGAAGGAGCAAATAAAATTGAAAAACCCGTTTCACATTTAATTGTGGAACTAAGTTCGAAGTTTCGGCAAACTCGCGTAAATTCGAAGCGCGTATAAGCGTAGCGCTCGCGCGCGGTCGTAGCACTGACTGACTACGGCAACTCTCTGTGCTACGGGCGAGATGAGTCATAGCTATGGAGCCGGGAAGTGTAGCGATCAAACGAACTTTTATAAGCTGAATATTGCTTTCATTTTGTACCGCGTCGCGTCGCGTCGCTGATTCCTATTTTTTATTTATTTGCTTTATGATTATTATCGACTGATCCTTTTTATATGCAGAGACTAAATTCTACACGGTTTGTGTCGCGGACAAAAGTGAGTACCTAGTAAAACTTAAGTCTATTACTTGTACATTATCTAGCTAAAATTGGAACAAGGAGTTTAAAGAAAGTATTAAATAAATGAATATCAGACTATATCACATAATATGGGCGTGATGTTATGTATGTATGTATCACATACATTAATCTGACTCCAAGGTAATTAGCTTAAGCACTTGTGTTACGAATATCAGAAACAACAGTGGTATTACAAATATACAATTAAATATCGGATAATAACACCCAGAAACAGAAAAACCACAAGTATTCATCACACGAATGTTTGCCCTTGGTGGGGATCGAACCCACAACTCTTGGCGTATGGGGCAGGGTCACTACCTAATGCGCCATTGAGCCAGTCAAAAGTCAAAAGTTGAAATATAAATGATCATACGTAACTTGGGTACTATCAAAGTTTCTGATTAATTAAATCTTTGCAAATATATCTAATATACTCATACAACAATTAATACTTTAGAGACATAACATCACGCCCACAATCTCCGAAGGGGTAGGCAGAGGGGCAGCAGGCCACTTTAATAGTTCCAAATTCTTAAGATTAAAGGATACTTTATGAGGACACTTTTTGTGTGTGTGATAAAGGCACATTTCTTTAATTAGTTTTTTTTTTTACCTTACAATTTAACACAGAACGCAGCGACAATATGTAATCTTTAAATAATGTACTACTAACTAAACTTCACGCCACTTCCCCAGCGGGGTAGGCAGGGAGAACCGAACGCCATATGGCACGATCCTTACACACCTCACTTGCTTCTTCAACATTAATGATCCTTTTCATACAAGCTTTAAGATTTTTATGGCTCTTAACATCACCTTCTGTTAACACACGACCAATCTGAACGTGGTAGGTGAGCCTGGGCCTTCCGCGGCTCCTACATCCTTCCACTTTCGCATTGTATATCTGTTTAGTCGTTCTTTCGTCATCCATTATTTCCACATGTCCGAACCACCGGAGCATGCCTCTTCTTATCTTGACTCCGACGCTGTAATTTAAAAAAATATTTTTGAATGTCGTGAAAAAGTTGGCGAATATTATATACTCAGTCTAGGCTGCGCTTTGAAATATCTATTGAGTGGAACGTTTTACTATTAAATAATTAATACATTTTGGATTTTTTAGTAAGTAGGTACTTCATTGTGCTTAATATCAAAGAGCTCTTATTAAATAAATTAAACACTGTGGTCGACTGAAGCATAATTGTTTTAATATATATGTACTTTTTACAAAATTACATTTTAATTACCTTTCAATATATTTTTAATAAAATTATACTATTATGACACTAATAAAATTAATTATAAAATATTATTAATACTTTAAACCGTCTGAATATTTTAAAATGCTTAGAAGGCCACTGAAATACAAGCAATCGTCTACCAATACAGAATTACTTTTCAGGGTTACGTACCCAAAGGGTAAAACGGGACCCTATTAATAAGACTCCACTGTCCGTGCGTGTGTCTGTCTGTCTGTCCGTCTGTCACCAGGCTGTATCTCATGAACCGTGATATTTAGACAGTTGAAATTTTCACAGACGATGTAGTCCTATTGCCGCTATATCAACAAATACTAAAAAACAGAATAAAATAAATATTTAACGAGGCTCCCACACAACAGAACATAATAGTACGAAACCCTTCGTGCGCGAGTCCGACTCGTACTTGGCCGGTTTTTTTATTTCAAGTTTCTATCCTAAAGTGGAAACTGGAATAGTGTTTTATTTAATGCCATAACAAAGGAGTCAAACACAAAAAAGTTAAGGTAGCTTAATGGTTAAAGCATCACATACGAAGGAAGTTAGTTTAAGCAAAGAATTAAGCTTAAGTACTTAAGTAGGTATTAGTGTTAAGTGAAGTTTAGTTAGTACCTATTGGGTGTTGGGTTTGCGATTTTGTCGGTGGGGAAGCCATCCTAACCGAGTTTTATTTTGCCTCAACATCTTAGTGTTATGTCCCGTGCTTAGACGAGGTCCGCTTAGACCATGATCCAGGATTTAGCGAGTAGTAATTACGTTGCAGCGACTGCTGATCTGACCTTCGTAACACTAAGATAGGGGAACCAGACAATGTTTGGATCATGGTTACAAATCCAAAGTTATTTGAATCTGCAGGTTTCATCACGATGTTTCCCTCACCGCCGAGCTAGTGGTATAAATACGTACATAGATTTGAATCCAGAGGTACGTGCTCGGGTTTGAACCGGCAACACTCGGTTAAGAGGCGCGTGTCCTTACCATTGAGCTACCACCGCTTGAGAGTATATGTGCCCCTAGAATATGTATATAAATATTTAAGTAGGTATATGAGATATTAGTATATGTATAGTTTATTGTATATATATATATACGATTCCGAGCAAAAGCGTATGATGAATGGATGTTTTATTGGTTTTGTTTTAGTTTTGGCCAAAAGTGATCAAAAGGGCTTGCAGCTTCTTTGAATTTATCTATGCCTTTGATGGATTTATCTATACTTTTACTAATATTATAAAGCTAAAAGGTTCGGGTTTTGGGTGTGTGATTGTGTAGGCGACAGGTTAGCCGCTTGTCACTGCTTTTTCACAATTTTCCATTAACCCAGCCCGGTTGCTGCCCCTTCAACCACATTCGTGTTGATGTTATGTATGAAGAGTTTGTTTGTTTGCTTGAACGCGCTAATCTCAGGAACTCCTGGTCCGATTTGAAAAAAAATTTCAGTGTTAGAAAGCCCATTTATAGAGGAAGGCTATATAACATTATCCGTAAACGCGGGTGAAACCGCGGGCACAGCAAGTGTGTTAATAATTAAGACAAATAAGTATAGAATGGCATCACTTCACTATTTATAGAGGCAACCCCCAACTCTTATTTATGTTCCACGTCGGAACATGATCTAATTTAATTCTTTGCCCCAAGTCCCGTGACGAAGGTAATTGATGGGCACATTAATTGCGACGGCGTCGGCACGACATGCCACGTGCTTGAGCGTCAACGCCGTAATTAATTACTTTATTTGGGATCGGACACGAGGCCACTGGTTCTCAAACTGTTTTTGTGTTACAATCTACACATATAATGTAATGCTGATAAGTGAAAATCAAAAATACGCCTAACTAAATTAATGCATGAACTTCGTCTGGCTTGACTAAACGAATAAACGCTCACAGTTTTTTAATCAAGAAAAGCGAAAAAATCGGTGCGATTCACAAAAAGACGAATGAAGGTAGCCGACGGAAGTTTTTAATTACTCAAGCGCCGATAGAACCGAACGGGTGGTTGTAAATTTGAATAGTGTTATAGCTTCCTGAATTACGAGTTCCTACTTAAAATGGCATCGTCTCAAATTGCATTAGTATTTTTACATATCAGCAATCAGCATGAGTCGAATCGCAGAAACAATAATATATACATTTTTATTTAATGTTTCGTCCCATTGGTACGAAAGTATTGTGAGACGAAACAATGAACGACCCCCGGTATCTAAAGTTTTTAAGATTTATTCTTGCTTTTAAGATTGAAAAACTTATTAAGATTTTCTTGCTTTAAAATATGATTATTATGAAATTTCTTCTTCAGAAAGAAGATAATAGAAGAATAGGAACGACATTAGAAACATAAAGACCGTCACATTTTTCATAAGCGGCCTACGCCTATTGGAGAACAGAGACCGGAGAGACCCGACTTCGTCTGAGTATTATTAAATGTTCCTATATCAAAAACACAAAACACTGCAACATAATTCTTAATCTTCTCGTTGCTGAGTCTAAAGCGGAAAAAACAATATATAGCTTGCGGAAAACACCTTATATTCTTAGACAAATATTTGGAATGCAAGCTTCTCATTCTTATATTTATGATAGGTATACCCATATACCGCTAACATTAGAGGAATGAATTCGAAGCCTTCGGGAACTATATATCCAGTTGAAGACTTATGAATATACTTTTGAATGATTGTACCACCCCTGGGGGGCTACGATACATAGTTTGAGAACTTCTAATGCTGCGAATTTAATCTGAAAGGATTTCCTTGTCAACAACTGGGCTGTTTTTGTTTAAGCAAAAGGCTACTCGACAGGGTGGTCGCACAGTAAAAACGAACAGCATGTAATTTTAAGTATCGAATGACTAACCTAACCTGGAGCGGTGGTAGCTCAATAGTAAGGACACGCGCCTCTTAATCGAGGAGTGTGGATTCAAACCCGGGCACGTACCTCTGGATTTTTCAAGTCTATGTATATATTTATACCACTAGCTCGACGGTGACGGAAAACATCGTGATGAAACCTGCAAATTCAAACAACTTTAGATTTGTAATCATGATCCAAAAATTGTCTGGTTCCCCTATCTTAGGGTTATGAAGGTCAGATCGGCAGTCGCTTTAATGTAATTACCAGGCTCGCTACATCCTGGATCATGGTCTAAGCGGACCCCGTCTAAGCACGGGACATAACGCTAGGAAGATGAATGATAACATAGTCACCTGCTATTCCCGCAGGGGTAGACTGAGTTAAGGGCAATCCCCTTAAACAACATTCAGCAAAAAAATGAAACGGGTCTGGGTTAGATGGAAAATTGTGAAAAGTAAACATAGCCTGGTCAAATTAGCTTCAAAAATAGGGGAAAGGTTACATTAATTCGCACCAATTATAGCGCCTCTTAATCGAGATGTGTGGGTTTATGCCCGGTACGTACCTAGTTTTTTTTTTAGTTCAAGTACGTATTTATACCACTAGAGCGGCGGAGAGGGAAACTTCGTGATGAAACCTGCATTTTCATTTTTTTTTTAAATATCAGACGAGAATATTCCAATAATTATGGGTGTGAAACCATGATCCACATTAACCGGGTTCCCTAATTAAGTGTAACCAAATTCAGATCGGCAATTGCTTCAATGTAACTACCAGACTCGGTAAATCCTGGATCATTCAAGCGGCCCCGACTGATCACGGGACATAACGCTATGAGGATAATGATGAACGTTTATGTGTTGGCTGATTGTTAAACATTGGCTCGACAGGTTAGAATTGAATTGGGCTTATGTCACAGGTAATTTATGGCCTGATTTAAACATCTGCTAAAGTTAGGTCCAGTGAAAATCGATACTATCGATACTGCAAAACTATCGGTAAACAGCCATACTATCGATAGTTTCGTTTGCTGCCAACCAACGAACTATCGATAGTCTATTCGGTATTGAAGAGCAATACTATCGATAGATTATCGATACTACCGATTTTCTTTAATGATAAGGTTCATGTTTAGTTTAATATTTTGGTGCTCACCGTGCGAAACCGGGGCGGGTCGCTAGTAAATTATAAATAAAACCTTAGCTGTAGGTACATGCTAGCAGATAAACCTATAGAAACATTTTTAAAATTTTGATAATTTTCTATTTAGTAGTGACACTTAATTATTAGACATGATTTTAATGAGAAAACATAATCAGTTATTTAAATAAAGTCTCCCAAGATTAAATATTGAATTCAGCTCTAAACTTAAAGCTGTGTCATCGAAAACTTTATACCTGTTTAAGTATCTTCTTAGAGTACAAGATATATGGTGATTAAAATATGTCGATTAAACAACTTTCATGTGATTCTGCAGAATAGAAGATCAAACAAACGTACCAGTTAAAGTTTAATAGAAAATGTATAGTTAATTATCTTGATCACCAGACACATTCCCAAGAAATATAATTACTTCTAGCCTTTAAATAAATATTAAGTTGGCAAGTAATTTTAAATTGGACATGTATTTTAATTTAAATTCCATTTTAAAGAGTTTATGTGTTTAGAATGAGAGTTGTTATTTTGTTTGTTACATCACTAATATGTGACGTCATCTATTCGCAACTCCGTATTTGATATCGAAGTGAAAAATGTTGACATTTCACTAAAAGTGAAGGGGGGACCCACTTTTGATGATGACATTGTCTATTTTCTAAGTAGAATTTCTAATAGACTTTTGTAAGTCAAGCGTTTCATAAATATCCGTGGGTTAACTTCTATTTATTATGAAAAAAACAAATATAAACTTTCTTTACTTAGTTTCATCACAAACAACTATAAATAAACAAACAATAAATTGTTGTAAACAAATAAATTATTCTAACTACACTACGACCAGCCTTATCTTTTAATTATGGAAAAACTAGCTGACCCGGCGCACTTCGTAACGCCCCGGTTTCTTCAATACCCATATTTTTCCGTGCAACTTTTTTTTCTTTCATAAGAACCTTCATCTGATAATAAAAAACACAACAAAAAAGAATTAGCGAAATCGGTTCAGCTGTTCTCGAGATTTGCGCTTAGCAACACATTCAGCGATTAATTTTTTTATTATAAGATAAGAAGATAGAACTGGAAGATACAAATGAGATAAGTTTTCCCTACGCTGAATAAATAGGATTAGACTGTGTTTTAAGGATTCTGCTTGTTCGTGGAAATGAGAGAGCTATTATGAATGATTTAGATTATAACTAGAAATAATACTAGGAAGATTAAATGCGAAGAGCTGTATATAGCTTTAAGCTACGACAACTTCAAGTTGAAGTTTGATAAAGATTATTATTATTATTTATTATTATAAATAATATATTATTAAATCTCGTCTTACTATAGGGCGCCATCCATAAAGTACGAATTTCAAGATTTTTTTTTTTAGAATGCGCCAATTTCAATGTAAACTTTGCATAAATGCCTGATATTACTTTTGTATAATAACAGCATATAACACGCATTCGACCTTTTAACATCAAAATCAACTAAAGCAAACATTATCTTTAACCGGTTTGGTTAAAGATAATGTTTGCTAAACCCTCGGGCCGAATAATATTTATTATCTATCAAACAATTAATTGTCTTCCTAAAAACCGGCCTACTGACCCGATAGCCCAAGGATATTAATTAAACGCAAAGCTATTGGACCGAATGAATATTGGCCAAGCTCCGGGTACTTAGTCTCTCGTTTCAACAGATCATTGCCTTATCGCTATAACGATAAAGCATTTCATTTAAGCTCCTATGAATATTTTAAATTGAAGTAATTTGCTTCTGTGTATCTACCGCTCCTACTTTCCATGACCAGATTCAGGGCCGGATCTACCATATGGCTTTTTGGGCTTCAGTCCAGGGCCCCGTGGATCCAAGATGTTCCCAGCTAAATCAAGTCACAGTCGAAAATAGACGATAATACGAAAAAATCCATAATTTTACTAAATTAAACAGATTGTACATGGTTTGCAGCCCAGCGAATTCTGGGATTAATCAAACCTATTCAATTTATTTATTTCAAGTCTACGTCTTATACTTTGAGTACTTAGGGGCCCCCCTAAGTAGTATTAGGCCAGGGCTCCCTAAACTCACGGTCCGGCCCTGACCAGATTGGTAAAATATTAATAAAAGGTCAGGTGAAAAGCACCCTCAACCGACAAGCGTGTAAGAAAGGACTTATGAACGTAGAATAAGCGAAAGGTGTGTGTCAGGATCGTAGCAAATAGCCCACCCCATTGGAAAAAGGCGTGACATTCAATTCAAATTCAAATTCAAAATATCTTTATTTATATGGGCTTCAAGAAAGCACTTATAAATAGTCAATATACATCAAAAAAAGGATAAGAAATAATACTACCACCGGTTCGGAAGGTAGACTCTATCGAGAAGAATGAAATTATATATGTATGTATGTATGTATGTGTACCGCTCCTAATGGGTTTTTTATTAGTAGTTAACGAAGAGATACTACAACAATGCCGCTTGCTTGCTATCCATGAAAAATGAGGCTGTGGATTCAGATCCTATAACGAGGAAATGTTTGTGCCAAGAACCCATTAATTTGTACTCGAGTCCTGGCTATAAATATATTGTCCACGCTAAGCATTTATGTCAATATGCTTAATAAAAACTAGACATTTGATGTAATACTAGAAATAATACTGACGGGACTAAACGCGATATGCATTAAGTACATGAGTACTTACAGCTTGACGTTTCGGCCGTGATGCAACGACCGTGGTCACTGAATATCGCGTTTAGTCCTGTCAGTATTATTTCTAGTAATAATGCAACGCTGACGTTTAAAATTATATATTTGATGTAATAGTCTGAAAAAATATATTTACTGGGTATGTGATTGTGTAGGCGACAAGCTAGTCACTCGTCATAAATTTTTCACAATTTTCCAACTAACCCAGCCCAGTTTTGTTTTTGCCTGAATGAGGTTAAAGGGGCCTGTTACCCCTTTGACTCTGCCTACCCCTTTGGGGGTTATGGGCGTGATGTTATATAAGTACGTAATATTTATGATGTAATGTAGATGTAATTATTTGAAAAATTCTAGTCTTAAATTGTGTTTTTCACTTTGGTTTAAATAATTTATCATTCAGTCAGGTAACAATTAACAAAAGTAAAAAGCTAAAACTCATGTTACTCAAAATTATCCACATTTTTTATCAGCCATTAAAATATAAGTCGCTAATTACAAAATTTGCATGTCCATTAAACCCTATAAGTATTAGGTACATATGTCCTTGGTAAGGTTCTGAGCTCTTGACGCCGCGAGCTCAAGCCGGATGCGCGGGCGGCATTAAAGGCTCATCATGCCCCCCCATGATAAGATTAATGGCTGTTCGCAAATTTTAAATCAGGTCATTCGCTTTGCCCCCATTGCGGCCCGAAGACAAATCCATTGCGTTTACTTTCACTTGATTTACATTTACATTTCCTTACCTTTCTTTATTTAACTTTATTCCTAAATACTATATGACGGCTCTAATAAGCCACATATAAAAAGGCAGCAAGGTACAATACTACGGTAAAATACTACGGAAGAAAATAAATAGAAGTGATAAGATGAATAATACCCTTGGTAATATTTAAATACCACGTTACTAACACTTGACTGGCTCGATGGCGCATTCGGTAGTGACCAGGGTCACTACCGAATGCGCCAAGAGTTGTGGGTTCGATCCCCACCCAGGACAAACATTCGTGTGATGAATACTTGTGTTTGTGCTGTGTCTGGGTGTTAAAATCCATTAATTAAATATATTTGTAATACCACTGTTGATTCTGATATCTGTAACAAACAAATGCTTAGGCTACTTACCTCGGAGACAGATCAATGTATGTGATGTCGTCGGATATTTATTATTATTATTTATTATTTACTTGATCATAATTTTCAATGTTATTTAAGTTAAAGTTAAACGTTATGATCAAGTATTAGTTACGCGGTAGTGCAGTATCACCGATATCTGACATTCATATAAAAGTGTGTAATTAAAAATAGGTCCACCCAACACGAACTATTGTAGGTATAATGAAGGACTCCGCGCGCTAACAAGACGTTTAATCGTCTGCGTCGCTCCAAATTGTCACGCAACTTCACACGTTGACTTAAATACAAATAATACAAATATTTATTTCGATAACTTAGTCTATTACAAATATCAGATGTGGGAACTTCCCTTTAGGCAAAATATCGCCTGTGGTAGAACCGCTCTTCTAACAGTCAATAACCAAGTTAAAACTAAAACTAAGCGTTCCAAATTTCCGTTAACTACTTAGTATCCGTAAGACTCACTCACACATGCATAAGAGTGGCATCACGCTCTAGTATGACAGTGCTGAGTCCTTCTATCTTTACTAGTCCGTGCCTCCCAAAACACTATTTCTCATGGTTAGTCGCGTCGGCTGGCAATTTAAAATTAATAATATCAGACCACATCACATACATTGATCTGATTCCGAGGTAAGTAGCTTAAGCACTTGTGTTACGGATATCAGAAACAACAGTGGTATTACAAATATATACTTAAATATTGTATATTATTAACACCCAGACACAGAACAAGCACAAGTATTCATCACACGAATGTTTGTCCTGGGTGGGGATCGAACCCACATCTCTTGGCGCATGGGGCAGGGTCAATACCGAAAGCGCCATCGAGCTTGTCATAAAAAAAATGTTTAATACAAAATAATATATAACAAATTATAAAACAAAATATATAACAAATATATGTTACATAAATTTCGTACAAACAATGATTCAACTCATTTTATTCATAGACTTCTCAAGCCTAATAAATATTGATGTTAATTAGAATACCTCGAAACTTTTCTTTAAAATATTCAAAATCAAAAGTAGCGAAAATCAATACATTGAAAATTCTAAGCATCAAATCGTATTCAAATCTTAACAAAACTTGTAATGTTTAAATATTAACTTGGTCACTCGGTAAAGCCATTTTCAAGTAAGGTTTATCCATTTAAAATGAGAGCAATGGGGATGAGAGCTAAGTGGAATGGACAGGGGTCAGTCATAATAAATCTTACTAATTTTATAAACGCAAAAGTTTGTATAGTTGGATGGATGGATGGATGTTTACTCTTTAACACAAAAAGTACTGGATTCATTTTAATGAAACTTTACAATATATAGCTTATATATTAGAATAACACATAAGCTATGGTTTATCGATGTACAACGCGAGCAAGGCCGCGGGTAGAAGCTAGTAATATAATAATAATAAATTCCTAAGAAAATACGTTACTGAGACGAACGTCGATCCTCGAGATCTATAAATGACATGAAACTTACCAAATATTTCGCCACCATCAACTAAACCGTTCAGGCTTACAAAGATAACAGACAGACCGACAAAGTGACTTTGGCATTTACAGTATTAGTAAGAGGGAGTTATTAGGAAAATAAGCCGTACTCGCGTATGTCAGTGTTCGAAAATATCCGATATTTATTATAAATATCAAAATATCGGATATTTATGATATATATCAGAAATATATTAAGTTTGATATATGTATACCAATTTTGTATGAAAGCCATATTATTGTTTCATTGTATTAATTATGAATACTCATATTAGATACAAAAATCGGTTATACATCTATTGATTGATATCCATCAGAGCGGTGGTAGCTCAAATTCAAACAACTTTGGATCTGTAACCATGATCCAAACATTGTCTGGTTCCCCTATCTTAGGGTTACTGAGGTCAGGTCGGCAGTCGCTTCAATGTAATTACCAGACTCGCTAAATCCTGGATCATGGTCTAAGCGGACCCCGTCTAAGCACGGGACATAACGCTAGGAAGATGATAACATCTATTGATATATATCCTCGAACGCTGTTTCCTATACTAGGTACTTATGTTAATAAAGTTTCTTTTATAAAGGCAGGTACCTACTTAATAAATATATATAATCAGACTACATCACATACATTGATCTGGCCGAGCTAAGTAGCATAAGCACTGGTGTTACGGATATCAGAATCAACAGTGGTAGGTACAAATATATACTTAAATATCGGAAATTAACACCCAGACACAGAACAAACACAAGTATTCATCACACGAATATTTGTCCTGGGTGGGGATCGAACCCACAACTCTTGGTGTATGGGGCAGTGTCACTACCGAATGCGCCATCGAGCTTGTCGTAAATAATTTTGAAAAATCGTTGTCGTCAATATTTATTAAGAAAGAGAACGTTCGTAAATTTAATGTATGTAAAATGACTTTAAAAGGGCAATAATAAGAAAGAAAATATATATATATATTTTTTCATTATGCTCTCCAGTGAATCACGAAAGGCGTAGGCGCAGAAAGCTGACTCTTGCCGAGCAGAAACAATTACTAAACAAACAGAACAATCAGTTATGAAAGGAGCATTAACATTTTACTGAACAAATTAATGGGAATCAATTGAGCACCACTTCTGACAATTGCTTTGGCAACAATTGTTATGGGGTATGTTTCCCTAGCGAGGATTTCAAGTGTAAGAGCAGATGCAATATTACAATATAATTACAAAATTAAATTCTCCATGACTTTAACCTACTACTTCAACTACTAAGTACTATTTCAAACAGTAGCTTACCAGTCAGAATCGATATTGTCGCGAACCGGGCTTCGTCACGATCTTTTCTCGTGGACGCCGAGCTAGCAATTAATTAGAAAGCTATCTTGTCAGGAATCTAGTCCAAGAACAAGTAAAAAGCTTTAACTATCTATTAAATAAAATTTACTTCGTAGGTATGTTTTATTTTTAAATAAATAATATTCTATAAACATAGAATGAAACAAGATCGAATAGAAAGTAGTGACAAGTGGCTAGCTCGTCGCCTACACAATCACACACCCAAAACCCGATACACCATTAGTCGCCTTTTACGACATGCTAGGCAAGAAACACAGTTGGTACATTATTTTTAAGTCCCAGACCAACAATGGGCTGGGTTAGATGGAAAATTGTGGAAAAGTAGTGACAAGTGGCTAGCTCGTCACCTACACAATCAAATACTCAAAACCCGATATACCATCAGTCGCCTTTTATGACATGCTAGGCAAGTACCACAATTGGCACATTTTTTTTTTTATTTCCAGACCAATATGGGACAATGGGCTGGATTAGACGGTAAAGTAGTGACAAGTGGCTAGCTCGTCGCCTACACAATCACACACCCAAAACCCGATATACCATTAGTCGCTTATACGATATGCTAGTCAAGGAACACATGGTACATTCTTTTTAAGTCCCTGAACAACATAGGACGAATTGTAGAACATACTTTACATAAATCTTAAAGAGTGAATCCGACTTGCAAATTATCTAATTATACTTACGCGTTTTTTTTTTCTAACTTATCTCCGCGTAGCCCCAACTAGATAATAACTTTATCAAATTTATTAATGCGATATCCAACTAATTTTATTTCTAAACACATCACTTAAGCTTTGACTGGATTCTGCGAATACTCTCATATACTTACGTATAAACACCATAACAACACTCAAGAAAATCAAAGGGATTCTTGCGAAGTACTACACTACGTACAAATATAGACATTAATAACTTGGGAATAATTAGTAATTCACCTCTCAAAGAATATTAATTCAGCATATGTGCGGTAATTTAACGCACTGATACACAAGTTATTTGGGAGGATTCATGATTAACGAGCAGTAATGACGAATAGAGTTGTGCACTCGACTTACAGTCAAGCAACATTCGGAGTATATCCATATAACACAATACATCATGTTGTGTATAAAATGACCTGAATTAGAAAATGGATGCACCATCTTGAACTCTTTAATCCGTTATTTTATTTTAGACGAGAAGCGCTCTGCGATATTACCCTCGTAGTTTCTGCTTCCGTGGGAATACTGGGATAAAATAAAGCCTATGTTACTCGCTGATAAAGTAGCTTTTGATTGGCAAAAGATTTTTCAAATCGGTCCAGTAGTTTCGGAGCCTATTTAATACAAACAAATAAACAAATCTTTTTCTTCATAATATTAGAGTAGACTAGATTTTGAAGCTAGCTTAACGATGTTGCTGAACTTCGTCCGAGTGGAATAAATAGATAGTGTTACTTTTTTATTGATTTCCTTTACAAATTTCCATTCCACTTTTTATACCCTTATTTTTGACATAAAAACTATCCTATGTCCTTTGCCTGGACTCAAACTATCTCTATATAAATTTCATCTTTATATTAGCTCAGCGGTTTAAACATGAAGAGATAACAGACAGACACACTTATGCATTTATAATATTAATATGGATTTTAGGGTAATTTTACTGGCATTTAATTAGAAAATAGCCTCACGCCTTCACAGAACACACCGATTTAAACTTTGACCTTTGAAGAATTTAACTGTTCTCTATATTTCTTGGTAAAACCCGTTAATTTACCTGTATAGACAAAAAGTGTAGACACCTCTTTGGTCTGATCTGATGAATCTAAATGTTGGCAACGTACTTGTGAAACCCCTGGCATTCCAAACGAACTTAAGCTACGATGACTGTATACCATCGAGCAGATCATCTGACCAAAAAGAAAATATAGCCAACTTTTGAGATTACAAAAAAATATTGCTTACGTATTTTTTTTATATTATTCAGGAAACTAAAAATTATGAAGCAGCGCGTTTAAATTCCGCGTGACGACACTAGGTGCGTAAAATTTTACCGTTCAAGTGACGTAAAGCGCCTTATTTCAGATCTTCAAAGCGCCGTATCTTTGTCATTTTTCGAGTACCTATCAGATAAAGCAATAAATACGTATTTACGTATTCAATATATTTTATAATCTAACTTACGGAATCTAAAAATAAAATTAGTAAAATACCCCATTGTTTAAAAAATGTGGAATATATAGATAGATATATAGTACGTACAAATTAAAAAATTCAAATTCAAAAACTCTTTATTTATATAGGCTTCAAAAAAGTTATAAATAGTGTATTCATAATAATTGACTATTATAAATAGTCAATTTAAACAGAAAAAAGGATTACCACCGGTTCGGAAGGTAGTCTATCGAGAAGAAACCGGCAAGAAACTCGATAGTTACTCTTTTAAATGCAAAAATTTACAATTTCGTACTTAATAATCTACAGAATACAGATAAAGATATACTTATATAAAACAAACAAGACTATGAATAAAATCATCTGCCTGCACCGCGCTAGGGAAATGGCGTGAAGCTTATAAGATATCACAAGTTTACTGTATTTTGGTTGCTCAATCAGTTAAGTGATTTTTTGATAAATTAGTAACAGCTGATGTAGATCCAGTTACCAAAATTGGTCAATCAGCTCACATTTTTGAGATATTTGGGACGTGAGTGACTAAATTTGGCTTATAACCAAATTTAGTCACTCCTAGCTTTAAAGTATTGATGAATCAATCCAATAATAACTAAATATTAAAATATGTTCACCAACTATTTTGGAAAGAAAAATTTCAAATTTTTGTTTAACAGCATAAATTATATTGTTTTATTCACGCCTCGCAGAATATTCGAAATAAATAGTATAAAAAAATCGTGCATAGAACAGGCACAGCTTACAATATATGGAAAAATTTAACTAGCCATATCTTTGCAAAGAAGGATAGTAGAATTTTGATTCGATGTGTATTGATATGTAAATCATACTAACTATCAAATAGATGTATTAAGTTTATGTATAAATATTTTTTTAACTGTTAAAATAAATCACGAAAATCGTTAAAATAGCTAATTTTCAAATGTTACTACTCAAATAAATAAAAAATGTGAGCTGATAAGACAATTTTGATAACTGAATTTAATGCTGGCACTGAACAGTAAAAAAAGTAATGAATCGTTTCGGCAACAAAAAAAAGTGTAATTTTGTAAACTAGTGATTTAGGTCTAAAATCATTGATGGTTTACCAAAATCATTAGTCTTCTTCTTAAGCAAAATGTTATTTAAACGTTACACTGTCAATCCTATTCCACTATACCACTGAAGTTATACCTACGCAGTAGTTAGTCAATTATATTGATATCTAATAAATTACTGCTGATTTATGTATCTATTAGTGATTCATGTCTCTAGTCGCTAGATTGCGATATTGTATCAGGATGTTTGTTAAATAGAAGGACGATCTATATTACGGACATAATATGAAGGGTCCACTACAATAATGAGAAATGTCTATAATTTCTTTGATTTGGAAAAACTGCTTAATTTTAATTTATATAATCCGATTTCGAAATACTTTTCATTTCGAATTTTAAAAGTTTTGGACATTCGTCATTATTGCAGTGGACCCTTCATATCGGATAAAACGTTCCGAACTGTCATTTCACTTTGCATAGATAGACTAACCCGTTCTTTTTACTTGCGAGTATTATGTCATAACCCGCACTGGTCGATAGACAAAATTGACAATCTGTCAAACTTTGAAGAGAACTTTGAACATTAAGTCAAACTATTGCGAGATTTGTTCGAAATTATGTAGACCTACTTGCTTGTGACGTAGTTCTATCGTCCTGGGGGTTTTAGGTACGTGATAAAATGCATTGGATACATAAAACTTGTACCTAGTATATTATTACTCTGTGATTAAACTTATTTAACTTGATTTATTTAGATATTACTGTTAATTTTATAAGTCAAATATGCGTTTAGGTATTTGCATATTCGTATAGGTCTATTTAAAAAAAATAGATTAAATTGCTATAGGCATATACCCTATTCCCGAAACGAATAACGCAGTTCAAGGTCATAACGTGGCATTAATGGTCTCTCTGTAATACATTAATACTTATAAGTCAGTTGAATCCCTTAGAATACCTAGCTTTTCAATAGTCATTTTCCAAGACTACTGAAATGTTAGGGTTTCCGTGAAAAGGCGTCTACAGCGTTGATACCTAGATCTATAAAGAAATCATGCCGTATCTACGGACTAGTAAAAAAAGAAGGACTCCGCGCCACTAACTAAAAATTGAAGCTCTTCAGGTGCTCCACTTGACACGCAACTTACGTCACACTTTGACATAATAAGTGCTCCACATGACAGATATCCGATATCTGGTATCCATAAGTATCTCACTCACACATGCATAAACGTGGCTTCACGCTATAGTATGATAGCGTGGAGTCCTTCTTTTTTTACTAGTCTGTGGCCGTATCCATTTAGCACGCTGTTAGCCTCTCAAGCTATTCTCCAAACTTTATTATTGCATTTCATCCTGTGGGAACACGATAGGGGACTAACACTCGAACCGCGTAAGTTATCTTGCCGTATAGAATTACTTCTTTTCTTCTTCTTTGGACTGACTCGATGGCGCATTCGGTAGTGACCCTGCCCCATGCAGCAAGAGTTGTGGGTTAGATTCCCACCCAGGACAAACATTCGTATGATGAATACTTGTGTTTGTTCTGTGTCTGGGTTTAAATATCCAATATTTAAGTATATATTTGTAATACCACTGTTGATTCTGATATCCGTAACACAAGTGCTTAAGCTACTTACCTCGGAGTCAGATCAATGTATGTGATGTAGTCGGATATTTATTTATTTATTATTATTTATTTTCGCAGATTTCCTTGCAATATGAGTCGATTGTTGCTCTTTTAGAAGAGTAAAAACACCATCAATCATTTGACACAATTTTATGGGGCAGTGATACATTTTGTATACAAACAATAAATAAATAATAAATCCTCCGGACTGACACACCAAATCCCTAGTTCCAAACTAAGCTAAAAGCTTGTCCTATGGATACTAGGTGAACGGATAGACATACTTAAATACGTTTATAAATATCCATGACTCGAGTACCAATGTCCATGTTCATCACACGAAACATTTGCCCCTAGCGAAATTCGAACCCGCGACCCTCGGTTTCGTGGCCAGGGTCTTTGACCACTCGATCAACGGGCCAATTAATGTACCTAATTAATGTCCCTTCGCAGTTTTCATTTTGGCTTCGCCCCTTTGATTCTGTCTACCCATTCTATTTACTCTTTAAGATCGAAGACGAAACTTAAAGAGTAACTGCGGTGGAAATGCACTTTTATTTGTTACTAGCTTCCGCCCGCGGCTTCACCTGCGTGGAAATCGGTTATATCGCGCTTTTTTTTCGCAATAAAAAGTAGTCTATGTTCTTTCTCAGGGTCTAAAGATTGTCTGTGCCAAATTTCATCAAAATCGGTTGAGAGGTTTAAGCGGGAAAGCGTAACAGACAGACAGACAGAGTTACTTTCGCATTTATAATATTAGTAGGATTAGTAGGATTTCAACCACATTATTTAACTTCTTATGTTTATTTTGTTCTGACGATATATAAGTGCTGTATTGAAGCCTATATAAATAAATATCATTTCAAACTGAGCCATTCGTGCAATTTGACCAGATCAGGCCAAACAACATAACAAGCCTTGATATTTATAATACCGGCAGGATTTAGTTTAATTGCTCTAAAAATAAACAGTCCCCGGAGAGGTTGAGTCCCAGAGCAATTACTCGGACTGGTGACTGTTCGCACTACAAACAGGGTATTGTAAATAGCCCCTGAAAGTTTTGAGCCCACCGTTTAAAACGGGCGCGTTTGTTTCGACATTTAATTGTGCATGTTTTTCTTTCGGCTACTGTTTCCAATTAGTTGTAGATACATAGTTGTGCCCCTTGGGCTTACTCCGTATCAGAGCTGGAGTGATGAGGAGTACGATAAAATAAAAACATGTTAGTCTGGGACTTAAAAACAATGTGCCAACTGTGATCCTTGCATAGCATATCGTAAAAGGCGACTAATCGTATATCGGGTTTTGGGTGTGTGATTGTGTACGCGACAAACTAGCCACTTGTTACTATTTTTTCACAACTTTCCATCTAACCCAGCCCAGTTTAATTTTTTGGCTGAATGTGGTTAAGCTGCCCCTTTGACTATACCTATCCCTTCGGGCATTACAGGCATGATGATATGCATTGTATATACGTAATTCAGACGATTTTTTTTTTTAAGTTGTAGAAAACTAACCAGTGAGTCTCCAGATGGTGAACGATCGCCGGCGCTCTTGGATAACTGTCCAAAACCAATGCTATCAGCCTCTTGGGCGGTTGTCCGAATACTAGAGGGATTAATGTTGCGTTGCCGGCAATTAAGGGTATTTGGCCGCCAGTACTCGCATTTACTGCATGCAACAGATGTACAGGCGCTGCTATTGCAAGCCGACTTTCTTTAAGAGGATCGTACTTCCCCGGTTGAGCGAGCCCAGTTTATGTAGCCACATAATATATAATATATAATAATAAAGATATATATATTTGTAAATTAATTATGTATTTAAATACTGTTTTTTTTCTATCTATTCCACCTTTTTACGTACCTTTTTAATTTTGTCAGAGCATTCGCAATTAGTACCTACCCCGAGTAATTTACCTGGGCACCTGGAAACGAAAAGTCGCCTTTTTCCAGAGCTGCCAAAGGGCCATAAATAAATAATCTGAATTTGTGAGGGCAAGAGCCTCACTTCCCCCGTCCATTACCCGCGGTCAAATGCCATTTCGGCCGGGCTTTGAACCAGAGGCTTTTTTATAAAGTACCGAAAAAAATTACTTCGGAAACATGACTGAAACAGTTAACGCGTGTATTAACATTTTAGTATGGTAAATATGTACTAAAAATGTTTCAGCTATTTAAATATAAAATAAATAAAAATAAATTCTCTAGACCGACACACCAATTCCCTAGTCCCAAACTAAGCTTATGCTTGTGCTATGGATACTAGGTGAACGGATAGACATACTTAGATACGTTTATAAACATCCATGACTCGAGTACAAATGCCCATGTTCATCACACGAAAAATTTGCCTCCAGCGGGATTCGTACCCGCGACCCTCGGTTTCGTGGTTTCTCTGACCACTTGACCATCGGGCCAGTCATTTCAACCAACTATACATGTTTGTATACTATAAAAATCAAACGTCAAGACCAGACTCGCTAAATTCTGAGTTATAGTCAAAGCGGACCCTATCTAAGCAAGAGACGTTAAGCTAGAAATATGATATACAGTAAACGAGGAAAGTACTTAGCTCATCATCATCCTAGCGTCATGTCCCGTGCTTAGACGGGGTCCGCTTAGACCATGATCCAGGATTTAGCGAGTCTGGTAAATACATTGAAGTGACTGCCGATCTGACCTACTTAACCCTAAGATAGGGGAAACCAGACAATTTTTGGATCAAGGTTACAAATCCAAAGTTGTTTGAATTTGCAGGTTTCATCACGATGTTTTTCCTAACCGCTAACTATTTTAAATGGTATAACCTTAATTAGCATATAGTTCAAACCTCCGACACCGGGAAAAGACAAGTGTCTTAGTGTGTAATGGTGTAGTGCCTAATGATTGCAGTGACCTTGATTACATACAAATTAATGACAAATTGCGCTGCACATACGAATTCCCCAAGACCTAATTTAAAAGTTTAATTACATAAACCATTTTATTAATAAATTATGTATATGTATATTCGTATATTAAACCCCTCGCTCTCCTGAAATACTCATGATCAAATTTAAACGGCAGCTAAAATATTAGAAAGTATTAGAAGTTACTAGTAAAAGAAGGACTTCACGCTGTCATACTATAGTATGAAGCCACGTTTATGCATATGTGAGTGAGATACGTATGGATACCAGATATGGGATATCTGTCATTTGGAGCACTTATTTTGTCAATGTGTAACGTAAGTTGCGCGTCAAGGTGGAGCACCTGAGGAGCTTCAATGTGTAGTTAGTGGCGCGGAGTCCTCCTTTTTTATTTAAATGACAAAAATATTTAGACAAGTTAGTCTGCTCGCGTGCACAGTGAAATTTATATTTTTAATTTATAATGTCACTAAATTAGATATATAAGTACATACGAACGTATTTAAAAAAGACGTATTTGTTGTGTTTCTTGCAGCACCTCTTCTCAGCAGGCCATTCACGTCGAGATGCTGGTAGGGCAAAAAAAAATGTTTGACGTGCAAAAGAATTTGATAAGAATCCACTTGCAGAATAAATTATTTCATTTCATTTCATTCACTAGTCCGTCTTAGTTACTAAAATTGATGATTTATATTTAGATTTTAGACTGCTAACAAGAATTCGATCAATAACAACTGTGGGCTGCCCCCAAAGAACTTCGGTCTTTTGTCCGTGACCGTACATAATTCAGATCCAAAGATAATGTTTTAACAACGTTGTGGGTACACACATTATGATAAATATTGCCGAAAGAAAAAATGCTTTCAGTATTCCGGTATACAAATATCAAGATGTATTAATTTACATGTATTTATGAATTGCGTATATCTGTTTATTTGCCAATGCATACCTTGTTGGAACCATCCTTATTTTAATTAATAGAGTGAAGCATAATTATAAGTAAAATATATTAAAAAGAAACTTGCAATAAACGTCACTAGTCGCACACTTGGAAAAACAGTCACAGCATATTTTAAATCAGAAAATAATTTTAAAACCAGCTCTGATAAAATCTATAGCGACACATAATTATAATAAAGTGATTATCACAACCAGACGCATCTCAAGCCTCATTACACCGTAATAAATTGAACCACGACATCATCATCTTCCTAGCATTATGTTCCGTGCCTAGACGGGGTCCGCTTAGACCATGACCCAGGAATCAGCGAGTCTGGTAATTACATCGTTATATGGGGTTTTGGTTGTATGATAGTGTAGGCGAAAAGCTAGCCACTTGTCACTACTTTTCACAAATTTCCATCTAACCCAGCCCAGTTTATTTTTGGCTGAATCCGCCTGTTGCCCCTTTGACTCTGCCTACCCCTTCGAGGATTATGAGCGTGATGTTATAAATGTACGCATGCATGTATGTATCTATGTATGTATATATGTATATATATATGTATGTGTGTATGTATGTAACTTTTTTCGCTGGGTCGGCATGAAAAAGACGGTTGCACAAACCGCTCACAAAAGGTAAAAGGTATTCAAAATAATATTTATTTTTCAGTTCACAAAATTAAATAATAAAGGGGTAGATATTCTCGAGTTCCGTTTTAATTAAAAAGCGCATCGTGGTTTTGCTCATTTCATTAAATCCAGAGCGAAGTTAAATAATAACAAGCAAAAGTTTTCTGAATTTTGTGTGCAATCCAAAAATGTACATGTGAAGGTTCATAGTACATATATAATGTTTACATTCTCTTAATAAAAAATACTAGCGGCCTGCCCCGGCTTTGCACGGGTGGACATTAATTTTCTAACCAAATCTGCCTTTTTTTTTAGCATTCTAATGCTATTGACAAGCTTTTGACTAGCTCGATGGCTCATTCGGTAGTGACCCTACCCCATGCGCTAAGAGTTGTGGGTTCGATCCCCACACAGGACAAATATTCGTTAATATCCAATATTTAAGTATATATTTGTAATACCACTGTTGTTTCTGATATCCGTAACACAAGTGCTTAGGCTACTTACTTCGGAGTTAGATCAATGTAACTATGTGATGTAGTATGATATTTATTATTTATTTATTTATTAATGCTGAAAGAATTTTTAAAATCAGTCTATTGGTTTTTGAGTTTCTTATATTTTTTCAAAAAAAAAATCCTCTTTTTAATAATAGTTTTGTGTAGTCAATAATAATATTCTAATATTTTCTTGGTATACACCTAATTAGCAAATTCAAAGAGTTTCCTCAATCAACTAGACCGACACTCAACTCAGTACTTTCCGTCCACCTATAAACTAACATTTGAACTACTCTACCCTCAAATGTTTTTCCGGTGTAAACGTGTACTTTCAATTGATGTAAACAACCATTTTTTTTCAATATAGGTGTAGGTATTTTTAAGTATACTTTTAGGCACTTACGAAACCTAAAAACTATGTGTTAAGAATCGTTAATAGAATCGATTGCAATCTATACTTACAATTCTGTACATAAAATATATTTTCAAAATAACTATCAGGGGGTGATTAGTGATCGATACTGATGCCAAAAATGTAATCAGTAAAATTTTTGTCTGTCTGTCTGTCTGTCTGTATGTTCCTTATGGAAACAAAAACTACTCGACGGATTTTAACGAAACTTGGTACAATTATTCTTCATACTCTAAGGCAGGTTATAGTATACTTTTCATCACGGTACAATCAATAGGAGCAGAGTAGTGAAGCGAAATGTTGGGAAAACGGGAGAAGTTACTCCATTTTTATTTAAGCTTCCGTCGCGTGTGCAGACTTAATGGTTAAAGTTACATAGAAATCATGTATGACGGAAATAGTCTTTATAATATTAACCATAAACGCGGGTGACACCGCTGGCACAGCTAGTAGTTTTTAATACCATGTTATTATTTTGACCAAGTAATTTTTACAAAATCCTAAAATAAGTTAAACACTTTTAAAAAACTGTATAGCGCGTGTGCGTCTATTATCACAAGGTAACAAGGTCGTTTAGTCCCGTTAGTATTATCTTATACGAATATATACAACTGAAGAGTTTGTTTGTTTGCTTGAACAAACGGGGTATTATATGGTATGGTGGTATTGATGAGAAATTATAAAACAGGTAAGTAGTAGTTGACTCATCGCGTCGCGTACACAATCACAAACCCGATCCAACTCACGGCCAGTCGCCTTTTACGACATTAGTGTGTCGCAAGGTCATAGAGCATACTCTACATATTATTTTTAACCAACCAACCGACCAACAATACCAACATTGTACAAAATGGTTTTAAATTGGGTCTTTCCGCTCATTAATTCAAATAGTTTTTCTTACCCTAACAAGACTCAGAAAACAAAGTTTAAATAGCGTCATTATATCCCGTCCGTCATTTGACACCCCTCTTTACAGGTGTGGTCAGTGGCTATTACGATGGAATGGGAGTGGGGGATCTAATTGCTGACGGGTGGGGTGTTTGAAAAATATTTAGGCACCATTCTTAGTGTTGTAAATGAAGTCCCTTCATTGTTGTAAAATAAACAAATAGAGTTTTTTTGCTGGCGAGAAAACCTATTTACAATGTTTATTTCTGTCTGTGTTTAAATAGAACTGTATATTTATTTTACGGCAAATACCAAAAGGTACACGATTCTGTACGAAAACTAAATTCTAATCTAGAAATTATCTAGAAAGTCTTATAACGAATGGAGCTTTTAAGGAATAGTGGTTAGATTAAAAACACACATAACGGATAAACACAATAGTGCTTTGAATAAAATTAAGCTATAATCTCTTTGATTATGGCAAATATCATGACGAAAATCTAAATCATCGGGTTCGCCATTATCGACTTGCTTTAATACATACATACATACATAACATCACGCCCATGATCCCCGAAGGGGTAGGCAGAGTCGAAGGGGCAGCAAGCCCCTTCAACCACATTCAGCCTTTTACGACATGCTAGGCAAGAACCACAGTTGGCATATTCTTTTTAAGTCCCAGACCAACATGGGACAGTGGGCTGGGTTGGATGGAAAGCTTGCTTTAATTAAATGACCAATAATGGTTAATTAACTGAATGCCCGGCCGAAAACAGGACGATGAAGGAGCTTACAATAATCACCTCAAACGCCCAAAAATACTTTTATCTTCTGAGCGTTGTATCTCGTACTTAGGCGGAGTCTGCTTAGACCATGATCCAGGATTTAGCGAGTCTGGTAATTACGTTGAAGCGACTGCCGATTTGACCTTCGTAATCCTAAGATAGGGGAACCAGACAATTGTTGGATCATGGTTACAAATCCAAAGTTGTTTGAATTTACAGGTTTCATCACGATGTTTTCCCTCACCGCCCAGATATAGGTATAAATACATTGATTAAAAAAATCCAGAGGGAGGTCCTCGGGTTTGAACCCACACCCTTCGGCAATAAGGCGCGATTTTTTTTACATTGAGCTACCACCGCTCCAAATAATTTATGTCAAAAGTTATTTTATAGGGAACTGTTGTTAAATTGAAGATAATTAAAAATCCCCAAAGTTAAGCCATGATCAACACCAAAGCGTAATAGGAAAACTTTGTTGAGTGTTTTAAACGTTGTTTGTTTATTAAACGTGCCATCGTAGTCACTTGTCAAAGTCTTCTGCGGGAAGCCATCTTGCAAAATGGCCTCGAGATCAGCACGTGGATATGTCATGTAGATAGATACCCCCGCGTACAAGAGGACTATCATTTTTAATCCAGGTTCCTTTTTAACAGTCCAAATTGTAAGACTAGATCTATATCTATACTAATATTATATAAAGAAAAGATTTGTATTTTTGTAATGAATAAACTCAAAAACTACTGTGCCGAATTCAAAAATTTCTTTCACCATTGGAAAGCTACATTATCCGGAAGTAGCAAAGGCTATATTTTATCCCTATATTCTTACAGGAACGGGAACTTTGTGGGTGAAAACGCGGAGCGCTGCTACTGAAATATAAAAAAATAAAAAGATTACCAGAACACCTACTAGATAGTACTTTAAAATAAAAATAAAAATATCGATAACGTTGACTCAAATTGCAGATTTTTTTTTGGCAAAATAGAGTAAAGACGTCCAGTTTATCAGGGTTTACTGAGAGAGCTTCAGATGTCTATTCAAATGTAATTGTTGAGTATGTGATAGTGTAAGCGACGAGCCAGCCACTTGTCACTACTTTTTCACAACCCAGCCCAGTTTTATTTTTGGCTGAAGAAGTATGTTGTGGTCGTATGACATTTGCATGCATTTTGAAATTGCTTTCTCTCTTTTTAGAAAGCGACTTTAGATTAAATTAAATTGTCATTAACATAGACTTCAAAAAGGCACATGCTTATAAATCGTCAGAATAAGATTATTATCTACCGGTTCAAAAAAATAGATTCTACCGAAATGAAACCATACATAGGTACATATGGCGTTTATTGTTATCATAGATTTAGTCAAAAATTTCTAAATCTATGATTGTTATAAAGGTTTATTCTCTCATTATAATCATTTAAATACAACTAACAAACTCATGACTAACAACTATTCACTTGCTGTAAATCACTTACCGTTTATCGGAAATCCTCACATGATTTTCTGTCCGAATTTTAGCAAGTGAACGACGCTTTTGACTTGGTAATCCTGCCAATTACAATAGCTGCTTGTCCCTGATCAAACCCAAGACAACCGACTAAACATACACTGTTCCACATTCCATCCATCCTTGAATCCCAGGGAAGTGGTCTGAGAAACACAAGCGCTCAAGTAGAAACAACATTTTAATTCGCTCTGTGAGAATCAATATTTACTGCTTATTTACATTCAGTCACGATTTCACTTTTGGTGTACCGGGTAGACTTTATTAAGCCAAAATGAAATATTATCACGGTATCATCATCCTCTTGCCCTTCTCCCAGTTCATCTGGTGTCGGCGCAGCATGTCTTCCATTTCCATATGTCCATATTATCACGGTATACAAAAAGAAAAACATTAATTTTTTTGGACAGGCCCGCTGGTGGATCGTCAGTAACCCTGGCCACAAAACAAAGGATCGCGGGTTCGAATGCCGATAGAAGCAATGTTTCGTGTGATGAACATGGACATTTATACTCGAATCATGGTCGTTTATAAACGTTTTTAAGTCTATCCGTTCACCTAGCATTCATAGTAAAAGGTCATTCGATTAGTTTGGAACTAGGGAATTGGTGTATTAGTTTGGAGAATTTGTTTATTTATATTCGGCTAAAAATGGTTAAACGACTTTTTACATCACCATTTTGGTTCTCCACCTACGTAAGGTGACTAAAAACCATTAAAGACATGCTTTAATGGTTTTAATTCCCGTTCCCGTGGGAATGTGGAGATACAATATAGCCTATATTACTCGCTGATTAAGTAGCTTTTAATTGGTGAAATAATTAATCAAATCGGTCCAGGAGTTCCGAATCCAATTCAATGCAAACAAACAATAAAAATCGTTCCTGTTTATAATATTAGTATATTATATTTTTAGATAACATCGCTATCTTCTAAGGTTAAATAAAGAGCACTTGCCTCAGCCAAGCGTCACATTTATTGTATTTTATTTTGGTTATGTTATTATATAATATTTGTTGACTCTTTTTGAATATTACGGGAAGTGGTATCTTCCTGGTCCTTTGGAAGGCTTGCATGGGGGCACAGGCCCGACATAGAGAGGGCCCTTAAGACGTTCTAATATGAATGCGTGATGGAGTACTTATTATTATTATTATGTCTCTTGGCACAATCACGGGACAAGCCCGGGCCTTTGAGGCTTGCATGGGGGCATGGGTCCAACATGTAGAGGCCTTTTGAGAGTTCGATCTAAATGTGTGATGGAACACCGGCCGGGTGTTGCCCTTAGTTGCAGTATAAAACATACACTCAAGGGCGACATCCGGCTGATGCAGGACTATTGCGAAAAAGGGAAACTAAAAACCGGGGCTATGGAGGGAGGTTCTACTATGGACAGGAAATTGGGCTATGGAGTGAGATACCGGACATCTGCCATCGAAAATTTCTCACAAATATATTAAGTTGGCAGACGGTGACTCGCCGCTTGTTAATCCAAATTGTGGGCCCCCCAACTAGCTGCCATATGGGCGGCAAGGGGGCAACACTAGAAAGCAGCTAAGGTTGTGGAGAGGTGAGACTGCGGGGCGCAAGATCCTTATACAGTCAAGTGCCCCCGGCGTTATGACATTTTACACTTCCAACCTGGAGCATAGGTTCCGCTCTTGCGAATCCACTCTGGCCGGCCGGTCAAGGCAAGCGCAGAGGCGGGGGGTGTGTAACTGTCTGTAAGTGTGTGTATCGCGCATGTCTGTATGGTCCCCCTGGAGGTAGGGTCCGTGGTGTCGCCACCCACCAACGGCTCGCCACAAGCCGCCCTGCGGAGACTGACTGCACTGACGGGAGTTGTTGCTCTTCATGGTGCGAAGCTCACCAACTCTCGCCAGCGGGCGATGGGGGCGTCACGTCCCTACGCCTTTATTATTATTATTATTGTAGTATAGATTAAAAGAGATCAACCACGCGTTCAGTTAAACACCATCCAAATCTTTATTATCCCCGTAGCCAAAGTAACTTCCGAGTTATTTTGACCCAGTGTTATTTAATAACCGAAATTATTCCCCCGAGTGTTCATTTAAATACAAATTGTTTCAATTACAAACCCGCCGTGATCTCGCCAAAAGCATTGCTAAAGTACCTACTGTGATTATATTCTACCTACACAAAGCAGAATTCCGGGAAAAGTTATCTTACACCCATTTAACAATAATACGAGGCTTCGGAATCGACGGAATGAAGTCGAAGTAGAATTGTGTTTGTGGAGATGTTGAATCGGAAAAAATATCGATTGATTAGAGTTTGTTTAACTGCGTCGTAATTTGTTTAAAAATGCCACCATTTTTACTTGTCTATGTCAATCTGACACTTCTACCCCGTTCGCGCTCTTTTGCTATTTGTTCTGTTCAATCTATATTTAATAAATAAAAGTCCTAAAACCAACTAACTAACTTAACTTCACGCCACTTCCCTAGCGGGGTAGGCAGAGAGAACAACAAAAGTCGTAAAAGACAATATCCGCTTTAGTTACATCACACTGCTCTGTTTTTGACGCGGGGAACACGGGGTAGTCGTAATTTACGGCCAATAATGGTGCTAGCCGGGGAATACCCACTAAAAACCACAGTACGCCTAATCGCCCATATGGAGGTGTTATGGGACTTCGATTAATCCTCAACAACGCGACACCTCCGGCCTGTAACAAATCAATTGACTGTCGCCTACACAATCACAAATCCAATACCTAGTACACTATTATTCGCCTTTTATGTCGAACACATATCTTAGGGTTACGAAGGTCAGACCGGCAGTCGCTTCAATGTAATTACCA
Source organism: Glyphodes perspectalis (assembly GCA_951394215.1). Lineage (NCBI taxonomy): Eukaryota > Metazoa > Arthropoda > Insecta > Lepidoptera > Crambidae > Glyphodes > Glyphodes perspectalis. The sequence goes on from OX596215.1 coordinate 14,316,751, forward strand.
GACTCGCTAAATCCTGGATCATGGTCTAAGCGGACCCCGTCTAAGCACGGGACATAACGCTAGGAAGATGATGATGATGTCGAACACACACTTCATTATGTTAAAGTCTCAGACCAACAAGGGATAAAAATATCTCCAGAAAATGTCGATAGCTTTCGACATGCCTAGTGGGAACGGGCAACGACTCATCTCGTTGATTGCTGTTAAGGTAACGTCTTCTTCGCGAATGGAGCCTGGCGAGTACACATATATGTAACACTGCGCTACGACAATAGGATATTTTAATACAGCACTTTATACCTGAAGAATTCTGTTAAATAGGTTTCACTTGTAAAAATACCAAATATGATATCTGTAATAAGTATTATTATAATATTTACCAATACTGCGTAATCATCTCGTGGCTTAAATTGTCGTTTACGTCCTATCGACAAGCAACAAGTTTAATTTTATGGCCAAAATTCTCTCGTGAGTTTGACAGAATGTGAGTTGTATCTACCGAACCGATCCGTTTGTAACGTCATTTCGACACCATATCAGTCTATGCAAACTGAAACGTTAACTCGTAGCGTTTAAGCGGGAAAATATATTGTTTTAAAATGATCTTTTATCTTCAAATTAAACTATTTCACTGACAAAAAAATAATATATTTTATGTAAATTTTGTGCCTACCTACTTATATTGTAAAAAATGGTTAAAAAAAATGTAAAATACCCGATTGCGCCAAATTGTTACACTGCGTCGGATGTGTCAACTTACATAACTAATTGAAAGTAGATCAATCGAACTGCGCAAGTTCCGATGAATTCCTGACTATAAATAGGTAAACATCAGAAAGATGATTGATCTAGCCGTTGCTGGATTAGGCTGTTTATTACTTGTTTTACTGCATAGTTATTATTTGTTTATCTAGACATATTAGGATTTATGGTTAACTTTATGATGAAGTGTTCATCTGCAGTGATATCTAATCTAGGTATAGATTAATAAAGATTACAAATTTGTAAAATATGGCATTTAAAAGAGTAACTATCGAGTTTCTTGTCGGATTCTTCTCGATAGAGTCTACCTTCCGAAACGGTGGTAGTATTATTTCTTGTCCTTTTTTTATGTAAGTATATTGACTATTTATAAATGCTTTCTTGAAGCCCATATAAATAAAGATATTTTGAGTTTGAATTTTGAATTTGAATTTAACACTGAGCTATGACAATTGCGCTAGCTCAATTCATGCGTCGGATGCTTCAACTCATTTCATTGAAATGATGAATACTTACCCTACTGTAATAATGTCCTCCTAACCGATATCGGTCTAGGGGTTCGCCGTCCTTTGGAGGCTTTAAAAGGGGTACGTAGAGCCATAAGTTTGAGAAACCCTGCACTAGACCAACGAGGCAGTCCCTACTGTAAATAGGCAAACGTCAGAAAGATGATTGATCGACCCGTTGCGAGATTGTTATATTATTTTTAACGGGTTACTTTAAATGTAAGCCCACACAGATGAAAACAACTCAGCCAAATAAAAATTGTAACAAGTTAGTAACTATATACATATACTATGGCTGCCTCCGGAAGCTCTTTGGTAGTGTTGCCGAAATATCGATAGTTTTGCAATCGATAGTTTAACGGCCAAATCATCTATACAATCGATAGGACAATCGATAGTATCGATAGTATCGATACTAGCGATAATCTATATTATACGATATTGAAGAGCAATACTATCGATAGTATCGATACTATCGATTTTCATCAACTATCAATAGGCTATCGATAGACAATCGATATTGCCCTATCGAGCGGCAACACTACTCTTTGGTCTCAGTAAATTCGAAATTTCAAATTTGCCGCCCCCAAAACGTTTCCGCCAGGGCGGACCGCCCCCCTTGCCCCCACCAAACTACGCCCCTGTGGCTGCGGTACTCTTTAGTCCCACGTTCATGACCAGTGCACCTCTGTAGATTATCTTCTTCAGAACAATGCGGAGCAATGAACTGATTCAATTACGCTTTACACAGGATATTTTAATTATTGAAAACAAGTAACACATTAACGCTAAGCGCATATAGCCAGAGCATATAAGTGCGAACGTAACTTAACACTGGCGGCTTCAGAATGTTGGTTTGGGTGGAACTTGATCCATTTGTAAGTACGCTGTGTCAAGGTTACAACTGTTCACCAGAGCTAAGTGCGGTAATTAAGCAAAATGAGGTCTTAGCACTTTAGTACAATCTCAAACCTACATAAATATGGATGATAAAATAAATGCTATGAAAAAAGGATTTACCAGTTTTATTATTTGAAATTTTTGCAGACAATGCAATACAAGGATGTTATTATACGGACTGGCCGTATTATTATTAATTTGCTCCTACGGTGCTAACAGTTACGCCAAAATCAACATGGAAACCGGACCAACACGCAGTATAAATCCTACTGGATATGGATGTATGGATAGATGTTTGTTACTATTTCACAATAAAACTACTGAATGGATTTAAATTAAACTTTAGAATAATATAGCTCATACACCGGAATAACATATAGGCTATGTTTCATCGATGTATCACGCGAGAGAAGCCGCGGGCAGGAGCTAGTCATTAATAAATATCTACATTTGTACATGTTATATTAGGCTATTGTATGCATTCGGTGCGCTATCTATACTTATAATAAATCTGTAGAGAGGTCAATTCTGTACATGAAATATATTTTCAAAATAATTATTAGGGGGTGATTAGTGATCGATACTGATGCCAAAAATGCAATCAGTAACCTTTTTGTCTGTCTGTCTGTCTGTCTGTATGTTCCTTATAGAAACAAAAACTACTCGACGGATTTTAACGAAACTTGGTACAATATTCTTCATACTCCTGGGCAGGTTATAGTATACTTTTCATCACGCTACAATCAATAGGAGCAGAGTAGTGAAGGGAAATGTTGAGAAAACGGCAGAAGTTACTCCATTTTTTAAGCTTCCGTCGCGTGTGCAGCCTTAATGGTTAAAGTTACATAGAAATAATGTATGACGGAAAAAGTCTTTATAATATTAACCATAAACGCGGGTGATACCGCTGGCACAGCTAGTCGAATATATTTTTGTACGATAGCACGTGCTGAATACATAGGTACAACAGCATTATTTAGTTCTACAGTAGAACTCCTACTCAGTAGTCTCAGTAGAACAAATGGAAACAAATGTTATTTTGCATAAACCGTGCGTTGTTTTGCAGAACGATAATATGCACCACAAACATGAATACTAAAAGAATTCCTTCATCATTGAATATCCCAAATAGTGAAGCTTATCGAGAATAAATATCATAATGTAAGGACCGTGCCACAAGGCGTTCGGTTATCTCTGCCTACCCCGCCAAGGAAGTGGCGTGAAGTTTAGTCAGTTACTCGTAAATATAACACGTGAACATAGATCTGATTCCAAAGTAATTAGCTTGAACACTTACGGTAATAAGAATTAACGATAGTACCTCAAATACCCAGAACATAGACCAAAACGGTCATAAAGTGTCTGCTATAACTGGCGTACATACACACATACCTCTACGCCCGTAATCCTTGAGCCCCATTCAATCATTTTTGATTGAGATTGGTATAAATTAATTGAGGCAAGTTAGATTTATTTATTTTAACTGCCTCGATGACGCATTTGGTAGTGACCCTGCCCCATGCGCCATGACAAACATTTCGTATGATGAATACTTGTGTTTGTTCTGTGTCTGGGTGTTAATATCCAATATTTAAGTATATATTTGTAATGCCACTGTTGATTCTGATATCCGTAACACAAGTGCTTAAGCTACTTACCTCGGAGTCAAATCAATGTAGGTATGTGATGTCGTCGGATATTTATTATTTATTTATTTGTTTACATCACATTAAATTCCCTCCAAGGTAATTTTAAACTATATTTAGGAGTACTATAAACGCTCTGAATTTAATTTGAAAGTGCTTTTAATAAAATACTCACTTAAAACCAACAATAACAAAACAATCTAAAACGCAGATGCCAGATATTCTTGGGGAATAATTTAAGTAATTTTAGACCAGCACTTTATTGGCATCAGTAGAGCGGTGGCAGCTTAATGGTAAGAACACGTACCTCTGGATTTCTCAAATCTATGTACGTATCTATAACACTATCTCGGCGGTGAGGGAAAACATCGTGATGAAACCTGCAAATTCAAATAACTTTGAATTAGGGTTACGAAGGTCAGATCGGAAGTCGCTTCAATGTAATTACCAGACTCGCTAAATCCTGAATCATGGGTCTAAGCGGACTCCGTCTAAGCACGGAACATAATGATGATGTCATTGTATATACTCAATGTTAGGAAAATATGGATTACCAAATTGAATTCTGTGATATTCGAAAATTGGCCTTACTGCGAAAAATTTTTACGTGATAATTTTTCAAGTAAATTCATTAATTACACTGTTATTTTCAACCTGCTTCTTAATTTTTTTATTAAAATCTTTAATTTAAAAGTGTCCGGAAAATTTTGTAAATTCTTTTCGATTTTTCGTCGTAAAACTATTAAGAATTAAATTGCAGATCAATTCATGAAAGAAAAAATACTTAAGTAGGTACATACCTGGTTGACTTAGAAAAATAACACTCGAATGCTTATAACGGCGTAGTGATCTCAATTATTAACTGTAATGCGATACTGGTACCTACATTTTAAGTAGGCACTCTTAGACTCAAAGACTCTCTTAAGTACCTACCTCTATTGCCAAAGTAAAAAGAAGTGGAATTTAAGTTATTTCGAGATACTTAATATATTTTTTATTAATGTACATTTGATGGAAAAAGCAATAAAATATTACAGTAATAAGTACTAAATATCTATTTATTAGTTGTTTTTGTGTAGTTATTCAAATAGCGGTATAGTTGTAATTTCGTGTCCTATGGTATTTTGTCTATGGAAATAATTACATAAGCTCTATATCATATTATCAGATACATCAGCAATTGTTTTTAATTGTTGCCGATATTTTTCACTTAAATCGAGATATATGTAGTACTTATATCTCGATGATTTAAATCTTATATATAAAATTCTCGTGTCGCGGTGTTTAAATTAAATAAATTCTTCAGACTGGCACACCAATTCCCTAGTCCCAAACTAAGCTCATAAGCTTGTGCTAAGGATACTAGGTGAACGGATAGACATACTTAAATACTTTTATAAACATCCATGACTCGAGTACAAATATCCATGTTCATCACACGAAATAAGTATTTGCTCCTAGCGGGATTCGAACCCGCGACCCTCGGTTTCGTGGCCAGGGTTTCGTACCATTCGACCAACAGGCCAGTCAGACCCGTTTGTTACTAAACTTCTTCGAAACGGCTTGACTGATTTTTATGAAATTTTATGTATATTTGGTAGGTCTGAGAATCGGTCGTAATCTATTTTTCATACCCCTAAGTGATAAGGGTGGTCCCTCAGAACAATAACTAAAGCAATTGTTCTGAGGGTGGTCCACCCTAAAGCTGTAACTTGAGAACGGCTTTACCGATTTCGCTAATTGTTTTGTAGTTGTATTTGTTATTAACAGGTGAAGATGAAAGAAAAAAATTAAAAAGTTGCGTGGAAAAAAAAAATGGGTATTGAAAATCCGAGAACGGGGCGTTACGAAGTGCGCCGGGTCAGCTAGTAGATATTTAGAAAAATACTGTGTATATGGTAAGTACCTTGACACGTTCATCAACCTTCCTCATTCCTAGAATTTCAATTTGAGCTGACCTTCGTAACTTTTAGGTAGGGTAACCAGATAAAATGGAGCAAGGTAAAAATGTTTTCCCTTCAGCCAAGCTGATGGTAACGTCCATAAATTTGAAAAATTCTCGAGTATGTGCCCAGGTATGCGCCCGCGTCCATCACAATATGTATAGACACGTATTTTACTAAGCTGAACGTTTTTATAAACGTTTCGTAGCAGTGTAAAACTTCTTGGTCAAAAATATCTTCTTTCTCTTACAACTTGGGAGTAGGCATTGACCAAGATTTTAGGGGATAATATTACAACGGATGGAAACTATCGATTTCATCCGTTGTAATAATATTCCCTAAAATATTTGTCAATGCCTACTCCAGTCGGACTTTACAATAATCTACCCACCCTCTATATACCTGGATAAATACAATAAGTCACTTCTAAAGTTTTAAGTTCCTTAGGGACAAGATCAAAATTTTCCTGACCGACAGAATTACGCAAGCAATCATGGTTACTACGTAGCATTTGAAGGAGTCAAACTTCATGTTGTTTGTGTAAATTGGTACGTTTATTTTTGGTATTATACAGGGTTATTTTAGCATGTTCAAAACCACTTGTTTATTTTTAACTCATTTCTAAGAAACTAATTTAAAGGATTTTTTTACTTTCCTTATATAAAATAGCCTGAATTAATGTTCATACTCGACACAAAACTACATACAACATAAATCACGCCCATATCCCCGAAGGGGTAGGCAGTGTCCCACTTTGGTCTGGGACTTAAAAAGAATGTGCCAACTGCGTTGCTTGCCTAGCACAAACTACACAAAACTGTTTCAGTTATTATTGTGCGAACTACGCGCTCGCACTAAAAGTGGGAGTACTTCCGCCGAGCTAGGTGTTGCTTGCTCGGGGACCTAGGTCCGACTAACCGTCGCGGTGTAGGTATATATACTTAGTGGCGAGAATAACTTCGTCAGCGCGATGCAGGATTGTATGGGGTTTCTGCATGTTCGATTGACGTCATTTGATCACATATTGGAGCTATAATCTTGACTGTCTTCTGCCGCGCCAAATATTCTAAACTCTATGTTCATTATTCTTCCTAGAGTTATATCAAGTAACTAGTCCGCTTTGACTCTGGTCTTAAATGTCTTAAGTCCAAGATCCCAGGATGACATTACTCATTTTCTGATGAATAAAATGTGTGGTATATTTATACCTACTATAAACGTACTAGTTTGGGTAATGGGCCAATTCACGCGTACTTCATACATACGTAACATCACACCCATAATTCCCGAAGTGGTAGGCAGAGTCAAAGGGGCAGCAGGCCCCTTTAACCATTCAGGCAATAACAAAACTAGGCTGGGTTAGATGGAAAATTGTGAAAAAGTAGTTACAAGTGGCTAGCTTGTCGCCTACACCATCACATACCCAAAACCCGATATATAAGTCGCCTTTTACGACATGCTAGGTAAGAATGCGTACTCAAATTTTTTAAATCCCGCTAGTAACATCACTGCACTCCACGTGGGGTGGGGAGATGGGGAACCAAAAATCAAGAAAATATAGTAGTCCATAAAAGCAGTAATTATCTCGAGTGCAATGTAAAGATCCCTATAACTGAATTTGATATCCACAAAATGACTGCTGAAGCTTCTGTGGTCAAACTTGACTGGCCCGTTGGTCAAGTGGTCAAAGACCCTGGTCACGAAACCAAGGGTCGTGGGTTCGAATCCCGCTAGGGGCAAATGTTTCGTGTGATGAACATGGACATTTGTTCTCGAGTCATGGATGTTTATAAACGTATTTAAGTATGTCTATCCGTTCACCTAGTAGCCATAGCACAAGCATAAGCTTAGTTTGGGACTAGGGAATTGGTGTATCAGTCTGAATAATTTATTATTGTTATTGTGGTGTAAATTATTTTTAATCTCAGCATTCTACTTATTATTATTATTATTATTTAGAAATCAAATCAATGTAAATTAGCTGTATTATATTATTTGTTTATTACTTATCTTAAAAATTCTGAATGGAGTCCGATCTCAAGTTGAATTTCTAATGCCAGGTGATAGAATTACAATTAAATTGAGATCCCTCTTTCGACTAAACGATCACACCCACATATTGCAAAAGTCCCGAGCTATAAGATTCCACGTAATTGAAATCCTTTTTAACCGAGCTTAAAAAGGAGCTCCTCAATTATCTACTCTTTAGTCTATGGTCGATCTAATTTAATTTTGGTTGGACATCAAAAGCAAACATACCTAGAAACATTGAATAGAAAATGTAGGTAGGTACAGCGAATGAAGTGTCGTTTGGTAGTAAGTAATTCACACTTATTTGGGGGCGGCAAATTTGAAATAACTGCTAAACTTTCAAAGATTTATTTACTAAATCGGGTCCTGGGTTGCAATGGCGGTGCGGCAGAGGAAAACCGAATATTTGAACCGGAATTTGGCGGAAAAAATTGAGACTCGCTTCGGGCGAACCCACGCTACGCCACTGAATCCAACCTAGTTTTATAGCTAGCCACAATCTCACTGCGTCTACACTCCTTTCAATACACCACAATGCATCTAGAATTGTAAAATTGTAAGTAGTTGTTGCATGTTGCAGCCGCATATTTGACATCCCTGATCGACCGTTTATTGCGATATTTAGATCATGATAAAAACAACAGTAATTGTGAAGCACCGGATACGATATTACCAGCCCTTAATCCAGCCCTAAATCAAGAAGCTGTAAACACAAACCTAAAACCGCCCGAAGTATAAACAAGGTCAGGACTGAAATTTATTGCTAAACGGGCCTTTTTCTTTGAAATTACAACTTGAACAGAATTGTACTGTAACTTTCCGAAAGTTTGGAAGAAACTCAGCGAAAACAATTAGGTTCCGCCTACAACCTCACTTCGTCACAAGAGAGAAAGTTCTAACCAACTTAAATAAGCACTTGATTATTTAACAAACAACATACACTGATGGAGATTTCCGAAAAAAACTGTCTCAAAAGACTTAATCTTGGTCATAAAATGTCAACAGATATGATATTAAGTATTTTCGAAGTACTGGCCGCATCTTCGCCCGCGCGGAATTTAACAAAGAAAGTTTTATAATGTGGAGCCCTAAATTCTTAAAACAAAAAACAAGTAGCCTAAGTAGCCTGAGTTAGTCCTTGTAAAATGAGTATCTATCTGCCAGTGAAAGTTCTGTAAAAACTTCAGAACAAACAGATAGATTTTTTTGATAACATTACCGTACATACTTTCATGTACTTTTAGTAATACACAGACGTTACAATTTTATTAACTGTAAATATGCGGGCTTTGCTACGTTTATTTATTAAATTTTACGTAAAACTCATACAGAAATATTATAAATTCGGGCAATATTAATAACACAAAGCGATCTTTTGACTTGGATGCATTTGAATGGTTGCTTAATTATGAAGCCGTTGAAGTTTTATTCTTAGTTTCGCAAAAAGATCAAATCTTGGGATAATAAAGATATTTTGAAGGCTCCTTTGCAATGGCTATTTAATTTATTAATTAAATCACTTTGCAAAGTACCAGACCACGCAAAAAATAGCAGATTTACATTTGGTCCGTCTCTTTTATTATTTACTAGCTGTGCCAGCGGTGTCACCCGCGTTTATGGTTAATATTATAAAGACTATTTCCATCATACATGATTTCTATGTAACTTTAACCATTAAGGTTGCACACGCGACGGAAGCTTAAAAAATGGAGTAACTTCTCCCGTTTTCCCAACATTTCCCTTCACTACTCAGCTCCTATTGATTGTAGCGTGATGAAAAGTATACTATAACCTGCCCAGGCGTATGAAAAATAATTGTACCAAGTTTCGTTAAAATCTGTCGAGTAGTTTTTGTTTCTATAAGGAACATACAGACAGACAGACAGACAGACAGACAGACAGACAGACAGACAGACAGACAGACAAAAATTTTACTGATTGCATTTTTAGCATCAGTATCGATCACTAATCACCCCCTGAGAGTTATTTTGAAAATATATTTCATGTACAGAATTGACCTCTCTACAGATTTATTATAAGTATAGATTTATAACTAGGGTTACTCTATGCTTTGTGGTTCAGTATTATTTGTAACTAGCTGTGCCGGCGGTTTCACCCGAGTTTATGGTTAATGTTATATTAGCCTATAGTCTTCCTCGATTCTCTTACTCGAGACTAAAAATATCTTAGATAAACATCATACAAAAAAAGTTATACCAAAACAAGCAGTTTTGTATGTAAAAAGTACATAAAATTAAAAAAAACATACATTAATGGTCATATATAGATAATAAATTAAATCTACCTAAATTTTAAATTGAGCTTAAGAAATGGTTGACAGTAAACGTTTTCTACAATCCAAATGAATATTTTGTTACTAAACATTTTATTTAAACTAATTGATTTAACTTTTATATTGCATACCCGGTATGGGTAACTGTTGAAACTTATGTAAATTATATGTTACCACCTTTTGTAACACAGTTTTTGGCAATAAAAACATTCTAATCTATTATATTCTATTCGATCTCGAAAATTACAAAAAATCGTAGAACATACACGGGAGTTCAATCGATGGGTATTGATGTCCCCTTACTGCTAACCTTCGCTGGTACAGGTATCATGGGACACATCTACATTATAATGAACCTTGAGAATGTTTATGAACTCTCACTCAACATGGTGCTACTCACCATCGTGTAAAAAATTATAGAACCCCACAAGAGACACACGCAAAAGCTACGGTACATACATTTATGGTACAGTGAGACAAGCAATTCAAAACAAAATAAACAAACAATTCTTCAAATAAAATCTGAAATAAGACAGACGCAAATTACCGAGTCGCACAAAAACTCACCAAGGTTTAAACGGGACCTAAGCCGTGTCTCTAACAAATGCCTTGCAAAATTGTTTGTGCGCCATAAATTCGCCATATCACCGTGTCGGATATTAATGTGCACAAATGGCTCGGATTTATCCGCTGCTGTGATGAGGGTCCTTGTCGTGATTTCGTACTTTCTATGCTCCGCCACGCGATTTATTCACATACTTGTACCCGAATAAATAAGAAGGGATATGTATGTACCTATTATTTATTAAATGGCTTATGTAAAAATACCATACATACCTACCTATTAAGAATAAAACATTTGCAGCATTTTGACTGGTTCGATGGCGCATTCAGCAGTGACCCTGCCCCATGCGCCAAGCGTTGTGGCCTGCTGCCCTTTTGACTCTGCCTACCCCTTCGAGGATTGTGGGCGTGATGTTATGTATGTATGTGTACTTAAGTAACTATTGATAGCTGGTTAAGAATCATCATAGTCAACGTTGTAATTACTTAGGGCTGCCATCCGTCCGGGATTCCCCGGATTTGTCCTAGTTTGAAGGGGGTCCGGGGGCCGTCCGGAAGGGATTTTAAAGTATAACTGTCCGGGTTTTACTTTAAAACGGGGTTTACTTTTGATGTCAGGGGAAACCCAATTTTTTATTAAATAAGTAAGCGGAAGATTAAAATAAATCTTAATTAAAAAAAAAATTTATTTTTGTTGCAAAAAATATTTTTTCCGAGGTGTCCGGGGAAAAAAACATGTTTCGCCGAAATGTCCGTGATTTTGCCATATATATCCGGCGTCGGCAAATTAGGTGATGGCAGCCCTTTTTCAACACATAAAAAGTGATTTAAACTCATACGTTTTGAATGACTTAGCCGAAATCTCTTGACCATAAAACAAAGTTGATGTAAATAATTCAAAAACACACAGAATACCATGATACGTTCAACATGCTAACCCACAAAGGGCACCGCCCAACCAAAATTACACTCAGCAACGAGAAGCAATTATTTTCCGTAACTTCAAAAAGCGGAGATAATCATGAAACAGACGCTTTTAACCCCTCAAAGGGGGAAGTATGAAGTGTTTAAAACGTCTGATTCCCTGTTGCTTTGAACACGGGTCGACTAGACTTCACCCTCAGGTTCGGTCGGTCGTGGCTAATGGGTACACAGAAAAGTTGTAAACTGCTCGCCTGGAACAGTAGAATACATTATGTGCATTGTGCTTTCATTCTATTTGTCCCGTCTTTGTGTGAAAAATAATTTACTAACTGTCCCTTGCGTTGCATAATGTAAAAGCGACTAATGGTAAATTAAGTATTTGGTTTGTAATTACGTAGGCGACGAGTTAGCTAGCTACTTGAAAATACTAACTCAACTCTTATGTAAATTAGTAAAAGGAAACTGTTAATTTTTAGGGTTTCGGCCCCAAAGGATGAAACGGGGCCCTATTACTAAGATTCAACTGTCCGTCCGTCTGTCTGTCTGTCCGTATATCACCAGGCTGTATCTCATGAACCGTGATAGTTAGACAGTTGAAATTTTCGCACATGATGTATTTCTGTTGCCCCTATAACAACAAATACTAAAAAACAGAATAAAATAAATAATTTTTTTTTTTTGCTGTTTTTGGCCGACTCGCACTTGGCCGATTTTCACGTAACCTATTTACTTACTTATTTCTTAGATCTCGGACCTTATATCATGCCATCCGTTGTTGGTGTAACAATATACACATGCGTATGAAGGGTCCGTTGCAAAAATGACGAATGTCCAAAGGTTTATAAATCGATATGAAACATATTTCTAACATGGAATATATAAATAAGTACAATTATACAGTTGTTCAAAATCAAATAAATTATGGTCATTAATCAATACTGCAGTCGTGGACCCTTCATATGCAAAGACGTGCGAAAAGCTAGGCGCTTTGAAGACCATAAGGCCATAAATGCGCAACACAGATTACAACAAACCCGTTTTTAAGCTACCTTACTATAATAACTGTTTGTTAGATAAGTTTCAAAAATCTATAATTTATTGAAGATACAGGAGTTATGGGGTGAATTGGTTTCAGTTCAAGTTCTGCAAGGAAATGTTACTATTTATCTTTTTAACAATTCTGTGAAGGCATCCTTACCCATTCCCCTACTATCGCTAAGCGCGCTGCTTACCACTATGATCAAAACCAACGCTTTATGCTTTAATTGGTAACTAACTAACAAACTTACTAAACTTCACGCCACTTCCCTAGCGGGGTAGGCAGAGAGAACCGAATGCCATATGGCAAGATCCTTCCGCACCTCACTCGCCTCTTCAACATTCATGATCCTTTTCATACAAGCTCTACGGTTTTTATGACTCCTAACATCACCTTCAATTAATACACGACCATCTGGTCGTGGTAGGTGAGCCTGGGCCTTCCGCAGCTCCTACATCCGGTTTAATTGGTTCTGGGAAGAAATGTGACTAATATAAAATCTATTTCCTTGTTATAAGATCTTCGGAGATATGCATTGACCATTGTGCTACAAGCTAACTGCACCGATTACAAGTACAAGCACTATTTGTTCCGAAAGAAATAAGAAAAGACAGGTAAGTACTATCAGAGTGCTACTTCTTACACCCCGGAGAACCTATAAAAAGTCGCAATTGACAAATGAGAAACACTCATTTGTTTTAGAGCAATATGCCGTGAGAACCATTTTTGTTAAAAAAATATAAGAATTCGTTTATGCTTCAGACTTGTCTCCTGAGAAATAGTCAGACGATATTGTACCTCGATTTATCATTCTAGACTAGACAAAACATTGCAGGAAAAAGTCGTTAGTAAGAACGACAATAAGTACTCAAGTACTAAATAACCCGAAAATAACTATTCAATTCACTTGGAACTTTCCAGAAATATTTTTCGTTACATGCCAAGTTTGTGTACTGAGAAATAAATAATTGTTCGAACTGGAATATTAATCTTCTAGTTACCCTTCTAGGATTTATGCCTATGCTATAGATACACAACGGATAGACATGCTTGAATGCATTTATAAACTTCTACGACTCGACTAGAAACGACCGTTTCACACGAACATTTACCCCTAGCGTGATTAGAACCTGTCTTTGGTTTCGTAATCAGTGTCTCTAACCACGTATAAGTTATTACGGTCCATCTATAGTTCATACTCGTGATTAAATTAAAGTTGGTATCGAAGGCATAGAAATGACAACAATTTTTAGCAATTATTACTATTCAATATAACAATCGACGGCTAGATACAACGAGTGGCAACTTATATTTTGAGAACCTTTGGAATATATGAACAATCGTCGTGCTAGATAGCTCTTCAGTTTAAGATTACACGAGAGAATTGCATATCTATAATTTATGCAATCTGTTCCCTTTCACGTCCCTAAGGATTGCCTGGAAGATTTTTATCAAAAAGGTTCATCTGCAAATTTATCTCACTTCATCATTTATTCAGAAGTGAGCCAAGGAAAAACATTTGCTATGTATTAATTTTCGTGCTCTACTTCATAAATATATATAAATAAACCTTTGATAAAACCTTTATATATAATTAGATTTTAATTCTTCTATCTGCCTTTACGTATATTGCCTATATTATTTAATTATACAGGGCGAGTCCAGTCCTAAAAAAAGTATTTATATGAGGCTTTGTGTCCCTTCGTTGAAATGAAATTAAATAAAATGATCTTTATTATACATACATACATACAAATCATCACGCCCGTAATCCCCGAATGGGTAGGCAGCATGCTCCTCCACATTCAGCCAAAAATAAAACTGGGTTGGGTTAGATAGAAAATAGAGAAAAAGCAGTGACAAGCAGCTAACCTGTCGCCTACACAATCACACACCCACAACCCGATATACCATTAGTCGCCTTTTATGACATGCTAGGCAAGAACCACAGTTTGCATATTCTTTTTAAGTCCCAGACCAACAAGCGACAGTGGGCTAGGTTGGATGGAAATCTTTATTATCCGACTTCAAAAAAAGGAGGAGGTTTTCAATTCGACTTATTTTTTTTTATATAGGCTTCAACAAAGCACTCATAAATCGTCAAAACAAATTCAATATCAACTGGTTCAAAAGGTAGCTTCTACCGAGAAGAAACCAGCAAAAAACTTGATACTCTAAATTTACTAGTTAGTTTATCTACCTTATTTTTCTCACCAGCACTTTAAGACAAATCTTAAAGCCCATTTCAATGGGAGAAATTATAACGCAAAATGAGTATAATAAAATAACATTTTTTTATTGACCCCCTTATCTTTTTAGTCTTTTCTGCTCTCATAAAAATCTCAAACGTAATAATAATAATCTATGGTTTGATTCGGAAATGGATCCGGTAGATGGCGTTGGGTTCTAGAAAACAAACCAATATATGTCTCACTTTTCAACAGTCATCATCCGTTTCGGAATTTGACACTGCGGGTCAACATAGGATTCTTTTTCTTCTTGTTTTCGTTTCTGGCAACTCACTCCTGTTCAAGGATTACTACTGCTAAAAACCGCCTCGGTTGAAAACGGCTCGTCATTATTAAGTTCGATTATTCGGACATTATAACGATTATTCGTATAACAAGTGAATTTCAGGAGTCGCAACACTGCGATAAAGGACCTAACTACGTGACTTTGAAATGAGGTATAAATAAAACTTATTTGTTGCGTATATTGGTGATTTTACTTTGTTCGAAAGATTTAAATTTATTAGTAGTGATTAGGAATTGTACATTTTGTGATAAAATAGAAATAACTTCATAAATCCATGGTTTAATGGAAAAGGTTATTGAAATTGAGTGAGTTACGTTTGTACAAAGTTGTTTCGGTTTGAAAAATGACAAATGTCAAACGGTACTTCTTAGATTTGATGGACTATAAGACCCTTTATGACATGCTATATAGGCAAAATAAACAGTTGGCACATCCTTTTTAGTTCCCAGACCAACATGAGACAAATATGTCCTAGATATTTGAATACTTTGAATTTTGAAATTTGAATACGTTTGATGTTCACGCCGTTTAGGGTAATATAATATTGTCGGTGTCATCAGAACATTTACCACCGGCCTCAAAGACCATGAATTCTGTCTTCTTAGCATTATGCACAAGCCCATACTCGGCAGCATAGGTCTCACACACACACCGAATATAGGAACAGTAAGATAATTATTAAGGAAAAGCACACAGCAAATTATAATATTTGCTTCAATGTCTTTTCCGTGTTTATTTTTTAAGGAATATGTATGCCAATGAATGATGCAAAGAGATTGCTCTTTGAAATATAGCCTAATTTATTGGAATGGATCAAATGGCAGGAATGCACGGTCTCATGAACACAGTAGGTTGGCGTTTAAAATATCTCGATAAAGTGATGTTTTTTTTAAGAACGCAAACGTATTAAGGTTTGTTCCTGAGACAACTGCAAATTGACTTTACAAGACACTAGCGTAACTACGCTTGGCAGTTGGGTTTCAATAATATTATCTAACTTTTGCATGCCATTTGTCTAAATACGGATAAGTTTTACCTGAACATTTTTCATCTGTATTTTCGCAAATACAGGTGGTAGAGCTAATTTCGCAAATTGCTTCTAATTTCGCAAATATAGCTATTATTATTATAACTTCGAAAATATCTCGCTTGATCTCCAAGCCAGTTCGTAAAATAGTTGTATCGTAAAATTACTATGACATTTCGCATGAAGGCATATCAAATAACTCCCGCTCACAGCAATGAAATATTGGAAACCGACAAAAAAAAGAAAGCAAAAACGAAGCGAATGTCTCGTCTAAAATATTGCGTATTTTATTTACGATAACATTTTGTAGGTAGTACTAGTGATGACTAAATCGTATCTAGTTTATTTCGGCTTTAATACTAAGTTTTGTCATAATATAATTGGGAGCTAAATCGATAAGGCCCTTCTTTCTCTTCATATATAAATTGAAGAATCCTTTTGAATAAAAAATATTTTGAAAATCGGTTAACAATTCTCAGAGACGTCGAGTAACATACATACAAAAAAAAATGAGTCGAATTGAGGACATTCTCCTTTTTTTTGAAGTCGGTTAAAAATGGCAGGAGTGACTTGCTTGCGGCGACATATATTTGTGAAATCAAAACAATGCCTTATAGACTACTGGCCCATGTCCAAAATGGATGGGTCATATGAACCACCACGTGACGTATATAGGACAATATAAGAGCATAAAATAATAAGATTCAGCACTATGCCGTTACTTGTAAGCTGTCCAACTGAGTGCTGGTGAGAATTCAAAAGTGCCGGTAAAGTGAGTACATTTTGGTCATATATTTTTGTACGGCATTTTTACCATCGATAGATCCATGAAAAATAATATGAAAGCGCGCAGTGCCGTAAAAAAATGGTGCGCCACAAAGTCGGTAATTCTTTTTGATTTTCTGACAATTTCCAGGGTAAATTTGGTCATTTGATTCTTTTTTTATATCAAGTATACCACGAATTTAAGATGATTCGTGAGAGATTATTAATATACATTCAAATGAACAAAACTTCAATACTTCTTCAAATCACCCCCCGGACCACGGAAAAAGAGGGGGTTGCAACCCTCGATTTTTTCCCCTTGTCACATGATTTTTGTACGGCGTTGCGGAATAATGGATTAGAACCTGTATTGAAACAGTATGAAACTGATGCCGTCCAGGATCAAAATACCAAATTTACCCTAGAAATTGTCAGAAAGACAGAAACATGAAGAAAATATTTTATATTCATGTTTTGCAACTAAATTTTATAAATTATCTAAGAAATTACGTAAATAACTTATTTTATGGAAAAAGCATTCTATGAAAGTGAAATAATAACGTTCTTATTCGGTTTTATCTCTCAATCAGTCTAAATGATGCCTGTAGCGACATCTGTCTGTGTCAAGTTTATACGAAATCTAAAATGTATGTGACTGACCAGACAAGCTAATCCAGACAGAAAAAGAGTGAAAAGTCAGCTACAGCTACTTTTGTTGCCCAAAGTTACTAATTTCAAGAGTTTATTAACTTATTAAAGGTTAATTCGCCAGCTAAAGGTCTACAGAAAAGATTACCAAGTCGTAATAATTTTCTTAGCCTGGCGCTTTCTTTATTGCGAGGTGTTAATGAACACATTGTCTTCTTAAAACATTTACAGTATTCTTAAAACGTAGTACTTTATATACTCGCTTTACACAATGAGGTGCTGATTCCTACGCTAACATATGGAAGCGAGAGTATGGCAGAAAGAGCATGAAAGTAGTATAAACGCGGTCGAGATGCGTGCGCTGCGGAAAATCTGCGGTGTATCGCTCTATATTATAACCGAAAATGTATTTGTTGAGTGATAATTGTACCTATACCAATTTAAGCATTTATTTAGCACCGACTTCAAATTTATAAGTATTAAAATACGTATTACTTTAGCCTAAGCAAATTTATTGTTTACCTTTATTAGATTCGTTTTTGAAGTCGTTTTTTTTGATATACGACTTATTATGCAATTAAAGAAAACAATTGGCACATTATTTTTAAGTGCCAAACCAACATGTTAGGATTGTTTGTGATATATTGCATATTGTTACTTGTTTAATGTTTTTTTATTTACTTCAAAGACAAAATAAACCTAACAGAATGCCGTTAACATAATGAATTATATATTCGCCTCATGACCGGCAGAGGGGAGGGTAGAGACTACATAAATATAATCAAACGAATACAATTGGCATTCCAACCTAATTCTAAACATAACCTATATATGTCGCACAATATTGTCCCTTTCGAAGAAGCGAAGGCCGTTCCAAAAACAATATTTAACGTAGATACAATATGTAGGTACTTTAATTGGAATGAGTTAAATCAAAATCAAACAACTTTGATGTTGTTAACTGTTTAACTTTCTTGGAAAACGGTTTTTATAGATACACACTTCTAATTGAAAAGGAATGGAGCTTTACTCTTTATCTTTTGAAGGTTTTTTTAATATTTTTTCCTGATCCAAGCACGAGAATACGAGAATTTTACGATGATAAAACTCTGATATTCTCAAAGATAAGATTCTTTATTTTTTTTAATAAAATACACTCGAAAATAAAAAATATTGACTCGTTCAACATATTCAAAAAGCAACTGCTTACCTACCACAACACATAATCATAAACATAGCTATGTGAGAGCGTCGGACGAGCTTGCATTATTGTTTTTGTTTGCAGTTCTCCGATTGGAATGAATTGAACAATCCCATTGATTTATTTGTACAAAGAGCAAGCTATTGTTTTTGTTAAGCTTTATTGTTTTTATTATATTATTTTTATTTGTTTTGTTTTTTATTTTTCAAGCGAACGTCAACGAACGTGAAATAGTTATAATTTTTGTATTTAAGTTCTCATGTAAGTTGACATAATGTTTTTCTATACTTGTCTCTTCGGGGATTGCGGGCGTGATGTTTCTTATGTATTACGTTTGTAGTAACGGGAAATAAATAGCTTTAATTTTTAATGAAAGAAAAATATTTTTTATTTAATATAATTTTCATTTTAGCTAAATAAAAATTTAATACATCTTGATAAAATCTATGATTTCATCGGCACTCCGAATTGGCGTATTCATTATAAAAAGCGCGGATATATCGCTGTGATGGACGACAATGGGCATGCCCACAATCCTAACTGGACTAAGTACACACGCGCGCGGATGTGTCGCTGAAATGGACGACGACTCACGCGCAGCTTGCCAAGACCAAGGTCAGATGAAACGTTACACATTATGACTGGGTCTACTCCGGAGAGAGGTATGCTATATCACGTCTCTGAATTCTCAAATCTCAATCCCTACTTCCGACATATTCAGAGGAATATGTCGGAAGTAGAGATTGAGATGCTGGATCTACCAATTTCGTTGGGTCCAGCACAATTTTAGCTGTGCTAGATTCAACCACATGTGCTGGTTCTATGCCTCTGAATTGCCATCCCTACTAGTAACTGGAATGCTGGAACAAGCAATCCAGCTTGGTCCAGCACAATTTTGCCTTCTGGTCGTCCAGCACATGATGCTGGATGGCCCAGCAGAAAATGCAACTGGATTGCAATCTCTTGTCGGTAGTCTGAATTGTACTTATCTGATTTTTGGATAGCAGTGCCCAAATCTTTTCAAAAGATTGGATCCGCATCTGCAACCTAACCTGGGTAGTAAGTGGAGGAACTGTCTAGGGATCTGGTGGAGCATACGAGAGGCCAACATTCTTTAGCTCGCAGTCTTCTTGCATCAGATCGTTAAGCAGCAACTTCTTCAGAGCTGTACGTCGTACCTGGGAAGAAATGTGTTCTTTTTATACACTGACTAAGTAAATATTTGCTAACATATCAATGTCCAAATACGTCTTCATTCTAGCGTTACATTCCCTTTTAGTAAAATCCTACATACGTACATATCATCACGCCTGTAATCCCCGAAGGGGTAGACAAAGTCAAAGAGGCAGTTAGCCCCCTTAACCACATTTAGCCAGTAAATGAAATTAACCTGGGGTTAAATGGGAAATTGTAAAAAAGTAGTGACAAGCAAAATCCTATTGAAGTTTGTTGGTAGTACATAGCATCTTCTACAAAAAGGATTTTTCCAATAAAAAAGCTGGGTGACAACCCAGCTTTTCCCCCTTAGAAGGAGAGATCGGAATGAAAAGTTTAATCTGTCCTCCTAGTTACCCTTTCCCGTTTAATATGACTAGATGACACCCTGTCACAGTTCAAATAAGAATGTATTTGCTCGGCAAATCGCTCAACTCCAACAACGTCCGCTCGTAAAACTCCACAAAGCAATCCTTCACGATTCGTTGTGGAACTTCTAACGACGATTTGCACTTCAAAAAGTTCAGCGCCCAGCGCGCTCATGTGTACATTTGTGCATCAAAGTATGTGTGTAACTAGCTATATAGACTAAGTTCCTGTTGCCGGAATATCATAGCCGGATTATGCATTGCACAGATTAGACAACTGCCTAGGGCTTTGCATCGGATAGCCCGCGACCCGAACAAAGGGGTTTTTAGGGAAAAAAATGGGCCCCGACCTCATAAATCCGGTTCTGGTACCAAAATGAATAGGCTACAAGCTAGCTCCATGTCACACATCTTTGTAGTGTTAGACCATGTTTCATGATTTAGCGAGTCTGAAAGCACGAGAATTTTTATCGGTCAGTGACGTAGTTATAGTACCTAATTATAGTCACGTGGCAGTTTGGAGCGTTTTGGCGGGAATCCTACAATCTAATTTTAATTACGTATTTTTTTATTGAAATTTGCCGTATTTTTTCATGAAATTAATATATTCGTATTAAATAGGGCCTTTCTATGAAACAAAATTAATTCCATCAATTAGTCAACATTCCTATTCCATTTGGACGACTGCCAATGTGATCTTCGAAATGCTTAAGATAGGGGAACTAGGTAATTTTGGATCATACTACTTTTTTATAATGTTTCCATCTAATTTTATTTGGATGTCTACTAGCTGTGCTCGCGGTTTCACCCGCAATTATGTTTAATGTTACATAGCCTATAGCCTTCCTCGATAAATGGGCTATCTAATACTGAAAGAATTTTTCAAATCGGACCAATAGTTCCTGAGATTAGAGCGTTCAAGCAAACAAACAAACTCTTCAGCTTTATAATATTAGTAAGTAAGTAAGTAGGTATAGATTTAGCTGAGACTGGTTTAAATGCACTTGCTGCTCCTCAAACTCTGTCTACCCCTTGGGTAATTGCAAGTAAATTATATTAAATCCGACTGGCTGTGGTCCTTCGCCGTGGTACTAGTCTGCCCTACACTAGAGTGCAATTTAAAAGCCGGAGGCGCGGAGGGAGTGCAGCCCTCGCCCGCCTCAGGTGCTCGGGCGGCTGAGGCTGGTCGCCGAGGTGCCAAAGGTGCCGATGGCGATCCAAAAAGCCGAAGCTGCGGAAGCTCGACTAGGCGCCTGAGGCTCGTAACGCAAGGGCGAAAGGGCTGCACTTACCGCAGCGCCGGAGAAGAGCAGAAACTATTGCATGCATGCATGACTGCTTGCATGCATGCATGACTTCTTGCATGCATGCATGCCTGCTTCCATGCATGCATGCCTGCTTCCATTCATGCATGCCTGCTTGCATGCTTGTATGCATGCTGCTTGCTTGTCTGCATGGAATGTTTTAGATTATAAATTATAAAAAAATTATACGCTAATATAATAAGATTAGGGATTTTGCCGGTTATTCTTATTAAATATATGCTTTTTGAATATAATGACTTTTGAATGTTATGGCCAACAAAAATGATGCCTTCCATAACTTAAGCTTATCAAAATTATGCCTTTCTATGATTATGCCTTACAGGTTTCGGCCATATGATATTATGCGTAACAAAGTTATGCTATAATGGCTTATGGCAAGTGACTATTATGGCGAGTAGTATTATGAATTGTCAGTTTATGGCGTAAAACATTATGCGTTTCAATAGGTAACCAATTTATTCTGCGTTCGCCCGTACTATAAAGGACAGTAACCATCTACCTAGGGACACGTGTAATGCGGACGAACCACTTGCACACCTTAGTAAACAACTATGTCAAATGTATTCAGAAAACAGTATCTGCGTCTGCAACGTACGAGAAAGTTTAATAGGAATTATAACTTTCAGTTGCCCCTTTGGATAACTTCAACTTTATAACGCTTCGATCTAACTTTCAAGGTATGCATTGTCCACTACCTACATTGTAATTTGAGTATAACATTCATTACCTTCTGAATTTTAGAGGAACTAGAGGAATTAGAGGAGGAATTTAGTCACATTCTGACTGGCCCGTCGAATGGTCAGAGACCCTTGCCCCTCGCGGGTTCGAATCCCGCTAGGAGCAAATATTTCGTGTGATTAACATGGACATTTGTACGAGTCATGGATGTTTATAAACGTATATAAGTATGTCTATCCGTCCACCTAGTATCTACAGCACAAGCATAAATTTAGTTTGAAATACTAGGGAATTGGTGTGTCAGTCAGGAGAATTTATTTATTTTATTTACATTTAAAACGCAGCAGGCGTTAAATACATTAAGCCTATTGTCGCTTCATTATAAGAAACGGTAACATGAAAATGTTAAATCAGTAATAATATATTCCAAGTAATGATATAGTCTATACCCACTTTATATTATAAAGAAGAAAGATTAGATTGTTTGTTTGTATCGAATAGACTCCTAAACTACTGGACCGATTTGAATAATTCTTTCACCAAAGGAAAGCTACTTTATCAGCAAGTAACATAGGCTATATTTTATCCCATTATTCACACGGGAACGGGTACTATGCTGGTGAAACCGCGGGGCGCTGCTAGTATTTAATAAAGTTGTATATTTTTCCTTCGCCATCTCATAATACATTGTAAACGAAGCCTAATCTCGACTACCACGAACAAGTTAATCTGAAATTCCACTTCTGTGCTACACTGTACACCCACTGTACCCTAATCGACATGTTTGTCGTAATTTGTCAACTAGGCCACGAAACAAACCACTGCAATAGCTACATTGTATTAGCTTCTCGCTACTTCCCAAGTAATTAAGCAATGCCTACACCTTCTACCCGGAACTGCAATGTTTGAATCGAGTTTTAATCGCATTACGCAGAGCATGAGGGCTGTTATCCAAGTTACGACTTTGATCTGCTAATATAACCTTACGTAACAGCACAGAGTAATAATATACTACGTACAACAGAGGGTCACTGCCCATACTTGAAAAGATACTGCTATAACTCGCGCAAGAACAGCAGCGACAGTGGTGAGTAATTGGAACTACAGCAAAGTTTAGTCTGTATGTCACGAACATTACAAGATGGCGCTACAAGCAGAGGTTACTTGTTTCTTAGTAATAATACGCCATCTGTGTAAAATTCATGGTTTTAAAACAAATATTATTTTGGTTTGCTTCTGAAGAAGTAATTTATATTCATGTTTTTCACCAAAAGTCAATAAATTATCTAAGAAATGACGTACCTAAATAACTTATATTACAAAAAAAAGCATTTTTTAAAAGTGAAATTATAACGTTTTTATTCGGTTTTGCCTCTCAATCAGTCTAAATAATGCCTGTAGCAACATCTGTCTGTGCCAAGTCTATACGAAATGTAAAATGTATGTGACTGACCAGACATGGTAACAGTGACGACTATAGACATGGAGAACGTGAGCGTTAGCTCATATAAGTTGGTGTGTCACTCCTTGAAGGGTTCATCTGACTAACACGTGGAAAAGCAGGATGCTACCTGTCATTCCTGTCCCCCAGAAGAGAGCCAGCGGTGCCAGTCGTTAAAAAATATTGGCTTAAAACTATGGTAGTCGAGGCTAAGTAGAAGTACTCATGACTCGACACCCATTTGAAAAATTTACTTGGGTAGAACTTTCGTCTTTTTGTAGCAAGCACAGCATGGCTGCAAAACAGTGAACCTTTCAGCGCCCTAACTATTTACATACTTTTGCGAGCCAAAACGTTTTAGACTGGCTCGATGGCGCATTCGATAGTGACCCTGCCCCATGCGCCAAGAGTTGTGGGTTCGATTCCCACCCAGAACAAACATTCGTATGATGAATACTTTTGTTTGTTCTGTGTCTGGGTGTTAATAACCAATATTTAAGTATAATATTTGTAATACCGCTGTTAATTCTGATATCCGTAACACAAGTGCTTAAGTTACTTGAAATGATCTTTATTTATATAGGCTTACAAAAAGCACTTATAAATCGTCAGAACAAAATAAATATAAATATAAACCGGTTCAAACAGCAGATTCTACCGAGAAGAAACCGGCAAGAAACTCGATAGTTACTCTTTTAAATGCCAAGACTTAATAGCTATTATGTAGTTACAATATTTTTTTTTTTGTCAATTTAAATCTATCAGTGCAGACGAACAGCCCATTATGCGACTGGCCATATATTCTTATCATTTAAATAATCTTCTACCTTATAGTAGCCCTTTTTAATCAAACAAGTTTTAATATATAATTTAAACTTATGCTCAGGTAGATCAGTGAGACTTTGTGGCAGCTTATTAAACATTTTGATACTTAGACCAATAAAAGAATTACCACTCCTATGAAGTCTATAACTTGGAACAGCAAGCTTGTGTTTATTCCTAGTGTTAAAAGTATGTGTATCTGATTTTTTAGCAAACATGTGTATGTTTTTGTACACATATATGATACAGTCCAGAATGAACTGCGAGGCTATTGTTAAAATATTGATTTCCTTAAATATTTCTCTAAGTGAATCACGTGGTCTGAGGCCGTATATGGCCCTGATGGCTCTTTTCTGCAATATAAAAATGGCTTGAATATCGGCCGCAGATCCCCACAGCAGCAGACCATATGACATCACACTGTGAAAGTAACTGAAATATACCAACCTTGCCGTTCCAATATCAGTTAGACTCCTTATTTTTCTCACTGCATATGCAGCTGAACTAAGTCTCCCTGCCAGGGCAGCAATATGGGGAGCCCATTGAAGTTTTGAATCTATTGTGATTCCAAGGAACGTAGTAGAATTAACAACTTCAATAGGTTCATTATTCATAATAATATTAGTGTCAATTTGCCTTTCATTGGGCAATGAAAATTTAATACATTTGGTTTTCTTGGCATTTAGTAATAAATTATTGGTTGCCTTACTTACCTCGGAGAGCCTCAGATCAATGTATGTGATGTAATCGAATATTTATTTATTTATTTAAAACATATGGTTAATACTTATAACATAGTAAAATATTTATATACTAGGTACAACCCGAACTCAGATTACCTGGAAATATGGCAAGAAGACGACGAAGCGTAACTGGTCTATTTTGGGAGGAATTGACATCCATTTCATGTTATAGCGATCGAACCAGAAAAGTCGAGATAGAGACAAATATTGCCATCTGGTGGCCAGTTTTCGAAACCTCTTATTTAAGGTTGCTATGAGTCGCTGGATTGGATTAAGTTGCTTTACTGCATGAGTCCACCAGCACCTCTCACCCTAATAACACGTCTAAATACCGCAGCTACGTAGTAGGGATGGCGATCTGAGATCGATTAATCGAAAAATCGAATTTTCAAGCTAATTAAATCGATTTTTTAAATCGATATGTAGTACTGGATCGATTCATTGGATCGATACATCACCCTTTAGAATCGACTTTCGATTTTTTCTGTTTTGGTATAAACCATACAATTAGTTGAAGGTGCCTGTAGTACTACTCAAAAACTCGCGAGATGGCTGTGTTTAGTCTCCTTCGCCTAACTTCTCTTCAATAAAAAAAAAGTTGAGTTTATTATTGTGGATTGGATCCCAGCAGACTGACTGTTGTTTTTAAAAAGTTAAGACAATATGGGAAATATAAGCTAAATTATCTAATTGCTTTATGACCAAATGGAAATAAATGCCTCGTTGTCTACTTAATCTGAATCTTTGATATGGTGATAAAAATAGTTGTTATAATCGAATTCCCTGATTAAAAGATCGTTAATTTTATAACAAATAAATTTATTATAATGAAGTATCGTTAATCATAATAAAATTTAAAACAAGACATGTCTTGTTTTTAATCTAATTTATTTATACTTACATTGTAAAAGCGAATTTGAAAAAAGATCGATTTTTTGGAAATCGATCTTTTAGACCTCGATTTTTTTGTGGATCGATTCATCAGGTCACGATTCGAATCGATTTAAAAATCGATCTTTTTCGGCGAGAATCGCCATCCCTACTACGTAGCTACTAAGTGCCCAAGATTTAATTTAAGCGATACGAAGGTTTCGTTTGGACAGAAACGTAATAACGATGCCACGAGGTAGCAATTTCTTTAAAAGGGTCCGTGTTGCGGAACTACATTAGTTATAGGGTGATGTATAAGGTTGTAATAGCCATTAGACCATTAGGCTGACGTATTTAAAGGCGTAGCCATTCTTTCAACAAGGGAGGAACCAATTAGTCATAAAGATAGACGTTACGCTTAGTGTTGCAAACACCTATTCAAACAAATGTACAAAATTATACACAATCATGCATACATGATTAAACTTTTAAAGAAGTATTAAGTAATCAAAACTTGATCAGGAAGGGTTTTAACCACAGAACATAAAAAACCTCTTTTCTATGTTCTGTGGTTTTAACACTAGTATTAATATGCTACTACTTTATATGGATACCAGGATATAATAGAGTCAATGTAAGAAGAGGCGTGCTCCGGTGGTTCGGACATGTGGAAAGAATGGATGACGAAAGATTGACTAAACAGATATACAAAGTGGAAGTGTGTAGGAGCCGCGGAAGGCCCAGGCTCACCCACCACGACCAGATTGGTCGTGTATTAACAGAAGGTGATGTTAGAAGTCATAAAAACCGTAGAGCCTGTATTAAAAGGATCATGAATGTTGTAGAGGCGAGTGAGGTGTGTAAGGATCGTGCCATATGGCGTTCGGTTCTCTCTGCTTACCCCGCTAGGGAAGTGGCGTGAAGTTTAGTTAGTTAGTTAGGATATAATACGGTAAATTAACTGGATTTTTGGTTACAGTACATACTTAAATCAAATCTAGACACACGTGATATATTAACAACTAGCTGTGCCAGCGGTGTCACCCGCGTTTATGGTTAATATTATAAAGACTATTTCCGTCATACATAATTTCTATGTAACTTTAACCATTAAGGCTGCACACGCGACGGAAGCTTAAAAAATGGAGTAACTTCTCCCGTTTCCCCAACATTTCCCTTTACTACTCTGCACCTATTGATTGTAGCGTGATGAAAAGTATACTATAACCTGCCCAGGAGTATGAAGAATAACTGTACCAAGTTTCGTTAAAATCCGTCGAGTAGTTTTTGTTTCTATAAGGAACATACAGACAGACAGACAGACAAAAATTTTACTGATTGCATTTTTGGCATCAGTATCGATCACTTATCACCCCCTGATAGTTATTTTGAAAATATATTTTATGTACAGAATTGACCTCTCTACAGATTTATTATAAGTATAGATATTGCTGATCTTTTAAATGCCAATAGCTTAGGTAATACTACGAAACTTAGACTCCTGACATTTCGCATGATAAGCCCTACCCTTGCAATTGAACTACTTTCATTTCGACTCAAATATAAAAACGGCATAAACATCGGTTTAAAACCACTCACACACAGCGGTTAAACTTAACACCGCTCTTTTGCGCGGCGGTTAAAAACAGAATTTTAAAATAACGTAAACACGATAAAACGGCACCGCTTCCCGCACTTCAGTACATTATGTAGCAGTACATAATATGTACTGAAATAACACACATCTGTTGGTATGGCTCCCCCTGACACAAAGGACGAGCAAATCCTGAAATCTCTTTATCTTTATTAGCACAGTCTGCTTGATGATTTTACCGTGTTTGGGTTGTATTGTCTAATATTTGAACTAATTTTGCGCTTATTTATTTTTTCACTTATTAATACTTACATGAAAATTTTTTGCCCAAAATCAAAAATCAGGTTTAAATATGTGACCTGACTAAGATTATGATACTTAGACACAGTAGTACATGTATTTGTACTATGTGTCGTGGTCGTTCATATGCCTATGTGGCTGATACATAGGCATATGAACGACCCATTTTGGTCTACGTCTTAAAAATAAAATAGGTTCCAACTATGTGCCTTGCCGAGGATGACGTCAAAAGCGACTAATACCGAATTACGTGTTAGGATAGTGAGTGTGTAACATAGTGTAGGTGGTGAGCAAGCCACTTATCACTGTCAGTTTAATTTAATATTCGGCTTAAAGTAGTCAAATTATGATTGACTGGCTCGATAGCGCATTCGGTAGTGATGCTGCCCCATGAGCCAAGAATAGTGAGTTCGATCCTTACCCAGGACAAACATTCGTGTGATGAGTCTTGTGTTCGTTCTGTGTCTGGGTGTTAATAACCAATATTTAAGTATATATTTGTAATACCACTGTTGATTCTGATATCCGTAACACAAGTGCTTAAGCTACTTAGCTCATTATTTTTTATTTTTAATAAATGAGAATGGCGTTGTATGATGCTATGGTGAAGGAGGTTACTAGTGTAGGTCTACCACATGACCTTAAATGACGCTATGGTAAAGAATGTTACTTGCCAAGTAACATTCTTTACCATATCTTTACTTTATCTTATCATACTCACAGCGAGGGTCTGCCACTTGGCCTGCCGCAGCTCCTCGCGGATGAACATCATCTCGGGGCGCAGGTCACGATGCGCGAACGGGTCCATGTCGATCTTGAGCTTGGGGTCGATGCCTGACAGCTGCTGGTCACTGCGTACAAGAAAAAAACATCAGTCTACGGCGATCCATTAGATGCTAGTAGCTATCGTACATACTAACCTATCTACTAGCTGCGGCTCCTCTGCGTAGAACTAATGGCAGTATCTATCAATTTTACCAATAGTAGTCTCTTATATCCTTTCACTAGCTGTGGCCGCAGTTTCTTCCGCGTTTATGGTTAATGTTGTATAGCCTATAGTCTTCCTTGATAAATGGGCTATCTAACACTGAAAGAATTTTTCAAATCGGGCCAGTAGTTCCCGAGATTAGCGCGTTCAAGCAAACACACAAATCTTCAGGTTTATAATATTAGTAAGTTTAGTATGGAAGTACAGATTTATTCATAGTATCATAAGCTAACGAATTTTATTGAAATCAGTAAGGCGGTTTAGAGTTTATACCAAAAGCACTTATAAATAGTCAATAAAGAAAAATAAAGATAATAAATAATAGTAAGTAGATACCACCGGTTCGAAAATTAGACTCCATCGAGAAGAAAACTTCGTATTTAGAGCACTTGTCCTTAGTGTCCTACCATTAAGATACCACAATTAGCTATGGACTTTGAATACGAGAACCTTGAATACGGCAGAATACCTAGATATCACAACGTAATTATATATACAAATACACAATTCTAAGACTCGTGTCGAATGCCAAAGCGCAAAACGACCAATTTGATCGACATTTCCAAGGGTCCACCGTAGGGTAGGCATCCATTTCAATCAGAAATCACTGCAATTTTCAACTCCGCATTCAATTCAAAATTCGGCCTGTTCGGTTCTTTCCGTTCGAGAGAAATCCCTCGAGGATTTTTTCGCAATATTCCGACGAAAAGGCGACAGACAGTCACAACACAAAGAGAAACAGTAATTAAAGTATATATAAGATCTATTCCAATGTTGCCCCAGAGGCACTTTATTCATTTGTTTATTTAAAACAAAAAATAGTAAACTTCACGCCATTTCTTTAAAACATTCTGGTCCTGACAAAAAAAAAATATTTCGACCATTCACTAGTTAAAAACGAAAAATGGATACCATTTTTAATGTGAATTCGATTATTTTTGTTCTATTACTTTTATTTAGTTGTCTTAAAAGTCATATTTTGTGATGTACTTAATCGAAGTCCACAAATTATATTACATAAACGTAGAGTGTTTATGTATATAATTTGTAGACTTTGATTAATATTAACACAAAATATGATTTTTAAGACAACAAAACTGCTTTGTACAAGATAAATACGATGATTCTACTGCAGTCGTTCGTATACTGTGGCACACCCATTTTTACCACGTCACAAATTCACACAATCGACGCTTTTTAATTAATCAAACCCTTTTAAATGTACTCTCCGCGACCATCTTTATTTAAAAAAAAAGGACGCTAAGATAAAACGACCCTTATGTCCCAAGAGGTCGGGTACGTTGAAAAAAAGAACTGTTTTCAAGACAAGGGTGACAATTATGTAGTATAAAATAGAAGATCAAACCAGACAAATGACGTCATTTATTTTCAAGCTGCCTATTTGCCATGGCTCCGCCTGCGTGGAATTCAGTCATTGGTATTATCGTGTGTCCCGAAGGATCTATCAGTGTTCCCGAGCTGAAAAGTACCCTGTATCCTTTGTAGGATTCCACTTTTAGCACATCACATTTCATCAATACCGATCAAATGGTTTAGACGTGAAAACGCAAGACACAAGTAAACCATCACTTATCCGTAAGGATTATCAAAATGTTGGTCCGCAATCTTACTAATATTATAAACGCGAAACTTTGTATGGATGGATGGATGTGTGTTCTTTCACGCAAAAAGTACTGTACATTGTACAATAGTATAGCTTATAGATTAGAATAACACATGTTTCATCGATGTACCACGCGAGCAACGCCGCGGAAAGAAGATAGTTTGTATATAAATACTTAAGCGTAGCGTACTCGCGCTTTTCTCATATCGACATTTTTCAAATTCTATTGTCTATATAATATATCTAAATTCAGTTACATATTACAGTTTTTAAGTCAATAAATAGTGATCGATTAAATGTTTACCATAATAGATAAAGATCATAACTTTTTCTTACATATGAAATGAAATGAAATGAAATGAAATGAAATGAAATGAAATGAAATTGTCTTTATTTACGTAGGCTTAAAAAAAGCACTTATAAATCGTCAGAATAAGATCAATATCTACCGGTTCATAAGTAGATTCTACCGAGAAGAAACCGGCAAGAAACTCGATAGGTACTCTTTTAAAATGCCAAGTCTATTATTACAATTTATACGTGAATGTAAATTTACAGTGCAGGCGAACAGCCTATTCTGGGTCTAACCATATATTCTTATCATTTAAATAGTCTTCTATCTTGTAGTAGCCCTTTTTAATCAAACAATTTTTAACATATAATTTAAACTTATGTACAGGTAAATCAATGAGATTTTGAGGTAACATATTAAATATTTTTATACTTAACCCAATGAAAGAATTACCACTCTTATTAAGTCTGTGATTTGGAACAGCAAGTCTGTGTCTATTTCTAGTATTAAAAGAATGAGTATCTGATTTTTTTGGGAATATCTGAATGTTCTTGTAAACATACATGATACAATCTAAAATGTATTGTGACGCTAGTGTTAAAATATTGATTTCTTTAAACAGTTCTCTGAGTGAATCACATGGTCTGAGGCCGTATATGGCTCTGACGGCCCTCTTCTGCAAAATGAAAATAGTCTTAATATTGGCCGCAGAACCCCACAGCAGCAGACCATATGACATTACACTATGAAAATAACTGAAATATACCAATCTTGCCGTTTCAACATCAGTTAA
Source organism: Glyphodes perspectalis (assembly GCA_951394215.1). Taxonomy (NCBI): domain Eukaryota; kingdom Metazoa; phylum Arthropoda; class Insecta; order Lepidoptera; family Crambidae; genus Glyphodes; species Glyphodes perspectalis. The sequence continues at coordinate 14,348,588 of OX596215.1, forward strand.
GTATTTTATTTTCCTGACTGCATATGCCGCAGAGCTAAGTCTCCCTGCCAGGGCCGCAATATGAGGAGCCCATTGCAATTTTGAATCCAAGGTGATCCCGAGAAATACAGTAGAATTGACAACTTCAATTGCTTCATTATTTACTATAATGCTCGGGCTCACCTGCCTTACGTTGGGTAATGAAAATTTCAAACATTTGGTTTTTTTAGCATTAAGTAATAAATTATTGACTGTAAACCATTTTAGAACTTCTGAGAGAGCATTATTCACGTCGTCAAAATTTTCTTTGGTTCTATCAATTTTAAAAATTAATGAAGTATCATCTGCAAATAATACTGTCTCACATATGTTATTTGTGTAATAAGGAAGGTCATTTATATAAATTAGGAAGAGCAGAGGTCCCAATATCGAGCCCTGGGGCACTCCCATGGATAGTGGGGCGCCAGAAGAATTAGCTCCATTAATGTTAATTATTTGAAGTCTGTCAACTAAATATGACTTCATAAGACTAAGTGAATTCGTTGAAACACCATAATGCTTTAGCTTCATCAATAAGGTCTGGTGCTCAACGCAATCAAACGCCTTCGATAAATCGCAGAAAATACCGATAGCATCCTTTTTGCTCTCCCAAGCCTCAATCACATGTTTCATAAGTGCCACTCCAGCGTCAGTTGTGGATTTGCCCTTAGTGAATCCATATTGTTTATTATGCAATAATTTATTGAGTGTAAAGTGACGAAGTAGCTGATTAAATATTATCTTTTCAAAAATCTTACTTAGGGCTGGTAAAATAGAAATAGGTCTATAGTTAGACGGGTCACTTTTATCACCTGACTTAAACAATGGAATTACTTTACTATACTTCATTAGATTTGGAAACTGTCCAACGTCAATACATTTATTAAATATATTCGCTAAAGATGGGGCAATAGATTGTATTATGTATTTTAGAATGTCTATTGAGATTCCCCATAAATCTTCAGACTTCTTAAGTTGCAGGTCTTTAAATGTTTTCAAAACTGTAATGTCGTTGATGTGGTAAAAGTTAAATGGAGAGGCACATTCGCCCACATATGTTTCGAGAATGGAATGAGCAACATGTGGGCTAGAATTTAGTGAGCGGGTTGTTGCAATTGGGATATTGGAAAAGTATGATTCGAAAGCATTTGCAACTTCATCATCAGAATTAACATATTTACTATCAACTTTTAAAGAGAACTTGTGAGTATGTGTTTTATTTTTACAAGTCTCTTTATTTATAACAGTCCATGTTGCTTTAATTTTATTATTAGAACTCGCAATCTTGTGCCTAAGATGGTTAGATTTAGCAACTGAACAAATTTTCTTAAACAATTTAGAATAATTCCTGACATACTCAATTACTTCAAGATCTTTTGAATGAGCCTTAATATCATATAGCTCGAATAATCGGCGTCTACTTATGTAAATGCCTTTTGTGGCCCAGTCACTGAATTTACTTTTAGAATTATCTATAGTAATTTTTTTTTTGGTAAAAATGCTCTCAAATTCCTTTTCAATAACGTTAAATAAAAGCTTATATGAATCATTCATATCCTTATTTTCAAATTGTAATAATGCGACTTTATTTCCTACATTCTCTCTAAATCTATCCACGCGGTACGCTGTAATCGGCCTGCACATAAAAGTAGATGAAGGGGTGGCTTGACGGTGTTCCATTACAACAGTTTGTCCACTATGATCTGAATTTATAAAATTTAATATTGTTTTGTCAATTACATCACAATTACAAAAAATATTATCAATACAAGTTGCTGTCGTAGGAGTAATCCTAGTAGGTTCATTAAGTAATTCCTGTAAATTAAATGTTCGAAATAAATTTAAAAACATTAAAGACATTTGTGACTTTTTAAAAGATTAATATTAAAGTCTCCGCAAACAACAATTCTTTTATTACAGTTACAAATTTTTTTCAATACCTCTTCCATGGTGGACTCAAAAGTGTGGTAATTCCCTGAAGGGGGCCTGTAAACACAAACAATAATAAACTGCTCGAGCTCTGCACATGACAGTTCAATAACTTGTTCAATTGAAAGTGCGACTATATCTTTACGTTCCTTACATTTTAATAAATTATTTAATAATATCAATGACCCGCCTCTGATAGCCGACTTTCTTGTGAACGAACTAATGACTGTATAGTTGTCAATATTAAACATAAGTTCACTTTGTCTCAACCAATGTTCTGTTAAGCATAATACATGTATATTCATCTGATTGAGACACAGTTCAATTTCTAATTCTTTGCCGGAAAAGCCCTGAATATTTTGATGTATGATATTTATAATATTGGACTTTTCTTTTGTCATTGATTTATACAAGCTAGAGATATCCTCTATTGTCTTATGTTGACATTTAAATTATTTGGAACAAATTCCAAAGTCTGTTTACTGCATGTCTGCTCAATAAAAGCAGTGGAGGTAGCCAAATTATTGGCTGAAGATTTAAAAAAATATGATAGCGACTCAGCTATTTGTCTTTTATAATATTTTTTAAGATAGTATTTATCTCTTGTCAGATAAAATTTAAATTTAATATAATTATTTATGTCAATTACATGGAATTTATTACAATAAAATGTCAATGTTCCTAATGACAAATTCAAATTATATCTTAAGTCATTTTCTACTTGTGGCAAACTGTTACTGTAGGGAAATGTAAAAATCACAATATTTTTTACCATCAAGGATTCTAATGTTTGTAAATATTTAGAAAGTTGTATCTTATCCACATTTCCCCTATTACCTACCATAATTACTAATGTGGTGTCTGTATCAAATTTATATTTTATTATCCTATTTATTATTTGATGTAAAGATGCACCTGGTGTGCAATAATTAATTATAGAATATCCCGGCTGATTGAGTAAATGCCCCATGTCTTTCCCTAATTCGTCACTAAACATTACAATTTTATTTAATAGTACTTTTTCTGCAGTGGAACCATTGTCAAAACCAATTGTCATTGGTGAAAGGCTTTGTTGAGTGATGGATGACTCATGCCTCGATGAAGTATCCAAGACCAAGCTGTCATTAATTGAATTAATTTTTTTACAAGGTGAATTTATTAGATCTTTCATCGCTAGCATAAGCTCTCCATACTCATTTCTTAAAGTATTATACTTTTGAGTCATATTATACAATGACTCTTCAAGCTTACACATTTCCATTTCTAATTCTTTAATATCACATTCATACTTAATAGTGTTTTTTTCTAAAAGTAAAGAATACAGGTCTAATTCGTCACCTAATAGCCTTCTTTGTTTAATACATTTTACATTATTATAAATGCATTTCTGTTTTTTAATTAACTTTCTTGTTCTAGTAATAAATCTATTTAATTTTACATATTTTTTATATTTGTTTCTGCTGCATTTAACTATTCCCTCTTCTTTAAGTGTATTATTAACAGAATCATTACAAGTTAAATCTATAGTAACAGTGGGTTGATTGTTACTTGCAACAGAAACCAGGCTGGGTGCACTACCGACTAACTCATCGAACAAGCTTTGGGTTTGGGATATAGCGAGATCCTGTTTTTCAGACTCCAGGTGGGTGATGTGGTGATGAGCCTCTTGTAGCTCGTATTCCAGGACCGACATGCGCTTAAGGCCCTGTTCGTACTCATCACTGCAGTCTCTGAACCCGTTGATGATGCTCTGCAACCTGTCTCATATTTGTGTGACTGTGTCATAGTTTTTTATAACCTTTCTTCTGACGCTAAAAATGTTTATAGGCTGGCTTTGTTCTCGGATTCTACATTTAAAAGCAAATAATACCTTTTCGCTAAAACCTATTTCGAATAATAAAAACACAAACCAAAATACCCATCTTAAATTGATCAAATGAAGGGTCATCTAATTCATGGTTGGAAAACGTACAATCCCTTAAAATACGGCACATGTGGCCACCTGAGTCAGCCACCCTTAATCCGGATCGGTCGATGTTCGTTTATACGGAACAGGCTGTTGATAGCACCCTGACGTGCGACATGGGTCTTTTACCCCCGCAATTATAGCCATATATCTTGCTTTTAGGGTTAAGTACATTGAAACAAAAACGGAACCCTTAGATAAAGGCTTCTTTTAAAGTCTGCCGGAATTTTCATAGAGCTCTCCAGTCCAGTGGCGTACCGTGGGTTTTTGCCATCCGGGGGTTGAACAAAAGCTTGCCGCCCCCGTAAGAGGTCATTTCTCATACGCGTCCTTGCCACCCCATATTCGAATACAGGAACTTTCACAGTGACTATAATAATTATTCTTGTATATATTGAGTATTGAGTATTAAGTATTAAGAAAAAATACATACAATTTTGCCACCGCCACCGCCCGATTGTCCATCTGTCTATCTATTCATAAAATCTGAGTGTCCGTATCTGAATATCTATATATTAACTAGACATACTCGTCTCTATGAGAAGTTAATTTAAAAAAAACGGTGAAAATCCACTTTCATTTTAATCGTTCTTTATTACACCTACCATCAGTACTAAATTCGATTTGAACGGAACCCTTAGAGTGCAAGGCCAAGTCGCACTTGACCAAGTTTTTATTAAATACCTACACGTTCCTTGATACAGATCAAGGATAAATCGCGGCTCCCGAGGACCTCCACACACAATCTACTAACTAAGATAAGTGTTCACGCGTTCCGAGAAATACTATTCATATAGGGGTCTGCGCTCAAAAGGTACATAAGGCAAGTGATGGTATAATACACTATCCTTACTAATATTAGATACAAATTCAAATGCATTTGGTAGTGACCCTGTCTTATGCGCCAAGAGTTGTGGGTTCGAGGTTCGGGCTGGTTCACGTTCGGTCCCCACCCAGAACAAGCATTCGTGTGATGAACTCTTATGTTTGATTCTGATTTCCCTAACACAAGTGCATAAGCTACTTAGCTCGTAGTCAGATCAGTATTGATGGTGTAGAAATACAAAATTGTCAAACAAAATCGTCAATTATCAAACTTTTACGCTTAAACCACTAAAAACTATTTAAAATTTATTTATCAAAGGCAAGATACACTATCAGCGAGTAACATAGGCTATATTTTATCCCTATACACCCACGGGAACTGGAATGAGGAGGGTGAAATCCAAGGGTGCTCACGCGTGAAAACGAGGGCTCTGCTAGTGAATCTACAATATTATTATAAAGAGGAAAGATTTGTATGTTTGTATGTAACGAATAAACTCAAAAACAACTGGACCGATTTCGAAAATTATTTCACCATTAGAATGCCACATTATCCCTGATTAACATAGGCTAATATTTTGAAAAAAGTTAGATTAGGTTAAATCTATTTCCATATCAGAGGATCCTTATGTTAAACTGCATGTATGACCATAATAACAAAATTAAATTTTTACATTTTCAACAAGTTTAGGTATAGTTTTCTTTACCAACTGGGAAACATAGGCCTATTTTAAAAACCTAAACTGTTTCTAATATAGGTAGGTAATCCATCAGGTCATGTCTTAATGTGATTTTTAAAACCGCTCGTTGGATAAACGACTAGCTGTGCCCGCGGTTTCACCCGCGTTTATGATTAATGTTATATAGCCTATAGCCTTCCTCGATAAATGGGCTATCTAACACTAAAAGAATTTTTCAAATCGGACCAGTAGTTCCTGAAGTTAGCGTGTTCAAGCAAACAAATATCTCTTCCAACTTTATTATTTATTGTTGATACTTAACCCTGAAATATTATAATATGAAACCAATTAAACTCATCATCTTTCTAGCGTTATGTCCCGTGCTTAGACGGGGTCCGCTTAGACCATGATCCAGAATTTAGCGAGTCTGGTAATTACATTGGAGCGACTGCGGTTTGACCTTCGTAACCCTAAGATAGGGGAACTAGACAATTTTTGGATCATGGTTACAAATCCAAAGTTGTTTGAATTTGTAGGACTCATCACGAAAAATCCAGAGGTACGTATCCAGCTCGCGTAATTATATACCTACGGTTGTCATCAATTCGGAATTTTGCAATTTGTTGTTTCTTGGTGAAGGGTGGTAAAATAGGTTTTGAAGATACAGAATCAATAGTTAGTTAATAGATACGCATATTTGAACTAATTCGTTTCAAATTGTTATTAGTAAGGTAATTTGTTATTCAGTGTCTACTTCTTTTTATAAGATGATAAGATGGTGAGTACCAGACGCAAATACTGGAATCGTTTTAGAAAAATAAATAAAACACTTAACATGCCGTTAAAATTTAAGGGTAGCCCTCGTTTTCATGGAATCCCATCACTATACCAAGACTTGGTAAAATTGAGACTATCTCGAGAATAACACTCGATATGACCCTATAATATTGAAAGAATTATCCACGAACTCTTAATCGTTAAGGAGTTATACCTCCCATCATCAGCTCAGCAACATGAGATTATGAATACCAGACGTAAATACTTGAATTGTTTTAGAAAATAAGTAAAATAGATTGTACGCGCCTATAATACTTGAGGGTTTCCCTCGATTTGCCTAAGATTCCTTCATCAGATCCAGATTTGGTGCCAATAAAACCAACTCAAGGATATACCCTTTTAAATAAAAAAAGAACTCTAAAAATCGTCTCACAATTCTCGAAGATATCAATATTTAAAGAATCATAAACTAATTCCTAATCGTTAAGAAGTTGTACCTTCCATCATCAGCTCACCAACATAAGATGATAAGTACCATGCGTAAATACTTGAACTATCTTAGAAAATGTCTAAAACAAATTGTACGTGCCTATAAAATTTGAGGGTTTCCCGCGATTTTCCTGGGATCCCTTCATCAGATCCTGACTTGGTGGCAATGGGACCATGTCGGGAGTAAACCCTTTCGAATAAAAAAGAATTTTGGATCGGTTAACAATTCTCAGAGATATCGAGTAACATACATACAAAAAAAAAAAACAGTCGAATTGAGAACCTCCTCCTTTTTTTGAAGTCGGTTAAAAAATATGTTTACTTCGAAATCAGTTAGAGTTAAAGAAATAACACCTCTAATATTAAAAACGTAATACAGATTTGTAAGAATTCAATTAAAATTACGGGATTTGTAAGAATTTAATTAAATTTACGGGATTGAGTGAATAGAAGCGATTTTTTATTAGAAACCAAATTAGTCGCAGGATTTAAATTTCTTTTGGGTTAATTTATTAGCTTCATTTACTGCTTTATCATAGCAAAAATATTCTTGTGCGAAATTTTGTCAACACATCTAAATTTATCACTATATTTTTCATTAAGTAATGTTCCATTTAGGTAAATCATATTTCAAATATTAATCGTCTAAAATTTCAGTTTGACTTTTTGTTTTGATCTTGTCTATTTTTATCCACTTTTAACAAATCCAAAAGAACGGGTTATGATTTCAGCGATCTATCCTACAGCATTGAATTTCAGCGTGGGCGGATAACTCACCCTTGAGAAATTAGAGACGTTAGGAGGGCAGTAAATAACGGAGAAAATTAGAAAGTTTTAATTATCAATACTCTTATTACTCTCATTAAAAAAACGTCTTTAGGCTGTAAACTGGACGACCGCGGCGGCTCGCGCGGCGCGGCCGGCTAGTACAGTCACGTGCATTGAAATGTATACCTACATGGACAGAATTTCAAATAAATGTTCACTTGGAAAATCTTAAAAACAAGTAATCACCTTAACAATACATACTATATAACTAACAGAGTTTTTTACAATAATGTACATAATTCACAGTAAGTTTGTACAAACTTAAGAATTTGTATCAAGTCGCGCGAGCCGCGTGTAGTACCGCGCGAGCCACCGCGCCCGCGGCCGCGGCCGTGCTATTTGCAGCCTTAGGGCCTTGTGTAACGTATAGTTAGAGGACCGGATTTATTCTAGGGGCCTATTGGGTTGCAGCCCGGGGTCCCGTGGACAGATAAGCCCCCGTTGAAGACAATATACGTATCTATCGAACAGAACGAGGGATTCCAGCAGTGGCGTAGGTACCCAGGGGCAAGGCGGGGCAGTGCCCCGGGGCCCCCAACCTCGGGGGGGCTTAAAACCAGCCCCCCTCCCCTAGAAAGAAAAAATGTATTGTACCCTGGATCTAAAGCTACATACGCCCGGTAGCCCCAGTTCTGTTTTGCCACAGGGACCTTTGTTACCTAGCTACGCCACTGGATTCCAGGTCATTAGTAATACCTAAAACAAAAAACAATTTTATGCCCCTAAGTAGGGGAAGCCCAGTGCCCCTTACATTCAAGGTCCGCCGCTGTATAGATACGTCATAGACGCAGAGTTTGCGACAAGTTAAAAGCGTGGACGTACATAGTCTACAGCGCACCGTACATCAATTTCTATAGTAATTATTAGTTGGCGCAAAAATGTCCATTATCATGATGACAGAAGATGTTGACTTATCTTATCTTCTTAGCCAGTTCCCAGTGCTTAATAGTAAAGATACCTAAATCAAAATTTATTGTACCTATATTTATATTACGTATCTAATAAAATATTTTGGTCAATTTCCCATCAGCAGCATTATTTTGAGCTAGGTCACTTTAGGTACTACTAAGCATACGTTATTTTTTTCACCAAAACACCTACACTAAGGACTTATCCATGGTTGAAGAACGAAGGATAATTCTATTTCAAGTATTTCAACATAACAAGTGTATCATACGGAAATATCGAGGTCTAAAAAGCCTCTGGGCGAGTTTTATCATTTATCCTCATCTCTTGAAACAACAAAATAAGCACAATAACGGTATTTATCCAACCCGTTTCCTTCCTCATACAGTTTTCTAGTTTCCTTATCCGAAAGCCGATAGAGGTATTCAGTGCCGATGAGTTTTGCATATCTACCGGTCGGCACTGGTGAAAAGTTTAATACTGTTATTGCGTGGTAGTTAATTAATTCTATATAATTTAATTCTATATAATTTGTTTTGGTGCTATTCGGGTGTCCTATCCTATTACGTTAAACTTAATTATTTCTGCCAGAACCTACCTAAGGGCATTTGTGCCTCTTGCGTTACTTCTTGCACACGAAGTCTTAAATATTTCATCAACGGGGCTTATATATTTAATATTTTTTGTTATAATATTTTTTTATACATACATACATAACATCACGCCCATAATCCCCGAAGGGGTAGGCAGAGACAAAGAGGCAGCGAGCCCCAAGGGCGCAATTTTTTTTTTATCTATATATTAATACGTGAAGCAAAAACATTGTACCTACCCCTTTTTATTAAGCTTACGCGGACGGAGGAGTAGGTATGAGATTTGGCACAGTTAAAGTTTATATGGAGAAGGAGTGCATAGCTAATATTTCATAAATAATACATGAGAAATACTTTAAATAGATAAAAAAATAAAACTAATTATGTTCGAATTTCGACCAGTGGGCGAGCACTGATATAAATAACTACTTCAAAATTATTCACTGAATCTTATAAGACCGATTACTCTCTGGTGGGTCCTCTGTCTTTATTTATTCGCGCCAATCAATTAATTTGTACAAAAACAACATAACACACTATCTTGTGCTCGCGGTTTCGCCCGCCTGAGATTTATTATTTACAAAGAGAAAGAGCCCATTTATGCATGCGGGACCTATAATTTTTTTCTGGGAATAAAACTACTTATTTAGTCCTTTCTCCGAATCCAAACTTTTAGCATTGATTAGTTGAGTGATTTCGGTTGGGTTAAACCTAAGTCAGGGGAGATATCTAAATTTGCATTTACTTATACCTAATCATTGTCTTTAACATCATCATCATAATCGTGTTGTGTCCCGTGCTTAGTCGAGGTCCGATTGATTGTATCATGATCCAAGATTCAGCGAATTTGATAATTATACTGAAGCAACTGCATAGGTAAGTTTCCCCTAATAATAACCTTTGGATAGAGGAACCCGATGAATTAGATCATTCATACACACCCAGTCATTTGCAACGAGCAGGTTTTATCACAATCATCACAACAGTGAGGGAAAACCTCACTGCTGATAAAGCAATAATATAATAATAATAATATCCAACTACATCACATACATTGATCTGATTCCGAGGTAAGTAGTTTAAGTAATTTTGTTACGGATGTCAGAATCAACAGTGGTATTACAAATATATACTTAAATATTGGACATTAACACCCAGACTCAGAACAAACACAAGTATGCATCACTCGAATGTTTGTCCTGGGTGGATTGAACCTACAACCTTGGCGCATGGAGCAGGGTCACTACCGAATGCGCCATATAGCCAGTCAAATATAAATCCGTATATTATTGTAGATTACAAATGTGTTAGCGGATGAAGAGGAAGGCCAAATAAGAGATGGATGGATTGTGTGAAAGATGATATGAGTGAAATGAGAGTGAATAGCTTGATGACGGCTGACCGGGACGTATAGAAGAGGAAGACAGGCTGCACCGACCTCAGGTAATCTGGGAGAAGGGCAAGAGGATGATGATTGTAGATTACAAAGATCCAGTGGTACGTGCCCGAGTTCAAACCAGCACTCCTCACATGAAAGGCGCGTGTCCTTGGCACTAAGACCCACCCTGATAATACATAGATATAAACATCTAAACAAACTTTAAATAGTACTTGAACTTACTTAAATAGTAATAATTGTCATTAGTAGGTATACAGGACTCCCGCACGAGGTTAACCTATTACCTACCTAAGAGACATCCTTTACGTGCATCATGATGCTAAGTGATTTCCCCTGATAACGCCAGACCATCCCATCCAATCTTAATTAACGGGAGTCTACAATTAAACGCAGTTTCAAACTGTTTTTATTCACATATTTATTAATAGTTGGACTGCTCGTTCGTTACCTACCTTTTTATACCTTTTTATACCTACCTTTTTACCTATACCTTTTTATATTACCTACCTTCTTATATTAGAACTTGAATCTAATGAGGGCTTTGTGAATTTAAAGATCCAAAAGATGGCGTAACTGTGACGTGCAGTCTTGTCACCCTTCTCATTGGTTAGTTGTCTGAACAAACTGACATTCTGTCACAATGAGCCAATAGTGACAGTGATAAGACCACGAGACTCCCTCGTGCCACCTAGCGGATTTTGTATTTTTAAAAACGCTCAATGATTGGTAACTCAATGGTAAGAACACGCGACTCTTAACCTAGGCAGTTACAGTTCCGTACTCAAAGGGTAAAAACGAAACCCTATTGATAAGCCGTCCGTCCGTCCGTCTGTAGGTATCTCACCAAGGTATCTCATGTACCGTGATAGCTAGACAGTTGAAATTTACACAAATGATGTACCTACCTACTTCTGTTGCCCCTATAAATACTTAAATATGTTCAATATCTGAATTAGAAACTGCGCCTTGTTTAAAAAGGATCATGAACAGATTGCGCGCATAGACAAGCTACAGTCAGTGACGGATTAAGGGCGGGCCGCTCGATCACAAACTTTGTTGGCAAACAATACGGAAGACCGATTGCAGCTACTTAAGCGCGCTGAGAGCTTTGTCGTGCATTAATACGCCGATTATCTTGTAACTCCCAGCTGTGGCTTTTCACTTAGAGTACAGTGTTTCAATTGTTTTTCGTATCGATCGGAGCTATTCGTTTTCCCAAGATAAGATAAGCCTATTGGTAAGCTCCCCCCCCCCCCCCTCCAACCTATAGAGGCAGATAAGTTCTTTCTTAGCCAAAAATATTCTGCTCAGATTCCGGCCCTGAATGAAATTAAATATCCGGTAAGGACATTGTCAATTATACCTAAGTAACACCCGTTATTACGACAGAGTGAAATCGATTTGCGTCCGATTCAATTCGTTCTTCATCGTGGCTCTCGCCGACGTCTTCTAGTATTTACACGAGCCGACAACGTTTTTGCCAATAATACAATATTTTACATAAAACATATAGATGATATGTTGATTAGTTAACTTTAAGATGCTTATTAAGTGAAATACAGCGAAGTAAAATATTGTGGTTTAAAATATCATACATAAGTAGATAAAATATAATACATAAGTATCATACATTTATTTATTCGTCCTTATATAAATATCCGTAGATAATTCTACGGATACTTAGATATCAAGTCTTTTATCTCAAAAAACACACCATTCCTGATCATGATTATATTGAACTTGGCTCCCATTTCACATTAATTACCTACATACATAGCATCACGCCCATATTTTTTAGATGGAAAATTGTGAAAAAGTAGTGAGAAGTGGCTAGCTTGTCGCCTACACAATCACATACCCAAAACCCGATATACGATTAGTCGCCTTTTACGACATGCTAGGCAAGAAACTAGTTGGCACATTCTTTTTAAGTCCCAGACCAACATGGGACAATGGGCTGGCTTAGATGGAAATTGGTATATACTTAAATAATAGCTTTACATTCCATAAATTCACGATCGTTAGGTGTAAACGCTTCGAGATGTTGCGTACTTCAACGCTTTCTGATTTAATCGAGAACCTTATTCATTTACTTTTGTAGGAAATGCTATATTAAATTGATTTCCATTCACTTATACCTATTTTATCTATCTATGTGATTTTGTTATCCTTAAGCAAAATATTTATTGAAACCCTTAATGCGAAAATTGAAGATGTAGGTACCTACCTATTGGGGAATTAGTGGACCAATCTCACATAACCGCGGAAACAGGTTTGACTAGAATTCCTTGAATGTGACTGACTGCCCAATCTACATATTCCTAGGTACCTACAAGTAGCTGGCGGTAAGTACACAAAACTTAATTTTTAGCACACCTATACACATAATAACATACCTATAGGTACCTAATATCTCACCGAAAATTACAATCAACCATCATACCTACCAAAGCCCTGACCGCGAAATAACTTTTACCTATTTTCAATATGAATGTAGGTAATTTAAAAGTCTACAAAATCCTAACAAAGGGGATATGTACCTAAATATACCAACCGTTAACGTAACTTACTAATATCTGGACTCTGGGAGGTATCTGTCCAGGTTCGAAGAGTCATAATCACTTCAGCAACAAAATAAAACAAACTTTTCTTGAGATTTTTTGTTTAAAACAAACTTACAATCTTGCTCCGACATCAGCCTCCAAAACACCGGCTTCTTCTAAAGTTTCTGGAACTGCCTCCTCTTCGATATCCGCCATCGTGCCGGTCTAATAATAGCGATAAGGGTTGGTTTTATATACTACTGAAATAAACGGTGCTCAATAAATGATGAACTTGACAATTGTAAGTATGTTATTTTTCTTGATGTAAATTATTAGGATATCAGCCAGGCTCAAAATATTATGACTTAAAATTCAATTTATTTCTAACCAGCTTAAACATTGATTCGGACTGCCGTCGATAAAAAAATAAAACGTCAGTGTCACTGCCAATTACCATTTGACAACAAGACAGACAGATTTATTGTCCATCAATTTCTTGCAAAACAACAGTGGAGAAATCTAAGTGAAACTTGAAAAATTATGTAAAAAAGCCTTCATTCTCAACCAATTTCAATCGTTGAATCAACGCCAGCATCATGAACGAGATTGACGATAAATTTTACTACGTTTACAGCTCTTCTTTGGACCATAAAGTTGAGATTAAAGTGTAAGTTTTTCGCACTGATTAACTACGTTTTTTTTCTTTGTGTTTTATCATAATTTGGCCTAGTTCTTTTATTTAAAATTTTGTAATATACGTGCAAGAAAACTAGTGAATTCTTAGTGAACCGAATCGGTCTTTCATCATAAGGTTTATTTATTTTTTTACAAACTGCAGATTTTGTAACAGCTTGTAGCTATTAATCTACAATTCTTTGAAATAACGGTTAAAATAAAATACTGGACTTAAAATTTAAATTAAAATAATAGTACTTTTTACTTTATTACACCACTGTTTACTTTTAAATAGTTATATTTTTTATAAACTAAAGGTATATGTATTATTTTAGTAAAAATAACTATGGAGGCTCAAAGAAAGTAGCTGGTCTAGTTTAGTTTGTTTAATTTGGGGATGTTTGCAACTTATCAAAATATAATTCCTTAAACATATTTACTAGCCATTTGTTCAATCTTAAGTTATTAGTTAATGTTCTATTATTTGGCTTTACTGTGGTAAGTTTGGTTACCCATTGGCAAAGGCCTTCCCTCCATCGCCAACTTATTGTATAAATATGCATAAAATAAGCATCAATATTGCTTTTTATATTATGTTAAGTAACAAACTAGCATGCGCAATGGTATATTGTCACAGTGGCCTTACCCTGAGGGCATTTGCTATGCCACATGTACTGCAAATCTTGCAAAAGCCTTAATAAACACTTTTTGAAAAACCCAGTGCTGTAATGGGCATGGTCAGTGGACTTAAAAGAAACAAGGAGGTTCTCAATTCAACTGATTTTTTTATGATATTTTTGTATGTGTGATACTCTAAAGTTCTAAAGTTCTGTGTGTTGGTTTCCGCACTTAGTCCTCAGGGGGACCATTGTGCGTGAGCCATGGCGGCCGATCACTCCAGCCAGCCCACCTCCCTCCAGAAACAGATGAGTCTTCCCAGTCTACTCAGGGCGTCCGCAAGTGATTCCGGTGTACCGATAGTCTCCTTGCGGATTTGGGCGACGCCCGTGCACTCAAGGAGCACGTGCGCCACCGTTTCCTCTGCCTCCATGCACGCTCTGCACAGAGGACTGTCTGTTATGCCTAGTGTGTGGAAGTGTTTGTTTAGTGAGCAGTGTCCGGTGATGGTCCCCGACACCAGTCTCAGGCTATTTCTGTCCATGCGCAGAAGGCGCTTGGTCAGTTTTATGTCCAGGGATGGCATAGCTTCCTTGGATTGCCTACATCCTGGTGTCGAGGTCCAGCATTTTGTCGCTAGTGTTTGTGTGTGTTCTCTTAGCCAGATCCTCCACTGGTTGAAGGGAATGGGTACTATGGGTTCTGGACCCACGGCTTTGGTGTTAGAGCCTCTTCTGGCCAGTTCATCAGCCGCATCGTTACCAGCTGATCCACTGTGTCCTTTGATCCACTGTAGTGTCACTGTGTTACGGTTTATTACCGTGACGCGTTCTAGAGCGTTGTGACATTCTAGTATTAGTCTTGACGTGATATGGTTTTTCTTTAGGGATTGGAGAACCGAGGCACTGTCAGAGAGTATGCGGATTTGGGTTTCTGTGACTTTTCTGGCCTCAATGGCGTGTACTGCTTTGATAATGCCAACACATTCCGCTTGATAGACTGTATTGAGCATCCCTAGGGGTCTAGATATGTTGATGTTTAGGTCAGCTGAGTGCACTCCCACACCAGTGCCCTGTTCGGTTTTCGATCCGTCAGTGTATATCCTTAGTTCTTGTGGTCCTGAGCAGTCATGTTGCTCTGCTGTGAGTTCAATGTTGTAGTGTTTTTGGAAGCAGTGTGTTATCAGGATTCTGTCGCTGGGTGATGCCAACATAGGTTGTTGGTCGATAGCATCCTCCTTTATGCGTGTATGTTTGATTCTGGAATCCCTGTTTAGGGTGCCGGATATTTCCAGTCTGAAGGTCGCCATGGTCGCCTCTTCTTTTACAATAAGATGCAGAGGTGGTAGCCCCAGCATCGCCTGTAGAGCTGCGGTGGGTGCTGTTTTCATGCTACCAGTAATTGCTACACAGGCGTATCTTTGTAGTTTTTCAAGGTCTTTCTGGGCTGTGCTCAGATTGGTTCTGGGCCACCAAACTAGAGAGCCATATGTTATGATTGGTCGGATGACTGTGGTGTATAGCCAGTAGGTAGTTTTGGGGCTTATGCCCCAGTTCTTTCCTAACAATCTTTTACATTGCCATAATGCTATACTGGCTTTTGTTATGATGTGCTCTGTGTGTTTTGCCCAGTTCAATTGTTTGTCCAAATAGATGCCCAGGTATTTGGTTTCAGTTGATAGGCTTAGAGTAGTTCCGAAAAATCGCGGTAGTTGCAGTGGTGTCGGTTTCCTTTTCTTTGTGAAGAGGACAAGTTCTGTTTTGGTAGGATTTACTGTTAGTTTGTACTCCTTGCACCAATCCTCTACTATCTTTAAGGCTTGGCGCATGAGGTTGCAAAGTGTGTTTTCATGTGTGCCATTTATTATTATTGTTATGTCGTCTGCGTAACCCACCGTGAAGTAGCCTTTATCATTTAGGCGTTTGATTAGGCTATCTGCCACTAGGTTCCATAGTAGTGGCGAAAGCACTCCTCCTTGAGGGCATCCCTTCGCCACAATTGCTCTTGTGGTGTCGTTCACTGTGACTTGTACGGCTCTGAGTCTGAGCATATTTGTGATCCATCCTTGCAGGGTCGAATCTATGCCGTGTTCTTTGAGGGCTGCGTTGATGCTATGGAAATTGGTTTTGTCAAAAGCGCCTTCTATATCAATGAAGGTCGCTAGTGAGGAGCATTTGTGATCTACTGCACATTCAATCTTGGAGATCACGTTGTGGAGTGCGGATTCTGTTGATTTTCCTGTGGAGTAGGCGTGTTGTTGTTTGTGTAGTGGAAATTCCCGAAGAGGTCCGTCCCGGATGTGTCGGTCACAGAGTCTCTCAAGGGTTTTTAATAGGAAAGATGTTAGACTTATTGGTCTGTATGCTTTTGGTTCTGTGTAGTCTGTTTTGCCTGGTTTGGGTATGAATATAACTTTTACCTCGCGCCATGCGAGTGGTATGTATTTCTGTGCAAGACATGCTTGGTAAATTTTGGCCAGCCATGGGATGAGGAGATCTGCTCCCCATTGAAGTAGGGCCGGGAAGATGTTATCCAAGCCTGCCGATTTGTATGGTTTGAAGGTTGTTATTGCCCATTTTATTCGTTCTTTCGTTACTATATTACGAGCTCTGGACCAGTCCAGGTCGTTTGGTGTGTGTAATGGCTCGTTTGCCCATGTTCTGTCCTCGGAGAGGTTGCATCCCGGGAAGTGTGTTTCTAGGAGTATCTTGCTTGTTTCATGGTCTGATTTTGTGAAGGTATTGTCTGGGTTTTTCAGTGATCCGAGAGTGCGGTCCTGTTCGGTGGATAGGATTTTCCTTACTCGTGCGGCTTCACTGTTTGATTCAATGTCTTGGCAGAATTTTCGCCAGGCTACTCGACTGGCCTTTCTGATTTGTTTTTTGAAGGTATATTGTGTTTCTTTGTATAGGTCCCAGTCTGCTGAGAGTCTGGAGTTTTTGGCTTTGTTGAATTGTTTGCGCACCTCGACCCTGAGCTTTCCGAGTTCTGCGTTCCACCAGGAGTTTCCCTTGCTCCTGGTGTTTGGATCATTCAGTTTGCAACAGGCGTGGTAGGCCTCAATTATGTATTCTGAGAGCATTGTTACTGTGTTTTCAAGTTGTTTGGGATCTGTAATGTTTGTGAGTGTTTGGTGCCTGGTTAGTAGAGAGGCTAGTAGCCGTTTGTAGCCAGGTACGTCTGTACGTCGTGGGTTGCGTCTTGGTTCAGGTTTTTTGGTGTTTGCTAATAGCGAGAAACGAATCCTTCTGTGATCCGAACAGGAGGGCTCGTTAGAGACGTGCCAGTTTGAGATTAGCTTACCCGCGCCTTCTGAGGCTAGCGTTAGGTCAATAATTGTCTGACCGCGAGCAGTGACCCAGGTTGGTTCAGAGCCGCGGTTTACAATGTTGACGTTAGTGGAGAAAAGATATGTGCATAATACTTCACCTCTAGTGTTGGATTTGTTACCACCCCACAAAGGGTGATGAGCGTTTGCGTCTGTGCAGATGACAAGGTCCAGGTTTGCATCTTCGCAGTGCTTCACCAAGTCGGTCGTCATTTTTGATGGGCAGTCCTCATCCTCGCCTGGCATGTAAACGGAGGCTAGGACGATGTCGGGTGTGTCACCGTCAGTTTTGATTCTGACGGCTGTTTGGTCTCTGGAACAGAACTGTGTAAGTGTTGTGGTAGGTATATCTTTTGGTAGGTAGGCACAAGTTCGTGGTTTATCCTCGCCTCGTGTGTCGAGAATTAGCTTACCTCCGATGTTGTTGAGGCCGCATATTCTGTTGTTCCTGATCCACGGCTCTTGGATCAGTGCTATAGTCCGGGGTTTCATCTCCAGCGCCCTGCGCAAGCAAGCCGTGGCAGTCTGGCTGTGCTGGAGGTTGGTCTGTATGATGTTGAGGGGCGTCGTCGGCGGTGGGGTTGAGTTATGAGGAGAGTGATCCAGTGGAAAGTTCTCCTCCGTCCTCTAGCCCATGCCGGTCGTCGTGCGGCGACGAGGCGAGCAGCTGCTCCGTCCATCCTGGTGACGTGGGTGGAGCGCTTGCAGCTACGGCGTCAGCCATCGCCGCTTTGGCCATCTCCTCCTCGAGCTGTGCCATCGTTGCCTCGTGGTCAGTCGGTGTCGGTTCCGTCGGTTCTGTCGTGGTCGTAGTCTGGGTGTCTGAGGGTTGGGTATTGGGGTAGAAGCGTACGTATATTGAACCCAGTAGGTACGATACACGACGCTCCCGCCCCAAGACCTTTTCGACTTCGTCCGGTGGGATGCCCAGGGTCAGGTACGTCCCTTGGTTATCACCACCGACTGATGTCGCCCTGTACAGAGACCACCTCCCGATGTCATACCATGTGTTCTGACGAATCAGAACACTTTGGAGTCGCGCAATGTCCCCATTATATCTGGGTACGAAAAGCGCTGCTCGGACACGGGTCGGCACGTCGGACTGTTTCATTACCGTCAGTGTGGCGTCAGTGTTCGGAAGTCTAATTTTGGGCACGTTTTGGGTCAACCAAGTCAGGGCACCATCGTCCTCGCACCACATCTGCACCGTGCCGTCCGCTATCCGTGGATAACCGCGGAAAGCCGGGAGCGGGTTCGATGGGTCAGCGTCCATGACGAGGTCTTCAAGGCTGAGCTTGATGTGCTCGGCTTCGTCAGTGGTCATGTCTCGTGTAGAGGGCGAGAGGCAGATTGCTACGGCGAGCCGCGCAGGAATGTCCTTTGTGGCCCGTGCGTAGGTCCTCTGTTCTCCTTTAGCGGTCTGGATTCTTATCCGCTTTGCATCCCCCTGGAGCGTACTCGGCGAAGCCGTGTCGTCCGGGCGCACCCTCTTCGCCGCTCCCAGGCCACTAGGGCCAGGTTGCGGTTCCGAGGAGCTTGGCTTGGTGTTCTGTGCCATGGACACCGCGTGCAAGAATCCAGATCGCTTGCCTCGTTTCTTTTTCTGTGGCGTCATGTGAGTCGTATGGGTACGGTTCCGGTCGCCGTCCCCAGATGGTTCCGGTACGGGCAGTGATTTTTCGCGCTGAGTTTCCCCTTCGCGTACTCGTCCCTGTCCGTGTGTTTCCGCGTCCGGCTGCTTTTCGCGCTGGGTATCCCCTTCGCGTACTTGCGGCTGGTCGCGTACTCCTTTGTAAGCAACCGTCTTTGCATCGCGCTGGCTATTGCCTTCGCGGATTTTGCGCAAACGGTTGTTTAGGTCTCGCACTCTGTTCTGGATCTTTCCGCGCTTACGCTTGAGCAAACGTACTTCGTCCACAGAGATAAAGCCGGAACCACCAGCTCCAGCTTCCTTTCCCGACCCGTGTCGTTCGGAGTCAATATCCCGCAGTCTTGCTTCGATCCTCTCGCGCTGGATTGCCAGTGCGCGAAGTTCGCCGTCAAGACTGGGGAGTTGTGCGTTGTCAGTGTCATTGTCGGGGTTGTTTGTTACACTCTTCCGAACGATGTTCTGTTGCCAGGCCCTCGTGGAAGGTGTAGTCTTTGTCTGGGTAGGCGCAGAAGTCGCAGCCGTTTTTGTGTCAGTTGGCGCGGTGGTCGCAGCCGTGGATGTGTCAATTGGCGCGTGAGTCGCAGCCGGTGTTAAAGGCGCTAAAGCAGCCTGCCGCGCAGAAGGCGCGACATTTGTACGCAGATTGGTGCCCCCCCCCAGATTACGACGGGGGCAGACCGATGAATCGGCATGGGATTCCCCGGCATTGCCGGGACCCACCTGGGGAAAATCTTTTTCCTCATTCTGCATATTCTGATTTTTTTGGGGTGGGCTTTTTTGGAAAAGAGGTTGCCCCTCCTCTTGGACCGAAAGGAAGAAGAAATGGAAAGAGGGGAGGAGGGTATGGGTAAGGGGATCAGAGGAAGTGGGTTTGGGTTACCCTAGGCCTGGGATTTGACTTTCGGGAACTTCTCTTGTCCGGGGCCCCTATTGGGCACTCCGGATGCGGGGTCGACCAAATGGTCGGTCCCGCAGCCGGAGCTAGGCTATCCGCAACCTGCCATCCCGCTCGGTCGCAAGAGAAGAAGTGCCCGGCAACTCGAGCCCATTCATCTCTGAACAGTACTCGAGTCACCGCCGAGCGATGTGTGATACTCTATATCTCTGAGAATTGTAAACCGATTAAATTTTTTTTTTTTGGGTATATTTTTGAGTATATCTACGATCAGTCCCAAACTATAAGTAGATTAGCAGCATGCTGTTCGTGTCATGTCATAGGTCCTTAACAGGAGTCAACTCATTCTTCACCATCTGTCGCCGAGCCCTTGGACATCATGGCTTTTCAGTCGTTTGGGGCAGCTGATCTTTGTTAGTGTGGTTGCCAAGTCGTTTGAGTGATTTCTGAGGCATGTTTTATAATTTTTTTTTTAAATTACAAAAATTAGTAAATATTAATAGCAGGCACTCTATTAATATTTTCAATTTTTTGGGAATAACAATAATAATTTCGAAAGGGCATTAAAGAAACTTTCTCTACAAGAGCTAGAATACACTAATGAATTCCATATCTCTTTCAGTGGAACACTAGAAGGTAAACGCGCAAAACCTGAATATGACAAGCTACTCTCAGACCCAATGCTCAAGTTCTCGGGACTGTACCAAGAAGGCTGTTCGGACTTGTACGTAACATGTCAGGTGCTCAGCGATGGTCTGCCATTGGCACTCCCTGTCACCACTTCGTACAAGGCTTTCACTAATAGGTGGAAGTAAGTATAAAGTTCTTGATGACTAATTTTATTTGAACTACAATTAAGACTGTATTTTTTTTTTTATAATTACTGTTATGCTGACCATAATTGCAGGCTTATAAAACTAAAGAACAAGTTAAAATTACAAATTGGATTTCTATGCATGCTTTCAAAGAGCTTGGTTAAAAATCCAACCCTATATTTTAAAATTATATGATACAGTAATATCACAATTATCTTTGTTAATTAAATCAAGAAAAATGATAATTAATGCAATGAGTATAGAAAATGTTATTGATTATTATACACAATAAAATATTTTAACATTATTAACAGTGTAAGTTATACCATTTTGAGTAACTGCCCATTTAATTGACTTTCTATTGTTAATTAGTATTATATTTTTCTGAAATAGTGTTAAAATTGTTTCTTTAGTTGCAAATAAAGTGTATATTGCGATTATGTTAGCCAATATCAATTATCTAAATATTTTCTGATCAATCAATAAGCAAAATGTATTAATAGAAATTGAAGAATGATTTACTGTCTTAAAAATAGGTTCTTTAAAATAAATCACATCAACGATTTCTTTCTTTATGATGCTATGATGAATTTACTGAAAGTTCCTAATGAATATAACATGAAATTTCAGCTGGAATGAATGGGTGACTCTGCCCGTGTACTTCAGTGACCTGCCTCGCAACGCGATCCTGGCGATGACTATATACGACTGTGCGGGTCCTGGCAAGGTCATGGTGGTGGGAGGCACTACTATATCTTTGTTTGGGAAGCACGGCATGTTGAGACAGGTGAGCAGTTCCACTGTGACCACAAATGATATTCCACATCTTAAGTAGGAGCGTTGAAGTAGGAAGTAGCCGAGGAAAAAGTAGACATAACTCCATTGATTTATTGAATATTATTAGATGTTATGCAAAGTGGAATTAAAAAGCATGCAGTACATTATATTTTTTGTTAAGGCACTACAACATTTGCATTGTATTTGCACAGGGCTAATCTATACTAATATTATAAAGAGGAAATATTATTGTTTGTTTGTTTGTATTGAATATGCTCCGAAACTACTGGACCGATTTGAATAATTCTTTCACCAATGGAAAGCTGTTTTATCAGCGAGTAACATAGGCTATATTTTATCCCCGTATTCCTACGGTTACGGGAACTACGCGGGTGAAGCGGGGCGCTGCTAGTGTGAAACAGAATAAAAAATCTATTAAATAAAGGAATCATAATTTATGAGGGATAACTGTGCTCGCTGCCCCATCCGCTTTTAAGGTTAATGTGTCCTCGATAAATGGACTCTTCAACAGAAAAATAATCTTTGCATTCTGACCAAACAGCTTCTCTTCAGCTTTATATGTTAGTATAGAATTTGGTAAAAAAATGTTTCAACAAATATTAGATCACATATAATCAGTGCTGGATGTACACTAGGGGCAGTGGGGGCTAGTGCACGCGGCAACATTTGGTAACTGAGACAAAAGTTTCTTTACAATATATCATTAACTAATTCTTTTAAATAAACATTTTATCTTTCAAGGAATATAATTTATGCATTATGTATTAAAGTAAAATGTTGTATAATATAATATAGGAAATTTAAGTGAAAACTATTCAAATAGCTTAATTTATTTATTTCCATAAAGGTTTGAAATAATAAAAGTTGATATTTTTATTTTCTGGAATTGATAGTTGTAATTGATAAATTAAACATAATATATAATAATTAATACATAATACATTTCCTGCAATTAATTAGTTATTCTAATTTTTAAGAAATAAGATATCAAAACTATTAAAATAAAATTTAAGTCATAGGGCGGCATTTTCTTCAGTGCCCCAAGGCGGCACAAATTTAAATCCGGCCCTGCATATAATACACAAGCTTCAATATGTTTCCGGAAGTATAACCAAGTACTTGAAAACACGGAAGGTTACCAGAGACTGCAGGGAATATATCGAAACGTGCCAATCAGCTGATGCACCAGGTTGCCTTTAGATAACCTTCTGCGTGTGCAAAATCAATAGGTATCATAAATGTAACAGGGCAAAGCAATAAACGGCACGATTTGTAAACCATCAGCTCGATAACGACTTCTAGATCGTTGGCGCCGTCTTGTCTGACCCCTTGACTTGCGTTTCTATTATAATTCTATATATACTGATATTTCCTATTAGTTTTTGATGAAGACAAGGGAAAGATTAAAGTGGAACGGTGCCATTTACCAGGGCCTTCAAATTTGGGGTCCTACTGTGATGTTTATCTATATACTATCTATATTACTCATTATATAAAATTAGAAGTTAAATATTGGGGTAAAATTTTAAATCTGAAAACAATGCGGTACTTAGTTGGCTAGGTAAGCTAGAATACCTATATAAAAATGTATGTTTGTCCTCTATACATTCCTAAACCATTAATCATTTAGTTTTAAATCTTTCATAGAGTCTACTGAAAAAGTCCGCAAACGTTCACGCCAAAAAGTATGAATTACATTATTATTTCTCATGGCATTGCAATGCGTGCCGGGTACTAGTTACTAATGAAAGTTATAAGAAATTGGTCTGTACAAACAAAATTCTCCAATAAAATTACCAACACGTCATCAATGTGTCTCATTCCACTTAAATCAATCAGTCATGGAGACGAGGTTCATCCGATAACCTACTAATGTACTCGGCCTCTTGTATCATAGACTGTATTTACCCGCCTGTGTTTATGTGAATGTCCTTTAAACAACCACTTATCGACAACACACGTCATCTGGAAACTGCCACTCCCCCTCAACTGATCAGTTGTGTCTCAACCTCTTTGCCATGTGCATTAAAAGTCTAGTTCTGTGCTGTGACAAAAATAAATAAACAATTCTTTTTTAAAATGAAAACTTAATACTGCAGTCATGGACTGGCAATAAAATTTAAAAAAAAGTTTTAATTTCTAAAAAAAAACAAAAGTGATTTAAAAAAGATCGTCGTAAAATCAAAAATTAGCAAACGCAAACCTTTTTGCCTAAAATTTTTTCGTTAGTTACCAGTAATTTAAAGTTTAAAAAAAAATTATACAACCTCTTTCGTTTATATTTTCTTTTGATTGCGTCTAAAAACTTAAAAACCATTTTTGGTTACATACCATTGATTGAAAGAAAATCTAAAATAAAAAGTTAAATTGCGGAAAACACCATGGGTGTATCATTCAGTAGCATACGTGTCTGGAGGAAGTATTACTTAGCTATGAAGAAGAATTTAAAGCTTCGTTTTGTCGTCAAAAAGGGGATGTTCGACCTCCGAGTGTGGCCTGGCGTCGAAGGCAGTGAGAAGACTCCGGGAAAGGCGCCTGATAGAGGCAAGGAGCAGATGCAGAGGCTGGCCAAGCTGGCTAAGAAACACAGGAATGGACATATGCCTAAGGTAATCTTAACTAATATCAAAGTACCGATGTAAAACCACTGGTTTGTCAGAAACTGGCGTAGTAGTACTAAGTAGCGACTCTCAAACTGTTGCGTTTCATTCGGTGATCAAGGGCCATCCATAGCCTTGGTATGGAGAACGTATTCTGTGAGGATTTACAGCACCAACGATGGTGCTTCAAGCCCTTGTCTCTTATGATGCCGGTTCGGTGAATCCTCAACGAGGTCAGTCCAAGCTGTTTAAGCTGCGTACTGTTATACCCCATCCAAGTTAAGAGGATGGCTAAGTCCACATGTAAGCGTCCAGCTGCTGCATAAGCATATCTCTACTGGATATAGGCACTCTCCCAACGAGCGCCCAATCAGTAAGTGCGGCCCGCACTTAGGATCATTAAATTTTTATCATACTAAATCATTTACTATTTGACTAGTCATTATCATATACTAGTTGGTCGAGTGGTCAGAGACCCTGGCCAAGTAACCGAGGGTCGCGGGTTCGAATCCCGCAAGGGGCAAATGTTTCGTGTGATAAAAAAAAGGAATTAATCATAAATAAACATTACATATATTGATCTGAGTCCAAGTTAAGTAGCGCTTGTGTTACAGATATCGGATGGTATTTTTAAAAATATGTACTTAAATATTCTATATTAACACCCAGACACAGAAAAAACACAAGTATTCATTATACGAATGTTTGTCCTGAGTGGGAATCGAACCCACAACTCTTGGCGCATAGGGCAGGGTCACTATCGAATACGCCATCGAGCGAGTCGATTTACATTATAGTGTACAGAATAAGTAAGAATTGGCTTCTTTCAAAAGGTGGACTGGCTGGATCGACTTACCTTCAGGGAGATAGAAATGATCAACGAGAAGGAGAAGAGGAGTTCAGACTACATGTACCTCATGATCGAGTTTCCAACCGTTCAAATTGATGGGATCAATGTAAGTAATCTATTCAAATTCAAAATATCTATATTTATCTAGGCTTCAAAAAGCACTCATAAATGGTTAAAATGTGCAAAAAATATTACCACCGGCTCGGAAGGTAGACTCTGGCGAGAAACCGGTAAGAAACTCGACATTTACGTGGCACTGCACCATTTACTCTTTTAAATGCCTAAATTTACACTGCAGGTGAAAACTTCATTATGAAGTTATACATATATGCTTGTCATTAAAGTCAAAGTCAAAATATTCTTTATTTATATGGGTTTCAAAGAAACACTTATAAATCGTCAAAAACTGTTAGAGAGATATGATTGTACCACCGGTTCGTAGTGTTGCATCTACCGAGAAGAATCCGGCAATAAACTCGGTAGTTACTCTTTTCAACAACAGTATTAACAAAGTTGTAAGAATCATATTTAACTTTGAACCATGTTTCAAAGTGGACTTGGTGTGAAATAAGAAAATATAATTTTATAAAACTAGGAAAAAAAAATAAAAACATAAAAAAAAAAATGACCCGAAAGAAATAAATTTCAAGTATTTATAAATAAATAAATAAATATCCGACTATACCTACATCACATACATTGATCCGACTTCGTGATAAGTAGCTTAAGCACTTGTGTTACGGATATCAGAATCAACAGTGGTATTACAAATATATACTTAAATATTGGATATTAACACCCATACACAGAATAAACACAAGTATTCATCACACGAATGTTTGTCCTGAGTGGGGATCGAACCCACAACTCTTGGCGCGTGGGGCAGGGTCACTACCAAATGCGCCATCGAGCCAGTCATAAATCATTTATCTATATAGATTATCCCTATAGCCGCTCACCTACCCTTTAGTACCCTACCCTTTACTACCCGCCCCGTAGTTGCTGAAAGTCGTTAATCTCCCTTAAGAAGCATTCAGCTGTAATAGGACTGGGCCTAGTTGGCTTTTAGGCAATAGATCGCCTCTCTCTTCTATCTATTTCAATAATGTTTGTCCTCAATGCGTTCCTTAAATATTCATTTGAAGGTGATACAGCTTTGTACTGTTGACCCCCAAAATAAAAAGATAGACCCAAAACATATACCTATTTTTTACGTGGCTCTGCACCGTTTGCTACCTATTTTATAAAATATGTTTTTAATTGCTATATTTTAGTACGAATTCGCGACGGCACCCATTATCGCGTATTTGAAACTTCGAATTCGTCACTCGTTACCGTAACGAAGATATCGTTGCATCGCTAATCGGGGCTTGAGTGTAACTACCGAGTTTCTTGCCGGCTTCCTCCCTATAGAAACGACATTCCGAAGCTAGTAGAATTATTTTATCTGATATTTCAACGATGATATAAATTACCCAGCTCACACTATTGCTCAGTATAGATAACACTCCAAACCGAGATGGTAGGATCATGTTGTTATTATGTTTTTTGGAACGGAACGGAACCAACACTTAATACCTATAGGTATAAGGTATTTGTTTGGAACCTATAGGTTTGTGGCCTAAGTGACGAATATTTTGCCATTTACTTTGACTTGTAATCGTCCCGAGTCGTTGCAGCACGCAGTCGTCTACTACGAACAAGATGGCGACGAGATGTACCAGTTCAAAGCGCAGGCTGAGATCGTCACGGTGCCTGATTACGAGATACTGCAGGTGAGCGCTAGCCGTCACTTAACACTGGCAATCTATACTTATAATAAATCTGTAGAGAGGTCAATTCTGTACATGAAATATATTTTCAAAATAACTATCAGGGGGTAATTAGTGATCGATACTGATGCCAAAAATGCAATCAGTAAAATTTTTGTCTGTCTGTCTGTCTGTCTGTCTGTATGTTCCTTATAGAAACAAAAACTACTCGACGGATTTTAACGAAACTTGGTACAATTATTCTTCATATTCCTGGGCAGGTTATAGTATACTTTTCATCACGCTACAATCAATAGGAGCAGAGTAGTGAAGGGAAACGATGGGAAAACGGGAGAAGTTACTCCATTTTTTAAGCTTCCGTCGCGTGTGCAGCCTTAATGGTTAAAGTTACATATAAATCATGTATGACGGAAATAGTCTTTATAATATTAACCATAAACGCGGGTGACACCGCTGGCACAGCTAGTGTAAAATAAAAGCCTTTTACAAGTAAGTAAGTGGTTTTCCTCCGGCTGTAGTTTCTTTTTGTACCACTTATATGACAAACAATACGGTCGATGTACGTACCGTTGTGATGGGGTATAGTTACATAGACGTAGGTTAACATATAATACATGTCGTTTTAGAATAAGCGACGGAGTAATAAATGTATCGCCGAACACAGACCAGGTTTACAGGTCGTCCGTAGACCTCCCTAGAGATACTCTTCTGGCGATAAACAAACACCTTTTCGTCGTCTAGTCGCCTCCTAAGGAAGAGATACTAAGAAATGTTCAAAAGCCCTTCGCAGGCCGACTTCACGTTTTATGTTGACCCAGGGTACCTTCGAAACCGGGGGAGTAAGCAGGCTGTGTCGAACTCCCGGGGTCTTTAAGTTTGTAGGAGGGCCCTACTCTGACCAAGATGGTAGTGGGTATACTGAATAAACTCCTGGGATGAACTGCCTACGCCTTTATGCCATGTGCCTTCGGGATCGCGCAACGCGAAAACACCTTGAACACCCCAGCGTCAGCCTTGTCAACGCTGGGACTCCCGCAACTAGGGCGAGACGACACGGCACGTAAAAATCGTCTTCCAGACAGGAGGAGCCATTAAATGTTGTTTAGGATCTCCGGTTTTCACCCGCGTGGTCCGCTAGGGACCGTTGCTTCACCCATCCCAACCCTGACTGAGCTAATCACGTCGCAGGAGAACCTAGTGGAGAGCAAGCAGCACCGGCTGGCGCGGTCGCTGCGCTCGGGCGTGAGCGGGCGCGACGCCAAGCCGACCGCCAGCGAGCGCGACCAGCTCGCCGCCGTCGTGGCCGCGCCGCCCGGCCGCCCGCTCGCCGCCGCCGACCAGGACCTGCTGTGGAAGTTCAGGTGACGACGACTGGTCGCTCGGTACTGGCGCTGTGTCTGGTGTCGGTGAGGCGAGAGCGAGCGCGACCAGCTCGTGCCAATCGCCATCATTCATCAATCAGACTGTTGGTATAGGTTTTCTCATGAAAACTGCACAAGGGATAATGGGCAAGCGTATTATTAAACACTTCAAATAAAATGTGACAGGTTGCTTGGTCAAGCTTTAAGATTTTGAATATTTAATTACCTAAACGAGCATGTATGAAAATACTTATAAATGTAGAAGCAGGGAAAGGTGTGTGTCAGGATCGTAGCAAATGGAAGGATGTGATCTCTGCCTACCCTGGTGGGAAAAAGGCGTGACATTATGTATGTATGTATGTATGTACAATCAGGTGCCAGGTCACACGTTTTTAATATTTACACTCTCACGTGCCAACGGCATAATTTTTTTTTATTAAATTTATTTTACAATGTGTTGATGTTATTTATTACGTTCATCCAGGTTCTACCTGTCGTCGCATCGGCGAGCCCTCACCAAGTTCCTGGAATGCGTCAATTGGAACAGGCATGGTGAGTTACTAGTTGTAATAGTATCAAGGATCACCATCATCTTCATCATCCAATACTCTCGGATTTTTGGCCCTCAAGGATATTAATGTGGCAGCATCATACTTAATTAATTCCAAGAAAAAATAATTCATTATGGCATTAGATCATTATCATTATCAATTACTTAAGTAAGTTGATTTTTAATCAGCTAATTCTGTTCAACGCCTATACAAAATAATAACATTTTCGCTAAACATATATAAAGGAATGTAGATAAAGTAATTTACTTTAATAGGTAACGGTTTAATACAATTTTAATATTGCGATAATAATCCTTTGCTAGTTTGTTAATATTGGATGAAAATAAATAATACTTATTTAAATAATATCTAATGTTAAGTCTTTTTTTATCATACTTCATACTAATATTATAAAGAGGAAGGATTTGATTGTTTGTTTGTTTGTATTGAATAGGCTCCGAAACTACAGGACCGATTTGAAAAATTCTTTCACCAATAGAAAGCTACTTTATCAGCGAGTAACATAGGCTATATTTTATATCCGTACTACGGGAACCAAGGGAATAGTTACTACGCGGGTGGAACCGCGGGGCATTGCTAGTAAAAAATAAACAAAACACGAGTACTCAGGTTTAAAACATACAATGCAATAGGCTAGATGACTAAAAATTCTGTTTAGTCCGTCAGTTAGATTATAAAAAAATATTGAACACGTATTTATTTATTTATTTGTCGAACAAACATTGACGAAGATCAATGCATTTAAGTTGCGCGTGACGTCAAGCTTTCGTACATTTTTTACAAAGTAGTGACGTCGCAAGCCCCCACTTCAAAACGTTGATGCTCTTTATCTTTGTGATTTTTTGTTCATTTGGTAAAGCGATAAATATGTGCCTAGTATTTTTGTATGATCTAACTGACGGACTAAACGGAATTATAGTTTTTTAATGCAGTCATCATCCTAATTGAAAACTTTTTTTGAAGTCGGCTAAAAATTATAAATAAATACAACAGTAAATATGTATTTGTCACGTATTCACGGCTACAACTGTATTACTTATGCATTGAAAGTATATCACGAGCAGACATTTAAGTTCTTGTTACATTGCAATAAAGTTCATTGTTGAATGTGATCTATCCATAGGAAATCGTATACTACTACTGCTTATTAACACTTTGAGAGACCACGCGAAATATGATTAAAGTAACAAATAGTCATCCGCGCGAGCGAAACCGCAGGAATCGAATAGTTTTAGATAAGTTTAAATCATTTTTATAACTAGATGCAAAAAATGACATTCTAACGTGTTAGAAGTCCAAATAGCAAGTTTTTATAAATAACGAGTGTATATATTAATAATTTGACCTACTCTTACATTTGAATTGAGTCTAATTTACATAAACTAGTCTTGCATAGTGTTACTCCCACATCGACACACTGTCGATAGTTTTGTCATCACATGTAAATAGTTTAGAAGGTCAACTACCGATAGTCAAACTATCAATCATTCTACAACACTAACACGAATTGACGTGAATGGCCGAAACATGTTCAACAAGAACAATAATGTTGGATAAACGTTTCAAGTCGGTTTCAAGGTTTAATAGATATCTTTTATAGACGATTCATTTTGTTTTATTGCTGTCTTGTTCTGTGCCTTTTTCTTTTTTGATTAGTTTTCGTTTTTAATTGACAATTTATTTTTATATCTTCCGTCATCTTTTGATACGTATTAAAAAGTAGTAATAATGTAATGTAAAAGTGGTAGTTCGGGGGCTAAGAGTTGGACACTCAAATTCAAATAATTTTTATTTATTATAAATATTTATTTATTTTATAGCTATACAAAGATGATTAATACATACATATCATGATGCCCGTAATCCCCGAATAGGTAGGCAGAGTCGAAGGGACAGCAAGCCCCCTCAACCACATTCAGCCAAAAAATAAAACTGGTCCGGGTTAGGTGGAAAATTGTAAAAATATGTATATAAGTATAGATATATATATTTCGTATACTTACACTACTTCCTTTTATGTTAACACCTACTATGTACACTTAGTGAGCAAATAAATGATTGATTTGATTTGATTTGATTTATTGGCTGTTAAAGAAAACACCAAGATTTGTTTCCACTGATTCCCAAACTAGGGATAGTGGATGGATATTTTGCATCATCTCAGCTCGGTCACTGCTCCGAAAGAGGCACAGGCTATTTTTGTTAATGTTAAGTCATCGCCCAGCGATAAAAACGACCAAAGGGTTACCAGGTAGGTATCTGACGAAGGAAAGTCCGAGCTGCATTCCTGACCCGTTATACAGGGTGTATCTTAATCCTATCATCTTCCTAGCGTTATGTCCCGTGTTTAGACGGGGTCCGCTTAGACCATGATCCAGGATTTAGCGAGTCTGGTAATTACATTGAAGCGACTGCCGATCTGACTTTCGTAACCCTAAGATAGGGGAACCGGACAATTTTTGGATCATGGTTACAAATCCAAAGTTGTTTGAATTTGCAGGTTTCATCACGATGTTTTCCTTTACCGTCGAGCTAGTGGTGTATACGTACATAGATTTGAAAAATCCAGAGGTATGTGCCCGGGTTTGAACCCGCACTCTTCGGTTAAGAGGCGCGTGTCCTTACCATTAAGCTACCACCGCTCACCGCTTAAGTGTATCTTAATCCTATGACCACATATAAAAAGTAAATGTTTGAGTAACAATATTATTTTGAGGAATAAATATATTTTCAAGCGTTTACTTTTACTAGAAACTACTGAATAGATTCTAATAAAAATATCTTCATTCAAAGAAAGTCTATAAAATAAAGTCTAACGCGCGTCTATCTATCTACATAACTATGATAACAAAAAAAATATGTTCATCCGCGGAATACATTCACATTTATTTTCCAATGTACTCATAAAACATTGTATTTTGTATACTTAATTTGACAGACCCTTTGGTCGGGAGTCAAAGACCCTGGTCACGAAACTAAGGGTCGCGGGTTCGAATCCCGCCAGGGGCAAATGTTTCGTGTGACGAACATGAACATTTGTACTTGAGTCTTGGATAGACATACTTAAATACGTTTATAAACAAACGTATTTAAGTATAATCCCCGCAGATTGCTAATGCGCCTGGCCGCCATATTGGTGACGTAATCGTGACGTATCGAAGAATAAGAATCGTTCGCAAAACTGACCAGCTAGTATTGCGGGTGACGTCACGCGGGTGTTATTTAGACAAGGTTCCAGCGCATTATCAATCTGCGGGGATTATATGTATAGCTGTTCACCTAGTATGACATAGTACAAGCTTACAAGCTTAGTTAGGACTAGGGAATTGGTGTGTCAGTCTGGTAAATTTTTTATTTATAAATAGAGACAGCAAAAGCCTAAAATGATAAGTAAATAACAAACGCAGCAAAATGACTTTGGTTTAATTACCGATTACACAACACAGTTACGCGTAACATTACTGTTATATTGAGACTGTATAGTGTGTTACATTTCTGCTAATCTGTTAATGAAGATAAGAAAAAATGTCCAATGTCAAAATTTACAGCTTTGTTACAAATAAAACTAACTATCTATATAAGTACTTCGATTAAACCCAGTCTACAGAATGAAATGAAATGAAATTAATTTGTCATAAGTACACAATACATTTTTTTTTAAACTACATCACATACATTGATCTGACACCGAGGTAAGTAGCTTAAGCACTTGTGTTACGGACATCAGAACCAACAGTGGTATTACAAATATACAATTAAATATCTGATATTAACACCCAGACACAGAACAAACACAAGTATTTATATATAAAAATGTTTGCCCTGGGTGGGAATCGAACCTACAACTCTTAGCGCATGGGGCAGGGTCACTACCGAATGCGCCATCGAGCTTGAGCATGAGCATGACATTTAAATGGAGCCCCGACTCCTAAACTAGTTTAGAACTGTATTTCAGGAATCAGTATCTTCCCAATTTTGATTACATTAGTGGTATCGCTAACTTGGTACTTAATTATTTAATTACAGTAAGTACATTGGGAATAACTGTATTTCAGGAATCAGTATCATCCCAATTTTGATTACATTAGTGGTATCGCTAACTTGGTACTTAATTATTTAATTACAGTAAGTACATTGGGAATGAGTGGAAAAAAAAATAGTAATATATTTAACCTTACTTAGTTTATAAAAAAAATAATGAACCAAACGTTTGAAATGTTGTATTGGCAAATCCAAATAAAATAATAGTGACACGCATTTTAAAAGTGTTGGTTCATTTAGAGTTCATATTAATTGAAACGGCCATTAACCTCTGAATAAAGTTGGCAACACCCTGTACGCAAAGACGTAATACAAATAAAAGAATACTTAACCGCTTAACTTTATATAATTTTGGCGCCCGCCAATGCAACTTGATTGCAAACGCCATTAGACGCTCCGGAGTAACTGACGCCTAGTTTAAAGAGAAGAAAAATTCGATTGCTTTTATTTTTCTTTGCATTGAATAGGCTCCAAAAGAATTGGACCTATTAAAAAAAAATATTTCACCAATGGAAAACTACTATATCAGCAAGTAACATAGGCTATATTTTATCCCTGTAATTCACGTGGAACGGGAACTACGCGAGTGAAACCGCGTTTGCTAGTATATATGCAGAATTACATACACTGCAGTCTAGTCATATTTCTCTTTCGCATTGTTAGCAAAAAGTATCGGATTTCGTAACACCGAGCTCGGTCATAATGTGAGGCGGTTAATGGAAAGTGATTTTAAAGACTATTTTTAGTAATAATTTTTTTGTGCTTGTGTAAAGTGAGAAGTTTTCGAAACTGCTTTGAGTGAGACGTTTTTGGGATTTAAAATGGTTGTACAAGCGACAGAGGCAGGTTAGTGAATTTAAACAATTATTATTAAATCTAGTATTTTGTTAAAATATAGTGTTTCACTCTCGTTTGTGATTAATGTTGTATAGATTATAGCCTTTCTCGATAAATTAACTTTACAAAACAAAAATATTTTTTTTAATTCGGATCAGTAGTTCCTGAGATTAGCGCGTTCAAACAAACAAACTCTTCTGCTTTATATCAGTATAGATGTAGTTATAGTATCTTAATTGATTTACGTTTTATAATTCGATCGAATCGAATATATCTGAGTACGTATTTATATATCACTAAGTCGGTAAAGGAAAATATGATGAAACCCGCACATTCAAAATATGCAGGTTTCACGAAATAATGATATCTAACCATAATCTAATGTGTCCGGCTAAGAAGGTCAGGTGGCACTCGCTTCAATGTTATAACCAGACACGCTAATCTCTTCAAAAAATTGTCACCACAAACTATTTACTTTTTCTTTTCGACCACACATTAAAAAACTCTTCTCTCATACGGAGATTACACTAGTTTACAAAATTACACTTTTTTTTGTTGTCGAAACGATTCATTACTTTTTTTACAGATCAGTACCATTATAATACAATTCAGTTTTCAAAATTGTCCCATCAGCTCACATATTGTATTTATTTGGGTACAAACATTAAAAATTTAACTATTTTCGTAATTTATTTTACCAGTTAAAAAATGATTTATATATAAACTTACATCTATTTGATAGTTAGTATGCTTAACATATCAATAAACATCGAATCATAATTCTACTATCCTTCTTTGCAAAGATTAAATTAAATAGTAAATTTTAGTTAAGTTTTTTCCATATATTGTAAGCTGTGCCATTTGTATGAACGATTTTTTTTATACTATTCTATTGCGAATATTCTGCGAGGCGTCAATAAAACAATATAATGTATGCTGTTAACACAAACATTTGGGACTTTCTTTCCAAAATAGATGGTGAAAATTTAAATATTTAGTATTATTGGATTGATTCATCAATATAAAGCTAGGCCTTATAACCAAAATTCGTTCCAAATATCTCAAAAATGCGAGCTAATTAAACAATTTTGGTAACTGGATCTACATCAGCTGTTACTAATTAATCAAAAAATCACTTAACTGACTGGGCAACAAAAATACTGTAAACTTGTGTTATGTATCAATCTTTTTTACAACAGAGACGCTAAATATTTCTTGAAAGAGATAAAAACACATTACGTTGGTATCTCCGTAACATTGAGCGGCGATAAAAGTTTATACAACAACCGACTAGTCGTTTATGCATATATTCATATAAACCAAGCTACTAGGTTGTTTGAGGCCATTGAATTAATAAAGAATTATCTTCTACACGCTAAGTGAAACTTGACTAGTCGGAAACGTCAGACGTAATTTTGTGAGCAACTTGGTTTAGTTATTATACTAATATGTGTGTTAAAAGTTTTTTATGGTTTGAAGCGAAATATTTCTGCGAGGTAATCGTGTTCGAGTGTACCGAGTACGTAAAAATATAGGTTAGTACGCAATCAGTGCGATTGGTAATGTAAAATGCAGCTGCATTTTAAACTTCCATCATCCTCCTAGCGTGGATTTAAATTTTTAGTTTATAAAAGCGTGTTGTTGTAGTTTTAGAAATAAAAATTTGAACAAAATCCAACTAAATTTTTTAAAGTTTAGTCGATTTTTAACCGACTTCAAAAAAAGGAGGAGTTTTGCAATTCGACTGTTTTTTTTTTTGTATAATATCGCCACGTCTCAACACTCAACGTTTGTGAAAAAAAAAACTTTCTGATATACAGTTGTAAATTTGATAACATTTCATGTTCAAGATAATTAACCTTTTTTATATTTATCAAATTCAGACAGCATCACATACATTTACATATTTCGAGTTAAGTAGCCTGAATATACTTTACTACTTAAATACTGTATATTAACACCTAGATACAGAACCTGCCTAGGGAAGGGAAGGGAAGTGGCGTGAAGTTTAGTTAGTTAGATACAGAGCAAACACCAGCACAATGCA
Source organism: Glyphodes perspectalis (assembly GCA_951394215.1). Taxonomy (NCBI): domain Eukaryota; kingdom Metazoa; phylum Arthropoda; class Insecta; order Lepidoptera; family Crambidae; genus Glyphodes; species Glyphodes perspectalis. The sequence goes on from OX596215.1 coordinate 14,384,401, forward strand.
TTGTGCTTGTGTTGAAAAATGTTGGCATTGCAATGCTAACATTTTGTCCTGTGTGGGTGAATCGAACCCACAACTCTTGCGCATAAGACAAGCCGCTTCTTTAAGCCGCAGATGCTGTTTATACATATACTATCGTGTTAAAATCATTATTTTGGTTTGTCGCTTAGATTTTTAGTTAATTAGTTAGTTAGAGTATTAGTAGATATTCATCACAAAAATACAGGCTATCCATATAAATAAAAATTAAATGAGTATACGCGCATAACAACATTGTCAGGACCAGGTTTGTACAACAAGTTTGCGAAGTTTATAGGTTAGAGAGCTAAGAATGAGGTTAAAACTACCACAGTAATGGGATCAACGGAGCGGTGGTAGCTCAATGGTAAGGACACGCGCCTCTTAACCGAGAAGTGCGGGTTCAAACCCGGGCACGTACCTCTGGATTTTTCAATTCTATGTACGTATTTATACCACTAGCTCGACGGTGAGGGAAAACATCGTGATGAAACCTGCAAATTCAAATAACATTGGATTTGTAACCATTATCCAAAAATTGTCTGGTTCCCCTATCTTAGGGTTACGAAGGTCAGATCGGCAGTCGCTTCAATGTAATTACCAGACCCGCTAAATCCTGGATCATGGTCTAAGCGGACCCCGTCTAAGCACGGGACATAACGCTAGGAAGATGAGTAATGGGATCAACGGGCTACAAGTTTACTATGCACCCGGACGAAGTCTAGCAGGGCCGTTAGTCATACTATCATACTTCGTGCTAATATTATAAAGAGGCAAGATTTGATTATTTGTTTGTATTGAATAGGCTCAGAAACTACTAGACTGATTTGAATAATTCTTTCACCAATGAAAAGCTGATTCATCACCGAGTAACATAGGCTATATTTTATCCCCGTATAGTCCCGGGAATGAGAACTACGTAGGTGAAACCGCAGGATGCTAGTTTCATATAAAAATGGAAATATATACCTGTCTGTCCTTTTGCCCTTCTCCCAGTTCATCTGGGGTCGGCGCAGCATGTCTTCTTCTTCCATACGTCCCGGTCAGCCGTCATCAAGCTATCCACTTCCATTTTACTCAAATCATCTTTCACACAATCCATCCATACAAATATATACCTGTCTGTACAATCTTAAAACTGTTGTGTGATCCGAAGTTGTTATTATATCATTCCGTAGTAACATATCCGTGTTATCTACGAATTGTTTAATATCTCTAAATACTGCGAGGATTACAACTTTACCTCGACTATGATAATAAACGATGTTAAACGCGTTTATTAACTGAACTATGTTCAGTGCAAAGATTTCGTACATTCCTTACATAACATCACGCCCATAATCCCCAAAGGGGTAGGCAGAGTCAAAGAGACAACTGGCCCTTTTAACCACATTCAACCAATAATTAAACTGGGCTGGGTTAGATAGAAAATTGTGAAAAAGCAGTGACAAGTGGCTAGCTCGTCGCCTACACAATCACATACCCAAAAATCCATATACCATAACTCGCATTTTATGACATGTTAGGCAAGAAACACAGTTGGCGCATTCTTTTTTTTTTTAGTTCCAGGCCAACATGGGACATTGAACATTCAAATATAAAATAATAAATTCTCCAGATTCACACACCAATTCCATAGTTCCAAACTAAAGCTTATAATCTTGTGCTATGGATAATAGTTGAACGGAGATGACTTAAAGGTATCTTAGGGTTACGAAGGTCAGATCGGCAGTCGCTTCAATGTTATTACCAGACTCGCTAAATCCTGGATCATGGTCTAAGTGGACCTCGTCTAAACACGGGACATAAGGCTAGGAAGATGATGATGGTCCTTGGCTAGCATGTCATACAAGATCATTTGTAGCGTACTGAGTGTTGAGTACGTGATTGTGTAGGCGACGAGCTAGTCACTTGTCACTACATTTAAATTTTCCATCTAGCTCAACCCAATTCAATCTTTCGCTAAATGTTTGAGAAGCTTATATCTCCTTGAACTCTACCTACCTCCTCGGGGATTGCGGGCTAATGGTGGTCTCTTTGGTTCCAGGGGAGGTGCGGCAGGCGCTGTCCATGATGAAGCAGTGGACGCCGATGGACGTCGAGGACGCGCTGGAGCTCCTCACGCCCAAGTTCACGCACCCGGCCGTCAGGAAGTACGTGTCTTAATAAACGACATCCACTAAAGGAGATTTTCGCATGTGGCAACAATGGGCTTTTAAACAAAAATATTATGAATTCTAAAGCAAGTCTGATTGGAGACAGTTGTAGTTTGATAGTAATGATCTATCCGGCTCGAAGAACCAAAGAACGGTGGTAGCTTAATGGTTGAATATACATGCCTCAATAGACGAGTGTTGGTTCCTAACCTTAGCACTTCTGAGTTTATATAACTAAGGACGGTTTTATAACACTAGCACGGCGTTAAAATCATACAACTCATGTATTTATTTATTTATTTGCAGAAACCAACAGCGGTTACAAATAACTAATTTTGAAAATTAATAGACAATTTGCAAGGGCAATAACAGGCTTTCCTAACATATTCCAGATTGTGTAGTAGGAAACAGTAATTTCAAGCATTTAAAAACAAAAAGTTTTTATTATAAAAATTAAGTTTAAAAAAAGAAGTTTTATCGCAGAGACTGAAATAATAGTTGGAAGTTTTATATATTAAATTACTATTGTTTATTTGATTTTCCTATTTAAGAGTTACGAAGATAAGATGACAGTGACATTCAAACGTACTTTTAATTTCGATCATGGTCCAAGAGGACCTCTACTATACTTGAGCTATTGCAAAACGTGCGAACTGTGTCATTAAACATTAATTACGTCAAAGGAATGTGACAATCCCGCGCAACTCGTTATCGATAAAGGAATGCCAATATAAAAAATACATCCTAATAATGATTTTGCAATATTTCCTTAACCTCTCCTTCATTACCTGGTATTGACTATCGACAGCCCTTTTTTTATTGTTACACACAACATCAGAAGTGAGTTCCGATATGCCTTTAAGTGCGAGCGAGAGGTCTGACAAAAATGATTTATGACTCGGTTCGTACGTTTGTAATGGGTCAAGAATAGGGACAGGCCGTGGCGCCAAAAAGTTGACGATGATTTTAAGTGACCTTCTCTTGTGACTTGACAGATACGCTGTATCTCGTCTGCGGCAGGCGCCTGACGAAGACCTGCTTCTGTATCTGCTGCAGCTGGTCCAGGCTCTGAAGTATGAGAACTTCGCTGAGATACACGAGGGTAAGTGCAGGGTAGCTGACGTCACTAATTAATTGGCATACTTTTTATGGGAAATAGGTCTGTTATTGCCTTACACCAGCGGTTCTCAAACTTTTTTGGCTACGGAACCTCTTTGGGAAGTGAAGTATTTTACGGAACCCTTGAATAATTAAACAGTATCGAACCCGCGTAGTCGTAGATACGTAATATTAAACTTTTGACGGATTTTTACCCTGGAGCCTTGTAGTACCCCTTTAGTTTTTTATTAATTATAATTATGACCTATTTTCGTGGTCCCCCTAGAAAGGCTTCGCGGAGCTCCAGAGCTCTGCGGAACACACTTTGAGTATAACTGCCTTACACAATAGAAGAATCCCGTTTTAAAATCTAATAAAGTAAAACTGAATTGTCTTGAAGGCGCAAACGAAGTGATTAGTCCTATGAATCGTCACAAGAAGTTACATACGTTATATATAGTGGTATTTTTTTACAGTTGCTAAGTAAAAGTGATTAATATAGTTGTAAGAAATCGTAAATCTTGATTATTCGTGTTTATAGAATACTTGAGAGTGTGCGGCAAAGAGAGCGCTGTAGTGTACTCCGACTCGGAGGGCAAGCTGATGCAGAGCGGCCACCGCGGCAGCCAGGCCAGTCTGCTGTCGGCTTCAGGTACGCAAACCGGGGGGTGGGAATCCAAACATAGATCCACAAGATTTCACAGCTTTCCATCTAACCCAGCCCACTGTCCCATGTTGGTCTGGGACTTAAAAAGAATATGCCAACTGTGGTTCTTGCCTAGCATGTCGTAAAAGGCGACTAATGGTATATCGGGTTTTGGGTGTGTGATTGTGTAGGCGACAGGTTAGCCGCTTGTTACTGCTTTTTCATAATTTTCCATCTAACCCAGCCCAACTTTATTTTTGGCTGAATGTGGTTGAAGGGGCATGCTGTCCCTTTGACTCTGCCTACCAAGGCGGACAAATGACACCGCCTTCCTACGTATCGTAATTCACAGCAGCAAGGATAAACACGAACTTGTTGACTTGAGATGATTGTAGAAAAACGCGTTTTACTTAATTCTCTTTACTTAATTACCCAGTATTCTTGCAGTTTTACGCAGTCTCCCGCGGAATTACTTGATACTTAGCCGGATCCTCTCTCCCCCAACGTGATATTGAGTGGAATTTCACCATCTGCTCTTAAAAACATCACCTAATGTACCCACACATATAAAAATATATAGAAAACGTTTATTGACCATTAAATAATACAGACATGAGACAGAAACGAATACATGGAGTTATGGCCAACAAGGTGCGAGCCTCAGCGTGTGTTGCAGCAACCGGAGAGTCGCCTCAGCAGCACTGGTATTCTGGCCGCACCTTTTGAGTGACGTACACTGACCAATATTACAGTTATATGGGTCAGTGCATACATACCCTTAAATTTCCATTTGTCAGCAGTGTTGACGTCAAGCGAGATGACGGCGTCGACGACCAGCCGGCGCTCGCTGGAGGGGCGCGCGGACGAGTCCGCCATCGCCGTCGAGGAGAGCGTGCAGAGTGTCGTCAACAGCGTCGTCGACAACAACAACTACGGGTGAGTGTCACGTAGGGATTGCAATGCTGGAAACAGCATTCCGGTTGGGCCCAGCACAATTTTAAATGAGAGAATGTGAAAGAAGCTGGAGAGTGTTACCAACTTTGGTAGATATGTCGCAGGCAATTTGTATGATTCCGCCGTTTACATACGGCGTCGTCAGTTTAAAAACGCTCGCAGTCATGTATTATGCCGTAAACTATAACTCGATCAATTGTTATAATTTCGACGTTGGTTGTTTTTTTTCGGTTCTGGCTGAAGGGTCGCAGTTGTACCTAACACTCCTCCTCGCTTCGCTCGTCGTCGTACCTATTATTTGAACTACTACCTAACCTGACCTAAACTAAATACTTGCGGCATACTATTCAATGACCGTAATATACATTTTGCCTTCGGCATAATACATAACTGCGAGCGTTTTGAAACTGACGACGCCGTATGTAAACGGCGGAATCATACAAATTGCCTGCGACATATACATCTTACACTGATTACTGATGCGAATACCTCGATAATGTCACTCTACACAGACTTCTCGCATATTTGGGTTATTCCCGTTCGTCCCACCACGCTTTGTCCCACCAGTAGGACGAACGGGAATTTCATAAAATTATGAAAATTCATTCCCATAAATAATATAAATTAAATATTTTGTTAAATTCCCGTTCGCCCTACTACAATGAAATGAAAAACAATTTTGGTGTGGGTAGTTATTTGGTGTTTTTTTTATTTTTACTTATTTTATTTTAGTTTCAAATGACAATAACCTTAATGTTTGTACCTCTAGAACTAATTATCGTATTAGTGGGACCAAGAATCGTATAAAATGTCCTTCTCGTTTGTCCTACCAACATTGATGGTGGGACAAACGGGAATAAAATTTTACTATTATACTTAATATAAATTATTATCATAGTAAAATTTTATTCCCGTTTTATTTATATATTTATTTTACTATTATTATATAAATTCCCATTCGTCCTACTGGTGGGACGAACGGGAATAACCTGCATATTTCATATTTCGCACATATGCCTCTCATGCTCATTGCACACACAAATCACTCGCACATGTTCGAAACACCCCCTGTATAAAAGAAAATAAAATCCATAAAATTAATAACATTTCTCATTCTGCTCCAGCGATACGGACACCGAGGAGCGGCTCAGCCTCTCCTCGTTCCTGATCGAGCGCGCGTGCGGCAACAGCGTGGTCGGCAACTACCTGTACTGGTACCTGCTGATCGAGTGCGAGGACCGCCACGCGCAGGACAACAACGTGCGCGCCATGTACCTCGACGTGATGCGCACCTTCTCGCACAAGCTGGCCAAGGGTGAGCCGCACTGAGCCTTCTCGCTGCCGGATAGGGTCGCTCGTGGTGACGTCACCCGTCTGTACTGGCGCCTGCTGGTCGAGTGCGGGACTTCTCGCTACGGACTTATAGTATAGTCGCTCGCAGTTCATACGGTGTCGATATATTTCACGAGGGACTAGGACTTGATTGAGCGAAGCCCAACAATATTTACGTTCGTGCATGTGTTCATCCGCTCGTGGCCTACTCCGAACGCAGTAACCTTATCTTATCAATAAGTCAAAGTTAAAGTCAAAAGTCAAAATATTCTTTATTTATATATGTTTCAAGGAAACACTTATAAATCGTCAAATACAGGTAAAACCACAGCTATATGATTCTACCACCGGTTCGGAATGTTGTATCTACCGAGAAGAATCCGGCAAGAAACTCGGTAGTTACTCTTTTCAATACAATTTATACAAGGTGTATGAATCATAATTAACTTTGAACCACGTTTTAGTGTGGGCCTGTCGTAGAGTATCAAAATAAAAATATATAAATTACAACTAAAAACTGAGCCTGACCTGATAACAAAAATATAACAGTAAATTATTTCTACTTTGATCAAAGTCCTGGAGATATAAATGTAAGTATGAAGTCCTATCTGAAATAATTGTGTGTTGGCAGGCAACAGCGACCTGCAGCGCACGCGGTCGTTCCTGGCGCGGCAGCAGGTGTTCATCGACAAGCTGGTGGCGCTGGTGAAGACGGTCGCGCGCGAGAGCGGCAACCGCAACAAGAAGGCGGAGCGCCTGCAGCGGCTGCTGGCCGACCCCGACGCGTTCAAGTTCAACTTCGGCAACTTCGAGCCCATGCCGCTGTCGCTGGGTGAGTTGCCAGTTGCCACTCCAGCTAAAGAGGCGCAGCTAACTTATAGGTGATGCGTGATCTTGGAACGTGGCCAGCGAAACTAAAGTAAAGTTGCAGTTCTGTCCCACTGGTGGGGCAAAGAGGAACGCCATGAAATTTGGAGTAACTGTTACGGGGTGGATCAGGAGATGGTTTTTAAAAAAACTTTAATTAATATTATACAGATATATATTCAGGAATTATCACAATAGTTTTATATATGGAAAAGGCTAATAATAATATATGGAAAATACTAATGTATATACGCGACGAAAGTCCAATCCAATCTAGTAAACTTACGAAACGCTGTATTTACGAAAAGTCGCGTTTCCTGTTGCATTGACGTCAATGCAATAGGAAACGAGGTTGACAAATCAGCTATTTATTTTTAATAGCTGGCCATGCATTTTCAGATATAACAACCCCCCCGTTAAGATGGATCATTACATCTCAAATGGTGTGATGAGGAATTTAGACTACCGCGAGAGATTGGGCTTACGTTTCGTAGTAAAGATTATATTTATTACATAAATGAACTTAAGATTAACATAATTAGACAAAAGTAACTCCTATAGATCTATATTATTAAGAATTTAGATAAAAAAAACAAGTTAGAGTTAGGAGTTGAAATAATAAGGTATGTAAATACTATGATTCGTGATCTTTGTCAAAATTAGTGAACACGAGATTTCTCTTAAGTGGACTTGGTGAGCTTATCGTTGCCTCCTCTGATCTAATTTCATCTTTAATCACAACTAAGGATGCTGGTTGGTTAGATTTGGAATTGTTGCATTGATTATATATTTGGATGCAACAAGGCAACTTTTTACTGCATAAATGTCTTCGACATTTATAAATGAGATATAATAAAAATATTATGCTTGTAAATAGACTTAATGACGTATATACTGTGCTATAGGTTTGGAAGTGAGATGGGCTTTCTAATTTATTTAACTCATCTTCCATTGATTGGAGATGGATACTGGCATGTAGCAAAGAGTCAAGATTCCCGATATTTTTTAATTTCGAGAACGGGAGGCTTGGTAAAGTTTTATTTACTTTTGAATGATCACAGCAATCGTCTAATAAAATGTTAAAATTTGATACTATGTTTGTCACATTACCGAGATAAGTTTCACCGGCCGCGGTGAATTGCAAGGTCTTAAAAAAAGCTTTACAAGTTTTGGGTAAGGTTAAGATGCCCGTTCCAAATAAGATAACATCTAAGTTAACGTCATTTTTATCACATGTTATATGGCATTTGCCTGGCTCTGACTGAACAAACATCCAACGATTAAGGCTTAATTTATGAAATATGTCAATAGATCCATGAATTAGTTTAGTTACACATGTATCAGGTAGTTTGCTTATCGCTTCACTAAGCAAAGTCGTTTCGCAGGTAGGGTTGGCGATCACTGAAAACATATTGGAGAGCACACACACATAACACTTTTCACTGATGAGTTTACACTTGTCAATGTCCTTCACTAGCGAGTAAAACATACGATCAGCTGTTATTGCCACATACGAGCTAGTCGGTTCGATAAGGATATAAGTGTCAGGTTTTGTAATGTCATACGGTACAGGTGAAGGTATTACATTATAAAGGTTATAGATTTGGGGTAAAACTAAAGGAATTCTTAAAATAAATATAATCTTATTTTCATGATAATAACATACTAACCTAGAAATATCACTTATCTCTTGTATGTTTTGTAGAGTTAAGGTTACAGGAAGATCATAATGGCTAGGCAACTTATTTCTATGCTTATCAAGTTCATTATATAATTGATGAGGACTCAGTACAGTCGGATGCAAAACGTTTAACTTTGCAAATAAGATGGCGTTGTTAATATCGTCGATGTCGAAAGATAACGTTAAGATAATGGCTTCTAAAGAGTTAAATAATGAGTTAATTTGTGATTTAATTTCGATTTTATCGTTGGTATTGGAAACTGTATCGAGAATTTTGTATATTATTTGCATATTCTCCAAGAGATGCTTCTCATTTTGGTCAACCTTAGATATAGAATTGTTAAAAGATGAAATAGTGGATTGGATAACATGAATATTATCCTTCATGAGATGTGCGAGATGTTTTTCATCCGTCTGTACATTTTTAATGGCCTTAGAGTATTTAATTCCGTCTTCGGCGTCTAAAGTGCCAAATATCGATTTTAAGAGAGATCCTCCTAAATCAAGAAGGCCTCTTTTGACACGCTTATGAGAACTATTATTTTTTAATAAGTATGATATAGACGAGAACTTATTGACATTGGTAAAATGTTGGCTTTTCAAAGCGGAGAGCGAATTAGAACAGTCAGATTGTAGTTTAGATGAGGTAAAAGAATTACATAAAATATCGAGCTTTTGAAATAGGAACTCTACCTTATCTAAGTTAGGTTGAATATTACTTATATCTATATATGTAACGACGCACACTGGGGCAAGATACCCTTTTTGTTGGCATTAAATATGTTTTCCAGTATAATTGCTTTTGTGAATACTAAATATGACCAAGAGAGTTATATTAAAATGTTTATATTATATATGTATACTAGCGGTCCCGGCGAACTTCGTACCGCCCCGTGTTTGCAGCGCCATATGCCGGGCTGATTTGTGAATCTAAACCATCCAGGGCGTCACTCAAACGCATACAGAAAAATTCATTTAAATTGTTTCTTGAAGATAGGAAACGAAATTGATGTTTCAAGCCAATCCTTATTACTTTTTCTAAATTTTTCATCGATTCTACAAGCTTTGAACCATCTTGATCTATATTCATACTTAAATTTTGACAATTTCTGATTTAAACTAATAACATCTTTTTCATCACATTTTGTACGTTTTTGCAACTCGGAAATCAAAAACTTAAATTTTTTATCAAAACTTTCTTCTCCCGAGCATCGCATTATGTTAACGAGTTCATTTCTTGAAATAAATATTGTATTTGAACTCGTTCCTAGAACAAAATTATTAATTTTTCATTATGGCAATAAACAGTTAAAGTACAAAAATCGCTATAATGTAGGTAAGTAGCAGAAAGTAGCAAATTTTTACTTCACTTTCGCGATGCAGATATTGCATGGGTTATTTACAAAAAAAAAATCAACTTGAATTCACTGGAGAACATAAATAAAACCTTAGATGTTTTTTAATTTAGTGAAAATCGTAATATAATATATTTATACCTTGGTTATATATGTTTACTGTACCCTAATACCGAATTTAATAATGCTAAAATATTGCGACATACCTGAACTTGAAGGTTCCATAGTTTAATTAAACTAATTTTCTATAATAATACCACTACAACACAACTAAAATAAATGTAATTTAATTTATAATCAGTAGCACTGTGACAACTTGCCACGAACGTTAATTATAATAGGAATGCGTGTAAGTTATCAGTCACTTTGATAGTGTCAAATGAAGCATTGGTCCATGATTTATTAGAAGCCCGTTGTGGGTAGTTCAATATCGAATTTTATTATTCGGATTTTCTGCCACATATGAGGGTATTTTGCCCCTCTGTGCGACGTTCCAGTCACTATTAGTAAATTTAATATCTAAGAGCTTATCGAAATAAAGACCTGGGCTACTAGTTATTTGCGTAACGTAATTTAACCCGGCGGCGAGCGGCGACCGCGCCGATCTGAAACAGAATACATAAGACTCATAACGTTCCATTGTTATTTACATTATAACTTATAACTATGGTGTGCCGTCACTAGCCAGTTTGATTTCGTCATAATGATGACGTATGTGTTTACGATTGACTAGGACGGTGACGGTATGTTTACCGTTTAGTTTTATTATTTTAAACGGACCTTTCCACACTGGTGATAAAGCTTTATTTTGTTTATGATGACAACGTATGTATACCATGTCACCAGTGTTGTAAGAAATAGGTTTGGTTCGTGAATCATAATGGTTTTTAGACCTTTCTTTAGAACTTTGAATGTTATGAAGTGCTTTTTGGCGACTATAATAAAGGCGATGGTTTAAAGCTCGAATGTAATCGCTATAGGTATTATTATCGAGAGTGTCGATGCTCGACGGTAAATAAGGCTTAAAACCGAACAACAGTTCTAACGGTGTGAAGCCGGTTGTACTGTGTACATTAGAGTTATAGGCTATCATTGCACTTGGGATGTAGAGGTCCCAAGTGTTTTGATTTTCTCCTATATAAGACCTTAAGTATTCCTTAAGTGTGGAATGACTACGTTCGAGCGCGCCACAGGTTTGGGGATGGTAGGGCGACGCAAATATATGTTTTATACTAAATAACTTATTGAGTTGTTTAAATAAATCAGAGCAAAAGTTTGACCCTTGATCGGAGATTATCATCTTAGGTATTCCCATGTGGGAGATGTAAGTAATGAATGCTTTAGCCGTTTCCTCAGCCGAATGCATGGGATACGCTTGAGAAAATTTAGTTAAGTCATCTTGTACGGTGAGTAAAAATTTGTATTTATATTCATATGTTTCAGGTAGAGGACCAACTAAGTCGAGAAAGATCTTTTCATTAGGTCGGGTTGCCGTGGACGTAATTATCATAGGAGCCCGAGTAGTTTGCCGTAAGGGCTTATTGATTTGACATGAGCGGCAATTTTTAACATAATCTTCAATATCCTGCCGCATGTTTTTCCACCAGTATTGGGACTTCATTCGTTCAATCATGCGAGAGATACCGGGATGACCCGCGAGGGGTGAATCATGGTTATCCCTAAGGATAATTTTAACTTCATCTGGTGTAGGATATTTAATACAATTATGATAAATGTTTACTTTTATGCTAGTGTGATGGAATAGGAATGCGATAATGTTGTAAATTTTTGTAAAAGACAATTTAGAGAAGGGATCCGTAAAATCTGATATAGCTACTTCCTTTTCCTCGGGATACCAATATTTTACCATATCCCGATAATCTCGGAGAAGGTTAAATATATCTTTGTATGACATTTCGTCGAAATGATTTAGCTTAACGAACAAATGTGTAAATATATGTTTATCATTAGAGGTTGAATAGTAGGTATAAAGTTCGCGTTCGACATTACGAATGTCAGGAATGTCAGGTTGATTTGTAGAGGCATCTATGATTTCACAACAGTACGGAATTGATTCATCTAAGTCAATTGACGTTGGGTATGCGATTAACTTTATTTTAGATTTTAATAGGGACTCATTATGTTCCTGGATTACTGTGTCGTAAGAAACACTGGATTGTCTAGAAATTTGAAGGAATTTTTCGTACGTTTCAGTCGTAGGAGGAAGGTTTTGGGGATCTGTATTGTTATTAGGAGATGGTGTTGAATTAGTTAAATTGGGATTTGTAGATTCATCAAGAACATTTACTGGGAATCGAGATAAGGCGTCAGCGTTTACATTTAATTTACCCTTCTTATACACTATCTCATAGTCATATTCTTCAAGTTTTAGGCGCCACCTTATGAGCCTAGAACCTGGGTCCTTGACGTTAAATAACCACACAAGAGGTTTGTGATCCGTTATTATTTGAAATCTGCGACCATATAAATAAGGTCGGAATGTTTTAACACCGAAAAGTATGGCTAAGAGCTCCTTCTCTATAGTGGAGTAATTACCTTCAGCCTTATTAAGGGTGCGCGAAGCATATGAAATGGGCTTATCTTTGCCGATTTCACCTTGCGATAAAACAGCGCCTACAGCATAATCTGACGCGTCTGTGGTTAATAGAAATGGTTGGCTGAAATCTGGGTATTGAAGTAGTGGAGCTGTCGTTAGTTTTTCTTTTAATAAGGAGAATGCACGTTCTTGTTCATGTGACCATGTGAATGTGGCGTCCTTTTTAAGGAGAGAAGTGAGAGGTTTTGTTATTTGAGAGAAATTGTTTATGAATCGTCGATAGTAACCGACAAGACCTAGGAAGGATTTGATATCCCTAGGGTTTTTGGGAGTTGGAAATTGACTGACGGCCTTGGTCTTCTCTGGATTTGGGCACACACCCTTATCTGTTATGATATGGCCCAAGTAGGCGACTTCACGTCGAAGAAATTCGCACTTATCGGGTTGGAGTTTTAAGTTGAATTTACGTAATCTATCGAATACTAATTGAAGTTTGGCGATGTGACTCGTTAATTGGTGACTGAAAATAATAATATCATCCAAATAAATTAAGGCGTGAAGACCTTGAAGGCCAGAAAGAGCAGTATTCATCATTTTTTGGAAGGTGGAAGGGGCATTTTTTAAGCCAAAAGGCATTCTGGTGAATTCGTAGTGACCAGCGACGTCTGAATTGGTGTTAACAGTGAATCCTGTTTTCGGCGCGTCCTTGGGTGTCAAATTACATTGATGAAATCCAGATGAAAGATCAAGAGTGCTGAAATATTTTGAATGACCCAGCTGATCGAGTATATCAGTAATGAGAGGCAAGGGATAAGTTTCAGAGACCGTAACGTCGTTAAGGCGACGATAATCTATGACTATACGCCATTTCTTTTTGCCAGAGGCGTCCATTTTTTTTGGAACTACCCAAACTGGAGCACTCCAGGGTGAAAGTGAAGGTCGGATTATTTTTTGATCTAACATCTTTCTGATTTGAGAGTCTACTTCGTCCTTGTGGCACTCAGGGAAACGATAGGATTTTACATGGATAGGAGGTTCATCTCCAGTATTAATTGAGTGCTCAATTAATACAAGATAAAGGTTCGTCTTCTAAATGGAAAATATCTGTGTATACTGAACAACATTGTAAAAGTGCCTTCTTCTCTTCGTCATTGAGATGAGAACAGCGGATGAGATTTAGAACCTTTTGCGATCTGTGAGGTTTATAATTAGAAATAGAATTTACCTTAGCAAAAGAGTTAACGTTCGAGTCAATTTCAAGAGGTGATGCTGCAACGTAATAATCTTTGACTCGGATTTCAGACTCGGTGGTGTTTAAAACAGTAATGTTTATTTTCTTATTGGGTTTTATAGTAACAATGCAATTTGCGATGTAAACGCCGTTACTTAAAGTCTGATCTAGGATGAGAGCTTCGTTACTGCGATAAGAATCGGGCATGTAGTTAGATATCGCGCATTCAATTACGGCTTCCGAGCGCGCGGGAATAATATAGGTCGGTTGATTATACTTAATCACCAGACTTTGCCCGAGAATATTTAATAATTTAGTGTCGTAATTAATATTTGTTTTAAAATAGCCTAAGAAGTCACTACCGATGATGCCGTCATAATCTAGGCTGACGTCATCGTTAGTTACGTGAAACTTGTATGTATATGTCCTTGTTGATAATTTAAAATCCATTTGTATGGTACCTAATGTTTCGGAACAAAGTTCGAGGCTATTAATTCCCTTGATTTTAACTATTTCCCCGGATAATTCTAGCGTTTTACTCAGACTTGAACGTTTCACGAGGCTTATGCTGGCACCTGTATCTATAAGAAACTTTAAGGAATTGGAAGAGAAACTAGTGTTGAGGTGTATGTGAGGTAATGATATATTTTTTACTGGTAGATTTAATTCGAATACGGACGCGAAACGCTCGACGTTATTTGATTTTGAAACAGATTGGTCTAAGTATGTATCTTGAGATGTATGATTTGAATTAGGGCTCATCGAAATAGAAGCTCTGCCGGGAGCATGATGAGATGTATGATTTAAATTAGGGCTCATCGAAATAGAAGCTCTGCCGGGAGCATGATGAGATGTATGATTTGAATTAGGGCTCATCGAAATAGAAGCTCTGCCGGGAGCATGATGAGATGTATGATTTGTAGGCTTAGGAAAAAATACACGTGTGCCTAAATTATTCGGAAAGCGACGGCACTGCTTCGAAATCCGATCAGTTAGTTTAAATCATTGTCGTTTGCAAAATCATCGGATACTTCATGAGGTGTCGGTAACAACGGTGCCGACGATTGCGGCTGTTCATAGGTAATATGATGCGTGTTAGTCGGTCTATTTGAATTATTATACCTATTGGTGTTACTGTATTTTCTTTTGCGACATTCTGTAATATCGTGCCCTTTAGCTTTGCAATACCTGCAGAAAACCTGGGACTGGGTGTTGTCATGGGAAATAGGTATTGGCGGTCTACGATCTGAATAACCCCGCGGTGGAGTTGCGCGTCTTATTTTGGAAAAACACTCAGACTCCGAATGCCCGATTTTCCCACAGGTTTTGCATTTAGGTTTAGTAACACTTTTAAATAAGAGGTTTTGAATCTTCTCTTCCTCTTGGGCCATGTTAATTGCGTCATTTAAATATTTAGGGCTTCGACATCTAACGTTATTGCTAATTCGAGGATGTAAACCTAAGATGAATGTAAATAATGCTAAATCCTCGGTCATAGCGACGCGACCAGGAAGGTCCTTCTTCAAGGATTCCGAGTTATAAATTTCGGCTTGGATATCTGTGAGGCAACTTTCAACCCTAAGTGCAAATTGAGATACTGTTTCAGCAGATTGTTGTTTACAAGACTGTAGATCTAGCAACAAATGATTGTAGTGTTTCCTTTCACCAAAATTTTGTTTAAGGAATAGCTTAAGTTGGTTAAAATCATCGAAAATTTTATTTGAACAAGCGATTTGGGCTTTCCCTTCTAAATGGGATAAGATGTATTTTGTAAGTAAGATTTTTTGGCTTCTTGATGCTAGATCTAAAGCGTTTTGACAGTTCGTAAGAAATGCGGTAAGTGTTTCGCGATCACCTTTGTATGTTCCTATAAAGTTGCATAGCACATTAATAGGGAATTGTTCGCTTAATGATAATGTCTCGGTTTGTTTATGTTCAACAGACATTGTAATTAACAAATAAAAATTAAGTAAAAGAAGGTAAGTTATCGAGTATAGTATATCGGGAAGAATAAGAGTTAAATTATTATATTAGTATGTAAATATACATATATGTGTAGGTTGGAATAGGAATAAGAGATTATTACTATAAAATATGGGATAAATTTGTATATATGATAAGTGCCTACTTATAAGATAATATTTTATACGAGTAATTACGGTTTCAAGGATATACTATAGTATAGGATATGTTTAGGGATTGACACTTCAACGCGAAGGAATTGTAGCAATAACAGAAGATAATATATGTTTTACTTACAGGAATAGCATGATCAGGATGATCTTCATGTTAGGAACTGGAGTAGCGGCGAAGATGAGCCGTAAGGTGGCCACGCGTGTTCAGCGGGCCAGGACAGCTTGCAGCGGCAGCGGCGGACAGGCGGCACAACAGGTGACACGTCACAGGGGACGGCCACGGAGACAGCGACGATGGGGACGGCGACGGCTACGGCGACAGCGAAATGGGCAGCTTCGCAGGGACAGCGGCAACTTCAGCGAGGATGGCGGTTACTTGGCAGGCGGAGCGGTATCACCCACCGGGATGTCGATGACGACGGCGTTACTGGTCTGCAGGCTTACAAGATAAGGCTGACTGTCGAGACTCAGTTACGGACGCCCAGGAATTTGACGAAGCGTAGACGACACAGGATATAGACGACACAGGATACGCTCCGGAGACGGATTGGCAATAAAGTTTTGCAAGAAGAGTGTTTTTTATTTACGCGACCCGTTATGGAATATCAGCGGAACGGAAACGACGGTATCAACGCTGATATCCCACTTCTGACACCACTGTTACGGGGTGGATCAGGAGATGGTTTTTAAAAAAACTTTAATTAATATTATACAGATATATATTCAGGAATTATCACAATAGTTTTATATATGGAAAAGGCTAATAATAATATATGGAAAATACTAATGTATATACGCGACGAAAGTCCAATCCAATCTAGTAAACTTACGAAACGCTGTATTTACGAAAAGTCGCGTTTCCTGTTGCATTGACGTCAATGCAATAGGAAACGAGGTTGACAAATCAGCTATTTATTTTTAATAGCTGGCCATGCATTTTCAGATATAACATAACCCCGACACAGACCCTTCGTTTAGTCCCCTAGCACTAGATAAGGTATTACCTATATCATTAATAGCAGTGGGTAACAATCTTCTTAGCTTAGATCGGCCTTTACCAGCTTTCGCCTTGAAAATTATTGTACGCAAAATAGGAGCGTCCACACAGAGCGAGCAGCCGCGCGAGGCCGCTCGGCTTTTTGTTTTGCTCAAAGGCGCCTCAGTCGTTTGCCGCGCGCACTCTGGACGCTCGCATATTTTGTTTCATGCCTCGCTCGAGCATAATAATTATGGATAAAGATCAGTGTTTCAAATTAATATCTCTATGGTGTAAACACCTGGCTATGGAATGCAATATTTTAAATCCTATTTATTAGGATAAAAGCAACAGCTGCCACCGCAATACGTATGTGTGGTGCCATGATGTCTTAATTCTCAACTGAACGATGGCTCGGTTTTGCCGCGCTCGTTCGGGGACAATTTCCTCGCGCGGAAAATGCTTCGCGAGGCTGCTCGCTGTGTGAACGCTCTTAATGAATAAATTGACCAACACCTTGGATGACTATTAACAAAGAAATCTCCATTTACAGATCCAAACGTAACAATCAAAGGGATAGTCGCCAAAAAAGCGAGCCTCTTCAAATCGGCGCTGATGCCATCAAAACTGACCTTCCTCACCACAGAAGGAATGGAGTATGAAGCTATATTCAAGTATGGAGACGACTTGAGACAGGACCAGCTTATACTCCAAATGATTACTCTAATGGACAAGTTGCTGAGACGAGAGAATTTGGACCTTAAGTTGACTCCTTATAAGGTCCTCGCGACCAGTTCTAAGCACGGTTTCCTGCAGTTCATAGAGTCGATAACGGTGGCTGAGGCGTTGGCGACGGAGGGCAGTATACAGAACTTCTTCAGGAAGTACAATCCGTGCGAGGGCGCCCCCTACGGGATTAAACCAGAGACAATGGACACGTATATCAGGAGCTGTGCTGGGTACTGCGTCATCACGTATTTGTTGGGTGAGTGGCTTTTTATTTAGTTTTATGATGTCATTCGATCAGTTACCCCTTAGTGAGTTGGGCATTTGTTTTCCGCACTTAGCCACATAAGTGGGTCAGTTACCCCTTTTTAAGTGTTTTGTACCTTAGAAGAAAAAAGAAACCTAATTTTGGTTGGTCTGTCTGTTTGTTGAGTCCCTATTTCTCAAGAACGTGAGGATTGAGTCCACCTTGAGCCTCATCGACGGACAAAAATTTGCGATTCGAAAGCATGCCACTCACAAAGCGTGCTGCTAATTTATACCAATATTCTGTTTGAGCGTGGTACCCGGTGGCGTCCGGTTTATGTCATTATCATATTCCTAGCGTTATGTCCCGTGCTTAGACGGGGTCCGCTTAGACCATGATCCAGGATTTAGCGAGTCTGGTAATTACATTGAAGCGACTGCCGATCTGACCTTCGTAACCCAAGAGAGAGAAACCAGACCATTTTTGGATTATGGTTACAAATCCAAAGTTGTTTGAATTTGCATTTCCCTCACCGTCGAGCTAGTGGTATAAATACGTACATAGATTTGAAAAATCCAGAGGTACGTGCCCGGGTTTGAACCCTCATTCTTCGGTTAAGAGGCGCGTGTCCTTACCATTGAGCTTCAACCGCTTCGGTTTATGTATCCACCGATAAATACCAACTGTACCACAAATGCTATACGCTACCACAAGAGTCAACTTCCCCCGACGTTGCCGCCAGGCGTGGGCGACCGGCACCTGGACAACCTGCTGCTGACGCGGTCGGGCGCGCTGTTCCACATCGACTTCGGCTACATCCTGGGGCGCGACCCCAAGCCGCTGCCGCCGCCCATGAAGCTCAGCAAGGAGATGGTGGAGGCCATGGGCGGCGTGCACTCCGAACACTACCACGAGTTCCGGAAACAGTGCTATACTGCGTTCCTGCATTTGAGGAGGTTGGTAGCTTAATTTAATTATTATTGTAATCATATTATGTCAGTCATTAATTGTATGATTTGGTATAAAACTCAAAAACAAGTGTATATTACTCATGTATATTTGGACGCTGAAAAGAGTAACTATCGAGTTTCTTGCCGATTTCTTCTCGGTAGCAGCATTCCGAACCGGTGATAGATTCACATTGCTCTATAGATTTTTGTAAAATTAACGATTTATAAGTGCTTTTTTTAAGGCCTACATGAATAAAGAAATTTTGAATTTTGAATGAGGGAATGGGGGACATGATTTACTATAGGCCGCACATGGTTTAGTGTCTTCACTGCAGAGCCAATAACTGGGAGTGGAATCATACACCCAGACTTCTAGGATCCTCAGTGTAGCGGGCCTGGTGCTATGCAAAGTGTTTCTGTATGTTCTATCTTATTGTAGCATCATAGAATGTACAATCGTCCTACAAAAAAACGATGCCCGACAGAGAGAAAGATGCTTTATTTCCAAGAAACAAATTTATAAATAATCAAGTCATGCTACATATATTACGTAAAAACAGTGTATTACAAACAAATATCACAAAAGTTGGAAATTCAAATTCTTTAATACAAGTCTATCACAATATGTTAGTTGGGTACACTGTACTTCATCATCCATACGATCATGGTAGCAAGTAACTTTTGTTGTATCCCCAGACACGCCAACCTGATGCTGAACCTGTTCTCGCTGATGGTGGACGCGTCCGTGCCTGACATCGCGCTCGAGCCTGACAAGGCCGTCAAGAAGGTGCAGGACAAACTTAGGTAAACGATGATCATTAATGACCTCTTCACATAACCCAATCAACAGGGCATTTCGAAAATATAATATGTTATTTGTCCCATGTTGGTCTCGGACTCAAAAAATGTACCAACTGTGTTTCTTGCCTAGCATGTCGTAAATGGCGACTAATGGTGTATGGAGTTGTGGATTTGCGATTACGTAGTTGATGAGCTAGCCACTTGTCACTGCTTTTTTACAATTTTCCATCTAACCAAACTCATTTTTTGGCTGAATGTCGTTTAGGGACTTATCGCTCTTAGGACTCTGCCTACCCCTTCGGGTATAACGGCCGTAATGGTATGGATTTCGCCCATTCTGACGTAGTTTGTTAATTTTTTTCATAACCTGTTCATGTTTCTTGCTGACGTAATCTCAATTCAGACTCCCTTGCGCCATATCAAAGACCCCCACATCAAATGATCGCTTACGCAATACTAGAACGGCCCCTAAGACTCCTTCAATGAGGTTTTTTAAATAAAAAACATCCACTTGATGGCATTACTAAGGCGCGAGGTCGGTATTGCCACTATTTTTTGATTAACTCTTTTTGATGTACATAATGGTTGTTCTCGCGAAACAAACCAATCATTATGATGACAAAACCTTACGGTACAGTTACGTCAGCTAGTAAATTTTTTGTAAAACTTTATCATATTATTTTTCCAACAGTATAGCAGCAATATCAAATATTCAGTCAGGTTAGCAAGTGGTGGAGCGGTGTTAGCTTAATGGTAATGACACGCGCCTCTTAACCGAGGAGTGCGGGTTCAAACCCGGGCACGTACCTCTGGATTTTTCAAATCTATGTACGTATTTATACCACTAGCTGGACGGTGAAGGAAAACATCGTGATGAAACCTGCAAATTCAAACAACTTTGGATTTGTAACCATGATTCAAAAATTGTCTGGTTCCCCTATCTTAGGGTTACGAAGGTCCGATCGGTAGTCGCTTCAATGTAATTACCAGACTCGCTAAATCCTGGATCATGGTCTAAGCGGAACCCGTCTAAGCTAGGGACATAACGCTAGGAAGATGATGAGTCAGGTTAGCAAGATCACGCTTTATAGTACACTGCTGATCTGTATAATAACTTAACCTAACAAAGAAATCTATTCTCTCACAGATTGGACCTGGGCGACGAGGAAGCAGTGCACTATCTACAGAACCTTCTAGACATGTCTGTGACGGCCGTCATGGCTGTGCTCGTGGAGCAGTTCCACAAGTTCGCGCAGTACTGGCGCAAGTAGGCTTTACGTATTCGTTGGCGCAAGTCGGCTGTACGTACTGACTGGCGCAAATAGGCTTTACGTATTCGATGGCGCAAGTTGTTTGTAGGTACTGACTGGCGCAAGTCGGCTTTACATATTCTTGGCGCAAGTTGGCTGTACGTACTGACTGGCGAAAATAATCTTCACGTATTTTTTGCCGCAAGTTGGTTATACATACTGACTGGCGCAAATAGGCTTTATGTTATTCTTTGGCGCAAGTCGGTTTTAAGTACTCAATGGCGCAATAAGCTTTACGTATTCTTTGGCGCTATTCGACTTTACTTATTGATTAGCGCCAGCCGACTTTACGTACTGACTGGCGGTAAGGGTCTTGTTTCTACAGGCTGCTGTGTCGAAGCTTGCCACTGACGTTTGTCATAAGTACAGTAATTTGAATATGTTGCGTAGCCCACCTTCTAATAAGTTTATACTTGTGTACTTGTTATTATAAAATCGAAGATGTTTTAAATTGAAAATATATTTTTGTTATATTTAGTCCAAGTCCGGTGTAAGGTAAGCTTGGACTACACATCTACGTGAACAGTTTCGGGCGACCACTTTGGTATACTAATAAGGATAAAAAGTAATCAACACAAAATTACCAATTAACATCATCTATACTACTTACTTACTACTATTATAAAGCTGAAGAGTTTGTTTGTTCGTTTGCTTAAACGCACTAATCTTAGGAACTACTGGACCGATTTGAAAAATTCTTTTTAGATAGTCCATTTATCAAGGAAGGCTTAGGCTATATAACATTAACCAAAACGCGGGTGAAACCGCGGGAACAGCTAGCTCAGTATAAATGTTTTATCGAAAAGAAACTGCTCAAGTATGACTGTAAATAGTTTTACTTTTTGATGTGACTACACAGATGCATAATGCAGCATATTGCGTTAAATGAGGTAGTAACCTGAATAATTTTAGCATACTCAAATACCTAGACCTTGAGTTGACAGACAGACAGCTGAGTCGCATGTAAACAAGATTTCCATTGCAAGCCATTGTGGTATATGAATATAAATTATTGTAAAGTATTAAAAAATAAATTGCGGTTTGTATTTTGAGCTGATATAACAAAATTATCGTGAAAATTAATGAGCTGTCCGAATACGGGAATTCTGTATTTGCTAATTGCATTATCAATTACTTAATTAAATTTATTAATTGGCACAGAAGCTATCATACTTAAATTTATATTTCTCTACTCTGTATCAGCATGATTTAAATAGGCAAAAATGTAAATAAATTCTACTGTGATATAGCTAAATGTAAGAATCTGAATAATAATAAAGTATTTTTATATTACAATCTCTGTTTTATTAAATACTATATATGTAAACTTCGATCATAACATTATTATCATTACACTTAATTAAAAAAATATATATCTTATCATAATTCCAATAGTAATTAATAATAATTACACATTGTTACAATGTCATGGTGTTTTCAATTAAAAGGTAGATTGATAAAGTAATTTATTATAATTATAATTATGTGTTGTCACACATATACACTATATATTTTCAAGTTTTGATTATAGACATTTGTATATTTAAGTATAGCTACATGTTGTCGAGTTACATTATTATTGTAAATTTAAACAAAACTGTAATAAATAGCTACTTAATTCTAATGAAATTAATACCCCACCATAATACAAATCTTTACATATTAGCAAACATTAGATCTCCCCCACTAGCCACACAATCACTTGCTATATAAATCTTACTGCCCGTCATGGTCTGAACAACGTTGCAAGCTGCTATTTCAGCGTAATTCACACCTCCAATCACATACACCAGCACACATTTAGGCTTCAGAGTGAATGCATTCTCAAAATTGGGATCTGCTTTCAAAGTCTTCAATATACTCTTTGCGTCCTTACAACCAAATTCTAAGTCACTCTGCAGCTTCATATTCGACAGCTTTTCATTCAACGTTTCCATTCCATCTTTGAGTATGGAAGTGACACCTCCCCCAATTTTCAATTCCGGTAATGCTGATAATTTTATCAGTACTTCTAACACAGACACTGAAGTTACTACAGCATTACATAAGACAGCGATCAACGGGATGTAGCCACCATTGAAAACATAACTGGGTGAAGAATTGCCAACTTTATCAGGTTGAGATGGCAATTGTTTTAACTTATTCGCAGCTGCCTGAAATGGACTTTGCCACCGAGGTAGCCTGTCACTTAAATTACCTAAATTAGAAATGTTCAATGACAACTTGATATTTGTAGGCTGTATCAATAAGCCTGCATTGATTAAATTATTAAATACATATAGAAATTTATAACCAAATGCAAGAAGATATTTGTTGACTAGAGTATTATATTCCTCATAAGACAGACCTTGAGTTAAACTCAGCAAACACATAAGACGCAGGCTATTGTATACATGTATATCAGTACCAAAATTCTCGTCAACAAACGTAAAATTAGACTTTTTATTGCGATTGTTCAGCATTTCAGCCTCAGTATGTGTTTGATTTTCAAATTTATTACTCATTTCAGAAATAATTGTTTCACATGCCAACACATGGTTGACTAGATTTTGTTTAAACAATGCAACTTGTTGCAGTTTCGTTGCTACATAAAGTTTCATTTCCTGAATTCCAAGCGCCTTGATATCTTCATTCTTAAGTAATTTTGCTTTAGAACTAAGCACACTAAGAACTTCAGAAAAGTGTCTATGTTTTATTTCACCATACAGGCTGTCTATAGAACTATCTAAAGCCATGGTAGCATTTTTAGCTTCTGCTTTCTCATCTGTAAACCCAAAATCTAGTTTACCCTTTTTGAACTTCGTCTCTTTCACATTCAGATCTAAGTACCCACAATTTATATTAAATATTTCACTTAGCAAGCCACTGTACGTAGCTGGAGTCAGCAAGCTTGATGGGTAATCCTGATTTCGGTCCATTATTACCACAGCTTCAATTTCAGGTATATTGTTAACATTCAAAAAATCTCTTGCATAGTTTTCATTATAGACTTCTAGGATATCTAAAACACTAGTAGACAGTTTTCCCAATGAAAATATTACCTTAGGTCTACCAGTGACATGGAATAAACTCCACAACGACATAGAAATACTTGACAGCAGAGAATGGTTTTGTTCTACGTATAACTGTTTAAATAGGAATGGTAGTTCTAAGCTTAAGAGTTGTTCATCCAATGCCATTAATTCCCATGAAAAGGTATGTAACTTCACAATACCATACAATCCTTTGCTTTCAAGAATAGAATCATAAATGCTTAACACTTTAGGCACTATTATGATGTGGAAACAATTGAGTTCTGCAAGCGATGGGTTCTGACTCATCAAGGAGGATATTTGGTCTAATACACACTTGTACTTCTGGACGCAGGCCGGTATAAAGTAGACTCTGTTGATGTTTGCTGTAGTACCAAGCTGTGGCTCCATTTTATATATTTTGTCTATCCCATTTTGCCTGAAAAATAAAAATGACAAATTTTGTATTTAATTTGAAAAGGCTTGATAAGGTAAAAAAAAACCCCCATGAATGTGTAAATGCTTTAGGGCACTGGCGTTAATAGTTTTTTTTTTCTCTTTAAAAAAAGCTGCCCCTTTGACTCTGCCTACCCCTTCCGGGATTATGGGCGTGATGTTATGTATGTATGTATGTATATAAAAAGCAAATATGAGACTAGAAAAAACAAATAATCAATTACATATTCCCTATCATTTATTTATTTTATTAATTTGTTTAAAGATAGGAAAAAAATCGTTTATTAAAATACTTGTTTCAATTTATTAAGATGCTTCAAGGAAATGCCAGACTATATTTCTTGCACTGGTCCATTGAAGGTTATAATAAATCCCTCTGACCAATATTTCATTTATTCATACCTCAACCAAGTCACGCCACATATCCTCTCCAAAGGCTTGATCAGCGAAGGGTCTATGATCAGGTCTTTTTTGTCGCCACAAAGTGTGAGAATGCTTTGTAACTTACTCTGGGAAATAAGGCCCAGGGAAGCTAATTTTAAGGATAGTGGTTGATCCATTTCACAAGATTTAATCAACTTTTTGTACTCATAATAACCAATCCGCGGAAAAAAACTTTCTTTTTCGTAGGAATAAATTATGTACTTAAACTTTTTGCAACCAAAGATCAGTAGTTGATCACACAAAACTTTTTTCATATAAATGGACTATCCCGTGCAGAGCTATCGTGATGACTCCGCCAATGTCAAGTAAGCTAAATTAAAATAAGAATGGACGGTAAACACAACTGCATAAATCAACAAAGATTTTGACAATTTTGAATTGAGTTTCGTATTTTGACATAGAGTATTGACACTTGATTGACATGACATGTCACACAAACGGATTCCATTAAGCAATCCGCTTGATGGCAATTACAATCCTAAACAGCCATAAACGTTGGTTGATGTAAAATACTACTTTAAGACTGAGCAAGCATTTTGCAAATAATCTAAGATACGAACGACTTTCCGTTATATGGGGCTTTAACGGATGATCATGAAATTTAAGAAGTATAATCATTCAATCCATTATACTTCTTAATGCTAGGGAAGTGGCGTGAAGTTGACTTAGTTATTTAGTTGGTTTTTTAATATCCATTATTTGAGTTTGTTTTAAACTTATCCTTTATGTGCCAAATAAACATTTATTCTATTCTATTCTTTGCGGACTTTTTTCTATGAAAAGGTCAAATGGAACGCATATTACACTTTTTTTTTAATTACCTGGCTCTGGCTTTGAGTCTCTTTGCCGTTGCAACTTTTGGGTTGGATCTAAATAATTAAAAAAATATTGCATAATTTAATGTTTATAATTTATCATACTTTCTTTAGTTACCGAATTATATTTGCTACAAATATTTAATTGCTCGTTTAACAAAACTTTCCGATTAAATTAGATAGACGTCCTTGATTACTATTTCCGGTCATGCGTCGTAGTGGCGCCGCAACTTCCTCCCCCTCCGCCGCCCTCAGCCGCGGAAATTATCTCTCGTCGTCGTGTAGCAAAAATTTAAAGAAATGGCAGCGAGATTAATCAGGAAAATCGTAAGTTTATAATCAGCGTTTCACAATACCTGCGTGTTTCCTTCTGCATGCCACTTTTGTAAATTTTACCTTTATAATCTCAGCGCTTATTGTTCCCACTGTCCAAAAATAGACGTACTATAGTTATGTCGAAGAATTACATAAAAGTGCTTTTGAAGCCTTTTCGTGAGAGTAAAGTGGTAGAAGGCTTTCTGAAGTGGTTCGAGCCGGCCGCGAGTGCTAACACTGGAGGGGTACAGGGCGGGAAAAATGAGGTTAACATTATTTTTGTTGAATAAATTGGTGATGTGCTTTTAGGTTATTTATAGGAGGTTTTATTGTGTTTTTTAGACTCCGGCGGCCAGAACCGGGGCGGCGCAGTACAGCTCGGGAGTGCGGAAGGTGACGCTGATCCCCGGACATGGAATCGGCCCGGAGATCACTGTGGCCGTGCAGAAAATCTTCGAAGCAGCGAAGGTTCCCATTGAGTGGGACGAAGTAGACGTTACGGCTGTTAGGGTAAGTCCCGCTGTCTTATTAGATTTTTTTCATAACTCTTTCTATTGGTATCGCTGTAAGTGATCCAAATTTAATTTAATATAAATAATACCTCTTTTACAACAAGAAAACTAATGATCGAAATCGCAACTTCAATAACTCATATCGGTCAGAGGGTACCCTTTACTCGACGATTTATGGTTTTTAAATAAAGCAATTTGTTCCAATTTATTCAAACAATTCTTTAGTGGTTGATAAAGTTAGTAAAGTCTTGACTTTTATTTAAGTAAATGTTTGAACAAAAATATGTTCAAAAAAGATAGAAACATAAAATATCATATTTATGAAAAAAAACATGCAGAAAAGTTTCTGTTAAATAATATCATATTCACACAATTCAGTGCAACACTTGTGTATTTGTTTTAGGGTCCAGATGGCAAGTTTGGTATCCCCCAGAAGGCCATTGACTCAGTAAATGCCAACAAGATTGGCTTGAAGGGCCCCCTCATGACCCCTGTCGGCAAGGGCTACCGGTCACTTAACTTGGCCCTCCGAAAAGAGTTTGACCTGTATGCCAATGTCAGGCCTTGCAAAAGCTTGGATGGGTAAGTACCGGCATATTGTTTGTAATTTTGTTGATTTGCTGTGTAATAATTACATATAACTGATGCTACAGTTTAATTTACGAAAAAATGCTCAAAATGGGATTTAAAAGATGGTAAAATTTTATAGATTTTAGTTGCTAGGTAATTTATGCATAGTAGATTAGGTACTTAATATAATAATCTAAGAAACATACTTACAACTTATGTGTGGACTTCATGAAATGAAATCAAATAATACCAAACAGGAACAGCTTTATTACAAAGTCATCTAAATTGATCACTATTATTTAGATAATAGCCATCCATTTTAATGGTTTTATTAGTGACAACCGGTCAAATTAACTATCAGCATTCTATAACCACTGTTGTTTCTGATATCTGTAACACAAGTGCTTAAGCTACTTACTTCGAAGTCAGATCAATGTACATATGTGATGTAGTCTGATATTTATGATTATTTTGTTACAACTAAAAAATTTTAAGAGACTCCTTATGTTTGTATATGAGCTGTTTATTTAAGCTATCTGGGTGTGGCAAAGGTTAATGTAGAATTAAGTAGTTAACTACCCAATTACGTAACCGGTGGGGTTACAATCCCAATCAATCAGAGCTATCGACTTAATGATAAGTCTGCACGAGGCACGCATTACTCATTCATCATTGGTTTATCTGTGTTATTTGTTTTTGCCATTGACATCCAGATTATTATATTTTAAAACTTGTAATGTGCACTAGTTGTATATACCCAGGGTTGGTCTGATTAACTTCACTATTATCTCCAAAAAAAAACAAACAAAAAAAACATAGCATCACGTCAAGCACAGAAAATCCAGGCGTCTTCTTATTCATTCATTACTTCAATTATTATTTTTTATTCCACCTCTTATATTCCACGTGCCTATACGGCACTGTGCTCTCCTCGATCCGCTGTACTCGGCGTGGCGTGAAGGGTGGCGGCCCCCTTCGCCGCACTCGCCAATTTTCGCACCTCAAAAATTTTCTTTTTATAATCTATCTTCAGGATACAGCTACTATAGCGTAATATGCCGTTCGTGCAATACTTTGAAACATATCTACTTTAAATTAATAAAATTTTGCTGAATAGATACATTCTTTGCGGTTGACCTCATGCTAAACCACAAGTCTAACAAAAGCAGGAAAAATAGGTTGAATACAAATAAATACTGTTAAATGTCGTTTGCATTATCAATTGTAATGAAAAACAGCAGTACCTAGTGACGGCAAGGTGCCAATTTCCAAAAACACACAAGTAAATCAAATATCAAAGGTGTCCTACTAAATTATAAGAGGAATATTGTGAGAATAGTTAGACTACAAAATGATTTTAAATTAATTTTGGCTTACGAAGTTAGAGTAATCTCTTAATGTCAAGTCAAGGATAACTTGACATTTCCGAAAAACGGACGTAACACCTAATGCATATTAAGCTTTTTTCTGCAGTTTTGTTCATGCTAATTTATTTTTTCCTATCCTTGGGAACAGCCGTTTTCTGTTCATCGACAATGTGCACCTATGTTAGACATCATGTCAATCGATTGAGTAGTTGAGAAGCGAAATAGGAACAAAAAAATACATTCGCATTTATAATATTGATACATATATACATACATAACAACACGCCCATAATCCCCGAAGGGGTAGGCAGAGTCAAAGGGGCAGCATGCCCCTTCAACCACGTTCAGCCAAAAAAAAAGCCGGGCTGGGTTAACTACCATTAGTCGCCTTTTACGACATGCTAGGCAAGAATCACAGTTGGCACATTATTTTTAAGTCCCAGACCCGCATGGGACAGTGGGCTGGGTTGGATGGAAAGCTGTGAAGAAGGAGTGACAAGTGGCTAGCTCATCGCCTACTCAGTCATACCTAAAAGCCCGTAAACAATTAGTCGCCTCTTACGACGTGCTAGGCAATAACCACAGTTGGCACATTTTTTTTTGTCCCAGATCAACATGGGCCAAGTCCCAGACCAACATTGGACATTATTTTAATAAAGACTGCATAACACGAATTTTAAAATAAAACATAACTTCAATAAATTATGATGGTACAATAGCAGAATGAAGTATTGTTTACGTTCAGTGTAAAAAATAAGGTTATACTGCATGATCAAACGTGTAGGCGACACGTTTATCGTCTCACAACGAAAGGAAGAAATAAGATTTGAAGGTTACTTGTTAAACTAGTAAGTAGATAATGCACATATGTATCATAAAGCAATTGATAATGTACCCATATATGCAATTTTTATTACTATAAATGCATCGCATTTGCATAAGCAATTAAATTAATCAGTAATCCTGAATATGATTGTTACCGTCGTTTGTTTAATGTATTCCGAGCAAACGAGACAATATACACTCTCATTATCATTTTACAGAATATGTAAATCATGAGAAAATATATTTGTTTGTCAGAACTCGGTTCATTTGTTGCGCGTCAATTTACATTCAGTCTGTGGAAGTCTAAATTGGTTTGAGTCAGCTGACTATCGAACTAGTTTAACGAATTTCAAATTCACTTTGTTTTACGCGCCAGTGAATTTAAAAATTGTTATTTTTGAATTGAACAATATCTTATTTACATCTCCATTTTTTTTTTTGTCGCGGGGGGCTAAATTGCCTTACGCTCCGTCACCCTACCCGGAGGGGTAAGAAGGTGTGTGGGACTCCCGGGGACCTCTGGAATTGGAGGTCCCTATTCCGGCCAAGGATGGAGAATGGCCGGGGTATACCCACTAAAACCCTGCGGTACCCTTCATCGCTCGAGTTGAGGGACGTCATGGGTACAGTTGAACCTTACTACCATAACTCATTTACATCTCCATCAAACAAGTTGCTTAACCTAATCTGTCTGCTACCCGTTATATTTCTACAGAAGTCCTGTAACGCTTAATGCAAAGATGTACAGTAATCGGGGCTTGCTGCACCATTTGACTCTGCTTACTCCTTCCGGGATTATATGGTGTGCCTTGGGCACGGACTAGTAAAAAAAGAAGGACTCCGCGCCACTAACTAGACATTGAAGCTCCTCAGGTGCTCCACCTTGACACGCAACTTACGTCACACATTGACATAATAAGTGCTCCACATGACAGATATCCGATATCTGGTATCCATAAGTATCTCACACATGCATAAACGTGGCTTCACGCTAGCGTGAAAGCGTGGAGTCCTTCTTTTTTTACTAGTCCGTGGCCTTGGGACAGTTTTTTTTCTCCAGGACTGATACTGTAGACTCGATTGTGTGACTCAATGACTTATCTGAGAAAACTTGTACTCATACTTTTGTGCACTATTTCTTATCTTTTCATTACCTCTCGTATCCAATCAACCAGTTAATACTTAGGTCTGACCTTGTTACGTACTGCACATAGAGGTTTTACTAAAGATTGTATGTGGAAAGATTGAGATTACAGTAGTCGTTTTTTACGACATGCTAGGCATGGAACACAGTTGGGGCATTATTTTTTAGTCCCAGACCAACATGGGATGTCTTTTTTAGTGTTGTAAATGTTTATAGTCTACGGTTCAAAGGCTCAAACTGACAATTGTTACAAATAAAAACCTAATGAAAATATCGGAAATTATTCAATTAAATTAATAACTATCAGACTACATCATACACTTGATCTGACTCTGAGGTAAGTAGCTCAAGTACTTGTGTTACGGATATCAGAAACAACAGTGGTATTACAAATATATACTCAAATGAATATATATGAGGTGGATAATAACACCAAACGCAAGTATTCATCACACGAATGTTTGTCCTGGGTGGGGATCGAATCCACAACTCTTGGCGCATAGGTAGGGTAACTATTAAATGCGCCATCGAGCCGGTCAAAAATTACGTAACAGTGCATTATTCTCTAACGTGAAGTCCATTTTAAGTTGATTGATTGTAATAGCGACACCGATCGATGTTCCCCGAACGTGGATTACTGACATATGGCGAATGATCGAACTGATTCCACATTCTTTGCTTATCGGTGATTTCAGATGTAGATACAAATGGTCTGAATGACTTTGTCCGTGTTTGTACTGACTTATATGTACAGATAAATAAATTCAAAGTGTACATTTGTAATCTCAAAATAACAGCTTCTTACTGTATGTGTAAACAACTATATACGGTACTTATAGAAAAAAAAAACATGATTAATTGTTTTTCTCGACGGCTGAACCTATTTTGATGCGACTTTCGCTGGCTTATAGTTGGTTTTACAAAATAACTAAAGTAACTTTTTCACTGCCCGCGGCTTTGCTCGCGTGGTACCTACATCGATGAAACATAGCCTATATGTTATTCGGGTATATATAATATATATATGAGCTATATTCTAAAGTTTCATTAAAATCCATTCAGTAGTTTTTGCCTGAAAGAGTACCTAACAAACATCAAATTCATATTTAAAATGTCTTTATTTATATAGGCTTCAAGAAAGCACTTATTAATCGTCAAATTAACATAGGTGATCCTTTAAGGACTACACGAATCAACCACATCAACACATCCATCCATCCATACAAACTTTGGCATTTATAATATTAATAAGATCATTCAACAAACGTACACGCCAAAAAAATGTATATAACCAAAATGAATCGATTGCCGGTTATCAATCTACATTAAATATTATTATCAGTATATGCGTCGTGCGTCTACCGATTTTAATCTCTGACGTGATAAATGTCTCGGCACGCGTTGAATCGTTATCATCAACATTTGACATTGGACAATGAACTTTATTGTACTGCACATATATAGATATTAGATAGCGTTCTTGAAATTTTGTTATCATATATTACTTATATATCTGCATTACGCACGTATTTCCACGTATAGATATGTCATTTTATTTGCATCAAAGTTTATCTGGATAATAGTGTTTTAACTTTGGGGCAGCTAAAATGTTATATCAAATGAAATGATCTTTATTTACGTAGGCTCAAATAAGCACTTATAAATCGTCAGTACATACAAATGGAAATAAAATTTTACCACCGGATTCGGAAAGTAGCTTCTACCGAGAAGAACCGGCAAGAAACTCGATAGTTACTCTTTTCATCGCCAAATTTACAATAAGTATCAATAACAATTATCATATTCTTAAGCTACTATGCTATTAAATCTAAACAAGTAAATATGTATAATAGCAATTACAAATAAACATATTGAAATATCTATGGCTTACTTATTGTTGGCATCGGTTACAAATGTAGCTTGCGTACAGTGGCGGATTTCCCCTAAGGCCGTGTAGGCCCGGGCCTAGGGCGGCCAGATATTAGAGGCGGCCAATCGTAATAAAAATTAAGTGATGATGCTTTAATACTGAGAATTATGGCCTGGCCGCTTCGGCCCTATCAATTCACGGCCGGGTCAATGACTATTACTTTTAGGGGTTAAGAAACTTGAACAGATTTTGCAACAGTTCTACCACATCCATCACAAATTAATTCTCCGGACTGACACCAATTCCCTGATTCTAAACTAAGCTATAAGCTTACCACTCGACCAATGGGTCTGTCAAAAATATCACATATCATCACACCTGTAAACCCTTAGGGCTCTTTCAAATTAGACGTTACACGTGCTTAAACGTGCGGCTGCGGGACGGCACAAAACATCTAATTTGAAAGAGCCCTTAAGTTGCAGGAGTCTAAGTAGCAGCAAACTCCTTATACCACACTCAAAAATATAAAGTTTGAGACACACCACTGCCTACGTAAACATTTTGACTGCCTCGTTGGTCTAGTGGTAGCATGCGCCGCCTAAGGACCAAGGGGTCCCGGATTCAAATCCCGGGTCGGGCCAAAAATTTGTGGCTGGGTATTTCAATATCGAAAAAACACCCCGGAGTCAGGGAGTTGGCGGTTTTATCACCCCTGTGCCTCGGAAAGCACGTTAAGCCGTTGATCCTGCGCCTGACCTCTCTCCGGTCATGTCGAATTGCCGTCTCACCGGACTATGAGGGTGAAGGAACAGAGAGTGCACTGTGTTTGCGCACACACTTGTGCACTATAATATCTCCTACGCAGTTGGCTAATCATCGTTGAGATTGGCCGCCGTGACCGATATCGGTTAGGAGGACATTATTATTGTTAAACATTGTGGGAACATGAAGGCTCTACTTACTTTTGCTGACAAAGGGTAGGGACTGTTAAACTGTTTAACTGTTATTCTAATATTTAAAAAAATGGCCATACATGTATAACATAATAGAATTTCTATATAATTGTGGCGCAGTCGCCACAATTTTAAATGTTCTGATAATAATTAGTAATTAACATTCCGCGTGACCAAAGAATAAATCGTACATTAAATTATTATGTATGTATTTTGTTAACAAGCCACGATAACGTATCGTATCTTCGTCTTAATCTTAATCCCAATTTGACTGATACGACTAAAATAGACGCATCGTGACTGAGAATTGTAAATCCCGGGATTACTACTAATCTAGAATAATATTTTGATTTTATAATGATTACTTTAAAATGGTTGTATTGAATTTGATAGTCAATGGGGGTTTTGGAAAGTAAATTATGGCGGATAACACGGAGACACAAGGTCTTGACACTATGACAAGCTCGATGGCACATTCGGTAGTGACCCTGCCCCATGCGCCAAGAGTTGTGGGTTCGATCTCCACTCAGGACAAATATTCGTATGATGAATACTTATGTTTGTTCTGTGTCTGGGCGTTAATATACAATATTTAGGTATATATTTGTAATACCACTGTTGTTTCTGATACCCGTAACACAAGTGCTTAAGCTACTTACCTCGGAGTCAGATCAATGTATGTGATGTAGTCGGATTTTTATTTATTTATATTTATTATTAACTTTTGACGTGACGGGACGTCATTTCAGTTAAAAACGAAAAATTTATATGCAGAGATAAAACCCTAAGTAACAGTTGCACCACCTGATAGATATTTGCTCTTCTCCTACTTATAATTGAGCTGATCAGATGATTTATTAAGTTAGGATATAATTAAATAATAAAACTCCTCTATCGCTCACTTTGAAGTAATTTTATTTGGTTTTTCCCTGTTGTAATCGCCCTGATAGCAACAATAACTCATATGATCGAGCTGATCTGATGCCTTACCTAGGTAAGGCATCAGAGGTGGGTAGTGGAACTCCTCAATCGTTACTAATACACATCCAACCTTAGACTCTTTTAAAAAAATTAAGACATATCCTATACATCAAACTGTGATTGTATAAACTGCCTTCTTACCTTTCAGCATCAAAACGCTATACGACAACGTAGACGTGGTCACGATCCGAGAGAACACCGAGGGCGAGTACTCCGGCATCGAGCACGAGATCGTGGACGGCGTGGTGCAGTCCATCAAGCTGATCACCGAGGAGGCCAGCAAGCGCGTCGCCGAGTTCGCGTTCCAGTTCGCGCGCGACAACAAGCGCAAGAAGGTCACCGCCGTGCACAAGGCCAACATCATGTGAGTAGTGACGTCAGCAGGGCGGCTGATGCCTCCACAGCAGATCAGATCAGCTGGTTTCGAACGACATGTAAGAGGTCACAGACGTTAATGTCAGTCAGCACTATTGATCAGGCAGTAGCCTCTCTAACAAGCTGATCATCAGGACGGCAAATGGATCAAAGTGTTGGCACTCTGTTTAGTCGCCGTCTCAATTGGGATGTTGACACCTATTATATTTAATTTCGAAATATCAATTCTGAAAAAGAAAGTATCGTAGTATAGTGTAAGCCGTCGTAATGTTAAGTAGTGTAGTGTAAGCCGTCTAGTAAGCCTTATTGATTTTGTATCATATTGAGACTAAGATTTTTAATTTTACAAAAACTGCTTAATATTAAGTAAGTTGACTATACAAACTAGTGACGTCACACGTTGACAAGCCCATACAAAATCTATGAAGTGATTTCGTTTTGACAGCTCTTAAAAAGTATCTCAATTGATTAATATCGCTTATAAATGTAGTTAACCATGACATACCAATATGTTAACCGATATCTTTTTTGGATTCCATGTCATACCACCTCAGAAGACTTTAAGTATTGTCATAAAATACAACGGTTTTTAAAGCATCAAGATAAATTTACTAGAAACAACAACTGGTTGGATCCGAATTTTAAAGTGAATCTATTTGCATTCACAATCAGTACTAGTTTCGGCTGGTTACCAACAAGAAAATGTTGATATTGTCTGCAAGTTTGTTCAAGATTAAACGCACTTGAATGCATATTCAAAATAAATGTCGACACATAATTATATCGGACACCATCACAGCTTATCTAAGTAGGTTATGCTGGTATTTTGGAGCTTCAGATCAACAAAAGCAACTCGGATCTAAGACAAATACTTGTCTAAACCACGTTTGTCCTATTGCGGGGATCGAACCTGCGCCCCTTGCATAAATGCGAAGTGTTTTTTTTTTATACCAATTAAGGTGGCAATTAAGCATACGGTCCGCCTGATGGTAAGCGGTTACCGTAGCCTATGGACGCTAGCAACACCAGAGGTATCACTCGCGCATTGCCGACC
Organism: Glyphodes perspectalis; assembly: GCA_951394215.1. NCBI lineage: Eukaryota > Metazoa > Arthropoda > Insecta > Lepidoptera > Crambidae > Glyphodes > Glyphodes perspectalis. The sequence goes on from OX596215.1 coordinate 14,420,130, forward strand.
CTGTAAAAATCTTTTCACAAGTGTGAAGCATTACCCCCTTGTGAATATAAACTTCGACGACTAAGGCCTCAGTTTTCAATAGCCCGATTTTAATTACCGATCGATAAACTATAAAGTCACCAATTTGTAGATGTCATTCAGTATATTACGTAGTGAACAGGCGATGAAATTTTAAATCATTCGTATTTTAATTTAAGGAAAATAAAAAATCTGAATAAATATACTCATCTGATTGCCCCTTTAATGGAGAGACCTAGCCGGTGCTGGCTAAACCAATATAATTTGATCCACGGCAATGTGTATCGCATGACACCTCCATATTAGCGCTAATTGAACGTGTCAATTACATTGCCTTTCTTGTTACCATGTGCTAACTACGCGGCACCCGGTACAAAAACACGTGCAGCGATTATGAACCTTTCTGCTGTAGACATACAGCCAAAATTGTTACTACACGGATGTTTATGCGCCGATACCTAATTTGTTATTCAAGGCATACTGAAAACAATTGACTTGCTAAAGGTTGACAGATTTGTAGCAGTTTGATGGCTAAATGGAGATTTTTGGAAGCGCTCTATTGTTTTGTACAAGACAATGACATTTATATATTTTTTTTTTTTTTTTTTATTCTTATTTTTAAATATCAATACTAAAATACAACCTTGAAAGTTAACTGAACCTGCGAGTTTCTTTCCAAAACGCATTATGCTTATGCTATGATTAAGCATTCTTAAATAATTGCTAGTCCCTGAGCACACGTTTCTTCAATCATTTCCTCTAATACTTCAGAGAGTTATACCATGAAGCTCCGTGTACGTCATCGAGGAACTTGTCATGAAAAACTGTTGCTGACTCGCGGGCTGCAAGTAATAATATAATATTTGCATAAATAATAATAATAAACAAATTCTCCAGACTGACACAACAATTCCCTAGTCCCAAACTAAACTTATGCTTGTACTATGAATACTAGGTGAACGGATAGACATACTTAAATACGTTTATAAACATCCATGGCTCGAATACAAATGTCCATGTTCATCACACGAAACATTTGCCCCTAGCGATTCAAACCCGCCATCCTTGGTTTGGTGGCCAGTGTCTCTGACCACTCGACCAACGGGCCAGTCAGGTACAAGCTCTCTTAAATGTATAGCTTATTTAGTTAATCTCAAGAAGTTCTAATCTCTTTACGACAAACCATGTATATAACTCAATTCGTTGGATTCAACCAAGTGAACATAATGTTTGTAAAAGTTTCGTTACCTTTTTGATCTTCGAAACGCAACGGATTATGTGGATTTCTTTTATTTTTTTCTTTTGATATATTTAAAAAAAGACTGTATAAAAGAGCATAGGTTCGACTACTCCGAACGTGCCTTTAGATAACTGACCTGTAGAATGTATAGTGTTTATTTATTTTATGAGACGTGGCTTTTGCGCAGATTGGTCACGTGATGGTAAGTGATCATCGTCGCCTCTAGACACTCACGACACAAGGGTAATCAAGTGTGTTGCTGGTCTTTGGCCTGTTGGTCGATTGTAGAGAGACCCTGGCCACGAAACTAAGGGTCACGGGTTCGAATCCCGCTAGGGGCAATTGTTTCGTGTGATGAACATGGACATTTGTTCTCGAGTCATGGATGTTTATAAAACGTATTTAAGTATGTCTATCCGTTCACCTAGTACATAGCACAAGCTTATAAGCTTTGCTTGAAACTAGGGAATTGGTGTGTCTGTCTGGAGAATTTATTTATCTATCTATACTATCAAAAAAATACAAATCTTTCCTCTATATAATATAATAAAGAGGAAAGATTTGTATTTTTTGTGTGTGTGTGTGTGTGTGTATGTTTGTAATGAATAAACTCAAAAACTACTGCGCCGATTTCAAAAATTCTTTCACCATTGGAAAGCTACATTATCCGGAAGTAACATAGGCTATATTTTATCCCCATATCCTTACAGAAACGGGAACTATGCGGATGAAACCGCGGGGCGCTGCTAGTTTTATTTATCTTTAAAAAGATATATGCTCGTTCCTCGATAGTTCCTTAAGTCGTACTGGTTCGGAAATACTGCTTGACTGCACTGTAATGCTCATTATGGTCGTGTGTTTTCCAGGCGTATGTCTGACGGCCTGTTCCTGCGGTGCTGCCGCGAGCTGGCCACCAAGTACCCCGACATCAAGTTCGAGGAGCGCTACCTCGACACCGTCTGCCTCAACATGGTGCAGGACCCCTCGAAATTCGATGTGCTGGTGAGTGGCGCCGTTAAAAATACTTTAAATTTAACGCAGTCAAAAGCGTTAACACGCTTTTGACTAGTAAGTAAAGTAGTTTAAATGTTTACATAATTAAGCAACGGGCGGTATCAACACTAAAGACTTTTGGTTTAGGGAGCTTATCCCTCCTTAAACATTGCCTATCCCTTCAGGAGTTTTGCTTAAGTAATGTTTAAGACCAGAGTAGCAGAGAGAGCTCAGTGGAAAGAGCTGGAGGAGGCCTATGCCAAGAGGCACGCCGAATTGAGAGATATAATATAACGTGTATTGCTAAAACTGTAAAGAATTCGGAATAAAAGGGCTTTATTATTATTATAGTGTTTAAAACGTCTGAACTTCCAACTGAGTAATTAATATGTCTTAGGTACAGACCTGAGACCTCAGACCTCAGACATACAAAACAATAGAGCGCTTCCAAAATCTCCATTTAGCCATCAAACTGCTACAAATCTGTCAATATTTAGCAAGTCAATTGTTTTCATTATGCCTCATGAATAACAAATTAGGTATCGGCGCATAAACATCCGTGTAGTAACAATTTCGGCTTTATGTCTATAGCAGAAAGGTTCATAATCGCTGCACGTGTTCTTGTACCGGATGCCGGTACAGACCTCAGATATATTAGTTACTTAGTTGGAATAGTTACTTAATACATTCTCTCAGTGTAAACAGTATTCGTTTTTATTGCAAGGATGCCCTTAGTAGTTATGGAACTCATTTCGAGGCCCCTTTCGGCCGGGAGCCGTGGTATGTTTTCCGTCATATCTTTGTTGCCAACATATTGATCGAGGGTTAATTTGTGACGCTGAAAAACAATTTTGTATGGGCACATTCCAAAATTTCATTTTACGACAAACATTTTCGAGGTAAAAAATATTTTGATCTGCTAACAGCAACTTCAGATTCTTTTTGCTCCAATTTGACGTGCGTGTGCATTGGGTGAGCATCCTCTAAAAATTTATAAATATGTATTCACCATTTAGTAAAAATGGCATTGATAACTTGTATTAGTTATGAATGCCATTAAATTGCTAGTTCGCTAGTATATCGGCCCTTTTAATAACGTGAGGATTGGGTGAGCACAAGAAATAATTTGTAATTTTTTTATTACGGATCTTGTGAAACTGAAATTTGAAACTTTAGTTAAAAAAGATTTTTTCAAATATTTTGTACACTTGGTATTTGTAAAGTCATTATATACGGAGATACGGTTTACCCTTTGTGAGAACTGGGTGAGCACACATTTCATTAAATACCTTCGGTTCTATCGTTTTACAAATTGCAAGATTGTATATACAATTGGTTTAGAACTTTTACTAAATGGTGAATACATTTTTATTCATTTTTAGACGGTGCTCACCCAATTTGATGCAAGGACGACTAAATGTCAAGCCAGAATCACTCCCGCCTCAGTTATTCGACTTTTATTTTGCGTGTCTCATACCGTGCGTCACACTCGCCTCCGTATTGGCACCGGGCCATACACAACAATGTTGCTCGTTACGTGGCGCTATCACTCGGCACACTTATGACAAGCGACTACGTGTGTTAGTTGCGACAACTGCGTTATCGCTTACGTTTGTTTGTGTAAACAATGAGACGTCGAGTGGTTAAAGATTTTAGAATATACGATTTTGTTGTTGAGGAAGTACATAATTACAATATTTGATCAAGCGGCCATGTGTAAAAATATCAAGCACGACTTGTTTTATACTTATTTTTAGTTTACAAAAGAAGTTAAAACGCAGGTCATGCCTATGCATTCATCGTAGTCTATTTACTGAATAGCTGTAAAAAAGCAAGCAAACTTATATAATTCAAACAAACAGACATAGAATTACGCCCATAATACCCGAAGGGTTAGGCAGAGCGAGCGCCAACTTGTCACAACTTTTTCACAATTTTTCATCTAACCCAGCCCAATTTTGTTTTTTGGCTGAACGTGGTTAGCCGCCCCTTTTGTCTCTGCCTACCCCTTTGGGGATTACGGGCGTAATGATTAGTATGTATACGAACCAATCGAAGCACAAGGGCACTGCTATCATTTCTCGAAGCGCTTTGTTGTATTTTTTTTTTTTTTTAAACCTATGTTTAAGTGTTTGGCCGACTTTAATTCTTAGTTTGCCTTCAACTGAATAAATGTGTCGTGTCAGGTGATGCCGAACCTGTACGGCGACATCATGTCGGACATGTGCTCGGGCCTGGTGGGCGGGCTGGGCCTCACGCCGTCCGGCAACATCGGCAAGAACGGCGCGCTCTTCGAGTCCGTGAGTACTTCATTTGTTTTAATGACCAGTGCCTCTTGATCATGCTCTCTGGAACAGAGCTTCCCAACCGATGGGGCATGCCCCACTGGGGGGTGGCGTTATAAAAATATTTGCATTTCCAACAGAAAAAATCTATTCAACTTTTAATTAACTGTTCCGAATTGCCATTCAATTGCTGCTATGAAAGTATCGAGTTTATGAACAATTTAGTTGAGACTTTCCTACGACGGCAAAGATGTTCCAGTATTCTACCTAAGATAAGGGTTCTGAGGCTACGTCGCTATGTTTCTAGAAACAAATCCCTACCAATGGGTAAAGAACATATAAAAATAAATGTGTCAAAATTTGTTAAAAAAATGATAACTTGTCGATAGCTGATTATGTTACATTTCAACTGTTTCGTTGGTCTAGTGGTAGCAGGCGCCGCCTAAAGACCAAGAGGTCCCGGGTTCAATTCCCGGGTCGGGCCAAAAATTGAAGTTGGGTATTTCAATATTGAAATTACTCAGTAACAGTCCGGAGTTAGGAACTTGGCGGTTTAATCATCCCCGTGCGTCGGAAAGCACGTTAAGCCGTTGGTCCTGCGCCTGACCTCACTCCGGTCATGTCGAACTGCCGTCTCACCGGACTATGAGAGTGAAGGAACAGAGAGTGCACCTGTGTTTGCGCACACACTTGTGAACTATAATATGTTCTGCACAGATGGCTAATCCTCGTTGAGAGGTCGTCGTGATCGATACAGTTTAGGAGGACATTATTATGTTACATTTACGTATTTTATTATTATTTTTTATTTCAACACTAGTTTATATGATGTCGTTTTTATCGTGAAGCTAATGAATGTGTGGAGGGGACTTGAAATGTGTGAGGTATTGGATGAAAAAAAGATGTAGAAAGAGATGGTGGATGTAAGAAAATGAATAAAACCGAAAAGTTGTTATTTAGAATGAACAATTGAATTTTTACATTTTATCAACCACTTTTCTAAGTAATTTCTGAACGTGTGTTTAAGACGTCTAAATATGCAAAATTAGATTTCAGTATTCTTCAAATCACTTTTTTTATGGCCACATACTAACAATTTTATAAAATTAATATTTTCATATATTTATTTATTGAGTTCTTGCCGAGTTTCTTGCCGGTTTCATCTCGGTAGATGCGACATTCCGAACCGGTGGTAGATTCAAATTCTTCTATTTTGTAACTATTACTTGATGATTTACAAGTGCTTTTTTGTGGCCTACGTAAATAAAGATATTTTGAGTTTGAGTTTGAGAATTTTCTTTTTACCAAAGTTTAATGACTTTAACATAAAAATAATATATATTTTGCTCACAAAACTTTTTGAATATTATAAAGGGACTTTAAATTTGCTCTAAAAAAAGGTTGTTAGAAACAATACTACATAAGTGCAAACGAAATGCTCTTCAGTCTATCGAAAGCCAATGTAAGTCTATTTTGGAGGATTATTATTGTACTAATCCTGGTGTGGGCCATGTGTGTTTGACTAAACAATTATATACCATAACCTGTCGTCACATTACAACCATCTTGTATGCAATAACCGCATGAAGTCTGTTGGTACCATTGTGAATGTTGTTTAACTTTGTCTGACATTCGACATTGTCATCGAGACTGGTGCAGGCTCTTCAATTTCATAATCTTCCAGTCATGGTTATCAGGAAATTATAAATATCAGTTTTTTTTTTTTTTTTTTCTACGTTATGCAATCGAATAAAAGTGAAAAAATAGATACATTATTATATTTATTATAGCTGACCCGGCGAACTTTGTTCCGCCTAACAGTCAATGACACATAATTGAGTTTAGAATATTGAGATGTAAGCTATCATATGTTTCAAGTTGGATCAAACTGCACACGGTGTGCAAATTTGATTAAAATCGGTTAAGTAGTAGGTCCATCGCGGACAAACAACGTGACGCATAATTTATATATATTAAGATGTACAATAATATCCAGAATTGTATTATAATTCGCTCGTGTAAGCGTTGTCTTTCGCTTTGCGACCGGTAAAAATGAAAAATAAATAAAGGTATAAATATTATATGTACTAATAACACAAATAACAATCTTATAAATAAAATTCTAGAATATTCAGCTAAAAAAATTAAAGCAAATCCTCCTCTTCTATATTCAATATTAAAACCAATTTTAATTATATATTTTAGCTTAATATACCAATAGCTTCAATATTGAATAGTTAAATAGAGGGTCAAATGTCAATTCAGAATCCATGTAATTTATTTCAATATTCATGAAAGATTTATATTTAGTTTTGAGGATTAAATTCATTCAAAATAATATTCATAATATTTACTAGGGTGTTATGTATTATTTTAATATAAATAATACCTATTTTATAAGGTCTTAAAATACGACAGTATGTTTTGAAGTAAAACGTCCATTAACATGTCTGTTCAATATCACATTCTAATGTTGTTCAACATATTCTTGTAACTAACTTCTGTCTTTTACATGTTTTGTGTATGAGGAAGGTTAGCATGTTTTATGGGTAATAGGAGATAAGTTTACTATAAGAAAGTATCAATTATTAAAATTTTAATCATAGTGATATTGTATATTGATATTTTCAAATGAGAGTGAAACTTTTCTCCTGTGCACCTGTAGTGTCATCTCCTAATGGTGTTTAGTTATAGGTTGTGTTCTCGTATGGTTCTAATATATAGTTTTGTCCTAGCAACTGGGTATCAAATATCATATGATATTTTTTATGATAATATAAAAATCTTAAATACTATCATGGTCAATGAGTGAGGTGTTTATGGATCGTGCCATATGGCAATCGGTTTTCTCTGCCTACCCCGCTAGGGAAGTGGCGTGAAGTTTAGTTAGTTAATTATGGTGAATATTGTATGTAAAGAAGAATACAGTTAAAAAAAAAAAATTTACCTCCTTTTTTTTGAAGTCGGTTAAAAAAGATTATCAATTTTACCGCGGTTTATTTATTTTAATTTCCACGTACTGAAAGTAGTTCTGAGTTTAATGTTCTGAATTTTACTAAAATAGGAGAAGGTTAAAAAAAAAAAAATTATCTGTAGTCATTTTTTATCTTCTATTTATATTGACATTGCTTAAAATAGGAATCTAATTCCGTCAGCCTTTAGTATTTCTAATACGATACATATAATCTGACAGTCATTAAATAGAATAAACATTTTCATAATGAACCAGTAAGTACATAGGTTAATTAAACATACGAGAACACAACTCGACTAACTGGAACCGTGCGCGCATTGCGCGTCCACTAACGCTGCACGTGTGGCAGGTGCACGGCACGGCGCCCAGCATCGCGGGGCAGGACAAGGCGAACCCGACGGCGCTGCTGCTGTCCGCCGTCATGATGCTGCGCCACGTGCGCCTGCCCGCGCACGCCGACAACATCGAGCGCGCCGCCTTCCGCGTGCTCAAGGAGGGCCGCGTGCTCACCGAGGACCTGGGCGGCTCCAGCAGCTGCTCCGCGTACACCACGGAGATTATCAACTACTTGGATGATTAGGTGGTCGGGCTAAGGCCTTTCGGATGGCTGGACCTGTACTCGACGTGGTTGCATACTCTTGTCGAACGTCACGGACCAGTGAGGGCAGTGATTGTTCCACGGTAAGGACGTGCACCGAATATCCGAAGAATGCGTGTTCAAATCCGAACGCATACTTAATTTTTTTTTTAAATCTGTATACTGATTTAGTTCCGACGGTGGGAAAGCATCGTGATTAAATAACTATAAATGTGGAACCACGATCCAATTTACTCGATTTCTCTACCTAAAAAGCACTGAGATGTAATAGGCAATCGCTACAATGAGACTTACTTAATCCTGGATCATATTCTAAGCGGCCCTCATTACCAGTGATCGAAGTAGGTAAATTGAATTAGGGGCATTGATTTGAAACGTATATATTAATATGGATATTCCTCCCGGAGTTTTGGAATTAGTTAATTCAAATTCAAATTCGAATTCAAATTTAAAATTAGTTGTCCGGAATTTTAAAATTATGAGGTTAGAAAGATATTAAATTGATCAATATCACATTCTTAATATTCTTTTTATTGGCATCCCACGATCCCACCGGCATAAGAGACCAGGCTTTAAAAAAATTTTAGACTAAATTTAAAGCCTCAAAGTGAAAAATGGGATCCAATGCTATTGGATTGATTTTAACCTATTATAAAAAGACCTTTCTCCATATAAATATTGATGTCAATAACAAACTTAGGCAAAATGTTGTTAAAAATGTATTTTTTTTTTTAAGAAAACTAAGGAAAGCAAAGGTTTACCTGTACTTTTTATGCTTAAACCAAGAAATCAATGCAAATCGCTTTTTTACAAGTGATGTCGATAGATGTCATTTAATAAAATCACATAAATACATGTACTTAAACAATTTTATTTGTAACATATAAAATACCTTTCTTAAAGCTAATTGATGAGGATAACGTTCCTATAGTTTTGTATTGAGTATCACTACTAATAAAAACATTTGTTATTTGAATTCGGAAACACCGGAAGTAGTTCCGGTATTGGGCTTATCCATGTTATTTATTCTGTGAGACGTTTTGATACAAATAAAAAAATCAATCTACCTAGTCCAATCACTGCTCATTACACATTTAAATTTTTTTGATTATTATTAACATAATAACTAATGGAGTCATTTATAATGTAATTGTTAATGTTAATATATGATAAGATAAATGCAACCGCATGTCGAGTATAGCCGCAGAAGTATTTAATTATGACTAGAGAAGAATTGGCCCCTAGTTTGACTGTTTGAAACTTTATTATGACCACTGGCTAACTCTGATAATTATCACAAGATTTAGTACCAAATCAACAGTAACTTTATTCTCTATGAAAACGGTAAAATCTAGATTCTTTTTATAGATATGGTACATTTGTCAATTACGTTTTATGACCTAAAGCGAAGGCCGAATATGAAGGCAAAGTAAGTTGGAAATCCCTTCGAAAGGCCACTAGCTCTCTGTTACAAACTTGTTAAATTAATAGATCAAATTGTTGACTATGGAGTAACATTTTCGTATCGTTAGCGTATTTCCTAGTTTAGTGCTTATTTATTGTGGGCGAATGAGATTTGGGATGTGCGCGTGTGTGCTGCCAAAGAGAGCGAGTTCTGTTTATTGAACTGTTGTGCCATAGACGAGATAGACGTGAAGACTCGCCTTTATACGTTGCTTATATAAGCAAACCGCTTACAAACGGATTTATGACCTCCCCGCCGCCACCTCCTCTTTCCTCTCTCCCTTTTGCCCTCTTTCCCCTTTAAGACAAAGTCATAATCGAAATCTATGAACACACCCTTATATAAAAGAGAGATTCGCCTCCCTTATTTTAGCATTTGCACAAAAGCACGCTATCTAACCGTACGAAGTCTACTTGTCTGTCTTGTCTATGAATTATACATTCCACCATTAGTTGTAGATCATAGATCTGTAATATTCATTTCATCTCATATTTCGAAATGTCTAACTAGTTTTGTTTCACTGATGACGTCACTGCGACTTGTTAATAAGATTTCAAACACCTCTTAATAATTACATAACACCAACACGCACTATTTTCCAATATTCGATCAAACCATATCAATAAGAATTCATAAGAATATTAATAAATATATGCACGATAACACATTTCAACTTCATTGTTATAGATTGTCGATATGATTAGATACATTATTGGGGCAGGAGCAAAATTCAATGCATTCAGAGAAATTGCACTTAATAAATGGTGTCTTGTTAATGCAGTTACAAATAAGAGAGTTCATATCACAATTATATAATAATTGTAACATCACTGTCTATAGGTTAACTCGGTGGCGTCATTAACATTACCATTGAGTCGTATAACATAAGCAAATAACTGAAACGGCTTTGTTACTAACTTTCTTTGCATTAAAAAAAGTTATTAAATCGAAGGCAATACAGTGTTCCAAGTGAGACTAGAGTTATATGACTTTGTAGTAAATAAATAGGAATGTAACGTGATTTTGTGTATAAGTATGTATTCGTTACTAAAAAATCGTTTTTTGAATCCAAACAAGCAATAACATTGAACACGACATCGAATATAAAATCAATTAAATAAAATTTACATCTACCCTACAAACGCGAGTAACAAATTTGTGAGTAACGTTTCGTTACCTCGAGTAAGATGTACCCCGTTACTTGGTAACGAATACATGCGATCTACTTCTGCTCTATAAATAAAACAGTTAAGTACAGATAAAGTACAAACCTGTGGCGGTAAACATTTTTTTTCAAAATGATTGTCAGAATAATTTGATTATTTCGGATTATTTGGTACGTATGTACTTAATTGAGATGTTAAATTCGCTGATAACACCAATTTTTTTTTCAACATGATACTCATAAGATACACTGGTAAATATAATTTATGCAGAGTCAAGGCTTCGAGCATATTCCAAACGGACGCATATATTTAATCCTTATCACATGAGGTACCTGTCGTCACGACATAGAACTATTATCTTTGTTTTTATGGATATAAGGTTTATTATCTAGCAAACGATAATTTACTATCGTATAATATATAGATCTTTTGAGCCATGTACCATTACAATAAGGATTAGTTTTCTTTAAAATGAAACAACCATTGTTCGCTCCTCCAGACGTACAGAAGACCTCATATTCTGAAGCTTTAACTCTGTGTAATATTTACTAATGTGAAGGTTTACACCCTGACGGTTACCATATGCGATACCATTAAATTCATTAGTTGTAGCAATTATGTGTGTTAATATTTGTGATTGTGATGTGTTATTTTAATCCCGGTTTCTGTTTCAAACCGAAGTATTTATTGCTTTAAGTACACATATACAAATTCTCAGGCGTCTACCAAATAACTTAATACGGAAAAGGTAAGTGCATTTAATAAGAATTTAGATAAAATCATGGTGAATGACAGTACCAATAGTTTACCATACTTTACAAAATGTGAAATAACAAAATTTGCTATGAAAGATCAATAAGTCGATTATCTCTACGCAACTAACTTTCACTCATGGCATCATCATATCATCATAAATCATCACATTGAATGGTTTCGAACGCGTGCTAAATGATAGTTGCCAACAAATGAGTGTTACCAGTATTGCCATTCCTTTAACATCAGTATTTTAATATTATTTTTGAATTTATCGTGTGATAATAAGCTTGTGTTAGTTCCTCGTTTGTGATTGTATTTTTAATCTGTAGGTTTTTTTTTGCTTTTTGAATCCCATTGAAACAGGCATGAGTTGTCGCAATGTATTTATTCTTTATTATTTAAGTGTAACGGACTCAGATATAATCTGACAATAAATCGTATTATAGGATAGTGGTCTTTATTTTGCGGATTACCGTATCGTACACAGATTGCTGTAGAACACGAATTTTTAAAATGTTTTATTTTATTTATGTAAATAAGTACGAGCTGAATAAAATACATACGAAAATGATTCGTGGTTTTATTTTTAAAGGTGAGTATTGTATAATCAATTTCCCATCCTCCTAAAGAATCAAATAGCAGACTAATGTTCGATATTAATCTTGATTCGGTAAGAATAAACAGCGATTCTAATAGAAAAATGCATGGTTAACTACTAGTTAATGCAGAAATCACTTTTGTTCCCAACGAGTCACACTGTAACATTGTGATAGAAAAAAAGAACTCAAAGCACACGGTGTGCGGTCATTTGTCCCCTGAAACCGACATCTCTATTGAGCGCGTAACAAGACTAAACCTGTGTGCGTTGATGTTCCTTGCCACTTTCTATTATTTTCGGGGACTCCAGTCAGTACTTTACAGTCACGGACTATTGATGTCCCCTTACCCGGGGTAACTTTTAGTCCCTCGGGTGCAATGGCTGATGCAGTTGTAAACGATCTACTTCCACGCACAAAAAATCCCTCTTCTGCGCGCACCTTTATGAATTCGGCTATAGAGTCAACTGTAATAATATCTGTGATCTAGGATCTTCCCCGTTAAAAGATTTTTGTAATGGCGCCCAAACGTGGTGATTCTATCAACACGTTGGGCGCCATTGTCACCGATGATGTTGAATTTGACTTTTTTATATTTATGATAGTAACCTATAGTTATTTATTAAAAGAAAACAAAATAATAGTCGATGTGTTAGGACAACTGCCCTCGACTAGTCACCTTACCTTAATTTGACGCCCAATGTGTTGTAAAAATATTATTCATTTTTATCATCCATCCAGCGGATCGAAATAAATACACAACCAGCCACTTGTCTTGATTATTAGTACCAGATCTATTACCTTTAGCTGTTACCTATTTATTTCGCTGAAAAATTACTAAGATTTCCGAAAACAAGGGAGATTATATGAACGATGTATAATATAGTCACGATGTACAACTACCTACCATATCGTGCCTACGCGCAAGGTGGATTAAAATGAACTATTACCTTTTTGTATATGATATAATTGTTCCCATACATTTCCAGGTTCACGGCACAGCCCCCGACATCGCCGGCAAGGACATGGCAAACCCCACAGCCCTCCTCCTGTCCGCCATCATGATGCTACGGCACCTCCAGCTGAACGAGCACGCGGACCGCGTGCAAAACGCCTGCTACACCGTCCTTCGTGAGGGCAAGAGCCTCACCGGCGACCTGGGCGGCACCGGCAAATGCAGCGAGTACACCAACGCCATCATCTCCAAGCTGAACTAGGCTGTATAAAACTCGTTACCCAATCTCTTATCCTCGAATGGGAAATAACAAACAGTATTTATGGTCCAGCAATGGCGGTGAGAATACGCATTGCTCAGACTCGTCAATATGCTTGTGATGCCTAGCAAATAAATTGTGTACCAAAGCATATATTTGTTATTATTAGACACAATAATAAGACGAATTTCGAATAATAATATTCATTGAAAGTAAACTTTCGAACTTGTTATGTTTTGCCAGAGTTTACGTTCTCTTTTGAGATTAATATCAGCCAATTTTGTAAATAAAGTATTATACCTACATAGTTGCGCCTTATATAAATAGTTTTAGGTAATCCACAATGCAATGAATCTGGTTCCATATGTATTAATGTTAGATTAGACACATACAGTGAAGATTTTTTAATAAAAATAATTTATTTATTAAAGTTAGCGTTTAATTTCATTTCTCAATTACCAGCAGTTTTTGAATTTGCATAAACAATTGCGTTTTAGAGTTAATTGAAACCTAAGTAGTAACGACCTTCATATTTTACTGTAAACAAAAAAAAATAAAACTATCGACAACTGGTTTTTACCGGCGTTGTTCTGGAGTATAGGGATGTTGACTAATTTTCAACCAACTTCAAAAAAAGGAGGAGGTTCTCAATTCGACCGTATATGTATATTTTTTTTTATTGATTTTGTTTCATAGATAGACCCTATTTATACACAAAAATAATAATTTCATGAAAAAATACGACAAATTTCAATAAAAAAATATGTAATTAAATTTAGTTTTAAGAATGACACACCAATTCCCTAATTCCAAACTAAGCTTATGCTTGTACTATGGATACTAGGCTAACGAATAGACATACTTAAATACCTCTATAAACATCCATGACTCGAGTACAAATGTCCATTTCATCACACGAAACATTTGCCCCTAGCGGGATTCGAACCCACGACCGTTGGTTTCCTGGCCAGGGTCTCTAACCACTCAACCAACGGGCCAGTCGTTTTTACTCCTTCCATTTGGGCTTCGGCCTGAATTCGACCTTCAGACAGACTACAATTTTCCAAACGGTTAAGTAGAGGCCTACTCACTTCGTCACAAACAAAGTACTTGATGAGATGCCTGTATCTTATCTCCCTGATGTAACTAATCTACCTGATGAAAATTGAAATCGAACGTATTACATGTTCGATTTGAATTTTCATTTTGATCCAACCTATAATATATATCTTTGATTGTATGTATGTCCGTACTTATGTACAGAAAATAATATTGAGCCTTTTACTCAAAATCAAGAAAACTCAATTTGAGTAAGTACTTATCTAGGTATAACCTTTTTCATGTAGATACCTAGATAGAACCTTTTTCATTAACTCTCGCGTAGTCTTTGCGGCCTTTAGCTTGTATTATATATGTCACTGTGAAATTGTAATTTCCGTTATATTATAATCTATTTTACGAGTTTATAAACTGTCGAGAGATTGTTGACCGTAACATACTGCTTACATTTAACGCGTTATTTTTCGGTAGATCGAAATGAAACTGTTCTATCACAATCTGTAAAGCGTTAATTGTCAACTTTCCGAAGGCTGTCCCTGATTGGTCGATCTCTCAGTAGGCCGAAATGTACAGTGGACGACTTCCGGGTGATATGACAATGATTTGTATTACATAATTATGAGTACATACTATACACAACTCATAGAAGATTTTAATTTTAACATTCTCACTAGTTCGACGATCGAACTAGTGAGAATAAAGGGTTCTATTAACTGGTATTTCTGACTAACTTTTTTTTTATGGACAGGCTCGTTAACCGACATTGTAAGTAAATGTTATCAAATGAGATCACATAGACTCACAGGAATAAAATAACTAAAACACGGATAATATATGTAGTTTAGACTATGTTCGGTGACTTACACTAACTTAAATATTTAAGTTCAACCTACTCCATCAGCACCCACATCTGTTGAATTTTTAAATCAATCGTCCTAGCTATCGGACAACCTCCCTTTTTCGTGAATATGTTTACGTACCTATAGCTATTTCTTTTTTTTTCTCTGTTGCTTGTATATACCTAGGTAGGTATATACAAGCAACATATACCTAGGTAGGTATATACAAGCAACATATACCTAGGTAGGTATATACAAGCAACATAGAAAAAAAAAGAAATAGCCTGTGCATAATTATCTGAATAAAATATATCTACCTACTGATGTAATTCAGTATATTTTATTAATTTTCATTCATTTAGGTCACGGAGTATTTCTGTGGTCTGTGATTTAGGTTGAAAATACATTTTTCATTACAACTAACTTATCCTTAGTAGAAATCCTCGTGACCAACTTTGACTTTTCCAAAATACTTATCTACCTATTGTGGTAATTGTCTAGATGCATTCGTTGCTTTTTAATTTTATATGTAGGTTCCTAACGTTTTTAATATGGTAGGTAGGTGAGTCTACGTTATGCTGCTGTTATTATCGATTTATACCAACAGACTTTTTCTTTATTAATACCTACTTGTATCTATTTATGAATTTACTTTACCTACATATATAATAAAAACGAAAAGCCCACATAGAGATATTTATCTTGTAAGCATTATCTGCTAGCGAGATATGTTCTCCCCGGATAAGTGTAGATAGGGAGCTACATAAATAAGGTAACCGAATCGCGGCCGGTGCAGTAGGCGTAAGACAACATGAAGCTGATACTACTGTTGGCAGGTAGGGACCACTGTGAGGGTTTATTTGTTTAACATCATCATCATTCTCCTAGCGTTATGTCCCGTGCTTAGTCGGGGTCCGCTTTGACCATGGTCCGGGATTTAGCGAGTCTGGTGGAAGTGAAAGTGGAATTACATTTAAGCAACTGCCGGTCTGACCTTTGTAACCCTTAGGGGATTAGGGTAATCAGATAATTTGGATTATAATACTAATTTGTTTAACATAGCATGTCTAATTTTAGTAAGTATTTCATCATCATCATCTCAGCCGAAAGACGAGTAAGTAACTATTTACGAAACGTAAAAACTTTTGTAAGTAATATCGTTTGAATCGAATCTTTAATAGAAATGATTGCAATATTTTTTATACCATAATGTATTTTGATCATACATATAGCTAATACCTATTTACAATCTTTTCACGAGGCACGAGCGCTGTGCGGTGTTGTACCGTACTCGCGCGATGAAAACGTGGCAATACAAAAAACTTGTACTTAGGTAACTTCGTGATTTTTCATATTTTTTTAACTGCTTCTTCAAATCAAAATATTTTACCCGTGCTTCGGTTTTCGTATAAACTTTGAATAAACTCCAGAGATGGTTCTAGTATAGGATTTATTAGAGGGATTTCCCCCTCTGGGCATGATAAAGAAGGGCTTAATTTTCTTCCCACTTAAATTCGTTTTTGTGAGATTTGCTCGTTATGAGCTTGCTCTTGTTTGGCATTACCTATAGAAAAGTGCGAAGTAATCCAGGGTAAATTTTCACGCCAGGGTCAAAGTCAAATAAAACAGAGGTTTGCACGGCAGGGTCAAAGTCAAATGAAACACAGGTTTACTAATCAGGTTTTAGGGCCCGAGCTTGGGGGCCGGGTAAGGATGGTTACTCCGACCATAGTACCTGTTAGGTGTCTGCTTACGTCACTGGTTCTGAAATATTGTAGTAAGATTTTCTTTCTTTCTACCCTACGTTATGAAGCGAGTTATATTTGAAGTTAAAAACAGCTTTGAACTATATTTTATACGGATTAAATCTGCAAAATCACCTAAAAAATTTGATTAAGCATTAAGTAGATATTTTTAAGTACCTACCTTTTTTCCATTTAAAATACAAAGGAAATACAGTTATAATAAGAGGTACATAGACATGTCATTATTATAAAAATATGTATATTACCTATTTAACATGTTTTTAAATTGGTTTTTTACAAAAATATCTGTGACTTACAGTTATAAGTATTCGAAGAAGATAACGGTTCAGAAGATTACACATTTGTTTTTTCAATAGGACATTTATAAGTAAGTTAGGTACCTTACATCTAAGATGTTTTCAAGTGCTTACGGACCTGATAATACATAAAACCAAGTGGGTTTTGAGTGATATTCAAAGTCTATTGATATATTTAGGTACTTAACTTGTCTAGATAACAAATATTTTCACAGTTATAATCTCGCGTTGAAATTCCACGTCGTACTTGACTTACTAGTCTAATCTTAGATGACAGTTCATCTCTGATAAATGGTTAGGTAACTTAACATGTGTGTCAGATCGAAAGGACTTTCAAAAATTTTACTATAAGCCTTTAGCACTCAAAATCGCATCTTACCAAAATGTTAACTTGAGCTCTTACATGTATTATCTAGATACTAATGATGAAAAAAAATACGTTTACAATTACGATTAAAATAATTACTCAAGCTGCTGCCTGAAAATGCCGCTGGATTACAATCTCTTGTCAACACCTACTAAGAACAAAATCGCATGTCCAACGCCCGTGCTTTTACGTGGTCTGATGAGGAGAGTATGGTGTTGCAGGAGTGGCTGTGGCGCTGGGCGCGGTGCCGCGCGCGCCTACCAAGCGGGACTTCTTCGTCAACGAACACGCGGATGGCGGCATGGACCTGATTGTTGTCTCCAGCGGTAAGTTGTAGGGAGTAAGTTAAGTAGACTTTTGTAAGGGTGGCAACCCTTTTGCTTTTGGGTATCTACACAATTTTATTGTCCCAATGGTGCTGCAGGTAATCCTCTACATTCCTGTACAATATTTATTTCAACGGATTGAGTGGAGTGGAACTGTTTTTGATGAAATGAATCAAATAGATCTAATCCAGTTAGATCAGAAAATAGAGATAGAGATATCTTTCCCAGTGCTATTGAAGCAAATCAGAATCTTAAAGAACCGGCCAAGTGCGAATCGAACTCGCACACGAAGGGTTCCGAACATGATCGTCCATGATCTTTAAAACGGAAAAAAAAAATCATGTCTGTTTATGGGAGCCTCTTAAATATTATGCTTTTTATTTGTTGTTGTAGCGGCAACAGAAATACATCATCTGTGAAAATGTCAACTCTCTAACTATCACGGTTCATGAGATACAGCCTGGTGACAGACGGACGGATGAACAGCGGAGTCTTAGTAAAAGGTCCCGTTTTACCCTTTGGCTGCGAAACCCTAAAAAAGCGTTTGGGATTTCCTACGAACTATGTACAATATCTACATCTATCAGACTGAACCTCTCGCATAACATCAAAGAGAAGTGGAAGTAGCTGTAAAGCGGCTGAGCCCGTATAAGCTGAGTTACTTCCAATTGCTAACATTATTTATGTACTGATTATGCCACTGTTACTATATATCATGTAATATGAGAGCAATAAACCATTTTTTAATTATTTATTTTTATTTATCATTTACCTACATTACATTTACTATTTTCCCCTTTATTTCCGTCTTGACAGAAAAGGGTACGCTCACGTTGGGCCACATCGGTCGCAAGGTGGCGGCGGACGACTCCGAAGTGACCTTCGACATGGAAGCCGCCCTTGACGAGGCCAGCGGCGGCTGGAAGGTCACCGTCACCTGGGATGGCCCTAGCGACAGGGTCTTCGAGGACTGCTTTGGGTTCAGTAAGTATCTGGACACAAGAACATAGTTTTAAAAAACTATGAAGATACTGAAATGTGTCAGTAATAGAACAATAACACTTGACACTTGACTCAGAGTTTCGAAGCTCGTAACCCTTGGTTTGGGAACACTTTTTTTATTAGACAGTGTAAATTTGGTGCTATTAATAGATAATTTATTGCACTAGGCACCTACATATCACTTTAGGGTTTACGACAGTCAACATAATTCATTCTTCAACATCGCAGGAGGAAAGGAGTGGTACGGAGGCCCCGAACAGAAGCAACAGTACTGGCCGCTCCAGAACAATCACCTCGAGAAGTACTCCATTATCTCCAAGGAGGAGGACAACGCCGCCATCTCCGAGAGATACTGGCTCAACTCCGCCGGATACTACTTCTATGTGCACCCTGAGGCTCCGCTGTTCGTGGACTACCACACAATCGAACACGACCATATCTGCTTCATCTCTGAAGTTGCCGCGCCCTACTCCAGCAAGCGTACTCACAACGTCCTCAAATACGACATCTGGTTCTTCGACAACCCTAAAGTGGCGCATCAACACGCCGTTGACACCTACCTGGGGAAACCAACTGGGATCCCGGACTACAGAATGATCAAATACCCAATCTGGAACACCTGGGCGAGGTACTCTCGTTCCATCACCGGGGATATCCTCTGGAGTTTCGCGAATGAGATAAAAAATAGTGGATTCCCCAACTC
Organism: Glyphodes perspectalis; assembly: GCA_951394215.1. NCBI lineage: Eukaryota > Metazoa > Arthropoda > Insecta > Lepidoptera > Crambidae > Glyphodes > Glyphodes perspectalis. Next base: position 14,439,793 of record OX596215.1, read on the forward strand.
TCACTTCGAGATCGATGACCAGTGGGAGGTCTGCTACGGCTCCCTAACCATGGATCTGGGCAAGCATCCCAACATGAAGCAGCTGATTCAGGACATCAAAGGACTCGGATTCAGGGTTGCTTTTTGGGTTCATCCCTTCATCAACCAGGATTGTGAACCGTGGTACTCTGAAGCCTTGGAGAAGGGGTAAGAACAGATCTTAATAAATAATGTTTATATCCAGTTTTATCATTCTCTGTCCATCCACCTGCACTTGCTAAAAAATTAGAAGGCTGGAGTTTGATGAATCTAAAATAGCTTTATGCTATTGGTTCTCAGCAGATAGACGTAGCCGGCAAAACTTTATCCTGGTAGTTAGCTTTTAAGAACCCTGTATCTATATCATGTTCCCATTATCATCATCAACCTTCAAGTTTAAGCAAAAACATATTTTAGTGTAACTCGTTCACTAATCTAATCTATCAACAGTGACTTAGTAAAATTTCCATCGAGAAAGATACTTGTTGGGAAATGAACTAACTACCAATTTTTACTGGAATGTTTGATAAATATAGGCGCACAAACTGAATGTATGTTAAGGTATATTAATGGTTACATAGCTACTTGGTACTGAACGAGGAAGGCAGCCCCGAGAGCTCGTGGTGGAACAACAACGGCTCGATTCCCGGCTACATCGACTTCACCAACCCGGACGCCTCCGAGTGGTACACGACGCGCATCCAGAACCTGATCGACACCTACGATCTAGACACCCTTAAGTTCGACGCCGGGGAGTCCAGCTGGTCTCCTCAGGTAAACAACTTATCAGTATCGTCAGTCTAATAATGCAAATATTATACAGCCTTTTTATAAATAAACTTGCAACGCCCCGCGGTTTTACCCGGGTAGTTCCCGATCCCGTGGGAATACGGTGATAAAATATAAGTAGCCTATGTTCCTCGCTGATAAAGTGGCTTTCCATTGGAGAAAGATTTTTTCTAATTAGTCCAGTAGTTTCGGAGCCTATTTAATGCAAACGAGCAATCAATTGTTACCTCTTTATAATGTTACTATGATGGTCAAAATTTAACTCCTTAATATTTATTTACGAATTATTTATTTACGGACCTTAATACTATGACAATGTTACAAATATATTAAAGAAATAAACATCCATTAAGGTTACCTACTAAATTAACTATTAAATCACAGATGTGCGACTTATGGATGTGTTGTGATGGTTATTTTACAAACTGTAAGAAAAAAGAACATTTGGAATTTTGAAAAAATTATACACATAAGTACTTCTTAGTCTATCAATGTTTATTCAATGCAATAACTACTAACTACTTTACTAATGGCTAACTAGTAATCTTAGGATAGATATATACTTCGTTTGTAAGGTTTCTTCCCGAGCAAATTGTTGGATTCTTTATTTTATTTGGAGTAAGTAATCTTTCTCTACCAGATCCCTGTTCAAAACGGCGACATCGACCTGCATCCAGGTAACGTGGTGGAGAAGTACGTCCGCGCCGTGGCGCAGTTCGGGCCCATGATCGAGGTTAGGGCTGGAATGAGGTGAGTGACTTCAGATCTTAGTTAAGATATTGTAACAATATTAATAGTCAATGCCGTAGATATAGTGGGAAAAGATAGCGAAGATGGTAGTTGATTTTTCTGGCTCAACGGAGATGAGCAGTGAATTAAGACGTCTGCACATAATATCGTTTACATAAAGAGAGCAGCCACACTTTTCCTTTATATTTACTTACAATTTTAATCTAAAAACTTTAAATATCTTTATGTATCAAAAAAAAAAAATTATCAAACAATTTACTTGGATTAAAAAGAAAGAAGAACAAGTCTTCGCATTATGCCTACATAAATTTTCCCGCTTCCAGAACTCAAGACCTGCCCGTATTCGTCCGTATGGTAGACAAGGACACGTATTGGGGCTTCAACAACGGTCTGGCGACCCTCGTCACCACTCTGCTGGCCATGAACCTGAACGGCTACACCCTGGTGCTGCCCGACATGATCGGCGGCAACGGTTACAACGAGGCGCCCAGCAAGGAGCTGTTCGTGAGGTGGCTGCAGGCTAATGTGTTCATGCCTAGCCTGCAGTTCTCCTTCGTGCCTTGGGATCATGATGATGAGGTAGCTATTTCCTTCTTTATTATTGTAGACAAGCAAAACAGGTAACCAAGCTTATGATATAAAAAATATACCCATATAGGAAGAATTGAGAACCTCCTCCTTTTTTGAAGTCGGTTGACAACGCTCGGAAGTTTATTTCGTACTCAGGCAAGGTAAAAAAGGCTTCGAATTCTAAAACTTTGTCTTCTAAAGGCCAGAAAAAAGCTGTTTTTAAGAGGATTAAAGATACATTACACCTCTTCAGCTATATTCCTCTTCGGAGTAGTGACGCAGGGCGATGTGCTGTTCTTATTATCTTTTCATCGGCTACTATATTCAGGCACGTAAGGGAATTACCTTTTCTACAATGTGAAGAGGGAACGACATTGTTTGAGTACTGATAGTAGATCGGAAGGAGTTATGCCTAAAACCCTAGAACACATTTATATCATCAGATTATTAGATATTTATTTTGTTGTCCATGCCTAAGTACGTACTGTTTGATATATAACGTGTTTTCATTTCCACCCAGGCTGTAGAGATCAGCCGCAAGTACACGGACCTGCACGCTGAGTACGCGGACGAGATTGTCGCCGCCATGGAGGCGTCCGTGCGGGACGGCACGCCCGTCAACGCGCCTATCTGGTGGATTGACCCTACTGACGAGGACGCTCTCGCTGTTTGGGATGGTAAGACTGCTTTTATGTATTCTGGTTTCCTTGTTAAGTTTGAGAGGTATGTCTGTTTCAATTGCAAAGAACATATCTCTCACATACCTATTTTCCATCTATGGCTGAATGTGGTTAAATAAACAAAGAGGCCTGCTGCCCCTTTGACTCTGCCTACCCCTTCAGGGATTATGGGCGTGATGTTATGTATGTATGTATATCTCTCACAAGTTGCTTCTAATGGTGTCGATAAGTTTATTGGCTGTTTTGAATTAGTTCTCTGTGAGCTGCAATGTGAAGGCAACCACATTCTGGATGTTTGGGAAATTTACCACGAATTAGATATCTTGGTCTTTGTAAGTCTAAAATTGTTATTTTAATAGACTAAAGTACCCGTGTTACATAAAGTTAGTACCTATTGGTTCATATCCGGTTTTAGAGTAACCGGGCTCCCTGTAAATTCAAATGTTATATAATTATGCGTGTGTCTGACTGAACGCAGCACTGCACGAGCGCCTCTACTGGGCGTTTAGAGAATGACAGCTGCTCGGGGTTTTGCCGCCATTTATGATTAGAACTTTTAGTACCTACCTACTATATTAATTTATATTCTAGTCTAGGGGTTCCCCGTCCTCTGAAGACTTTAAAATGGGTACGTGGAGCCATAAGTTTGAGAAACCCTGGCTTAAAGGAACACTTATTCTATACTAAACCTATCATATTTTTTTACATCAATCACCTAACCAACCCTCTTCATTCTAGAATTCCTGCTCGGCGAGAAGATCCTAGCCGCTCCCGTGCTTGAAGAAGGTGCCGTGTCCCGGAACATCTACCTGCCCGTAGGGTCCTGGCGCGACGGAGTCACCGGCGAGCTGGTCCAGGGCCCCGTGTGGCTTATGGACTACTCTGCGCCACTTGACACCTTGCCCTACTTCACCCTTGAGGGTTGAGGGTTGAGCTTTGACTGTTGCGCTTAGTTGAAAGAGTTTGGTGTTTGTGTTTGAATAAATATGTTGTTGAGTTATATGAGCGTTTTATTCATTAATAGAGATTGTAAGATAAGGATGATGAATGTTGAAGAAGCAAGTAAGGTGTGTAAGGATCGTGCCATATGGCGTTCGTTTCTGTTTGTCTACCCAGCTAGGGAAGTGGCGTGAAGTTTTAGTTAGGTATTTAGTTATTCATTATTAGGAAAATGGAAAAATGGTTGGAGAAATTAGAAAATAAATTATCAGGAGTATCGTTTTCTTGTGTAATGATCAGCCAAATAGAAAGCCACTAGTTGTCGTCTAGAGGTTTTTAAATTGGAATTTTAATAAAATAAAAAATAAAATAAAATATATTTATTGCCAAAAAAACAAAATGTTCATTACAAGTTAGGCTGACCTCCACACTAGGCATTGCCTGTCCTGTGGAAGGTTACACGACTTCAAGTAACATACAATTAAGAAAAAATTTAGCAAGGACGCAATAAATAACAAATTTAAGATATTAAAACAAATTAAAATAAAAAACAAAACACCTTAAAAGAATTATAAAAGGCATTGGAAAATAGGTGCGTATTGAATGGAATGTTTGGGCAATAGTGATTGTGAGCTGGTGGATGTGAAGTATGTAGGTGTATATTTGTTTGGGTGATGTACTTACATGGAAAGGCATGGGATTATTCATCTTTTAATTGTTATAAGTTCTTCTGTTTCATCATAAGTCCAGTTTAGGAGGGTTCTAGTAATAAGTGCCTTAGCTTCACGAACGGAACAGCGTTTAAAGTCACAGATGCTGACTAGTTTATTGTAGACGTGATGGAAAAGGAAGATACCGAAGCGCTGACCAAACGAAGTACTAACTGTTGGATTTGGCAGTTTAAAAACACGTTTATCGAGCATTTCGCTGTAGCAACCACTGTTAACAACCGATTTGTGCATGCAGACGACAACCCTCAAGTAATAGAGTCGTCTAACACTGAGTACTTCAGCATCCCTGTACAAGTCACTTGTGGAGTATCGTAAGGGTTTCTTTAGCGCTACCTTTAGAACTGCTCTTTGAGATCTTTCAAGAGAGATAAGGGTAGAAGAAGACGTTCCACCCCAAGCTCGGATACAGTAACCTAGGATAGACTGACATAAGGCCATGTATACTGATTTCAGTGTTTTACTGTCGGTTGCGTCACGGAGATTTCTCATTATGCAGACCATTTTCCGAACTCTCTTTGACATGGAAGTAATATGGTCTTTGAAAGAAGTTTTTCATCCAAAAATATTCCAAGGTATTTAATTGTATTTGATTGCTCGATCTCTTCACAGCTACAGGTATGAGAGCGAGATGTACAGCAGATGGAATGAAGTTTTAAGGGTTGGTTTACGAGAGGAGCTGAAGCAGAAGTTTTGTGGAAGCGGAGGAACTTTGTTTTTTTAGTATTTAGTGAGAATAGATTTGAGCTAAGCCAGTCTGCAACAGCGACCATACCATCCTCAGCTCTCATGTGAACTCTCTGCCAGGATTTATCATGAAAAATAAGAGCAGTATCATCTGCGTAACACAAAATATCCGCATTTTGGATTTGAAGTGAGGTAATATCATTAATGTAAAGCAGAAAAAGGGTGGGGCCAAGGATGCTTCCCTGCGGGACACCAAAAGACACTGCTCTCAAGTCACTAGAGTGCTCACCAATCTTAACGCATTGGAGTCGGTTTGTCAAGTAACTGGTGAACCATTGTAGAACTTTGCCACGTATTCCATAAAACTCGAGTTTCTTCAGAAGGATGGGGATGGAAACCGAGTCAAAAGCCTTTGACAGAACGAGAAAGACACCGATACAACTTTGTCCGGAATCAAGATGAGCAGCGACTATATTAGTTAAGAGAGTGACAGCATCCTCTGTGGATTTGCCATGCCGAAATTTTTTTTGGGCGTTCTTATTTTTGTTAAGTTCTTTGCTTTCAAATTGTGTCTTTACTTTTCGGATAAGACTGATGTAGAAATTTCTGTATCTGCTATATACCATTTTTTTTATTTTATCATCAGGGCATTTCCTAACTTCAGCGTGAAGCCTATCTTTATGCTTGGAACACCGAATGAGGCCCGCTGTCATCCATGGTTTGATGTTGAATTTACTATGACTGATTTGGACGTGGCGGGAGTTATTGGCAATCAAATTAGATAGAGTAGATGAGAATCTATTAACCGCATCCTCCAGCGTTGGATGATTTACTTCTTGCAACCAATCGATTTGCTTGGAGGCTGAAGAGAGGCCTTCAAAGTCAGTTTTAATAATAGATCGTTTAATGGGAGGTGGCTTGTTAGTAGCAATTGAGAGACCAGCCATGATCAGGCTGTGATCAGTAAGGTCTACAGGACAGATGACAGCTTCTGCTTTGACTGCAGTTGGAACAAAAAGGTCTTGGATCTAGATTTTAGTTTTAAGCCTGTAATTTTGCAAAATGAACTAACAGCACTTAGCTACCTTATTCAATGGAGCATGAATATCTATGTTAATGAATAATCGGTAGTCTGGTAACATTGTCTCTTCCGTGAATGACCTAGTTTGTATCTGTGGTCACTAATGGTTCTGAGTGCCCGAGTATAACGAGTATTGCAACTAATAAATAACAGTTGCTTCAGTCAAAATTAATCATGAATGAGGTTGGTTATGATAAAGTAAGACGTTAATACCTGAAATATATTAGAGCAGTAGATAGGAAAACCAGTAAAACCGTTAAGTACTTAATGGAGAATATAATGACTTACTCCTATGTTAGTGCCAAAAACTCAGAAAAAAAAATTGCATGCTAACGTTTCGGCAGATCGCGCTTGTACTCACAAACAATTTATTTATCTTATGATATCATTGTTACCGTGCATCTTGAGCAAAGAAACAATTTTTTTTTTATTTCATTTTACAAGCTAGCCATAGAACAAAGACTAATATTAATTGTTGGAAAGTTTAAGTAGGTATACCTACTTTCCGTATCGCGGAAATAATAAAAAAAACATTGTGCAAAACCTAACAACGTCCAATTTACAACTTTCCGGCCTATTTTATTCCAATGTACGATACAAAAACATTGTAAATTTAAATTGTAAAGGCGTACCTACATACCATTATTTGGGTCCAGTTGTCCCGTGTCGGTCTGGGACTTAAAAAGAATTTGCCAATTGTGTTTCTTGCCTAGCATGTCGTAAAAGGCGAATAATGATAAATGGGGCTTTGGGTATGTCATTGTGTAGGCGACGAGCTAGCCACTTGTCACTACTTTTTCACAATGTTCCATCTAACCCAGCCCAGTTTTATTTTTGGCTGAATGTGGTTTAAGGGGCCTGCTGTCCCTTTGACTCTGCCTACCTCTTCGGGGATTATGGGCGTGATGTTATGTACCTATGTATGTATGCAAGAATAAAAACAAACCGGGCGGGGCTTCATTTGTAGTCCGGGTTTAAAAATGTAAAGTCTTGGGCCGCCCCGACACAACCACTGTGCCCGCACGCCGCAATCAACCGACTAACCGACCCGCTAAATTCATCATCATTTTCAACTGTAGAAATCGAGATATTGAGAAGTTGTCTTTTTGAGAATTTGACATTTTAAGAAGTTGGCATTCTGAGAAGAGACATTTCGCATCCGGTTGTTATTTTAAGAAGTTGTCAATATGAGCTGAAACGTAATGAAGGTGTCAGTCGTTAAACCTGTTCAGTAGAAAAAAAGACAGCTTGATTTGTTACCAGTTGTATTCCCTGTGAAACCACTTGACGACATCCAAAATTAGATTTGTCCGTCAATCTTTTTGATAATCACACCGTATGTTCTTTGATGTCATACAAGGAAAACAAATGCATTTGTGCATAACGATATCATTGATAAAAAACGTATAAATCTTACATAAAAATATTATTATATAATGTACTAGAAGCGCCCCGCGGTTTCACCCGCATAGTTCCCGTTCCTGTAGGAATATGGGGATAAAATAAAGCCTATGTTACTTCCGGATAATATAGATTTCCAATGGTGAAAGGATTTTTTAAATTGGCACGGTAGTTTTTGAGTTTATTCATTACAAACATACACACACACACAAAAATACAAATCTTTCCTCTTTATAATATTAGTAAGTATAGATGTATTCTTGTGTTCACATATAACTGTCGATCATTTTGATAGATCAGGAATCCATTATCAAACTGATAAAATTACAACATTAAAGCTGGTTAAGTCATCTTTTGCTTATACATATATTTGAAGTTTCTACAATACCTATACATACATAAATAAATGCAACATCACAAAACTAAGCGAAATTTAGAAGCATCACAGAATAAATAAATAAAATAAAATTAAGTACATACTAATTGTGAATGCAATAGTCCGACATAGCGAGAGAACTTGAGGCTAAGTACTTAAGTACCTACGTAATGGTGAATTTTTTCATCAATTTAGTTTTATGATTGGTTTAAGATAGGAGTAGTTCTAGATATTTTAGGAATCATTACAATTAGGTATCTACGTATATGGTTCCAGTGAAAATGCTATTGGCATCCAACCTTTTAACCTATTTAACGGACATTGCTAATCTTCGTACAGAATTAAATCATACTTGGAAATCTTATCGGAGTTACTTACTTCACCACTGAATATTATTGTATCTAGAACCAAAACCCAAATCGATATGGGATGACAAAGCGTCAGATTAGATACGCATCTTCGCATTCGAGAAAAAATTTGATAATCGCCACGGCTCAGTTGCTCCGCAGGCACCGAGATGGCGGTTTGGCGATCGCTGTTGAGTAAGACCTGTCAAATATTATTCTACACACATACACATACATAATCAATGTATAACTTTAAAGCTTTTTGACAAGCCCGTTGGTCGAGTGGTCAGAGACCCTGGCCACGAAACCGAGGGTCGTGGGTTCGAATCCTGCTAGGGGCAAATGTATCGTGTGATGAACATGGACATTTGTACTAGTCATGGATGTTTATAAACGTATTTAAGTATATCTATCAGTTCACCTAGTATCCATAGCACAAGCTTGTAAGCTTAGTTTGGAACTATGGAATGGGTGTGTCAGCCTGAATAAATTATTATTATTATAAAACTTTGTTAATACACTAAGTGCAATGTGGTAAAACGAGTCGTAAATACACACAGTCAAGCTCGCAATCCCCGAAGGAGCAGGAGGACAAGCCCCTTTTAACCACATTCTGGAAAAATATAGTTGAATTGAGTTAGATTTGAAATTGCGGAATACCCTGCAACTAAGTATATCACGAACCTAACACCCAACACACCATCACTCGCCTTTTGCGACATACCTACAAGAACCACGGCAAAGTTCTGATTGTCATTAAGTATCTCTTCTTATTCCTAGCTTTGTCTTAGTGGAGAACTGGGTTAGTTGACTACGTTCCTAAAAGTGGAAGTGGCATGAAGTAAGTTAGTTCTTAAAAGCAACTCGGTTATCGCTTATAGGATTATGATACATTCATGTAAAATTTCTCAGACCGATGAAATGGTGGTATAAATCCGTACCTACTTACTTAGATTTTAAAGGTACATCCCCAAAAGCCTTCGAATTTGAAATCTTAGGTATATATTTATTTTTATCGCACTTTATCTTTGTACAAAGAGTAGCTCTTTGTGCAGCAGATCTTATAAATTGATGTTTAAACTTGAAAACATTTTTCTCAAAATTGAAACAGATTCTAGAGGACCTTCGTTTAGACCCCGTAGTCTACAAATTTGTGGATTATCTCTACTTTTCACTACATTTACTTTATCATTTCCTTTAATTTCAGCCCTTATGACACTCGCTGCGCGTGCGCACCCGGCACTGGTGACGCACAGCGCGCGCAATGATGACGTGACGCTCTCCCTCGAGCCACTCATCACGGGAGGGTTCGAGGTGGTGCTGATTGAATCAGGTAACGAGTACTTGACGACATCTCATCTTTATGTAGAACTGTTCCCCAACTAAAGTAGTTTCGGTAGAGGACAAGTGGTAGAGAACTTGGATTACGAGGCAATTGGTTGGAGACATGTCTTCTCTCACGCCATTAGTTTGCAGAAAGCTGCTGTATAAGGAATCTAATCACGTCTACAATCACCACTTTAGTTGGCAAGGTACCGTGCTGATGGTACGAAATCCAAAACGTACAGTAGAGAGTACCTTATAGAAAACTCAAGGAAAGAAATAAAAGGAACGCTGCTTTTTATAGATCATTGAGAAAAGGTCCATGACGCTAATAACTGTCTTTAGTAGTACAAATGGCGAAAAGTATATGTTTTATTTATTTGCCTCTATATACCTTTATATCTTTTAACAGTCTACATCACATTACCTACTGAACTTATAAGTCATATCTCACCGATATTATTACTTATCTTGTCATGTTACCAGTAAGATAGCATCAAAACCATTGAAATTGTCGATGTGCTAAGATTTTTGTGAAAAAAGTACCTAGCTGATGCCATTTTTAAAGTAATTTAGGTACAACATTCTTAATATACGTTTACGTGACTCGGAGCGCGAAAAAAAAACTTTAAAACGCAAAGTGATTATAATAAAACTTTTGAAAGAATAAAGGATTAAAGTCCGGAAAATATATAATAGTTGTTCGTGTTCTTATTAAAAGTGCCTAATAGTTTAATATTAAGTTTAATTTGTATTTAGGTAGGTACCAAGCATATAAATATAGAAAGATGCCTTGATGCAACTTAACTTTCTTAATTTTAATACACAATAAGTAAGAGTAATTTATTCGCCAATGAAAAATTAACTGAAAGAAACTACTCATCTTCTTTAGATCAAACTTGCAAATCTCATCAGCAGTCAAATGGAATATCATGGAATATAATCAGCATTTCAAGTTAAACACAAGGAATATTCATTAACAGCGCACGACGTAATCGAAATTACCATAACAATGCAACAATGAAAAACGATAGAGCATGGATTCGAATCAATGGACTCATTCAAATGTTATGTAATCAATAAATACTCCAATTACGTTTCTAGTACTCGTTTCTCTAAGACGTAGGAAAATAATGGAAACTAGATCCTATACTGCAGGCATACTTTAATAAAGCCTTTTTGGGGGTCCAGGGAAATTGGCACTGATCATAATTAATAAATAAAATAAAGGGGTACTATATTTAAGGCTCCTGGGGCCCACGCTGTTCCTGGGTTCCGTCAAATACTCCGCTTCCCAAAGGGTTCCGTAGCAAAAAAAGTTTGAGAAGCACTGCTCTAGTTTATATAGGTAGCGTTGGTCCAATTTATCAAAGCCGTAAAAGTTGGTTTTATTTTCAAAACAATTATATACTTTAGGTACTACTTTTCTCACGATAACACTGAACTAGTATGAGAAGTTTATTTCAATAAATTAGAACACATAAGGATGCACAGATGATTCTTAAAGATATAGGTATAAGGGCTTAACAACATACGTACAAGGTCGGTAACCTATGGTGCCTCAGGTGTTGTATTATAAAGGTTAGGTAGGTATAATAAAATGTCAATGGTGGTGAAGTTTGACCATAATCTAATGAGTAACCTATAGTTAGTTAACAAAATAATTAGATTAATTCAATATTTTTTGAATTTGAATATTCAATATTCAATTACGAGTTTGCTATGTATGAATTTTTCTACATAAAAAAAGAAATTAGATCAAAACAAATCCCACTATAATGCCCCCGCATTAGCAGTGCGAGTCGGACTTCCCAACTCGGCCTTTCCTAACGGAAACCTTAAAAGTGGGATAACTCTTCCTCAGAGGATGAACGCAGAGTCCTCGCTCACATCGGGAGGACGGTGTTCTCGCCCTACACCATGGAGGAGGTGGAGGGTGGCATGGAAGTCCACATCGGCAACGCGAACCTCACAATCCGTACCGTGTACGACGCCGAAGCAGACGCTAGGGGCATCAAGTTCAACTGGGACTACCCTGGACACACCAGACTGGAAGACTGTATCGATTTTGGTAGGTGTATCATAACATTCCCGGCTAGGGAGCAAGTGGAGCCCGCCGCTTAGGGCAGGCCATCGCCGGTGATGCTGTAGAAGCTTTTGTGATCTCACAGCATCACCACTCTGGCCGGGTGCCGCGGGGTTTAGTGGGTATACCTCGGCCACTCCATCTTGGCCGGAGAGGGGTTCTCTTTTTTGGAGGGCCCTGGGAGTCCCACACACCGCGCCGTCCTCCCTAGGGCGGCGTGAAGGGGCCTAATGCATTCCTCGCGATAAAAAAAAAAGTTGTATCATATCATACAATCAGATTCATAATCCCTGAAGTCCCAAGTAAGCTCCTTAAGCCATATTTTTATTCAGTTATAAAAAAAATATTGATAATTTCATTTGGGTATGTGATTGTGTGGGCGACGAGCTAGCCACTTGTCACTACATTTTCCACAATTTTCCATCTAACCCAGATCAGTTTTATTTTTGGGTGAATGGTTAAGAGCGCCTGCTGCTTTTTGACTCTGAGTACCCGTTCGGAGATTATGGGCGTGATGTTGTTTGTTTTATGTGAATAAAATTGAGTTTAGCTAAATGGAAAAAATGTGAAAATATACCTGTGGCTAGCGCGTTGCATACATAGGTACATAATTATCAACCCCATATTTGCTCCTAGTCCTAGACTACCATCAGATCAGGCGACAGGTCTACAATACTTGTATTAATTATTAGTTGCTTCTTAATAGCAACGTTCGATTGAAAAGTCAATCAAGTCTACAGTGCTGAAAAAATTCTACAATTAAAATTTCTTAATATTTTTTATAGCAAGTTGGTTACCACTGTGTTTTATACTTAGTCACATTAAGTTGTTAAAAGAAACCGTAAGATATTGTAATGGATACCGCATCCTAATGCTGGTTACCTAAGTAAATAATCCCTAGCCATTTCCATATAAAAGAATATATATCTTGTCTTCACTACATATTATAAAACAAAGTCCTTCGCTGCGTCTGTCTGTTTGTCTGTTCGCGATAAACTATAAAACTACTGCACGGATTTTTATGCGGTTTTCACCAATAGATAGACTGATTCTTGAGGAAGGTTAGTAGTAGGTATATAATTTGATAAGTTTTGACTAAAATAAATTGATATTTGTTGAAGGTGTCGAAAAAAAAATTTAACCGCCACGCGGGCGGAGACGCGAGCAAAAGCTACTTAGTTTATAAACAACAGTAGGTATGACTTTGTTTACCAAGTCATAAAGATGTATATCTGATCAGATGGAAGATAATGTAGGTAAGTACTAGAATAGTCGGTATCATATCAAATCAATTGTCCTATTTATCGACTCTCTACAAAACATGATTCATGTTTCTTAAAACTTCTGTAAATATACGAAATTAATGGTTGCGGCTAGCTTAGTAGCTAGCCACAATAATTAAAGATTCTCCTGACCACAGAGAATCTTTAAAATTGAAAAAATATAATTTCATTTCCACTGTCCCATGTTGGTTTGGGACTTAAAAAGAATATGCCAACTGTGGTTCTTGCCTAGCATGTCGTAAAAGGCGACTAATGATATATCGGATTTTGGGTGTGTGATTGTGTAGGCGACAGGTTAGCCGCTTGTCACTGCTTTTTCACAATTTTCCATCTAACCCAGCCCGACTTTGTTTTTGGCTGAATGTGGTTGAAGGGGCATGCTGCCCCTTTGACTCTGCCTACCCCTTCGGGGATTATGGGCGTGATGTTATGTATGTATGTACGTATTTAAATATAATTTGAAAAACTTCATCATTAATTAATTTAAAAGAGCATAGGTATGTAGTCATATTAACAGAGACTCCTTTTTTATTGAATTCGTTCAACAAACTATAGCCTATTTTACCCCGACCGAATAAAAAAATTACAGTACATAAAACCAGATCAGTTTATCACTCTTTGACATGCTCGATGGCGCATTCGGTAATGACCCTGCCCCATGCGGACACAGGACAATTATTCGTATGATGAATACTTGTATTTGTTCTATGTCTGGGTGTTAATATCCAATATTTAAGTATATATTGGTAATATCACTGTTGTTTTCGATATCCGTAACACAAATGCTTAAAGCTACTTACCTCGGAGTCAGATCAATGTATGTGATGTAGTCTGATATTTATTTATTTACCACTGGATATCCGTTGCAGGCACGAAAGAGTGGTATGCCGGACCAATGCAGATAGACCAACTGTATCCGATACAAAAGGCCCCTCACACCTACGCAGCCTATGTGTCTAGCGAGTCCGACAACGCAGCCATCGTCGAGAGATACTGGCTGAACTCCGCCGGGGAATACATCTACGTGCACCCGGAAGTACCACTCTTTGTAGACTATAACAACTTGCTGACCAACCATCTCTGTTTAGGCGCGCAGATTGATGGTCCATATTCGACAAAACGAGAGCACACGTCCTTATCTTACGACATCTGGATTCTCTCTGACGTCAAAGCTGCGCATAAGCACGCAGTTGCTAATTACTTGGGCAAGCCATCAGATGTGCCTGACTTCAGAATGGTGCAACATCCGATCTGGTCTACCTGGGCGCAGTACTCCAGAGCCATCAACGGGAGTAACCTGATCGAATTCGCTCAGCAAATCAGACAGTATGGCTTCAATGACTCCCAGTTCGAGGTGGATGATATGTGGGAGACATGCTACGGCTCCTTGACAGTGGACACGAATAAGTTCCCCAACTTCACGCACTTTGTTGAGGAGGTGAAGAATATGGGCTACCGTGTGACGTTGTGGGTGCACCCCTTCATCAACAGTGACTGCGATCCTTGGTACAGTGAAGCCTTGAGCAAAGGGTAAGTCGTGCAATGTTAAGTTTATATTTTAATATTTCCAATGCAATCTGGATTTGTCCGCGTCTGGAGGAACAGGGCAGGATGTGTTTGACTTGCTTGGGCTAATCTAACCAAAATCAATTTTCCTAATAAAAATCATAATTTAACCGATACTGAGAATGGAACATCTTTCTTTGTCACAACCTTTTGGAGAAGGTTATAATTAAAATCAAAAATAATAAATATATCTTTTCAGACTAGTAGATATATCAATTCATTAGCTCAAAACTAAATTCGATATGACCGGTGAGAGGTCAGGCGCAGGACCAAAGGTTAACGAGATTTCCGAGGCACGGGTGTGATTAGACCGCCAGCTTCCTGACTCCAGACTGTTACTGAGTAATTTAATTATTGAAATACCTAGCCACAAATTTTGGCCCGTCCCGGAATTTGAACTCGTGACCTCTTGATCCTTGGGCGGCGCATGCTATCACTAGACCAACGTGACAGTCAGTCCTACGTAATACAATACACCTAATATTAATAACCTAACTGTTCCAGTTACTTAGCCGTGAACGAGGAGGGCAACCCCAATGTGACATGGTGGACGAGCGGCGACACCCCCGCTGGATACGTGGACTTCACCAACCCCGCCGCCGCCGAGTGGTGGTACGAGCGGGTGCTGGCGCTCATGGTCAACCACGGCATCGACAGCTTCAAGTTCGACGCTGGCGAGAGCAGCTTTGCGCCACAGGTAGCCAGCTACATTCACTTTTGTTAGCCCTTCCTTCTGCTAGCGCAGTGTTTTTCAAGAAAGGTACTCGGGAGTCGCCGGCAAAAGGAAAAGTTCTTTACACTTTCAGTAAGAAACTTATTTCTGTCTCTGGCCTAAGAGGTTCGCGATAATTTTTAAACCTTTTGAACATAAGCTAGCTTGCTAGCGCAATCTACATGGACCTGTAGGTATAATCAAAGAAGAATATCCCGGATTAAGCGTAAAGTTTAGTTAGTTTGATAAAAAATATTTTTTCTTGAAGATTCATCGCACAGAAGCCGATATAAGGGACAAGAACGCGACAGGCCCTTTATGACCGCCTTCGGTGCGACCTTCTAGTATTTGAGCTTCCGGTACTCTGAACCATTTTTTTATAAGCGGCAGTTTTTTACAGTAATGTCAGCGTATCTATGGAGTTCGTAAAATAGAAAAAAAAAATTCCAGATATCAGTGCAGACCGGTGACATTGATCTGCAGCCGCATCACATTGTGGACTCCTACGTGAGGACCTGCGCGCGATTTGGTAACATGATCGAGGTCCGCGCAGGGTTTAGGTAAGTGACACTATTACTCATACATTCATACATAGATTACCAAAATCATAAAATACCTAATGTTTGTACGTTAATAAGCAATCTCGGATTTGTAGTCATACAGCTGAAGGACGACGGTTAAAAGAATTCTCGTTGAAAATTTTGATACTATAATAATTATCGTAATCTCCACAGAACACAAGAGCTCCCAATCTGGGTACGCATGGTAGACCGCGACTCGATCTGGGGCACCAACAACGGGCTCCCCACGATAGTGACCACCACCCTGCAGATGAACCTGAATGGCTACACGCTGGTGCTGCCGGACATGATCGGCGGGAACGGCTACAACCTGGACCATGAACAAGCTGATCTGCCTACCAAGGAGCTGTTCATCCGCTGGGTGCAGGCTAACACCTTCCTGCCGGTCATGCAGTTCTCCTTTGCGCCATGGAACTTTGATGATGAGGTATAAATCCATTGATCCCTACATGTAATAACATTTTCTATAAGGATTAGCCAGGTGCGCAGGAGATATTATATCGCAAAAGTGTCTCCGCAAACACAGGTGCACTCTTTGTTCTTTCACTCTAGAGACGTAATTTGACATGGCCGGAAGGATGACAACTATTTAACAAGCGTAATAGGAACGGAAGTGAAAATCCACCAAATGATTTCATTTTAAGACACCCAATCACAATTTTTGACGCGGCCTTGTATTTCATCCCATGCAGCCAACGTACACAAGAAAACCTTGTAGCAAGGCACTTTCCGCATGTCCTTTTGTTGTAACAGGAGATACAGCGTGACTCCAGATACGTAGGCGATTGAGACTAGCCAGTAGTTTGTCCCGTCTCGACTTCGTGTGCGTTCGCGATTAATGCGACATTAACCTCCACAGAAGGCGATCGATTACCATTAAATAAATAAATAAATAAATTCTCCAGACTGACACACCAATTCCCTAGTTCCAAACTAAGCTTTTGTACTATGGATACTAGGCGAACGGATAGACATACTTAAATACGTTTATAAACATCCATGACTCGAGTACAAATGTCCATGTTCATCACACGAAACATTTGCCCCTAGCGGGATTCGAACCCGCGGCCCTTGGTTTCGTGGCCAGGGTCTCTGACCACTCGACCAACGGGCCAGTCGAAAACCATTGGCATTAGAACAAGTCTAACACACAGTTACTCGTCGCTGCGTAACCCGTCGCATCTCGTGGGAGTTCCTTAAGTAAAAAAGTCACAAAATGTCCCCATTAATCACTCGTCATCATCGCTACACCCATTAATTAGTAAGTGTGAAGTGAGAAAACGACACGAGACAAAAGACATTGTTGGCACAAAAACGTGTCGGGAGCAATTTGCAATACGTTCTCATCGATCCTTACAATGTAGACGACGTATACTATATATGTATGTGTCTGCTATATTATGTATCTATGTACAGCGATTTTATTCACTGCGGATTTTTCTATCAAACCTCTATATCTTACAGAAAACTTTTTGACTGATATGTAGTCCCAATATTTTATAATTAAAATATCAGACTACTATCTGACTCCGAGGTAAGTAGCTTAAGCACTTGTGTTACGGATATCAGAAACAACATATACATGTATTACAAATATATACTTAAATATTTAATATTAACACCCAGACAGTGTTTGTTCTGCACAAACACAAGTATACATCACACGAATGTTTGTCCTGGGTGGGGATCGAACCCACAAGTCTTGGCGCATGGGGCAGGGTTACTACCGAAAGAGCCATCGACCCAGTCCAGAAATTACACCAATGTGGTACATTTCTGGTAACTCTGGTAACAATACATTTCTGGTAAATAAAAGTCTTTAGATCCGATCCCAATATAAAGATAATAAACAATTAGCTTCGTATTCTTTAGAGTAGTAAAAAGAATTGCCCTCTCAGGTCCCTGATTACTTATGCCCGGCTAGCTCAATAGCGCAGTCGATTACAAATAAGTGGCACTTATAATATTTAATGTAGGTAACATCTTGCATTATTAGTTTACCTAATTATTTTGACATATGTTTGACGGAACTTTTACATATTTTTTAATGTAGGTATTCATCATCTACTTAATCAATAATTGTGTTATTGGTTCTATTCATACTGCTGTTGATTTAACCTAAATGGCAAAACTCACACAACGTGCTCAACTCATAACAAGTGATTACTTTAAAGACACTAATCGAAAACGGTCAGATTCCTCTTCTTTTATGGGAAAGTTCATTATGTCCGTAGATACATAAGAACACTCCCCGATGGATCATTTTCTACGCTAAGGTGTGAAAAAACTTGGTTAAGAGCAAACATGTTAGAAGAGAGGCTGACAGTTTAGCTCTTCTCAGGTCTCAAATATCATCAAACGATTTGCCAGTAAAAGAAGAAGACTTCAATTTGTTGCAATGTGTGCAATAAAAACGTGTATTGTGCAATAAAGTCTAATTTACTCGACATAATATACCTAATATTATCCGAAATGTCACGCTGCGACTCCGCCTGCGTACATGTACATGTGACTTCTTTACATTACACTAATATAGATATTGACGTAACGTGTTCACCATATTTTTTTTATTTTACAGACGGTACTCATTAGCCGGACGTACACGGACCTACACGCGCAGTACGCCGAGAATATCTTCGCGGCGATTCAGGCTTCCGTCGACAATGGCACCCCGGTCAACGGGCCCCTGTGGTGGCTAGACCCCACCGACAAGGAGGCACTGATTATTTGGGATGGTGAGGATATTAGTAATAGGGAATATGCAATTAATTTAAACGCATTTTGGTAAAATATTTGGAGGAAGACTTTCAGAAAAATAAACTTAAATTGCACTTTTAGTATGAAGTGGATTTACTAGAAATTTATTTATCTCGATCTAGGTACATCTGTTTTACAAAACTAGATTTTTCTATGAAATTTATATGTGGCGCTCTATACATTAACATCATACATACCAGACGTGTTTGTCTAACCATCACCATGAAAGTTATTGGTCAAAAGTCACACTCTTTACTAAAAATTCCTGAAGGACGCCAAAATGTTCTGTCTGGGCGTCTTACAATGCACCCATTGTAAGACTGCCAGACAGTAATAGACGTACCTACACAAAGCTACCAACAGTATCAAGTAAAATGGCGGATTTACAGTCTTGACCCCCGCCTTTTTTTTTGTTGACCCAGGGGAATGTGTTACGCACTGTCCCGCTGAGACCGGGGGGAATCAGCGGGGTGTGTCGGACTCCCGGGGCCCTCTAGATTATAGGAGGACCCTGCTCCGCCCGAGGTGGTAGTGGGCGGGGTATACCGACTTAACCCCTGGGATGTACCTCTTCTTAGCCTTTATGTAAGGTAGGCACCTTACATAAAGGCTGCGCTGCGCGATCCTGTAGGCACAGGATCGCGCAGCGCTAAACATCCCAGCAGTCTTGGCCCCCCTAGGCCCCATGCATGCATGTAGTAAATACCAGCCGCCTCTAATATCTGGCCGCCCTAGGTCCGGGCCTGCTGGGCCTTAGGGTAATTCCACTGTTAATCAAATATAACTATGCTTAATATAATTTAAAATTACAGAGTACCTCCTTGGCGAAGATATAATCGTCGCTCCAGTCCTACAAGACGGAGTCCGGGCCAGAAACATCTACCTGCCCAAAGGAGTGTGGCTGGAACAGGGTGATCCAGAGCGGTCCCACCAGGGTCCTGTCTGGCTGCAGTCCTACCCTGCACCCTTGGACGTCCTCCCTTATTTCGTGCGGGACCCCAACAGCCTCCCTGATGGAGCAACTGGCCTAGTGGTGTCAGCTGTTATGGTGGTCCTGGGACTGATAGTCAACGCCATTGTTGTATATAATTAGTATAGTTTAAAATAAGTTGGGTTGGTTGTAAGTGAAATTTATTTATAATAAACGAAGTTTTCATGTAACTTTTTTACAACCCTGTTACCTAAGCTTGACACTCTAAAGCATAACTAACTAAACTTAACGCCACATCTCTAGCGGGGTAGGCAGAGAGAACCGAACGCCATATGGCACGATCCTTACACACCTCACTCGCCTCTTCAACATTCATGAACCTTTTCATATAATCTCTACGGTTTTTTTTACTCCTAACATCACCTTCTGTTAATACACGACCAATCTGGTCTTGTATTAACTTGTAACGTGTTGTATTAGGTGAGCCTGGGCCTTCCGCGGCTCCTACATCCTTCCACTTTCGCATTGTATATCTGTTTAATCAATCTTTCGTCATCCATTTTTTCCACATGTCCGGACTACCGGAGCTCTAAACTCGGAACTCCAAAGCATAATCTCACCATTTCAATTAAATGCCCATACAAGTCGCTAAAAAGTTTTTGAGAGTTTTAAAGGCAATCCTACGATTAACATGTTGACGTAAACAGTAGTTGTAGTACATCCACCAGTAAACTTATCTTCCTACTAGCGGCCTAATAGTGAGGTAAACACAGTAATTACAGATCATCATGTAAATGATTTCAACAATAACTAATTACAAGTGATTTTCTTAGGAGGCGCTCCTGATTGATTGAACGTGTTATTATGAGCATTACATAAACACTTCACTGTTGAAGTGTTTATATTCTCTGCAAGGCACTCAACATCTGTTAAAACTACTGATATACCTATTGATTGTCAATAATTTCCCGTTGTTCACTGATAAATTTTGTAAGTACATTACTTAGCAGCTGGCTTAAAAAATGGAAAAACATATCACTTCACTAGAAGCTCATAACAGGGATAGCAATAGAGCGTCAAGTGCTGGATCTAGCCGAGCTAAAATTGTGCTGGATTCAGCTGGATTGCTTGATCCGGGATTGCAATCCAGCGGTATAGAGCCTGCAAGTAGAGCGGTGGTAGCTCAATGGTAAGGACACGCGCCTCTAGATTTATCAAATTTATGTACATATTTATACCACTAGCTCGACGGTGAGGGAAAACATTGTGATGAAACCTGCGAATTCAAAACAAATTTGAATTTGTAACCATGATCCAAAAATTGTCTGGTTCCCCTATCTTAGTGTTACGAAGGTCAGATCGGCAGTCGCTTCAATATAATTACCAGACTCGCTAAATCCTGGAAAATGGTCTAAGCGGACCCCGTCCAAACACGGGACGTGTATATAACGTTAGGAAGATGATGGTATAGAACCTGCACATATCACTGGTTCCAGCGCAGCTAAAATTGTGCTGGACTCAACTGGATTGCTGGATCTATAACGCGTAGGAATGCGAAGATTTTTGATTCATGATAATTAAATGTGATGTGATGTAACACTTTCCAAAAGTCCCTTGGTCTGTCTATCCACGAAAAATAGATTTCCTAAGATAGATACACAGAATAGATTTTCTGTTCTGTGTATCTATCTTAGGAAAGCTTGTGACTCCAGGGAAAACCAGGGACTAGGGACTTCTCCACAGTATTTGATTCCGCACAAATCAAAATAAACCAACAAGCCTTGATTTTATAGGAATAAAATCTCTGTTTTAAATAATGTTTTAGCCTCCAAAAGGACAAAAGCCTCAAAATAATAAAAGGTTAAAAAAAAGTTAACCATAAGTGATTTTAAGACCAGATCGTAAGTACCTAGTATTCTTCACGTAGGCAGCAGACTGCTTGTAGAATATAACATAAATTACCGCTATTAAAGTCTTGTGCTGTCAAGAGCCGTCTGATATACAAATTCATCACCTATTAGAATTTACATAAACCCCATGTTTTGTGTCTAAAAGCCAACATCCGCCCAAGTATAGCCCATGCATTATACAATACACTTTGTATGGTAATGTACATCCGCCCTAATTATTAAATAAACTTAATTATCATAAAATCGTCGTCGGTGGTCGTGGCAATTATGGAATTGATGCAGATCACGCATTATCTAGCATCATATCTGACTGGCCCGTTAGTCGAGTGGTCAGAGACCCTGGCCACGAAACCAAGGGTCGCGGGTTCGAATCCCGCTAGGGGCAAGTATATTTGTACTCGAGTCATGGATGTTTATAAACGTATTTAAGTATGTCTATCCGTTCACCTAGTATCCATAGCACAAGCTTATAAGCTTAGTTTGGGACTGGTGTGCCAGTCTAAAGAATTTATTTATTTATTTATTATCTAGAACATATTAAAACTCCTACATGGCGCACCACCACAGCTTCACCGCTGTTTATAAAATCCTTTATGCTTATTGAACTAAATTATCTGCGACAAAAAGTAGAACCTTCAGTTCCACAGATCACTATTTGAAGTATCTGGCATATTTGGCGATTAAATATATATAATATTTTATATATAGATTAATATAATAATGGACGGGTTAACAAACGTTTGTATAACTTAAAAAAATTCCCCAAAATCGAGAATTAAGTTTTTCATTCTTCACTCTCCTTACAAAGACACACATATACTACCATAGGTAAACTCGTAAATATATTGAATGTAAGTATAGTTTAATAATAAACTTAAGTATTATATTGAATTGAACCCTTACCCTAGTAAGGCAATAAAGTAATAGAAATTTTGATAATTTACTTTTTCTCATCCTTTTGATAAATTGAACCTATTATCAAAACCTTGATCCCTCCTAATCTCCCAGAACAGTAAATAAACGAGTAACATATGTGCTATAACTTCAAAGCACCATAATGTATCGAAAGGTATTACTTTAATAAGTAAATAACTCTTATTATGTCAATAAAGAAGCGATCTACACATTAGATATTGTATACTTATTGATCAGTCAGAAGCGCCAGTGGAGTCGAAGTGGTAAGCGCGTCACAAGGGATGCGCGGGAGTCAATTGCAGCGGTTTTTATCATCTATTGTCTTACAATTGCCTCTGACTAACAGTGACGTTGAAAACTAAGGCATTTCATACACTGTCGGACTTTTATTAGTAATCATATTGAATACGTTTATAGTTTTAGTTTAGAATTTGGTTTCAGCAATAACAATATCATGCATCTTCCATAATTTTTCTTACTTATATTAAGAAAAGGTAGATATCTAACTAAGTATATAGAGATTTTCGACTGCAAGGTTGCCGTCACTAAGAGAGGTTTGCCGGTTTAGTAATTAGATTCTAGCGAAAACTTGATAACGTACCTCTTTCATTGACTGGCTCGATGGCGCATTCGGTACTGACCCTGTCTCATGCGCCATGAGTTGTGGGTTCGATCAACACCAAGGACAAACATAGTTTGAAACTAGAGAATTGGTGTGTCAATCTGGATAATTCAATTTTAATTTTAATTTAATTAATTTCCGAAGTAGGTAAAACCGCGGTTTCAAACGAAGCGACAAATTTCCCAGACAATCTCAATGAATGAATAGCCTCCTTTATCTCGTCGCAAATTAGCAAGTGCGATAATGAGCAGTGGTGGGTAACATAATAGCGGGAGGTCCGGGCTCCGAGGGCAGTCTCCGGCGGACGGCGAGATGGACTTGTCACTCGCATGTGAGTATTTTTTTACGGACTGAAGCAGAATATACATTTCATTTATATTTAGTTACTAATCATATTAGACTTACACATATTTACTAACATATACTATTTGGCTTGCTCGATGGCGCATTTGATAGTGACCCTACCTTATGCGCCAAGAGTTGTGGGTTCGATCCCCAACCAGTACAAACATTCGTGTGATGAATATTTGCGTTTGTTTTGTGTCTGGGTGTTCACATAAGATATTTAAGTAATATTTAAGTATATATTTGTAATACCGCTGTTGAATCGAATACTCGTAATACAAGTATTTATGCTACTTAGCTCAAAGTCAGATCAGTTTAGGTACCTAAGTATGAGATGTTGATATTTATTTTATATTTATTATTATACTAGACTTAAAAAAAGGAAACAATGAAACAGAATTTAGATTATTTACAAAGAACGCTTCAAAGTTAGTAAGGGACCGAAAAATGAATAAGTAACAGTTTTACGATATAACCTTTACATACACAAAAGTCGGTTAAAAATAGAATGCATTCCGATTGCATGTGAGAGGTAAATGTATCTAATTGTTTAAAACTGGCTGTGTTTCTGGTAGTAATGTATTTTTGTAATTTGCGACAAATTACACGCCGGTTGGCCAGACCTTGGAAATGTAATTGCTGTAAAAGCCGCGAGTTTGAATCCCACCAGGTGCAAATATTCAGTATGATGTACCTACATGTGAAAACGAGACGTATTTTAGTCTGTCTATCCGTTACCTAGTGTCAAAGTCAAAATATTCTTTATTTATATAGGTTTCAAAGAAACACTTATAAATCGTCAAAGAAACAAAATAATCCCAATATCCATACCACAAGTACCTTGCTTATTTTAGAGCAAGGGAATTGGTGTGTAAGTCTGGAATGAAATAAGTTTGTTAATGTGGTGTAGGTATTAAACTAATTAATAGTTTTTACTAAAATATTTATCATGCATATTTCATATTTTATTAACTATTCATCTCAACTCCTAGGAATCTGACTAAAAAACAAGTATAAATACCTAATAATGTATTAGGTTAATCCATCCATCCATCCATCATGGCATAACAGTAGAATGTTAATTCTTGTGAAATAAGTTTGTATGAAAACACTCGAACTTACCTAAAAATTAACATCAATTCGTTAAGTTAATTGTTATGTCGCTTATCATAGTTAAAATTAAAATCACTGTAAAACTATCCAAACTTAAAAAACGCATTTTCATCAGGTCTAAATATTGTCATCGTTCTTAAACTTAGACCACAAATTTATCAATAGGTACATACTTAAATAGGTAATTGTTTGTCGTTAATTACGATACCTAAGAAGAAAGTCTACTTGGGTTTTCACATCCTCTGCGTGACATAAATAACTATGCATCTTAATTTAAAGATATAATTACGCGTCACGTTGTTTGTCCGCGATGGACTCCGAAACTACTTAACCGAATTAAATCAAATTTGCACACCGTGTGCAGTTTGATCCAACTTGAAAGATAGGATAGTTTACATCTCAATTTATTTAACCCGATTATGTGTCATTAACTATTAGGCGGAACGCCGCGAAAGTTCGCCGGGTTAGCTAGTAAAAATATATAACTTAGTGTACTGCATCCGTGTCAATAAACTTGTACAGGATTCCTAGAATATCCTACAAAACTTTTCCTCTCATATTTATCGACATAATTACTAAGTTCACGAACTAATAACGAAAGAAGCACAATTATAATCAGACCTAAGCTATCATTATGCCCTATCACGTGGAATCTTGTTCATAGTAAATGGAATGGAAAAAACTATCATTTTAATTACTACACGAGTGATATTATAGGCCTGATGACCAATTAGGATATTTTCTAATTGCGGTATTAAATCTTTTTAATTTGCTGTATTTAATCTGCTTTTAGTTCAAACGTATCCTCTCATGTAGTTAGATATACAAACATTCTTAGAATAATCGCGACAAATAAGGCTACTATTAAGAAATGCAATGACATTAAAAAAAATTAAGAGATATTACCTAATTATTTCTAGGATAGGTACTTATTTTCGAAATACAGTAAGGTCCGTTTATAATGACATCGAAAGGAATTGACAAACACGTCATAACAAGCGGAAGTCATACAAAGCGTTTTGTGAAATGAAAAACCTTTTTTATGTAAATATGTATGTACTTAAGTATTTTAATACAGAAACATAGTAATTACATATGTATACGACAATTTTTCCCGCCACAATGTTATGTCGAACTTTAAAACGACTGAACCAGCTTGCAGAACAAATGAAGTAGCGAATACCAAAACGCGCGACAAAACCATTTGCCTTTTCCTGTAGCATAGGGCCACTGACAGGTATTCCTTTGTTTCTCATGTTTTTAAACCACTAAAATTAATGCTTGATCAACATTTTCTTGTCGTGACTTTCGAAGCCTCTTCGGTTTCAAAACATTTGAATTGAACGATTGCTTAATACGGTTCTTGTTTTTAAAAATCATTGAGATTGTCGAATGACCCACGCCAAATTCCTTTGCTAGACATGAGTTAGATACTCCATTTTCTACTCTGCATATTATTGCACCTTTTTCCTAAATTGTAAATGCTTTACGTCGTTGAGATGACATTTTTTTCATAGTAACAAACGAAAAACAATGCGTGTCCCAAGCTTCAATTACTCACTGAGATTCAAAACAAAAATGAGCCACATGCCGAACGTCGTCGGGAATCAACGAACATTACCAGAGATGTAAAGAATCATGTCGGTCATTATAACCGGACATAATTTATTGAAAATAGGTCATAATAAGCGACATGTCACTGTAAGGGAAGTCATTATATCCGACTTTTTTATATAGAATTTTATATGAAAACCAAACTTCGTAGTGTAATTACGTCATAATAACCGGTTGGTCAATATAGGCGGAGTCATAATAAACGGATTCTACTGTACCTACTCTGCGGAAAGTAATTAGCAATAAAGTGGTGCATTTCCTAATATGTACCTATGACTATCTAACATATCTACATGAAGTATCAACAAGTGTGACTTACTTAGTAGGTTATTTGTTTTTTTAAAAGCCTGAGAATTCTTGATGATAAAGTACGAAGGTATCAAAAGTTATTAGGAACGTAAAATATTACAGACATGATTATTCATGTACGTACTGGCCAGTGGGAAGTGAATATGGAATTATTGTATTTAGTAGTAGTATTATGGTGGGTACCTACTTCTAGTTCCCGCCTTGTTAGGACATAGCAATTGTTTATTAAATTAATCTTAGCAAGATTTTTTAGCTTAGATAGATATTTCACTTACATATTTCCCATTACCAAATCCTAAACCATGAATTTGTGCTCCAGTGATCGCGTCGGCAGCACTGGCTGCGCTTGCGCACGCCGTGGACATCAGCTTGCTCGACTCACCCACAGTGAAGGCGCGCCTGCAGGACAACCCCTATGGCGGGCTTAACGTTGTTCTTGAACGCAGTAAGTAGCAATATTAAAGTACTTACATTACAGCCCTAATAGAACTCCTTTATAAGATAACATTTACTCCTTGATAAGAGTATCAAGAAGTAAATGTAAGTGAGTTCAACAACTGTTTCAACAAACAATGAAACTCATTCATGTTTATTACAGTTTAAGAAAATTATCGAAAGAAAATTAACCTAAAAAGTAACCGTACCTACTTACGTGGAATATAAAAAAGTAAATCCAAAACTTAAGTTCTCAAAATCCGAATAACTCCGAAATTCTCCTTTGATTCAGTATGACCAAAACAAGGAGGTTTGTGAACACACAGAGTGTAGGTAAATATGGTAGAATTGGGTTCAGGAGGATAAATTAAAATTGAAACAGCGACCACGGTGTACCACTAAGATTGTATTTTCGTAATACTTCTTTCTTACAAATGTTACACCATAAGCTAAGACGACGATTCGTATTACAACAACAAGCTTACTCAAAACATCTACTACAATTAAAAAATTAAACGATATCATAAATGATTTTTAAACAAAAATAAGTTTTACTTATTCTACTTATTATGTAATTAACCATAGTATTATATTGGAAATTCATTTATCTGTTTTCAATTACTCGCATGGCAGACTAACAGTAGGTAATACTATCCCTCGTGTTCTGTTTTCACAGAAGGCGTATCCGAGGTGATAACCGTGATTGGTCGCCATGCCGGCGCCATCAAAGACGTGGTCCAAGATGGAGACGTGGTGATACAGTTCTCGAATGACACTACGGTACGCATCAGCGCTGAGGACATCGCCGGTGAGAAGAGCGGCCAGGTGCTCACGCTCACCTGGGAGGCGCCTAAGACTGTCAAGCTTGAGGACTGCGTTAATTTGGGTGAGTTGTAGCACGCTACATCAATCTCCGGAAGTCGTATGACCCGTGATCGAATTTTGGTTACCATGGGCGGCCTAATGCTGCACAATTTTTTAATTCTTCAGACGCATTAATATCATTTATTCTCAACGAGTAACAGTGTGATACGTTAAAACAATAGTTTTATATTTTTTTATTTCCAACGAGTCATTTCCCCAAGGTAGGGGTGTTACCGGTTGTGAAAAAAATCTTCCCAACTTGTATAATTTATTTCTGCAATAAGTGGTTTATTATTATAACACTAATACTGCGCAATGCAGAAGCTTTTAAATATTGATTTTTTTGTTAAGATTAAAACGCCGATAGAGATAAAGACTTGACATAGGTACCAATCTTCAGAATCAGTTAGATCATCTAGCGTTATGTCCCGTGCTTGGACGGGGTCCGCTAAGACCATGATCCAGGATTTAGCGAGTCTGGTAATTACAGACTCTCTAAATCCTGGATCATGGCAGCTAGATGTTCACTTTTATATAGTCCTGAAAAAACAGTATTTCGTAGACCAGTAAGAGTTCCTAGGTTATGTTCTAGGCTCCAACCACTGGTACGGCGGTCCTCAACAGAAGCGCCAGTACTGGCCTATTGAACGGCTGACCCTCCCCGACTACGCCTACGTCACCAAGGAGGCGGACAACTGCGGAGTCGCTGAGCCCTACTGGCTGAGTTCCGCTGGAATCTTCTATTACTTCGACAAGAAGGTCCCTTTGTTCGTCGATCAGAATAACCTGGACAAGAATGCAGCGTGTTTCAAGGCGCAGGTCAAGCCTCCGTATTCTAAGAAGAGGGATCGAAATGACCTGATATACGCTATTGGTATGTATTACAAAATAAAATTTCAATTATTATTTGAGCAGATATTTAGCTTCAGAAATTATCCCACCATATAGACACATCTTCTTGGTTTTCATGTACATATTTGAAGCCTGGGCTTCCTGGCAATTAAATTCCTTAAGACTAAAATACATTTTCATTTTGCATTTTCAACATCCATCATCATATTTCCATAACTCATTACTTACGAGTCTTCTATTTAAAATTGTGGATCGTAGACGGAACATTTAGCGAGGGTTGTATTTAATTTTCACAAGTGTTGAATTTTCACAAAGGAAGTGTTATCTAAGTACCTTTGCTTTTAAGCCTAAATTTGGGTTGATTGCAGACAAATATTTATCTAATTATAAATCTTTTACTCTCAAAGGCATATTTGAAGACGTTCGAAAAGCGCACGAGTACGCCGTCAAGAGGTATCTAGAGAAACCCACAGGAGTTCCTGACGAAAAAATGATGAAGTACCCGATCTGGTCAACATGGGCGAGGTACAAACGAGACGTGAGCCACGACGTGGTCCTTCAGTTCGCCGACGAAATAACAAAATACGGCTTCCCGAACAGCCAGCTTGAGATTGATGACCTGTGGGAGACGTGCTACGGTTCCCAGACTATAGATGTGAACAGGTTTCCGAACATGAAGGACACGGTGGACCAACTTAAGGCAAAGGGATTCAGAGTGACGATCTGGACGCACCCATTCATCAACAAGGGCTGCGAGCCTTGGTATTCTGAGGCTAAGGAAAAAGGGTAAGTACCTAGATTCTGTTTGAGAAAGAGCATTTCTGTCAGGTTTAGTATAACTTCAAAGAAAGACATGGTCTGCCTGTAACATGTATGTAGGCGGAGCGTGATATAGAGGAAACGTGCACTAACAATGTCATCTTCATTTCCTTGTCTTGCTCCTAGAGGGTCCAGTATTTTTTTATTTTCATACCTGATCCAGATCTGACGTCATTGACAGATTTACAGTTTTGGCCGCCCTAGGCCCGAGGCCATAATTCTCAGTACTAAAGCGTCATCACTTAAATTTTTATCACGATTGGCCGCCTCTAATATCGGGCCGCCCTAGGCCCGGGCCTACTGGGCCGTAGGGTAAATCCGCCACTGTCTGACGTCATCGACATAAATACTCTCATGTCATTTATATCATATTATACACAACCACCTGCACGTATAGTCTTTAAATGTGTAGGTATGGTGATATTTATTCCGACTAAGTAGCATAAAACTAATAAAACTAAAATGTTACTCTTTGAAATTATTTAGATGCGATTAAAGTTTAGGCCGTCTATAAAGGGGGAATGTATAAGCAACATTTTTTCTTCATCAGATACCTAGTGTCGTCTGAGTATGGGTCAGTGGAGACGAGCTGGTGGAACGACAACGAGACGACGACGGCGTACATCGACTTCACCAAGCCGGCCGCGCGCACGTGGTACCTGGACCGGCTGCGTGCGCTGAAGACGGCCACCGGTATCGACAGCTTCAAGTTCGACGCGGGGGAGTCCAGCTGGTCGCCACAGGTTAGAATATACAGAACCAAGGAAAGATACTGCCAGATTTTTAAACCTGACTTTTTATGTAAAAATGTAGGGCTAGATCTATGACACATTTGCCACATTTACTGGCGGAAAAACTAGTAATAATTTAGAACAGCCTTTGTCTATGACTTAATTTTCTTAAATAATTTTCGTGCAAGGTAGACATTATTCCATTTGCTACAACTGTCTGCCACTTTACTCTTCTTCGACACTCATCTTTCATGGTCGTCAGTTGAAGGTACCTACATATGTGACCTGAGCTTTTTACATCAGATACCAGTTCTACAAGGCGACATCAGGGATCAGCCCGGGGAGATAACAGCTGACTACGTGAGAGCAGTTTCACAATTCGGTCCGATGGTAGAAGTCCGGGCTGGTTTCAGGTATAATTGAACAAATACTTTTACTTTCATTTTATTATATGAACGGTATTATATACAATATATGGCCGCTAGAGAGACATTGATGAGGTGACAAGCGCTGATTCAACGATGTGGACACGATGGGCATTTCCCACAACACAACCTTAACTTTGAGTACATACGAGTGGCTTAGCAGGTAGGTACTAAGTATATACTGAACAAGCTCTTAGCTGGAGAATCTTACAGTACATACATACATACATACATAATGTCACGCCTTTTTCCCATGGGGGTATGCAGATATCACGTACTTCCATTTGCTACGATCCTGACATACACCTTTCTTACAGTACGTACTAAACAAACAATGTCACGTTTTTTTTAAGGTTCACCTAGTCAGGTGCTTGCTAGTGCCCGTTTTCAACCTTCAAAAAAGGAGGAGGTTCTCAATTCAACCGTATATATATAAAATTTTTTTTTTTGACCTATACCATTGATTTTTACACAATGTATCATACCTCTTAAGTCAGTAACAGAGAATATCTTTCCGCAGAACTCAAAACCTGCCAATATTCGTGCGCATGATAGACAAAGACACTTACTGGACGTTCGAGAACGGCCTCCCGACCCTGGTGACGACGCTTCTGCAGATGAACATGAACGGGTACCCGTTGGTGCTGCCCGACATGATCGGCGGCAACGGCTACAACGAGGCGCCCAGCAAGGAGCTGTTCGTGAGGTGGCTGCAGGCTAATGTGTTCATGCCCAGCATGCAGTTCTCTTATGTGCCCTGGGACTTTGACAACGAAGTGAGTAGCGGCACGTTGAGTGGATCTTTATTTCTGCAGAACGAATAGGATATGCTCAGCAAATTAAAGAGATTTTGGTTCCTGCAGCTTAAACAGTTATATTTCAAGTTTGTTCTCAGCAGAATGAGATGGACAAAATTCAAACTTATTGCTAGATTTGTTCGAAATAATCTCGACTTACTTGCTTGTGACGTAGTTCTATCGCGTGGGCGTTTAGTCACGTGATAAAATGCATTACACAAAACTTTTTTAATTTAATTTATTTCAGATATTATCTAGGTACTGTTAATTTTATATATAAAAATACTTTTAGGTATTGGTATATTCGTATAGATCTGTTTAGAACAAATTTTAAAATTGCTATAGGCAAATACCCTATTGTGGTGGTAGCTCAACGGTAAAAGTACGCCTGTTCCGAGGGATAGGTACTTACAGATTGGTAGTCGGCTTTTTTTATTTTTTCTTAGTAATTATTAATTTTTATTATCTTATTTCACACCATTATTGAAACATGCTTCAAAGTAAAATATGATTCTTACAACTTTGTTAATACTAACTAACTAAACTTCACGCCACTTCCCTAGCGGGGTAGGCAGAGAGAACCGATTGTTAATACTGTTGTTGAGAAGAGTAACTATCGAGTTTCTTGCCGGATTCTTCTCGGTAGATGCAACATTCCGAACCGGTGGTAGAATCATATCTCTTTTAACTGTTTTTGACGATTTATAAGTGTTTCTTTAAAACCTATATAAATAAAGAATATTTTGACTTTGACTTTGACTTTTGGCTGTCCATGTTTATTAAAAGAGGTTTATCAAATCGTGTTATGCCCTCACTCACGCCGTGCCACATTCCAGACGATCGAGATCAGCAAGAAGTTCGTGGACTTGCACGCGCAGTACGCGCCGCAGATCGTGGCGGCGTGCGCGCGCGCAGCCGCTGACGGCACGCCCGTCAACCCGCCCATCTGGTGGATCGCACCCAATGATACCACGGCGTTCGATATTTGGGACCGTGAGTGCTTTTTCTTTTAGTTTAAAATACAGTGTACGATAGTTATAGTAAGCCCTGGTTGGTGTATAAGGATATTTTTGTGTTGCGAAGCGGCATAGCGTGGTAGGGGCAGTCTGTCTCTGGCGATACTTACTGTTTAGAGGCGATAATTTTGAAATTACTGACAAGTGAGCAATTTTTTAAATCAGCCTTGAGTGGCACTGTTTCCCCTCTCCCTAATACAAACAAAATTCTTCAGACTGACACACCAATTCCCTAGCTGCAAACTAAGCTTGTGCTTGTGCTATGGATACTAGACGAACGGATAGACATACTTAAATACGTTAATAAACATCCATGACTCGAGTACAAATGTCCATGTTCATCACACGAAAAATTGCCCCTAGCGGGATTCAAACCCGCGACCCTTGGTTTCGTGGCCAAGGTCTCTGACCACTCGACCAATAGCTACGCCGGGTACAACTATAATCAATTGTTTCCAGAATACCTCTTGGGCGAGACGATCGTAGTAGCTCCCGTGTTAGAGCGAGGCGCGCGCTCGCGAGACATATACTTGCCGGCGGGGCGCTGGCTGGCGCGGGGCGAGGCGGCGCGCGCGCACGCGGGCGGCGCGTGGCTGCGCGACTACCCGGCGCCGCTCAATCAGTTGCCGTTCTTCGTAAAAGCCGACAACTAACGCATGCCTATTAGTGGACCAGATTTAGGACTGATTTTTCAAGGATCAAATAGAATACCGGCTGATAAAATGTGTTGTCAACTATTTGTAGATATTATATGGTATTTTATTGAAAACAGGCGAAGACAGTTTGATTTTATCTGATTATTGCAAAATCGATCTTTAGTCAACTAGAGCCAGATTTTTAATACTGCTAATTATCAAGGGTGATCATTGTCAAAAAATAAGTAAATACTTTTATTAATAGTCTTTGCCAAGCATTTGCTGCGGACCTGGATTGATCCCACACTGAGTGGGAGATAGATATCTCCCCCTAGAAACAGCCCTTCTAACCTAATAATTAAGAATATTGTATTGATATCTAGTACTAGTAATTAATAAATACGTAATAATGTTTTGAATGTTTCCTTTTGCATTTAAACATTAAAAGTTGCTTTTTGGAAGTGTAATTTACATTTAAATCGTAAGCTTCATAAATATGAAGGTATAATGTCCGATGTTGGTCTGGGACTTAAAAAAGAATATGCCAACTGTGTTCCTTGCCTAGCATGTCGCAAAAGGCGACTAATGGTATATGGGGTTTTGGCTGTGTGATTGTGTAGGCGACAAACTAGCCACTTGTCACTACTTTTTCACAATTTTCCATCTAACCCTGCCCAGTTTTGTTTTTGGCTGAATGTAGTTACAAGGGCCTGCTGCCCCTTTGACTCTGCCTACCCCTTCGGGGATTAAGGGCATGATGTTATGTTTGTTTGGAGGTACAAAATTTTTCTCGGACTGTTTCGTCGTATTTTTTGAGTAGAACACAGCAGGGTATATTAGGATAGGAAAATCAAGGGAAGAACTAGATAGGGGGGTGGGGGGGGGAATAGAGCAGGTTTGAACTGGACATAAAAGTAAGACAAGATATGGCAGGATGGGAAGAGAAGGGTAGAACGGGGCACCGGAACAGAGTATAGCAGAGCAGTGAAAAGGCGGGTCTCCACCGAACTTTTGTTTGGTGGAGACTCGCCTTTAGGCTGGGTACTTACCCTGCTTTACACGGTTCT
This sequence comes from Glyphodes perspectalis, assembly GCA_951394215.1. NCBI lineage: Eukaryota > Metazoa > Arthropoda > Insecta > Lepidoptera > Crambidae > Glyphodes > Glyphodes perspectalis. The sequence goes on from OX596215.1 coordinate 14,473,867, forward strand.
GCTATACCCTGTAAGATAACAAGCCGGTCAGGGTAGAACCAGGGCCGGACCGGGAGTTTAGGGGGCCCTGGGCTAATACGACTTAGGGACCCACCTAATTACTAAAAGTATAAGACAGACTTGAAATAAATGAATTAATTGAATAGGTCTGATTAATCGCAGGATTGCAAACCGTACGATCTGTTTAATTGAATAACATTATGTATTTTTTCGCATTATCGTCTATTTTCGACTTTGACTTGACTTACCTGGGGGCCCCTTGTATCCACGGAGCCCTGGGCTGAAGCTCAAAAAGCCATACGGTAGACCCGGCCCTGGGGGAAAAGGGGCAGGGTAGATGCAGGCAGCGCAGGACAATAACTTTGCATTAAGCCCAATTTAAAACACAATCCACATAACAAAGTGTGTATTTACATTACTTCACTTAACAACTAGGTGTTAACCACCACGTCCTTGACCAGCCCGGCGCCCATCTCTCGGAAGTCTGCTATAATCGCGTCGACGTTCACGCGGTACTGTTGGTCTCCATTAGACGACACTGGCTTTAGGGCATTTGCATTGAGCAGCTGGAAATAAAAAAAAAATACATCATGGACAAGTCCGGATATTAAGAAATATGGGTACTACCACAGAGTAATAATATACTACGTACAACAGAGGGTCACCGCCCATACTTGAAAAGTTACTGCTATAACTCGCGCAAGAACAGCGACAGTGGTGAGTAATTGGAACTACAGCAAAGTTTAGTCTGTTTGTCAGGAATAATACAAGATGCCGCTACAAGCACAGGTTAGTTGTTTCCTAGTAATAATACGCCATTTGTGTAAAATTCATGGTTTTAAAACAAAGATTATTTTGGTTTGCTTCTGACAAAAATATTTTATAAACATGTTTTTCACCTAAATTTAATAAATTATCTAAGAAATGACGTAAATAACTTATTTTATGAAAAAAGCATTTTTTAAAAGTGAAATAATAACGTTTTTATTCGGTTTTATCTCTCAATCAGTCTAAATGATGCCTGTAGCGACATCTGTCTGTGTCAAGTCTATACGAAATCTAAAATGTATGTGACTGACCAGACATGGTACTACATAGAACTGTCTCAAATGAACGAAGCCGTTGTAGAACAATGGTGAACTGAAGTATTGCTTTATTAAACCCACATCCCATGCTTTAGCGAGTCTGATAAATTGATATCGAAGCGATTACCATTGCAATCTTGAAATATAGAAAGCAGGCATATTGAATTATTTTTTGCATATTGATTGACTGGCTTGATGGCGCATTCGGTAGTGACCCTGCCCCATGCGCCAAGAGTTGTGGGTTCGATCCCCACCCAGGACGCACATTCATATGATGAATACTTGTGTTTGTTCTGTGTCTGGGTGTATATATGTAATACCACTGTTGATTCTGATATCCGTAACACAAGTGCTTAAACTTCTTATCTCGGAGTCAGATCAATGTATGTGATGTAGTCTGATATTATTTATTTATTTATTATGTAACACATCTGTACTTATTTGAACATGCAGGTATCGTAAGGACTACGATGTTTACTTCATTACCGTGGTATAAAAATTTTGAGATATCAAATATCCACAGGTACCCCTGTTTGAGCTAAAACTTCTTACGTGTAAGACGCTTACCATTGAGCTACCACCGTCCAAGATTACTAATCGAATTTCGAAATATTGAAATAAGAAAAAGCACTACATAATATGGAGGGCTTACCTGGAATTCTTTAGGCTCTGATATATCTGGTTTCCACAGGACCGCGATCACTTCTCCGCCGTACGTATCGTGGAAAAACAACGCGAACTCGTCATAGGCGCTCTGAAAATATTTCCATTTATATATTATGTTCCATGTTGGTCTGGGACTTGGCCCATGTTGATCTGGGACAAAAAATAAAGAATGTGCCAACTTTGGCTCTTGCCTAGCATGTCGTAAAAGGCGATTAATGGTTTACGGGCTTTTGGGTATGTGACTGAGTAGGCGACGAGCTAGCCACTTGTCACTCCTTTTTCACAGCTTTCCATCCAACCCAGCCCACTGTCCCATGTTGGTCTGGGACTTAAAAAGAATATGCCAACTGTGGTTCTTGCCTAGCATGTCGTAAAAGGCGACTAATGGTATATCGGGTTTTGGGTGTGTGATTGTGTAGGCGACAGGCTAGCCGCTTGTCATAACTTTTTCACAATTTTCCATCTAACCCAGCCCGGCTTTATTTTTGGCTGATTGTAGTTGTAGGGGCATGCTGTCCCTTCGACTCTGCCTACCCCTTCGGGGATTATGGGCTTGATGTTATGTATGTATGTATATTATACGCCAGTCACCAATAAATATTACATGTCACGTATATTTATACAGACGACAAAAAAAAATCAGACACTTATATTGAATATTCAGAAAATTGTAATGTCAAAATTATATGTTGATGATGTGAAGTGGGTAGGAAGGAATGTAGTAGAGTAAGAGAGACGGAAGATATTTGCGAAAGGAATAAGAGACGAATGGCGAAAGACGATAGTAAAAGACGTGTGGAAGAAAATATTTTACTCAAAGTCAAACTCAAAATATCTTTATTTACGTAGGTCTCAAAAAAGCACTTATAAATCGTCAAGTAATAGTTATAAAATAGGACAATTTCAATCTACCACCGGTTCGGAGAAGAATAAACTATGCGTTACCGAAGGAATCGTGTTTTATTTAACAAGATCCCACCGCGTATCAGAATCCCATATATTCTGCACGCTCCATACGCTAGTACGTCAATGTACGTGTTTTTCGTCCACTCACCCTCAGCTCGTCCAAGTACCGCTGCACGGGGTGGAACTCGACGACGGGTATGACGTCACAGTCGGCGGCGGGCGGCACGGCGCGGCGCGGCGCCGGCCGGCCCACGCGCTCGGCGGCGAGCGGGACCAGCTCCGCGCGGAGACGGATCACCACGTCGTACCCCGCTAGCGACGGGACGAACGCGCCCTGGGAACATTCATATCATCATCATCATCATTCTCCGAGCGTTATTTACGTCCGTTGCTTAGTCGGATGTGCGCCCAACATTTTATAAGCCATTTATCACGTTTTCATAATTTTTCATCTAACCCGACTCAATTATATTTTTGGCTGAATATGTTTTTAAGAGCCCATCGATAGCGTGAAACTCTTTAAACCCGCGATCTGCAATCTTCGAAGGAAGTTTACCTTCTAAATAGTTCATATATATAGTTAATACTTTTGTAATCGATCGATTAGCTTCATTATTGGCCACTCACCAGCACATTATCCTTCATACCCGTCAGCAACGCGTCCGTCATGTAGTTGAGCGTGCCGGCGGCCAGCGCCTGCGCGCGCGCCAGCACGTGCGGCGCGGGCGCGGCCGCGCTCCACGCGCTGGGCAGGTCTCCGTCGTGTGACGTCACGATGTGGATGCGGGCCGTCTGCGGTTCGCGACTAGAGAATTGGTTCTCTAGTTCTAGTATTTCTTCGCCTATAAAATTAATACTGATGTTTTACTCGAGCAGTACACTTGAGATACCTTATTTGGAGGAGCTGGCAGGAAAACCAGGCAAATTAGTTCTAATAAGTTGGTTACCTCATAATTATCTCCGAGTTAATAGTTGGTAATATGTATTTAAATATAATAAATGTAACATCACGCTTATTATATATATTATATTAGTAGGCGAAGTCAAAAGAGCGGCTAGCCTTAACCACAAAAAACTGGGCAGGGTTAAATAGAAAATAGTAAAAAAGTTGTGACAAGTGGCTAAGCTCGTCGCCAACTGTGTAGGCGACGAGCAATCACATACCCCAAACCCGATATACCATTAGTCGAGTCGCCCTTTACGACATGCTAGGCAAGGAAAACAGTTAGCGCATTATTTTTTAACCAACGAAAAAACGGAGGAGGTTCTCAAGTCGACGTGTATATTTTTTTAAATCCTAGACCAACAAGGGAATATTTGCACGATCTACATTAAATACTTTTATACAAAACTGAACCCAAACACTCACGCTTCATGTCATCATTGAAGTCCAGCACCAGCATCTCCCTGCGCCAGTCGGTGTCGGCCAGCAGGCTCAGCACGCGCAGCAGACCGATGGTCGGCGCGGCGGGCGGCGCGTGCGGCCGCGCGTGCACGAAGGCGGCCGCCACCAGCAGCTCGCCCAGCGTGGGGGGGAAGTGGGGGGGAGACAGCAGGTGGCAGGACAGCCAGCGCTTGAAGATGCACACGGTTGGGCCGAATGCGGGGTGCTTTTGGTGGAGGCTGGAACAGCGATATTGCAATTTATATTCAAGGGCATAGAGTACCAAAAACTATGAATAACTCCTTTCAAGCTGTCTGACCTGTGTAGACGTAGAAAGAGTCCTGTTACCGACGCATGATCATTATAATTTGTATTTTATATTAATGGTTAGTTTTCTTGTATTGTTCGTTGTTATTGTAATTGTTTAAATTAAAGTATCAGGTACGCGCGTGAGAGACGCTTAGAGTCCTGAGGTACATGAGGGGAGGGGGGTGAAACTATTTGGCTGTTGCGCGTGATTTGATTGTTGAGTTATCTTGCCCGTTGATCGCGCTCGGACGTCTTCGCCTCTCTCCACCGTTGCTAATATATTTGCACGAAATTCGGGCTTATTTTATCCGGCGATTGACATCAGCCCCACGCTCTTTTCTTATTTATAATCATGGACGTACGTAACTCTGACCTCTAAAAGCCGCATCCGACTATGTTTATAATAATAAAAAATAATTAGCGAACAAAACGAACGTCGTACCGGGTAAAACCTCCTACTAATATTATAAATGCGAAACTTTGTATGGATGGATGTTTGTTACTCAATCACAAAAAAAAATACTGATTAGATTTTAATGAAACTTTAGAATAATATAGCTCATATAACCGAATAACATATAGGCTATGTTTAATCGATGTACCACGCGAGCGGAGCCGCGTTCAGAAGCTAGTACACAATAAAAATAAATGTCCTTTTCTTTAAACCTTTTTTTAAATCCATTAAAATTATCAAACAGAATTAAAATATATCTTAATTCATGTTTCACAGAAAATATTGACAGGATACACCTTAAACACATGAAAGAAGGCCAACACTTTTGTAATGCAATTCCCTAATTAAATAAAGGCAAATCAATAGTTCCTCAATTCACTTCAAACATCTTTGACTGGCCCGTTGGTGGAGTGGCTAGAGACCCTAGCCACGAAACCAAGGGTCGCGGGTTCGAATCCCGCCAGGGGCAAATTTTTCGTGTGATGAACATGGACATATTTTGTACTCGAGTCATGGATGTTTATAAACGTATTTATGTATGTCTATCCGTTCACCTAGTATCCATAGCACAAGCATAAGCTTAGCTTAAAACTAGGGAATTTTTTTTATTTTTTTTGGCTCTGCACGATTTGTGCATTGGCCACGGACAGTTAAAAACTAGGGAATTTGTTTTTCAGTTTTGATAATTTATTTTTTTATTAATGTTATCTGAAGACAATCACTCACCCATGCAGCGCCCCCCTCAACCTCGGCAACAGCACCGTCTCGCACTGCAGCCTCACACTCTCCTCCGTCTCCTTAAACCTCGCCACGCCGTTCTCCAGCTCCTTCCTCAACAGCGTGATCTCCTTCGGATGCGCGATCTCGAGTCTGAAGACCAGGCCTTGTTTCAGCACGTCGATGTGCGTCGGGTAGGCCTGGGCGGGCAGCGAGCACTGCTGCTGGAGGCGCTCGGCGATCTGAAGGTTGAAGGCCGCTTTGAGGCAGCGGAAGGCCTCGATGTCGCCGGGCCACTTGCCGCTATGGCCTGGGGATGTTAAATAAAGTAAAAATATATTGATAAATTAAGTAAGATAGACGTAATTACAAAGAATGACAAGCAAGTTAATAAATGTGACATTAACTGCAGTTAAATTATAAAGAATGTAAACTTAAATATAATATTTACAGTGAAGCTGCGAATTTAGCGAATATATAACAATGTAAAATTATATATATAAACACTCTATGTATTGATGAAAACCGCATCAACATCCTTTAGTATGCGTACTTTAAAAGATCTAAGCGAACTGAAAGAATCAGCGATTTTGTTATAAACTATTCGAAGATACGTATCGTCATCATCTTGCTAGCGTTATGTCCCGTGCTTAGACGGGGTCCGCTTAGACCATGACCCAGGATGCAGCGAGTCTGGTAATTACATTGAAGCGACTGCCGATCTGACCTTCGTAATCCTTACATAGGGGAACCAGACAATTTTTGGATCATGGTTACAAATCCAAGGTTGATTGAATTTACAGGTTTCATCGCGATGTTTTCCCTCACCGTTGACCTAGTGGTATGAATACGTACATAGATTTGAAAAATCCAGAGGTACGGAGGAGGTTAGAACCCGCACTTCTCAGTTAAGTGGCGCGTGTTTTTGCCATTGAGCTACCACCGCTCTCGAAGATACGTATTGTATAATCTAAGATTAATTTGTATTGTATATATATGTTTGGCACACGCACCCAATTCAATAACAGCCTTGCAGACAGGCACGTACTCGGGCGCGACGTGCGCGCCGTCGTCGCGGGTGACCTGCTTGACGAGCGACGCGCAGCCGCGCCGCCACGGCTTGTTGCGCGCCGCCAGCGGCAGGCTCGGCGCCGGCTCGCAGTAGCTGAACACCGGCGAGACACCTGCAGTCGAGACACTTGGAACATAACATCACGCCCATAATCCCCGAAGGGGTAGGCAGAGTCAGAGGGGTAACCACATTCCGCCAAAAAAATTAACTGATTTAGATGAAAAATTTTGAAAAAGTTGTAACAAGTGGCTAGCTCGTCGCCTACACAATCACATACCCTAAACCCAATGTACCATTAGTCGTCTTTTACGACATGCTAGGCAACCACAGTTGCACATTCTTTTTAAGTCCCAGACCAACAAGGGCCAATGGGCTGGGTTAAATTATAAAATAATTTAGTTGTAAATTATACCACTATAGATCCGTCCTCTCTTCGCCTGGGTTTTAATATTTAAGATCTGAGAAAATAGTAAAATTTTAGATTGTAACTAAATTAGCATTCAATTTTAAACTGAACTTTTTTTGGAAGATTTCATTTCAATCACCATTTTTTTGTAATAGTCCTAAACACTTTAAATTAGCTGCATTTGCTGACATAACATTGAGTAGCAGCCGAGTCTCACCTCATCAGAACTCGCGGCCCTTTTGTCCAGATAAGAAGGGATAGTTAGGGACTGGTGTATCTACGTTCCTTTGCTGATCTCTATATCACCTAAGACATGATTTAACAGTCACGTTGCTGACGTCAAGCGGCAGCTGCGCTAGCTGACGAAGGACACGCGGTCGGTCAAGGTTAAGCAGCAGTTATGTCAGCTAAGGCTACCATATCAACTCATAGAAGGTGTATAAGTTTGATGTTATTTTCCTTAGTTGTTAGTATTTCTAATTGTCAATAGAAGACTTTGCAAAATGAATAACTTTGTTGATGTTGACGTCAATAGATGGCGTTATAATATGTAGGAAATGTTAATTTCAAGATCGTGGTGACGAGGTTTTTCTCGGGAGATAGACTCCCCGGCCATATGTTTAAAAGTGTTGACAGGAATTACATGGATTAATTTAGTGGGACTTTTATTGCTTATATCACACCTTGTCCACATCGCACAACAAGTGAAGGTTGTACAGAAGGCTTGCAACATCTTCACTTGCAGACGTCTATATCATATGTGGAAATTGTATATATTTATTTATTTAGAAAGGTACACTAACAGTATACATATCAACATTATTGTAAAATTAAATAAATGAGATCTTATATGTACACCACTAAGAGGCGTACACAGCATTCGTAGTAATAGGTTATATTCTGTCTACATATATAAATTAAAATATTGCTATGTTGATATAACCGGTGGCAGTAGTTACCAGCAACAGCGCTGACGTCGAGCGGCAGCTGCGTCAGCCGGCGCAGGTCGCGGCGCAGCGCGTCGAAGGCGCGCAGCACGGCGAGCGCGGCGTCCTCGCTCGGCGCGGCGTACTGCTTGCGCTCCGCCAGCGCTTCCAGCTGGGAGCCTACGTGGAACAGCTCCGATGACTGGATACCTGGTGGTAGATTATCATCACCCAACATTGTCTAGCGCAGGGATTCCTAAAGAGGGTGCCGCGGTACCGAGGGGGTTCCGTAGAATAGTCATCAGGGTTCCGCCAAAATTATTTATTACTAGCTGACCCACTTCGTAACTCCTGGTTTTCAATCCGACAACGAGGAGTTACGTTCGTTACGTTCTTTTATTATTTTCCTCGCAATGTATCCATATTTTCTTACCGTACAAACTTTCCCTTGAAGATTACAGATATTTTAAAACTAAAATCTGGAAAATCGGCCCAGCCATTGTCCAGTTTTAGCGAGACAAACGAACAGCAATGAGGTATTTTACTATTTTTTTTAGTCCGCAAGTTAGATTATCAAAATATATTGCATACCTACGTATTCATACCTACGTATTTTTTGCTTAATCGAATATTCAAAAAATTACAAAGATAGAGCGCTTTACGCCAGGTGGACGATAAAATTTTACACACCCAGTGACGTCACGCGGTACTGTAACGCGCTGTATCTTTATCATTTTTTAATTTGCTGAACAAAAAAAAATACGTAAGGAATATTTTTTTATAATCTCATTAATGAACTATAAAAAAACAAAAATAGCCTATTAATTTGTATATACATATAGGTATAGATTACTGCTAGAATAATGTGGTAGCATGTACATATTTAATAATGAAGACCACTCACCGAACTTGTGCATGATGAGGTAGTCTATGATCTGTTCGGCGAGGGCGCGTCGGTCGGCGGGCGAGGCGGCGGGCCACACGCACGCCTCGGTGATGGCGCCGTCCTGGAAGCGGCGCAGCTCCGACTTGGCGCCCCAGAACGACCTGACATTAAACAGACCTCGTTATCTTCTTAACGTTATGAAGAAATAAGAGAGCGGTGGTAGCTTAATTGTAAGGACACCGCCTCTTTACCGAGAGGTGCGGACGGAGAGGTGCAGTTCGGACAAGGGCACGAACCTCAGATTTTCAAAATCTATGTACATATTCATACCACCAGCTCGGCGGTGAGGGAAATATCGTGATGAAACCTGCACATTCAAACAGCCATGGATGTGTAATTATGATCCAAAAAATTTACTGATTCCCCTATCTAAGGGTTACAAAGGTCAGATCGGTAATAGCTTCATCGTAATTAGACTCGCTAAATCCTGGATCATGGTCAAAGCAGCACCTTCCTGTGCAATTACAGGAAGAGCCAGAGAGTCCTGGGATTTCAACATCAGGTCATCTTGGTCAGTGTAATCCGTCATTTAGCAGGCTTAATCACCGTCAGGCCAAAGTTGGGTTTGTGAAACGTTTTTGAGGCAGATTGCACATCTTACTCCACAGTCCAATATTTAAGTAGTCCTCATAATTTCACTCCAAAAGCCCGGTTTTAGTGTCTTATTCGCAGTAGTACATCGATGTTTCCTGCTCGTGTATATTTTGTGCTATACCTTACCTGGCAAAAATAAAATATCCTTATGGCGAATGAAACTTGTAAGAGTACCGGTCGTATTTGTACCCAATGAACTTTATTTATCTATATATTAATACGTGAAGCAAAAACTTTGTACCCTTTTTACGAAAATTGCGTGGAAGGAGAAGTATGAAATGTCGCATAATTATAGTTTATACTAGCTGTGCCAGCGGTGTCACCCGCGTTTATGGTTAATATTATATAGACTATTTCCGTCATACATGATTTCTATGTAACTTTAACCATTAAGGCTGCACACGCGATGGAAGCTTAAAAATGGAGTAACTTCTCCCGTTTTCCCAACATTTCCCTTCACTACTCTGTTCCTATTGATTGTAGCGTGATGAAAAGTATACTATAACCTGCCCAGGAGTATGAAGAATAATTGTACCAAGTTTCGTTAAAATCCGTCGAGTAGTTTTTGTTTCTATAAGGAACATACAGACAGACAGACAGACAGACAGACAAAAATTTTACTGATTGCATTTTTGGCATCAGTATCGATCACTAATCACCCCCTGATAGTTATTTTGAAAATATATTTCATGTACAGAATTGACCTCTCTACAGATTTATTAAAAGTATAGATTATTTATTAATACCTGAATTGTTCTGCCTCCGGCAAGTTGGCGGGAGGGCCTTTCTCCACAGTGTTCATGTAGTTTTCAGGGTTCAGTACAATACCAAAAGAGAGTTCCTGCTTGTACCTGAAACAACATTTGATATTGTAAAAAACATTCTCAGGTCATTGTGGATTATATACATACTTGCATAGGAACGCGGAACAAATATTCGTGGCAGTGAAGCCACAATACTGCGTTGTACGCGTAGACTGCTTATATCTAAATGTACACATTATTCCTAAAGATAAGGTAAGGATTATAATTGTTCCAATTAAAACACGATGCCATCTATTAACGACAAGAATTTTCTGAACGTTTGAACTTGGATTACGAAAGGTCTTTACTATTCAGGTATAGCAAATTAAACCGTTTTCTAAAAGAATGAAGGTATGTTTTCAGATGAAGGACTAATGAGATAAGCTGTTTTTGACTAAAATAAAAATGGCCAATCCTGGTCATTGCTTATCTGTAGTATAGTATGTGATTAGTGGCTGATATGAGAATTTGGCTTAATCGGTTCTCATACTGATTTTGTAACACGCTCCTTCTACTAGATTTTTCTGTACTGGGCATAGGAAGAATCTGCAGTCAGTGACCAATAAATAAGAAGTTCGCCCCCAATCCATGAATGGGTAGTTTCAAAGAGCAGCCAATTCCTTCAACCGACAATAACTTGTAACTGAAGCTTCTATAATAGAAGTACTAAACAGTTACTCACCCATCCTTCCTCGCCTTGTCAAGCTTGGTCTTCACAGGCCACGAGAAGTCTGCTTCAACCATCTGCTGGATCAAGTCCGCCCGGTTTCCCAGACCCTCGGCCAAGAGTGCGTGCAGAGTCTCCGTCACTAAAGGCAACTCGTCCACCCCGTAGTTCAGCTGAGCTGCTTTGGGCACTTTCGAGATCACAGCCTCTTTAAGCTTCTGCATGTTTTTGAACCTGTTACGCAATATTTTAATATAAATGTTTACCTTTCATATAACGGCTTTAGTATACTATTGTGTGTTGGTCAGTCATCCTAGTGCCCATATATGGCCTTAGACCTCGTGACTCACTTAAGGAAATATTCAAAGAGATAAATATATTGACCGTAGCTTCCCAGTTTATATTTGATTGTATTATCTATGTTCATAAAAACTTAGATGAATTCTATAAGAAATCTGATTGTCATCAGTTTAATAAGAGAAATAAACACAAACTCGCCGTTCCAAAACTCAGGCTTAATAAGATTAGTGGTTCATTTGTAGGTCTAAGCATAAAAATATTTAATAAACTGCCTCAAAATGTTATTGAATTACCCACGCATAAATTTAAGTCTTATATTAAATTATGTTTAATAAGAAAAGGTTACTACAAAATAGATGATTATTTAAATGATAAAAATGTTTGGACAAGATGATCTGCTCACATGCACAGTGAAATTTTTAGTCAAGTTATTTTAATGTACCACATATTAGAGATATGTAAAACATGTTTTTAAAAAAAAAGGCTATCTGTTGAGTTTCTTGCGGCACCTCTTCTCATCAGGCCATTCACGTCGAGGTGCTGGTAGGGTAAAAAAGTGTGACGTGCAAAAGAATTTGTTACAAATCTACTTGCAGAAATAAATAATTTCAATTTCATTTTCAATTTTAGTGGTTTGACAGGCCCGTTGGTCGAGTGGTCAGACCCTGGTCATGAAGCCAAGAGTCGGGTTCGAATCAAATCGAATCCCACCAGGGGTAAATGTTTCGTTTGATGAACATTTGTGTTTGAGTCATGGATGTTTATCAAAACATATTTAAGTTACCTAAGTATCCATAGCACAAGCTTAGTTTGAAACTAGGTAAGTATTACGTAACGCAAGGGGGGGGGGGGGGGGTCTTGTTAAACGTAACGATGCGTTACAGGGGCGGGAGGGTGGTGTTAGGACTATGTGAAAACTACAGGAAAACGTTATGACACGTTACACAGGGGGGAGGGGGGGTCAGAAATCTCAATAAAATTGCGTTACGTAATATTTGAACGGTACCTAATTGGTGTGGCAGTCTGTAAAAATTATATACATAATATCTCTAAGGGTCTTTCGGCGCCTTATTCCAATACATAGCTATCACCATTCTAGTCCTGATTCAAACGATTATTTCATGCTGCAGAAAATTAGTACCCAAGTCGTATATGTTAATAAACACATTTAAACATTTGTCTAGTATAGATAGCAACAGCATACATGCTTAGTATGTAGCGATAGATTGGTCGTGCTGTACACAGACCTCTTAATTATGTTTTAATTCTTGTAATAAAGGTAAATATCACACCTCAATATGTGATCGAAGTGCATCAGAGGGCGCACGGGCGTCATGAACAACGGTATGAAGCTGTTCAGCTTGCCGTTGTCCAGCATCTCCACGGCCAGAGCGCTCTCCCTCTTCAACGCGTTGTATGTGCCCTATATGACAATTTGAAATAACAAAATTAGCTAAACTTTTTTTTTATTGTCTATTCCCGTCCGGCGGCGGCGGAGACGCGTGCAATGCGACTGGGGGTGTCCCCGCATGTCTTCGCTAGGAGGGGCGCGGTTAAGATATTGGCGCCTCGTTAACCCCCTCCTGCGCCTGCGCAGCGGAGGCGCAAGAGCATCGTTCTTCCGGCTGCGCTCCGCCGCCTCCTTTTGCGAGATAACGTCCTCGCAGAAAGAGCGGTTGCCGCCCAGGCCCTCCCGCTCTCGAGTATAGCCCCTATGAGGCTTGGGAGCGAAAGGTTCGACCCGACTACAGCGACCAACTCAGCCCGCTGGGTGGACCACGACAGGCATAATTTGCTAAACCTAATTCTTTATTCTTTATTTTTATTCTAAATTTTATTTTCTTTCTTCTTCCATCTTTCACCAGACTTACAAATAACACTAAATAGAAATATGTACTGTAATACTGATTTTGGATCTTTTCAACATACTGACCCAAATTAAGTTTTGGGAAGAAGTTAAATTCATTTCACATTTTTACAAGATGTTTTAAAAAGAGAGATATTGATACAAGACTTGGTGTTTATTTTAAATGGTTCAATTGTAAAATACTTGCCTCTATAGAGCAAATAATGAAATATTTGTAGTTCTAATTAACTAACCAGCTTCCCGACATAGCCACTATTTATAGTTCTTAAAGAGTAAAGTCAAGCTGTACCTTACACATCTGCCAACAAATGTTGTAATATCCAGTGGTGTCCAGGAATACAACAGGGAAATGCTGATGGAACTCCTCCAGAGGTGGAGTGTTCCCTCCTTTATACAGTGACACTCCTTTGACGTCCCATTCAGAAGACTCTGCAAAGTAAAAAGTTGGAAGTCAAGCAGTTGTGAACAGTTTGTCAAATGTAAATGTCTAATGCTTCAAAAAATTCTTTAATAATATGTAGTTTAGAAAACTAACTAAACTTCACGTCACTTCCCTAGCAGGGTAGGCAGAGAGAACCGAGCGCCATATGGCACGATCCTTACACCACACTCGCCTCTCCAACATTCATAATCCTTTTCATACAAGCTCTACGGTTTTTATGACTCCTAACATCACGTTCTGTTAATGTAGTTTAGGACATTCATGAAGATCATTTTGCTTAACATTTAAGTTTGATTGATTTGATTTCTTTATCAGGTGCAAACTGTTTATTTTAGTAATTCTCAGGTTAGATATCTTGAAATGAATTGACATGTGAGAAACAATATGCAATCACATCACTTACTCAATGCTATCCAAACATTCCGCACAATCTGGTAACTGCTCATTATATTGTTTATTCTCTTAGTCTGAACCAAATATGCAATGATGATGCTGACAATATACCCTGACACTTTCAGGTTTCTTTGTCTTATCCATATCTTCAGTAACACCACAGCTTGTTTCAAATTCTCACAATTTAAGAGATTTCTCTTCAAAAATTCTTCATTGACAGACAATGTGAGATCTCTCAAGACACTACTATTGTAGTAAGGAGTAGGGGGACCAATATCATTATTTTCTGTATCGTCGGAAAACATCCAAGCTTCTCTCAAGTTATTACGTAGTGGACTGAACCTGTGTAGCTTGTATGCTTCTGCCTCACATGACAAATCAATGCGTACGCTTAAGTGTTTGCCCAGTTTTCCTGATGGTGTTACGTCAAGCACAGGTTTTGTTTCACAACCATCTAAACAGGAGTAATTTATTTCAGTGACAGCTTCGTAAGCTTTCAAATGGGCAGCGATGACTGCTAAATAAGCACCACGTTTCTTATGATACCTGTAGTTGATAGAGTCATTCTTTGTGTATGTGTCAGCTGGAACAGTGATCTGAATGTTGACACATAATTTTGAATTTATTGAACATCCTAATGTGTAAGAGCCCACTATATCAATATTGGTGAACTTGTGAAACCTGAACATGCATTTCGTCTTAGTCAGCCTGTTTCCGTAGGGTAATTTGACTTTAAGTTTCTTAGAAAGAGTAGGCTCTGTGAGATCATAATCTGTGTCATCTTCAGGAATGGAGAGTAAATGACTTTTGAACTCAGCATACCACTGCTCGAATTTCTTCTCCGTTTTCTCCTTGACCTTAACTTCTTCAAGGATCTCCTCGATTTGGAGACGGAATAAATTGGAGTTAAACAAGTTGGCTGTTTCTTGCAGACGGTTCAGTTCATTTGCCGTAGGTTGACGATACAGACTCTTGGATTTCAGTCGTTTCTTGGGCTCCTTGTTAGAAACATCTGCTGGTCTCTTCCCATTATCATTTACTAATTGGGAGTCGCCATCGTCTTCAGAAACGGAGTCTTTTGCGACCTGCAATAGCATGGGAATATAATTTGATAGTTTTGAACTTATTTATCAAAGCAATCTGTTTATTGAATGTTAATGGCAATAAATTATATCAAAGTACTTACTCTTTTAACCATTTTTTTATGTTATAGGCTGTTCATTTGATATAAAAATTCGTTTAATATTTCAGAAGTTTGGTTAGAAAAATGTAAACAACATGCATGCACCGATTACTTTACACGTGACAAATGACTTTGACAGTGACAGTTACCATTTTGTATGGTTAATGGCCCAAATCGTATACTTTTGAGGCGTTGTAGTGTAAAAGACGATAAAAATTACATTGTTATTTACTTCTAAAATATCAAAATAAAGTAAATTTAATAAAGTTTGATTAATTTATTAATTTTAAGTGAAATTTCATAAAAACGTCCTAAACATCTTGAACTACAAACGTTAATTATGTACTAACGTCACTTTGATGTGAGTCACTGTCAAACAGAAAAAAACAAAAGACTTTTCTGAACGCGGCGTCGACTTTGCGATTTTAAACCTATATTTGCGATGGCAGATCCCAGAATTCGTCAAATCAAAATAAAGACGGGTGTCGTCAAACGCATAGCGAAAGAGAAAGTGGTGTACGAGAAGGAAGCTGAACAGCAGAAGAACAGGGTACAAAAGTTGAAAGACGAGGGACAAGATGAGCACAACATTCGCAAGCAAGAGGAGGTTCTTCAGGAGTCTCTAATGATGGTCCCTGACTGCCAGAGACGGTAAATAATGTTTTATTTAGCCCTGTGTTCTTTTGTTTTTATTACGAATGTTTCGTTAATTTACGTATTTTTTGTGCAATTGCGCGTAATAAGAACAGGTGTTTGAGGTTATAGTAACCTGGTTAGAATTAGTCCAAGTGTTATTTAACCTGTATAAATATAATCACGCCTGTAATCCGCGAAGGGATAAGCGGAGTCAAAGGGGCAGCTAGCTCCGTTAACCACATTTAGCCAAAAATTAATCTAGGATGGATTAAATGGAGTGTTATTTATCCCAGGAATTTCTGTAAATAAATTGTCCAAATTTTCTGATTCGTTACATTCTTTCACCTTTTCAGATTAGTTAAAGCTTACGCTGACTTAAAGAATACACTAGAAACAGAACAAGATCTTAAAGAAAACGAGGATTACCTAGCTGCTGAACAAGTCCTAAAAGACGCTGAATGTCAGCTGCCGGAGCCAACA
Organism: Glyphodes perspectalis; assembly: GCA_951394215.1. NCBI lineage: Eukaryota > Metazoa > Arthropoda > Insecta > Lepidoptera > Crambidae > Glyphodes > Glyphodes perspectalis. The sequence goes on from OX596215.1 coordinate 14,490,103, forward strand.
GTGTCATAAATCTAAATATTGATATAATTTTTAATTGCTTTATATATTTATGTAATCATGTCTAATAACCACTTTTGTAATAATTTTCATGGAAGTACATTCCAGAATAATTTTATGCCACCTATTTTAGTCCCTCCACCTCCGTTGCCGCCTCCACAGTTGTTTGTTTTACCTGTTGTTCCCCAAGGACCTAGTTTAGATGTATTAGACTGTCAACATATTCAAAAGTTTGAAAATAAAGTTTCCAAAGTACCTATTTCAAAGCCAAAATCCATTTCAATATCCCAAGTTCGCAACAAACTTAGAGACTTAGCACTGTCCCTTAATGAATTGAAAAGACAAGAAAAAGTGCTATCAGAGAAGGTTAACACATGTTCTGAAGATGAATGGAAGGAGGCAATTGAAGAAGTTAATCGTAACAAGATGTTGATTAGCGATTTAATGTCAAATATAAACTCTTCCTATTTGGATTCGCTCAGAAAGCTTATAGCAAAGAGATCTGCTAAGAGGATGCGACTTAAAAGACTTAAAATAGAAAAGAAGAGAGCCAAGGAGGATTGGATCAAGGAGATGAAAGAGAAATCTAGGAAAATTGATGAGAATCTCCAGAAGATTAAAGATGCAATCAACAAGGCAAAACAGGTATAATTTTGCATATATTCTTTTTGTTTTTTGAAATTCGAACTTGGACCTCTAGCATTGTTATATTTTTTTTATTGATTGAGTTATTTTTGTTTTAATCTGTATGTCATTCATATTAACTTATTTATTGATAACAACATCGCACAGTGAGCATAAAACAATATGAAATTATACATAAGTCTTGCTCTTGATCCACTCTATCTATTGATGAAAATGGCATAAATATCCCTTGCAAAGTTCAAGAGACCTGAGCGAACAGACAGAAGCGACGACTTTGTTTTATTCTATGTAAAGATAAACAGCCAATAAATGAAGGGTTCGGTGCATTAATAATAAAAGCCTGTAATTTATTTGATTCTAGGTAATTACGTAATTTGAACACTTAGATAAGCCATATTCGAAATAAGTAGCATTTAAAATTGAAAATGTTTTTGACATTCACCATTATTGCAATGTTCTCTTCAAATTAATTTTATGTTAAATTTGTGTTAATTAAAAATTTCTGAGATAATAATATATTCCAGGAAGAAGAATCAAAACTCGAAGCAGACATGGTCCTCAAAGAAGTGCTTCGAAAGAAGCACAATGCAAAGAAATTTGTAGCAAAGCTAGATGCACTGAAGAAACTGCGCAATGCAAGAGTGACCACAGCTAGAGGGAGAGGCGCGAGCGTTTCTGTTAAGGAGTGTGAGGAGTTTGATGAGAAAATTGGTAAGTAGTCTCAGTAAAAGCTTTAAGTGCAAAAAAACTTATTGATGATAAACTAGACGTCTGCAGGTCAGTATAATTTGCATCAGAATCACCACTTTGTAATTTGATAGTAATTATTACTTTCATTTTTAATGTAAAAATAAAACAGTATAAAATGTAAGACTGCTTATAAAAATACATTTATTTTAGATCATTCTTTATTCATAATTCCAGACAAGTTGAAGTTGCTTTGGGCTCAAAAACTTATTGTCTATGAAAAAGAAGAGGAAGACCTAAACACCAAACTAAAGCAAGACAGCGACACAAAGAATGCTGAAGTCAATGAAATAGAGAAGCATGTTGCCTCCAACTTGAAGAAGTGGAAAAAAGTGTTGTTTGGTGATGCTACTGCAGCCCCACAATTTGACTTCAATGGGGATATGGGTAGATTTGTTGCTACCAGGTAATTTAATGATTTTTTTTTATTACTTTTTTTTTTTCATTAAGGCTGTAAGGCAATATCATTAAAATAATGGAATTGACTATCTTTTACTTTGTCCAGAATCAGTATGAAAGAAAGAATAATTGATACACAAGTAGTTCTGTTTGTCATTGTAACACTTAGTTTTTAGGTAATAAGTTATTTACTGTATATGTCTTATCTTTTCAGATGTCAATGGGACCAGTATGTAAATGAATCTGGATCGCCTCTCCCTGTTGGTTGGGTCACACCCATGTTGCCCGAGTGAAAGGATAACTGTCATGCATGGATTAATATTGAAGAACATATCTTTTCGAACTTCTTACAAATGATATACATAATTTTTGGGGTTTCCTTGATGATTTTATGCTCAATACGATTAGTGGGGAGTATAAGTGATGTAATGTAATGTCAGACTAGATATTTGTATATCGCCTTTTTCAGGTCCGGGTATTTGATAATAACTTGACACAACTTTGTCTTCACATGGATGGAAAAGGAAAGATTTCTTTCCTTCCATTCATGTGGAATTCAGTAAATTTGTACTAACCAAAGCCTGTGTAAATAAGATAAATATAAAAGATCTCTCTGCTATAATTTCTAATAAATGTTTCATCAATTGGGGGTAATATACTCTTTTATATTTTGTGTTGCATTGCAATTTTATGTAACTGCGGCCTTTTCGTAATGATAATGTGATTTAATTGCATTTACAATGCTTGATTAAATTTTTACAAAAGACAAATGTTTTTGATTTGAAAAATTCCAAAAAATAATATATTTACAATCCTACATATTTACTAGAGGTCTGTTTAATAAAGGGGTCTGACAAAAATTCTAAATCTGTATTTTTAAGTACAAAATCTGTCAGTTTTATTACAAAATCAATCTTAAAGTAGGATATATATATATATATATATATATTGCATAGATACTTATTTTATGTCTAGCTATGCCCACGGTTTCATCACTTAAGATTAGCGCGATCAACAAAACATACGTACTCTTCAGCTTTTTAAATTAGTTTATGACACACGATTTAAAAATATGCCCTCAGTAAATTATACATTGGCTAGCAACAAAAATTGTATTGCTAGACTACAGAGGCTTTAACTTTAAAATCTAGATCTTGGACGGGGCACTGCTATAGGTACCCCTCTCAAGTAAAGTAAAAAAAGGTTAGGATGTGAAATGAAAGTCTATATTGTCGGCATTATTCAAGTCTTTTATTCGTCGCGTCCAATCGCTGGATATCAGTATGAAATACACGTAAAAACACCCGCACGCCTCGCTTCACCTAAGTTAGCGCTTACATTACACTAGTTACGGAGAATTACCTATAAAATTGGTTTCACATTATTACTAAGGTTTCGTCGTAGAATCACCTTCGTGCAGACGAAGATAATTCTATCACAAAAAGTATCGCCGTCGGAGCGAGATAGCTAGCTTCCGCATTTAACCGGAACTATAAAATGGTGTTATAATCGACATAATTATCTATTTTGGGCCAATGGCTGGTTACCGCGAATATATAAATATGCTTTTCGTGACATTAATAAATTGCTTTAATTACAATCTGTATTTTTAGGCTGCGTTTACACCGAATGCAAGCAACAATCCGTAAATATATTTTTAATTCTTGTTTCAGCAAATCCACTGTCCAGTCTGAGTAAAGTCTGAAAAGACATAGATAGGTACCTACGTTTGTAGTGAACGCAGCCTTATAATAACAATAATTTCACTAAGTATAAATAGGGGTCCTTTACGAATCAAAAATAATAGTTACAAGACATCACAGTATACAGCACTTCGTTAACAATTAACATTACAGGCACGTATAGACAACAGACTATAGTTACTATGAATTATGGGTTTTTTCGTCTTCGCCAACATACACTTATTTCTACACTCATATACAAGCATCAGCTGTCTCGCTCCGTTTGCAAATTGAGGTAATACGGCATCGACACGCAATTTCACGCAATATTGCACATGGCAAAGCGCCGGTGTTACCACTTACCACCACTTATTGATAGGTAGATATAATTATTTCGTTTATTCCTGTTTAGAGACGAATGGAAACAAAATACGAAACCGGACAGCCATGATAGCAATTTGACAGGCGGCCATTTTGTTACTCTAGTTTTTGAACATTAAAATGGCTGTAAGGGTTCTTCCATAAATTACATCACATTAATTGCAGTTGAAAATCAGGAATTCAATTATATATGAAAACTTTAATAGTATGTCCTGCAATTTGGCCATGCGATGTCACTAAGGGGATATATGGACCACGTGTAGCCAAAACAGGGCAGTCGAAATATTAAGAAATTTCTGGCATAATCAATGCAAAATCCCTAATGTCCAAAAGCAATCTCAAGCAAGAGAAGCATAAAATATTATTACAGTTATAAACGAATAATCGTTAGTAAGCACAAAGTCATATTTATTTTATAAAAACCAAATTAATAAATGTAATGTAATACCTGTTAAGGTATAAAATAAATGCTTATTGCTTGTGACTGTAGTCGGTGGTATACAACCGCATAATATTTGAGAATGAATAAATAAATTTCATGGCTGTCCATGAGTGTCCAAATAAATCTCCCGTTTGTAAGGGTACCTATTTACAATATTTTATTCACATGAACATGTATCTTTACAAACACCTTTAGTCGAACGATCAGTATTGCTTGTGACAGTTTTAGTGTTACTGATCAGAAATATATTGGGCCTTATCTTTTACACACTAAATATCCACACAAGCCAAAACTGCTATAGACAGCACAAAAACATCACTCCTTAAGCCTCAACGATATATTTCTGATACACTTCATCTTATTTTGTCGGGTAATCTTGAACGTTTTAAGTCTACTTAATCAAATCATGCGAATCACAATTTTCTAAGATTATTACAACTAACGCGGTAGATTGATCTCTAATAACTTTTGTACCTTGTAGAAGCAGACAAGTCTCTTAGGTGTCCATAATTACGACACACGGATTTCGTGTAGGCATTTCAAATCCCTCCCCTGTTAATAAATGTTCTTTTTTATTCATTTAGAATTGAAATTTAAAATTGACACCACAAAGTTTATTATCTCTTCTCTCGTCACAATGAGGGTTTTTTAAAATTAAAATATCAGATAGATGGCGTAACTGTGACGTACGGTCTTGTCACCCTCCTAATTGGTAGGTTTTCAGAACAAACTGACATGCTGTCAACAAAGAGCCAATAGTGACAGTGATAAGACCAGAAGACTCCCTCGTGCCATCTGGCGGTTTTTGTATTTGTGAAAACCCTCATTTTACCACATCCTCCTTAAAGTGACGTAAATCATGGACGACCCGTTATTACCTGACGAATCGAAACTTCACCGCACGTTCATAAGTTAGATGGCGAACAATTTACATTAATTTATATCGATCAAACGCAATGGTCCGCAGTTTCGCAATTCCCTAGTAGTGCTAAATTGAACTGTTCGTAACGTTGAAGTGAGTAGGCACATAAAGATCAACCCGAACAGAGAGAAAGCTACAAACATTTGAAATTCTACATATTTCTTTTATATACTTTTCGTTGAATAGAAAGTCGTGAAAGAGTAAATAAATAAAAAAGAAAATCACACATATATTTTTGTTTGGCTGCTTGCTCACTGAGATAACAGTTCAGTAATTAATAAATAGTTTATTAATTTTATTTATATTTCAAAGTTAAAATGTAATCTAAAAAAAAATTATGACACTGCAATAGGGATGTTGACACCACTTATATTTAATTTTGAAAAATCTATTCTTAAAAATAAAGTATCGTAGTATATTGTAAACCTAATTGATTTTAAATTATATTGGGTCTACGATTTTTAATTTTACAAAAACTGCATAATATTAAGACAGTTAACTATACGAACTAGTGACGTCATATGTTGACAAGCCCATACAAAATATTTGAAGTGATTGAGTTTTGACAGCTCTAAAAAGTATCTCAATTGACTTGCCAATCACATCCCTACATGTGACGCTTATACTATTAAATGCAAATGTATTCAAGGATCAGTTTGCAACAAATATTATGTTACATAAGTCAGTTTATAGCTTTCCCTCTGTGTAAATAACGAATATGGTCCGACACCCATCCGGTACGCCCCATTACATTCATACTTTGTACACTATAAATATTTACAGTTTTAATCTCTTTTCTGTGCGCATAGATGTAGTTACGAGCTATTAATTAAAAGAAATTGGTGTTGTAATTATTGAATTTTAAACAGCATTATCATACAACGTTCATTTCCAATTCCAATCTTTTATACTTACATCCTTTTACACGTCGTTTATAAATTACGTCACAATATTTAAGTATGCACGTTTTTATGTACCTATAATGGGGTATTTTAGTCCGTAACTTAGATTATCAAAAAATAATGAACACGTATTTTTTACGGTTTATCTAATAATCGAAAAATGACAAAGATACAGCGCTTCAAAGATCCGAAATTGGGCGCTTTACGTCACTCGGACGCAAAAAAAATACACACCTAGTGACGTCACGTGGTACTTTAACGCGCTGTATCTTCATCATTTCTAGTTTGCTGAAAAAAATAAAAAATACGTTATCAATATTTTTTTTAAATCTCATTAGTGGTAGTAATTTTACATTAAATGTGGAATACGTTCGAGTCGATCAGTTTTTTAATAAAGCGACAGTATAGTTCAAACAAATACATATTATGTCAGCGACTGTGCATGTCAAACTTATTTCCTTAAAAAAGTGTGACGTAATATATACCTACATATAATTTATAAGGGCTGATTTCAAACAGTCAAATAAAAAATAACAGATAAATACGGATGATTTAAAAATACTCCCACTTGTTTCGTGAGAAATATACTCAATGACATTCTCAAATAGGTGATCTTCTACTTTATCCTTTTGTTATTTTTTAACTGACTACCAAAATCGGCCAGTATCTATAAAAAAAACCCATCAGAATAAAAAATATAGTCACGCGCTAAATGCACACTGAACATGTGTTAAGAAATAGTTAAACTACCTTTCTTAAAAGCGTCTTCAAATATAACCTTAATAGGCTTGAAAATTAAAAAATAAGGTATTGATTCATTTGAAGGCGCATTTTACAGGTAAAGGCTGTTAGACCGTGGATGTATGGAAGCGGCGAGTGACGCATATAGCGGGTTTGAGTGACATAGATAATGTTTATAGCTTCGGTGAGCGCTTACCATATTACAGGTCATATACTTCTTAGCCACCTTTGTGATATAAAACAAATTGTTGAATGACTCACCTACCACGACCACAATTGGTCGTGAGCAAACAGAGAACATTAGGAGCCATAATAATCGTAGAGCTTGTATGAAAATAATTATGAATGTTAAAGAAGCGAGTGAGGTGTGTAAGGATCGTCATATGGCGCTCAGTTCTCTGCCTGCCACACCAAGGGAATACCGTAAAGTTGGTTAAAAAATGGTGTACGCTCTACGCTCGCCACTCGCTGCTACCGCAGTAACCACAGCCTTAGGACTACCATCATGCAATTACAAATCGGAGAATTATCGATATATTTTTATCGATTCACCGCTTTGGCTTCTGCTCAACTCTGGTCACACCCAGGAGTACCCTCTATTAAACTTCACTAACAGAAAATGCTGGGAATTATCGAGAAACAAAAATATATAGTACTGTTCCCATTCAATAAACAAAATATCATATTTCCATCTATAAAGGCGAAAATCATTTGAAGCTCGCATACTTTTATTCATATCTTCCCATACCAATACTGTTGGTGACTGTCATATGATTTTCAACTTACTGACACCTAAGTGTATAATAGTGAGTCCTATAAAGATTGACAGACCAGTGCATGTCAGGCTCTATAAATCGTTTCATCGTCTAAAACCCACTTTAAAACTATTCGTTTTATACAGCGCAATTTATATCTTTCACTAACATATAGTCTAGCGGGTCCTAATTTATTGCAAGTACATACAAATTTGGGGTCATCCATAAAGTACGTCACACGTAAAGGGGGACGTAGGGGGTCTACAATGTGTGACATGGTGTGACAAGGGGTGGGAGGGGTCCTAAGTTTCGTGACATCACATTTCAAAATCTAATATATCATAGTAATTTGCAATTTCTGGATGTAAAATTGCAAAACATGTGATGTCACACTAGGGAGGGGGGAGTCCCACAAATGCGACCTGCTGTGACAAGGGTAGGGGGGGGGGGTTTCAAATAATCATGAAATTTGTGTGACGTACTTTATGGATGGCCCCTTTGTGCTGATATCACCAGTGTTCTCTCAGGGTGCCCACAGTAAAAAAAGATTCTTAGTTTTTTTTTACTTTCTCCCAACATACAAGTAGATTTCGCTGGACTTAATTTTATGGCAAGATTTTTAATAGAAGACCGATTTTTATGAACATTTCCGAAGTTTAAACAATAGCAAAATAGGAGTTTCAAGTTTGCATTGGGGCAAATGAAGTTGAGAACTTTATAACTAAGACATTTTCATTTTAATATAAACCTTACACTTTCTCATCATTACATTCCAGGTGTCATCCAAGACTTCGCGACTTTGTGTCTTCTTAGATATCCCTCATATTCCTAAGAAAGTGAACACCCTGATTTCGTTGACAGACAACCCCATTGACCACTGGTCGGCAATTTCTGTCAAATAAATTTAAACCTTGGCGCTTCTACGGAAAGTAGCTTCTTCTATAATACTCTTAGTACATATAATATCTAAAATCTATATATTTTTGACTTATACATTGCAGAAAACTGGAAGACACGTTTTCGTAGAAACACCAAGCCATCACAACTAATGACCGGTGCCTATACAGATAGATAAGATTATCTAGGACAACTGTTATTTTTGTCATGAGATATTACCACTGACAATGGTCATTTTGACATATGTTTAAGGCAAACTATTTTATAGTAGCGTTGACTGCCTCGTTGGTCTAGTGGTAGCATGCGCCGCATAAGGTCCAAGAAGTCCCAGGTTCAATCACCCCCGTGCCTCGGAAAGCACGTTAAGCCGTTGTTCCTGCGCCCGACCTTTCACCGGTCATGTCGAATTGCCATCTCACCGGACTATGAGAGTGAAGGAACAGAGAGTGCACCTGTGTTTGCGCACACACTTGTGCACTATAATATCTCCTGCGCAGATGGCTAATCCTCCTTGAGATTGGCTGCTGTGACCGATATCGGACCGGTTAGGAGGACAATATAGTACACTACGTAATAATTCTACTATTTGACATATGTCACTCTGACATTTGACATATGTCAAAGTGACGTTTGTTTGACAGCAATTATTGCTATCGCCAACAAATAAAGTGTCCATCAATAGGCTTATCTATCTGGACAGACGAGTCGGCCATACTCACTGAGCCGGATAGACAGTGTCCCTATATTACCGTATTGATGATCCGATATTAGGTGTACCATAATATCTGCTGGCAGTTGAGAAGGCGGTTACTCTGGCGCCATTTACGAGGCAACCAAAATTCTGTAAAATAAAAATAAAAAAAAAACTGAAAAAATTGAGCTGAAGCGTTATTAGTGGCAGTATTTAAAAATGCTTTCAAGTTTTTTTTTTATACCATAAATGCAAAGTATGGCAAGGACATTGCCGACCTTGCATGAAAATTAGGCGGCACATGCGATTCTCACGGATCGTACAAAACATAACTAACCATTGGTTAAATACTGCTACTTAAGTCGATCGCCTGTCTTGAGAAAGCAACATTTCTCCGGATTGGCTCTTTTAAGCTGTGGTTAGTGCTTGGTTTCCCTTTTGGGGGAGGGGAGACATGATGGCTATGCTCGTCCCGGAGTGGTCTAGGCAGTGCGTGTAACTCACAGTGGTGTCTACTGCCACAGGCCGGCGTAGTTGCCGACCAGCGGGGCCGGCAGTGGCCCGCCGGCGGTGAAGATGCGCGTCCCGGAGTGGTCGTAGCAGTGCGTGTAGATGGCCGGCACGTACTTCACTTGGTTGAACCCGTCCGCTTCCTCGTCCGGGAACTGCGGGTACAGTGGGGGGATACATACGCACGCAATGTACTAGGCAGATCGGGTGAACTACCACAGAGTGCTCTTAACCTTTTAAACCTTCCTAGTGTTGTGTCTCATGCTACGTCGGGGTGAGTCGGGGTCCGTTTAGACCAGAGGTTCCACTTTTTTTTTTCTCATATAAAACTTTCAAAATTGTGCTGGTCAACCATATTCCTAGTCGACAAAAATATGAAGATTAGATCTAACTATGGAAATTTACGTTGCGGCTGTTCCAATCACGAATTAACAGTTTACGAAAAAAAAAGGATCATTGATTGGTTAATTATTTAATTGATTGTGCTGTGAGTGGATATCGAATCACTTAAGCTGGCCTGGGTGCTTAGCCAAATGCGCGCCAGCGATTTGATAACGAACTTCGCTATCGCTCGTATCGCACCAAACTTATTTGGGTGGACAAATAACCCGAGTTCTGCACTACCAATTCCTATTAAGCAAGTTTATGGCGCGATACGAGCGATAGCGAAGTTCGCTATCAAATCGCTGGCGCGCATTTGGCTAAGCACCCTGAGATGCTGATGTTATATGCCTACATTGATAGGTCAAGCTAACATTTTAGTTCTTCACTAGCGAAACCAGATAAATTTTCGTGGTCAAACATCACGCCCATAATAGCCAGGGTCAAAGGGGCAGAAGGTCCATTTAACCACATTTTGGTTTGGTTAGATGGAAAGTTGTGAAAAAGTAGTGACAAGTGGCTAGCTCGTCGCCTACACAATTAATCTTGAGGTACCTTCCCTTATATATATTTTTTCATTCAGTTTCTTTAAATTAAAATATTTGATTCGTGTTTCAGTTTTTGTATATACTAAGAATAACCTTGTATAGACAGACGCCCGCGGTTTCACCCGTTCCCGTGGGCATACGGGAATAAAATGTAGCCTATGTTACTCGCTGATAAAGTAGCTTTCCATCGGTGAAAGAATTATTCAAATCGGTCCAGTAGTTCCGGTATTAGTATAGTATAAACAACAGTTATGTGCAACTTACTACATAGCCTCTCGAGGCGCGCAGCGTGACGGTCTTAGACGAGTGGATATTGCTCTCCAGGTATTTGCCTGCTCGCAGGTCGTAGAACATAAGCAGACCTGGAACCAAAACGCATAATCAGCTTCCACGATCTCGCTTGGTAACAGCATTAAGGTAAGAGGAATATTTACAGTCGGATTATTTAATATTCGGATTAATATCTTTCGGTTTGTAAAATATCTGCTAATGAGGGTTTTTTAAATTAAAACATCCAAATGATGGTGTAACTGTGACTTGTGGTCTTGTCACCCTCCTCATTGGTTAGTTGTCAGACCAAAGTGACATGCTGTCAACAAGGAGCCAATAGTGACAGTGATAAGACTGGCGGTTTTTGATTTTTTGAAAACCCTCATTCAATTTAACAATTAAAGTTTGATAAAGCAAAAACGTATTCATTTCAATGGTTTAACCCCACTCTTAACCAGCCATCTCAGAGGCCCCTGAAGTTGGGGGCCTACTTCCCCGCGGTCCCCACTCCAGAAACCCCCCTGTACTCCAGCCTCCAGCCTCCAGCTGTTAGAGGGCGGAACGTCAGCAGCAGGCGAGTCCCCGTAGTGACGTCACAAGCACGTTACCGAGGCCGGTGCCGATGGTGAGCATGTTCCCGCGGAAGCTGGCCGAGCGGATGCCGCAGCCGTTGTAGCGCGAGGTGATCTTCTTGACCGACTGCAGCGTGCGGCAGTCCAGCAGCAGCGTGTACGACTTGCAGCCGATCGCGTACACGCCGCTCTCCTGATACACAGACAAATACATTATTATTAGACGAGCCGTTAGAGCAAAGATAAGTAAGTAGACTAAAGACTAAGTGCTGATTCCTAATAGGCTGATAATTTTACCGATCGAAATGACTATTAGTAGAGATCAGATACTTAAATATAATATATAAAAATCTATAACTTGAGTACACATGACCAGATGTTCATCACACAGTCTCCCCTAGAATAAATCCCCTAAATTTTGACCACAGAATCGGATGCTGCTAGAGGCAAACGATTGTATGATAAATACGGTCATTAGCAGTCATTAATGTTATAGATAAAAGCTTATTGTCTGGTCGACAGTTATCAATGCTGTTGAGACTTAAGATGAGACGAACAGTAAGCTACCTGTGTGGCGAGGCAGACGAGGTCCTGGCAAGAGGGCAGCTTGCGCGACAGCTTCTGGCACGAACTGTAAGCTACCTGTGTGGCGAGGCATACGAGGTCCTGGCAGGAGGGCAGCTTGCGCGACAGCTTCTGGCACGAACTGTAAGCTACCTGTGTGGCGAGGCAGACGAGGTCCTGGCAGGAGGGCAGCTTGCGCGACAGCTTCTGGCACGAACTGTAAGCTACCTGTGTGGCGAGGCATACGAGGTCCTGGCAGGAGGGCAGCTTGCGCGACAGCTTCTGGCACGAACTGTAAGCCACCTGTGTGGCGAGGCAGACGAGGTCCTGGCAGGAGGGCAGCTTGCGCGACAGCTTCTGGCACGAACTGTAAGCTACCTGTGTGGCGAGGCAGACGAGGTCCTGGCAGGAGGGCAGCTTGCGCAACAGCTTCTGGCACGAACTGTAAGCTACCTGTGTGGCGAGGCAGACGAGGTCCTGGCAGGAGGGCAGCTTGCGCGACAGCTTCTGGCACGAACTGTAAGCTACCTGTGTGGCGAGGCAGACGAGGTCCTGGCAGGAGGGCAGCTTGCGCGACAGCTTCTGGCACGAACTGTAAGCTACCTGTATGGCGAGGCAGACGAGGCCCTGGCAGGAGGGCAGCTTGCGCGACAGCTTCTGGCACGAACTGTAAGCTACCTGTGTGGCGAGGCAGACGAGGTCCTGGCAGGAGGGCAGCTTGCGCGACAGCTTCTGGCACGAACTGTAAGCTACCTGTGTGGCGAGGCAGACGAGGTCCTGGCAGGAGGGCAGCTTGCGCGACAGCTTCTGGCACGAACTGTAAGCTACCTGTGTGGCGAGGCAGACGAGGTCCTGGCAGGAGGGCAGCTTGCGCGACAGCTTCTGGCACGAACTGTAAGCTACCTGTGTGGCGAGGCAGACGAGGTCCTGGCAGGAGGGCAGCTTGCGCGACAGCTTCTGGCGGAAGGTCTCGGCGCTGAACACGTGGATGTAGCCGTTCAGCGTCAGCGCCGCGATCTCGCGCCACCGGTTGTTGAACGTCAGCGCGCGCACCTTCTGGCCTGTGCGATATTGGACCTTAAGTACGACGTATTTATGTTGTTTTTTAAACATGTTGCCTAGATGTGGGAGACGTTACACCCATAGATCGAATTATCAATGTTAAAATTAGGATTTTACAACGTGTCCCCTCAAGCGAGGAGGGGAGAGACGGGCTGAAGGTATGTAGTGTGTGGGACTCCCAGGAGCCTCTGAATCAGGAGACCCTTTCCTGCAACAAATATGATAGTACTTGCTAAGCTACCTGGTACCCCAAATGGCCTGAGTGAAGGTGTTATGGGATTTAGCATAGTCTTAACATCCACGATACACGCGGCATTCGGCTTGCACTACATACATAGCGCACACGACAAGCCTCTGGCATAGCATAAGTACAAGCTTAGTTTGTAACTAGGGAATTGGTGTGTGAGTGTGAAGAGTTTATATATTTTATGTAAGACTAGCTGTGCCAGCGGTGTCACCCGCGTTTATGGTTAATATTATAAAGACTATTTTCGTCATACATGATTTCTATGTAACTTTAACCATTAAGGCTGCACACGCGACGGAAGCTTAAAAAATGGAGTAACTTCTCCCGTTTTCCCAACATTTCCCTTCACTACTCTGCTCCTATTGATTGTAGCGTGATGAAGAGTATACTATAACCTGGCCAGGAGTATGAAGAATAATTGTACCAAGTTTCGTTAAAATCCGTCGAGTAGTTTTTGTTTTTATAAGGAACATACAGACAGACAGACAGACAAAAATTTTACTGATTGCATTTTTGGCATCAGTATCGATCACTAATCATCCCCTGATAGTTATTTTGAAAATATATTTCATGTACAGAATTGACCTCTCTACAGATTTATTATAAGTATAGATTGAATGTAATGTAGTGTGTGTGTGTAATAACTAAACAAAGTAGTTTAGTCGGCGCGACCTGCGCGGCACTCCTTGAGCGCGAGCGGCTGCACGTAGTCGTGTCTGGGCTGCGCGGCGCGGCGCGGCTCGGGCGCGCGCCACAGCGCCAGCTTGGAGTCGCGCGACCCCGTCACCAGGAACTCGTCGTCCAGCCAGCACATGTCCAGGATCTGCACGCACGTACACAATACTAAATATCTCTTTGACTACGCTCCGGAATGAGTCGTAAGGTATGTGATTGTGTAGGCGACAAGCTAGCCACTTGTCACTACTTTTTTACAATTTTCCATCTAACCCAGTCCAGTTTTGTTTTTGGCTGAATGTGGTTAAAAGGGCATGCTGCCCCTTTAACTCTGCCTTCCCCTTCGGGGATTATGGGCGTGATGTTATGTGTGTGCGAGTCGTGAAGCCTATTATTTAAGAGGCGGCGAGGGCGTCACATTTTGATATTAAAGATCAGAACCGAGACGCCTCCTCGTTATTACCAGATGGTTATAACGATGAAACGATTGATGTTTGCGAATCTTCATTAAATAAGATCATGCATTGACCACGCCAATCCCCACAAAACAAATGGAATGCTTGACATATTGATTGGTTTGTCTATATAGACAAACTTTTTACTTGCCCCCGTGAATCATCACGCCCGTAATCCCCGAAGGGGTAGACAGAGTCAGGAGCAGCTATCGCCTTTAACTACATTCAGCCAATAATAAAACTGGGCTGGGTTAGGTGGAAAATTGTGAAAAAGTAGTGACAAGTGTCTAGCTCGTCGCCTACACAATCACAGACCCAAAAACCGATATACCATTAGTCGCCTTTTACGACAGACTAGGAACACAGTTGTCGCATTCTTTTAAGTCCGAGGCTTCATCTAAGTTCATCTTCTAAACAATATATTTAGTATCTAATGAGATACGCAATTTTTGTATAACGCGACTACCGTTCAAAGTTTTTAGATAAAGAGCGAGACAAATTGGATCACGATTGGACTTTAATGTCTTTTAATGGATTGTTTGTTAATGTCTTCATTATATTTTGCCTCACCGTAGAGCTAGTGGTTTTATTACTAATTTAAGAGGGAGAAGGGTTATATATAGCTTACCCAGTCTTTATGCGCCTCCCCCACGCAGACGGGGTCGAGTGTGGGCAGACTGTAGATGGCCAGCTCGCACGAGTTGCGCGCGCCCGTCGCCAGTAACGTTCTGAAATAGACACAGGGTTAGATTGGTGAGTTTGTAAATATTTGTAGGAACATTTATGGTAGTAGGTACTGGCTCAGACCTAAGTTGTGGAAGAAAATTTATCAACTTTCCAAGTCTGGAGTTGTCGCGATTGGTACTTCGAGCCGGATAAAGATGCCTCACGAGTTGCAAAGTAGTGACTGGAGTAATGCGGGAAAAAACGCCCAGGCGGTCGACTACTCACTTTCACCCTCCTCCATCCACGAAGTACGTAGGAGGAGCATATAGCTCCGTCGCCTCCTTCCCAACATGATATCCTCAGTGTTAGGTACCACATTAGGCAGAAAAAAGTATGGTATTCGTGGTCTCCTGTTCCTACTCCCTTGGAATGAGTGTGATGATCCTCAGTATTAGTTACCTGGAGGGGTTAATCTGCAGCGCGTGTATCCCGGTCTGGTGGTCGGGGCCGGCCCAGGGCGCGCGCGGCCGCAGCGTCGGGATCGCGTCCAGCGACCGCGTGCGCACGTCGTACACCATCAGCTGTGCAACGCAACATCCCATATATGAGCGCTAATAAGTCCTCGAAAGAGTTATAACACAAGACTTTATTAGAAAGAAGATTCTTGTAAGTTTTTAACGCTTCAAGTCTAGTCTAGTTCGAATTTAGTTTGATCATTTTTAACAAGGTTTAGTATATGCAAAAAAAAAACAAACAGCTAATTAACTTTTGTTTCGAAAGTAAAAAAAAAAAATTGCTTTCCATTCTAAAGATTTTGATTTAATAAAAGTTCCATAAAACCTTTTATCAAATCCTTTAAATTAGTTAATAGTTAATTAGAAGGTAAATGGTTTCACAAGGGTTTAAAAATTACCCTATAAATTTCGCGAGTCTAATTTTTATATGAAGCGACTGCTATCGTTGCGACAGGGAGCAAAAAAAAGTCACCGTCACAGTTAGTCACGTGGTTAAAGGATGACCACCAGGGGGTGCAGTTCAAAAAGCCGATATCTATACGAGGTTCCGTTCTTAGCGGTTACTTAATAAGTAAACCCACCTTATTACACTTAGTGCCGAAGACGACCTGCCTGTCGGAGAGCCACTGCGAGCAGAACACCTTGTTCATGTTGCCCAGGTTGACGGGCGTCTCGCGGAACATGTCGTGCGTGAGCATGTGCCGCGTCGCGTACGACGGGTCCACCGAGCGCGGCTGCGGGGCATCATCATACATGGAAATAAGGATCAAAGATGACAGACTCGACCCCTGCCTACAAGCCACTGGGCAGAACTCCAAAACTTTGATGAACACTCCAAAACTAACTGACGGACTAAATAGAAATATAGTTTATTAATGCAGTCATCATCCCTATTATCAATTATTGTGATTTAATGATTTAATCACTTTGCTAATGTGTCAATTATGGGTATTTGACACAATAGCAATGTGTGTTTGTTAGATAAAATCTAAAATGTTTATGAATTTTCCTTTTTTTTTAAATGTCTGATATACACATACATACATACATAACATCACGCCCATAATCCCCGAAGGGGTAGGCAGAGTCAAAGGGGCAGCATGCCTCTTCAACCACATTCAGTCAAAAACAAAGTCGGGCTGGGTTAGATGGAAAATTGTGAAAAAGCAGTCATAAGCGGCTAACCTGTCGCCTGCATAATCACACACCCAAAACCCGATATACCATTAGTCGCCTTTTACGACATGCTAGGCAAGAACACAGCATTTTATTTTTAAGTCCCAGACCAACATTCCCATGTTGGTCTGGGACTTGTCCACTGTCCCAGTGGGCTGGGTTGGATGGAAAGCTGTGAAAAAGGAGTGACAAGTGGCTAGCTCGTCGCCTACTTAATCACATACCCAAAAGCCCGTAAACCATTAGTCGCCTTTTACGACATGCTAGGCAAGAACCACAGTTGGCATTTTATTTTTAAGTCCAAGACCAACATGGGACAGTGGGCTGGGTTGGATGGAAAGCTGTGAAAAAGGAGTGACAAGTGGCTAGCTCGTCGCCTACTTAATCACATACCCAAAAGCCCGTAAACCATTAGTCGCCTTTTACGACATGCTAGGCAAGAACCACAGTTGGTACATTCTTTTTTTTTTTGTCCCAGATTAACATGGGCCAAGTCCCAGACCAACATGGGACCAAATTTCTGATATATTTTTTAAAATAAGTTGTCATAAAGATTTTTTTTTATATCAGTAAGCTAACTTGAATTGCTATATTTCTAGAATAGCTCCACAAGTTTGCTTAACTACATAGAATGCCATTCTATATACCTGAAGTAACATTTATAGGAGTAATTAAAACTGTTAATTGTCTTCTATTCATCATGATACTACATTCTCATTATGCAAGTCAGTGCAATCTTGCGTAGAATTTTATCAGATATCTGTGTCAAATTGAGGGCATTGGAAGAGTCATCTAGTTAAGATATACTGAGCAACATTGTAGCGGCGACCTTGGCTATTTATCTCACGCTAAAAGCAGCATACTCGTAATTGTATCAGCGAATGTGTTTACAATGACGTGTAAACAAATAAATGATAGATTTAATTGTTACATACTATCTACATAAACAATAGAAAATGTCTGATGATAAAAGATGAAAGAAAGAAAGATGATAAAACATTTTATATAATTATATATACCTCACTATTACTATTTAACTATTTTTTATAAACACATGCCAAAACTGATTAAATTCAAAAAAGGACTACCATTTTTAAAGAAAAAGTATATTTTCAATATTTAAAATGAAAAAAAAATTAAAATGTGTATTTAAAAAACGGGATTGTTTTTTGTCGTTTTTATTATGTGAACATCTTTATCTTACATATATTATAAACGCGAAAGTTTGTATGGATGGATGGATGGATTTTGGTTAGTATTTCACGCAAAAAGCACTGCATGGATTTTAATAAAACTTTATAATAGTATAGCGTATACATTAGAATAACACATAAGCTATGTTTCATCGAAGTACTACGCGAGCAACGTCGCGGGCAGAATCTAGTATATGAATAAATAGTCAGTATATTTCTTCCTTCAAAATATTATGAACAAAAAAGGGTCTATTTACCTCTGGTGCAAGTATTTCTCTAGACCGAACATAGTCAACAAAGTTGTATGACGTGCACAATGTCCGATGCTGCTGAGCCGGCGTCTCTTCTTCACTATCACTGTCCGAGTAGCACACAAAGTCCTCAGGCTTATCAGGTTTTCTCTGTTGTTCTAATCTGTAAAGCAATTAAACGAAAAGTCAATAAACAGGCAAAGGGAATGCTCAAGCGTTAACATTGGATATTAATTAAATACAAATTTGGGTTGGAAATTGAACTAGCTGAATGTCTGCAGTATATGGATGTTTATTCTAATAGATCTAACGGCATATTTGCTATATAGGATTATTTTGGCATGATGACAGATTTAATAAATACATATAAGTACATACATCCATACATTTCATGTTGTAAGTATGTCTAAGTATTCCCCCCCAGAGAAAAAAGTGGAAAGAGTATATGGTTGGTCTTTCCTAAAGATTATCATACTATCATAAAAGAATGTAATCTATACTTATAATAAATCTGTAGAGAGGTCAATTCTGTACATGAAATATATTTTCAAAATAACTATCAGGGGGTGTTTAGTGATCGATACTGATGCCAAAAATGCAATCAGTAAAATTTTTGTCTGTCTGTCTGTATGTTCTTTATAGAAAGAAAAACTACTCGACGGATTTTAACGAAACTTGGTACAATTATTCTTCATACTCCTGGGCAGGTTATAGTGTACTTTTCATCACGCTACAATCAATAGGAGCAGAGTAGTGAAGGGAAATGTTGGAAAAACGGGAGAAGTTACACCATTTTTAAGCTTCCGTCGGGTGTGCAGCCTTAAAGTTACATAGAAATCATGTATGACGGAAATAGTCTTTATAATATTAACCATTAACGCGGGTGACACCGCTGGCACAGCGAGTCCCAAATATAAGTATAATGCTTTGTCTCGCTATTTACCATAATTAAATAAAGAATGAAAGTATTCAAGATCTAAGAATAATGTATATTTTCACAGAATGATCTTAACATTTTTAACCTTAGAAAACATCATAAAAAAAAATACTGCATAAAGCCTAGAAACAAGGCATTGGCCTTAGTTTTGAAGATAAGGTTATCACTAAAAGATTAGCATAGTTATCTTTTATTTAATTTTTTTTTTTACTATGACAATGTATAATGAAATTAAAGACCAAGGAAATCAGTCTAGAATGCAAGTTAAAATAGTAGTATGAAATTTTCAAAGAAATACCCATAGAAAATATTACAAAACCACATAAATAAAAAAAACAGTCAAGTGCAAGTCGGACCCGGACATGAAGGATTCCGTACCATTATCCATACAGCATTATACACTATGTTTTTACCTTATAATGGTTAAAAAATCATGTTTGGGGTATGGCAGCCCCCTTAATTTATTTAATATTAATTCAATTATTTATTTTTTAAATGAATACAGACCTCAATATTCTGTGAATATTTGAAGCGTCTACCTGTTGCCTTTAGAGGCACATGTACGTGAACATGCTAATGGAATAACAAAGGCTTTTGTATTTATTATTTATTTAATTTTAATTTTACCTGTTGCAATAAACGGCAAAATGACATGTTTGTTTTATGTGAGCTCTACTGAAATATTTATTTTATTCTCTTTTTAATATTCATTGTTATAGCGGCAACAGAAATACATTAATGAAACTTTAACTGCTTAGTTATCATAGTTCATGCGATGCAGCCTGGTGACAGGCAGACAGACTGACATTAGCCTTAGTAATTGCCGTTTTTACCCTTTAGGTACCAAACCTTAAAAAACTAGCAAAGTATACATAATTAAGTTGAATTCATAATAAGTATAATTAAAACATCGTCAGATAAAAGTTTATGTTCAAGATAAGATAACTAATTACATTTATAAACAACACAAATATTTAATTGTTAATTTTATATATCATTACAATAATGCTTCATATGCCTATTGTGTGTAAATTTGAAACTTGTTTTCTCATTCAAATAAAATTTGGATATTTAAGTAACACAAATATATGTATGTGAAAATATGAAGCTAATTGTAGACAATAAATCAAAATGAAACAACACAGTTCTAATTGTTTAAATTATACCCCTAACTATTATTTAGAATAACATAATGTCATTTATTTATTTTAGACACTGGAATTAACAAATTTGATGATTTACAATGTGTTAAACATATACTTCATACAATATAATTTGTCACAGTCTTTTGAAAGTTTCATTAAATTTCAAGATAACAAGATGCTATCTGCAATAGCCTTGCCATCCGATGAGCTCAACTAATATTATGTTAACTGTTAACTTTTAACTGTGTAGCAGACTTTAATAAATAATCAAGTATTAGGTAAGTAATGGAATATGCATGGTTTATTTTTTTTAAAGTATTAGTCACAACCAACTCCAATTTAATTCAAATTTATAGTGCAACTCATGCATAAACAATGCAATAGGAACTATTATTGCTTTTGGTAGTATCTGAAATATGGCTGCATTATCAAAACATTATGTGGCAATAGGTTTCTGCTTATTAAAGTAAAAATTTTAAGTGACCTACTTACTGCTTTAGGAGTATTAAACAATTAAAAACTAGTTTTATACAAATATCATGAGACAATTTAGATGTTATCAAGTTTTGAACTAGTTAGGTAGGTATATATATTTATCAAAACATCAATATGTGAATTCTTTTTGGATCTTTTTTTATACTTGTTTAGAGCGGTTTTACGCACACATTCGCGTTTAAAACGCGTTTACTTACTTAAATATATTTTTTTATGACACCACTGAACTCCAATGAAATGAGGACACAAAGGGCTTTGTGTTGTTCAGAGTTTTTCTTGCAGAAAACTAGAACAATTGCAATAATACTGGTTGCGTACGTACGTACTGAGTTGAAAAAATAACACGATAATTGGATTACTTTATTTCATACGCACCTCAATGCTCTGGCTTTTGCACGTCTTTCTTTCAATCTGCTAGGTACATAACATGAGGGATATCTGCCCTCAATGGCGCGTCTCACAGTCTGCGCCATTTTAAGCAGGATTCAGGTCTAGGAACGAGAATAATCACCCAGTAACACACGGTCAACTAGTCACTTTCGTTTTGTCCTGTTGTAAGTAGCTCCATATAGAGACGACATCTTTCATTACAATGGTGTTGTACGAACGAATGTACGCCTTCCTAGGCCACCTCATTAACTATTTGCACATTATTATCACTTTAGAATGTTAGAATTCGGTCCCTGTTGTGGTTTATTTTCGCTAAAACAAAGTTAAATTCGGAATTTACTTGAAAATACTATGCTGCTGACGGAAAGCTGGCTGTCATCAATGTTGCCATATTAAAAATATTTTTGACTGACGCACAATTATTGGGCAAACCGGTATTTTCCGAAAAAATCAATGATTAAAATTAAATCACTTAAAAATATTCCAAGTTATAAATGTATTTTGTCTATAGTTATGACTCTTTCCGTATATTCTCTATATTCATGAAAATAGATAAGAACCGTAGAGCTTGTATGAAAAGATTCATGAATGTTAAAGAGGCGAGTGAGGAGTTTAAAGATCGTGCCTTAAGGCGTTCAGTTTTCTCTGCCTACCCCTAGTTCCCTACTAGGGAAGTGGCGGGAAGTTTAGTCAGTTAGTTAGTTAAGCTATTTTCTGCTTCCCTAAGCAAGACTGAACTTTAAGTACAGCTTATGTAAAGCGAATGTTAATTAGGCGCGCCTATGTACTTGATTTTTTTTATTTATTATTCATCAAAAAATATGGTAGGTAGTAGTAACGTAATTAATTCAATTTCGTTAATAAATCGTTATGTATATAATATTTTGTTATTGCCAAACATGTCGGTAATACAACAACAGTTCTAGAGTTCACATTGAGATGGCGCTTATGATATCATTTTGGCGTATGTACATATAGCATTAAAATAAATTATCAGTTAAAAACGTAAAATAGCTACATAGTAAGTGTCTGGTTATCCACTGGCACTGACACTTTCAATTTCTAACAACTTAGTGACTAAATTTGTAACTAAATTAATTAAATTAATTTAGTAACTAAATTACGTAACTTCACTAAGTATGTCAGTCAGGGTTATGTATCAAGATTAATATCTCCTAGTTTTGTACAAATGGCTCTTTAGTTAGAGGGAAAGTTTGCTCTTATTTGTTGTTTATAAGCCATTACAATAAAATGGCGACATTCTATCTCCTTGAACCTCCAAAAGGATACCCAAAGGCAAATGCTGTCAGAATGCTTCTTTTTATTTTCTTTGACGGCATTCAAACGGCCATCCGTAGAACTGTCTGAATTATTTCACAAATTCCCTAGCTTAACGGTAAGGAAGTTTCTCCATAGGATTATTACTATAAACCAGCGGTTCTCAAACTTTTTTGGCTACTGAACCCGTTTGGGTAGCGGAGTAATTGATGGGACCCTAGAATAATCAAACAATGATTTATTTGTAATTCGGGGCGCGGTTTGATTCTCGATTTGATTTTTCTCAAGGAGCCTTTTTTAGAATTTTATTAATTACTAGCTTTTGCCCGTGGCTCCGCCTGCGGGGCGGCTTAATTTTGTGATGATCAATACCTATTTACGTGGACTCTCAAAAAGCTTCGCGAAGTCCTAGGGCTCTGCGGATCACACTTTGAGTACCTAGACTGCTGCTATAAACTAATGGTAAGTAGGTACTTATTGTACTACCTCACAAAATAAGGGTCTTCTTTGCTTGACAGTAGGTAGGTACCTAAGCACTGGCAGCATGCTCAGTCCTCCGCTCTTGTGGTGCCTCATACCAGCACCTAAGTCGAAAGTCGGCCAAGGGGTACTGTGTGTTAGAGCCTTAAGTTATCACATAACAAGCGTGGGTATTCAAGGGAGTTGGCTTATTCCCAAATTGCCTTTATTTAGTGCGACGTCCAGCGGCCTTGACCTCACCCATAATATGACATAAAATCTCTTGTTTATTACTATTGCTTTTGAACCAATTTTAAACTCGTTAAAGTACTGGGTAAATGCATTTTAGCGCTGAATACTTACGGCATTTATTTGCAATGAAAACTGACCAACGTGTAAATAGTTAAATTTACCTAATGTTTTCTTGAATACAATTAATAAGTAAATAGGTACATACAAAGTAAAATAATGAAGGTATAAGTAAATAGATTAGAATAATAATTACTTAGGTAATTACACAGGTACACCTACAAATTTTTCTTTCTAAAATAGACGAATTTGTTATTATGATACAATATTTAATACAAATGGTTGGGTATTAAATTTGAATTAAATGTTAAAGAAGCAAATGAGGTGTGTAAGAAGGACCGTGCCAATTGCTCTCTCCCTACCCCGCTAAAGAAGGGGTGTGAAGTTTAGTTAGTTAGTTAAATTGGCAAATTATTGTACCTACCTATCTGGAGTAATAAATTAGCATTTACCAATAATTTACGTTTAAGGTGTTAACCATTACGTTGGGTGATAAGATCTTACGTCACAATTACGCCGCCAATTATACCTGGATATTTGACGTAAAAAAACTTAATTGGATTAAGGTACATAATGACTCTATATTTTATCTACTAGGTTTTGCCTGCCATTGCGCCTGCGTGAAATTCAGTCTATTCCAATAACTGTATCATGTGTCCTGTGGGCAGGGTTGCCACCTTTAGGGAAATAAAAATCGGGACGATTGGGCATCCATCAGAGACGTTCGGAGTTTGGTCCAATCAAAATATGACCCATGTGAGACAGTCTAAGGAAAATGAAACTTTATTTTGTGTTTTTATTTGTTTTTATTTTATTTTATTTATTTTTCCATACGTATTTCTTGTTGTTACGAGCCGCTTTTAATAATTCTACTTACATCATTTTTGTATTTATTTATGAAGTCTGAACAAGACATGTGTATGTTCAAAGAAATTAGCAATTCTGTTTTTATCAAATCTACCGAGCAACGATTTCTGACATTAGACCATTTCATGGTCATTAGTGAAAATACGCGCTCAATATACGCATTTGAAGGAGGTATGTACATGCGGCGCGCGGTAGATGACGCGATGGCGCGTGACTGGGTTGAGTACCCGTGAATGAATTGATAGAGCCTATCGCATATTGTCAAAAATCGGGACAAAATCGATAGGCCGTCGGGACGCGGGACAATGTCTTCGAAATCGGGACTGTCCCGGCAAAATCGGGACGGGTGGCAACTCTGCCTGTGGGATTCTAATTATTTTTGAGATTAAAAGAAGCCCATGTTCTTAATCGGCGTTTACGTAAGAATGAATAGGTAGATGATAGTCAAAAAAGTCGTGTTGAAACACACAGGAGATTATCTAATACTGAAAGGTGGTCGTCGCTCCTCTAAAATTAAAATCGGTTACGCGAGCCACGTCGAGTCTAATGAAAGGCCTGACTGACAGACTACCACCGCCAACCCACGAATTATTCGAGACAAAAGACTGTATGCAAAGTAATAGGGAACGTGGGCAGTGGCGTAGCGTAGACTGATCTTTTGCCCGCCAATTTTTCATCGCCGTAAATCGCGGCAAATACTAAATTGGAGCTGGAGTCGATTTGCCTACGCCTAGATAAGTTTACTGTGCCGACTTTTATTTTAATTTTAAACATACGACTTCCACCATCATCTTCCTAGCGTTATGTCCCGTGCTTAGGCGGGGTCCGCTTAGACCATGATCCAGGATTTAGCGAGTCTGGTAATTACATTGAAGCGACCGCCGATCTGACCTTCGTAACCCTAAGATAGGGAAACCAGACCATTTATGGATCATGGTTACAAATCCAGTGCCCAGGTTTTAACCCGCACTCCTCGGTTAAGAGGCGCGTGTCCTTACTATTAGGCTACCACCGCTCAAACATACGACTTCCACTATGTTTAGCCAAATGATTGCCATTTGAGCCAAATAATGATATTGGTTATTTCGTCAGTTTAATGCTAGAACCTCAGCTAAAACGCTACTGACAAATAGAAATACCAAAATATCAAATTTACGTGGGTACGATTTGGTCTTCATAATATTACACGATTTAAATACAACTCTAAATTGCACTCTAGCTAATTCAGACTGGAACTGATGCGATAAACGCATCCCTCAGGGAGTATTACTAAAATACTTTAATATTAAACTTACTGCATAAATAAGAGTTCCATTCCATTCGGTATATGGGCCATTATATAACTGCAACCTACAACTGCAACGAATATTCACTATCCATAACCCATTGTTTATCGAGCATCCGTGACTTCATTATGCAGTTCAAGTATACTTATGGTTATTATTGAAATGGCTCATTCGACTCGTTATTCGCATTCGTCGAGAGTTCGAGGCGAATAATAATTTCGCTAACCGCATAGCGCGTGTCAACGGCCTCTGACTGCAGTCGTGGCAATGAACCTTGCCGGTTTACATTTAAGCGTTTTTAGGATTCCGCCTGGAAACTTTGCAGTTTCTACTAGCCAAATCTGCAATGCCCCGAAGGAAGGCAACTCTCTTGTAGAAAACCTTTTTTGTAACCATTTGTTCTGCCTGGTTTGATGAAAAGCTGTTAATAATGATGTAAGAGCGTGAGGTTCAAGGCGCAAAAACTTACATATATACATAAATAACATCACGCCCATAATCCCCGAAGGGGTAGGTATCCGTTCACCTAGTATCTATAGCATAAGATAAGCTTATAAGCTTATGGCACATCGGGTTTTGGGTATGAGATTGTGTAGGCGACAAACTAGCAACTTGTCACTACTTTTTCACAATTTTCCATCTAACCCAGCCCAGTTTAATTTTTGGCTGAATGTGATTAAAGAGGCCAGCTGTCCCTTTGCCTACCCCTTCGGGAATTATGGGCGTGATGTTATGTTATGTTATGTTAAATCTGACGGAATCCCCCCGCCGACAGCCCTTCTTTATCCTTCCATATTTTCATTATATAAAAGGAAACCTGCACTCCTCGCGCACACCACTTACAGCGCTTTATGGTCCCTACTGCAGCACTGCAGTGCTCCACATTCAAGGATTTTTAAATCGGCAATGTCATCACTAATTTAGTAGTTGGCCGATGCTGGGATTATAGATGCAAAATGGCTGGCTGTGTTGCTTAACTAAATTGGAATTAAATTGAATTGGTTGTATAATGTCTACTTATTGCTCGGGCTATGGTTGCTAATTTCAATTTGAATTTATTAACAATAGCATTAAAAACAAAATGGCGGTTACATGGTCTGGCTTATAATATTAATAACAATTAGTTTTATTTTTAAAACTACTTTTCAAGCGACTTCAAAAAACGGAGGTGGTTCTCAATTCGACCATATATATTTTTTTATTCGGAATTTGTCAAGTTTTGTCCAGTTACGAGTAATAAACTGATTGACAGGCTTATTTTTCTATTACTTGGGAAGTGAATTTGATAAGTGGAAGGGTAGGTACCTAGTATTTGTCTAGTGGGCACGAAACCTATCTATGACTATGATTTCGTCCAGCTAACTTTGACTTAGATACATACGGACTTAGATACCAAATTTATTATTTGACGTTATATTGGCGCTTAAGTTACTAGGAGCTTAAATAATGTTTTCTAGTAAACTTTATATAACACTCGATTAAATAGTAGTGACTGCATTTGGTTGGTATGATTGCCGCTGGCACGCGAACCTCCGTTCTCGGAAATGACTTAGCCAGGAATAAAATGAGTTTCAGTATTGATAAAAGTTTATTTAAAACTTGTGTTGTTGAGTTCATGGTAAAGTTGATGGACCTTAATAAGTTGCAATGTGTTATGTAGGCTTGGTTTCAGGCTCCCCCCCCCGCCTGGGTTCTCGGTTTGTTGTACCGGGAGGCCTGGACCTGGACCATCCAGGGCTGAAGCCAAGAGGAAACCAGAGATGGGCCGCGACTGCTCGAGTTGGGACGAGTCAGTTGCGGCACGCGGCTGCGGCTCTGTCTGCGGTCGGACGAGGATTAGCGAGGAAGAGGAGGTGAGTATTTCGTTCCTCGCCTCCCTGTCCTCCGCAACCCGGTAGGGGCGCACTGAGGATGGATTGCGGTGAGTCGCGGGGGAATCTCTCCCTTATGGGCGGCCAGGTGGAAGGTGCCGTACAATTTGGATCGTGGTTACACATCCATAGTTGTTGGAATGTGAAGGTTTCATCACGATGTTTTTTCTCACCGTCGAGCTAGTGGTATAAATACGTACAGATATAATAAATATATAAATCGTCAGAACATAATAAATATAAGCCGAATCTGGAGGTAAGTGCCCGGGTTTGAACCAGCATCCGTCGGTTAAGAGGCGCGTGTCCTACCTATCATACCATTGAGCTACTACCGCTCTAAAAAAAAAAGAAATTCTTCTTCATTATTCTCATTCAAAATGCTGATATCACAGTTTCTTCATACATAAGTACAATGTCAATATTTCAAATTATTCAGATATTACTGGGTATTGACCAAGTAGCTGGTTTTTGTAGCACAAAAAAACTTAAATATCAATAAGGCGAACAAAGAAGGTTCCTCGTCCATACTCCATAGACAAAGAGGTCAAGTCTATACCCTCAGGGGTTAAAAATAGTGTAGCATTGACGAATAGGTGTCACCGCAGACCTCAGGCTACGTCACAGCGCGCCAGACATGCGCAATGGAGACATTCAATAAAGTTAGTTTTTCTATCAGCTTGCGGTCCGCCATGGTTTCACGGGAGGTGAGATTCGGTTGGGTAATTCGGAGTACCTAAGTATTTAGTTACCGGTTATTTCAAGGTAGAATGGTTAATTTGAAGCTATAATACATTCGTATTGTCTATTATGAATTGTGAAAAATAACAGGTACATTCTTTCAAGAGGTACAAACAAATTTAATAAGTATAATTCTTTGTTACGTTTTGGAATGAAGAACATGTTGAGAAATACGTATGATGAAAGACTTTGTATAAGTATAATAAATGACAGTATATAATAGATAGGACCATTATTTAAGAAATTTAACGTCAAAAAAAAAAATTACTGGGTTTGGAATAGCAAGATAGATAGATAGGTACCTAACGTTACTTAGATTTTAAATCATAATTAAGTTTCTTATAAATTATGAACTACCGATAAAATTAATTTACCCTAAAAAGCCCGGAAAGTTTTTATTAATTCCCAAAGTTTAGGAGGTTCGCACGCCATCTTCTCCTTTATTGAAAATTAGTTTTGAAATATTTGTTTTTACATCAAATAGGTACAACGTACTTCTTGGTATCTAAGTTATTTTCTATTATTAAAGTTATAAATAACTAGTCTGCGTGGGATTCCATTCGTTATAGAGATGTTGTCGTATGTCTCGTGATTTTCTCTAGAAAAGTATACCTACCTAACTATCTTGGGGTACATAGGTCGGATATCTTATTTAGGATTCCTTTGCGAGTTCAGAGCGAATTTCATTACAATTAGTTAAGTTCTTGAGGCATGAACAGTGGCGGATTTACAATATTGGCCGCCCTAGGCCTTAGGCCATAATTCTCAGAACTAAAGAGTCATCACTTGATTTTTATCACGATTGGCCGCCTCTAATATCTGGTCGCCCTAGGCCCGGGCCTACTGGGCCTTAGGGTAAATCCGCCACTGGGCATGAAACGTAACAGACTCAATCACTTTCACATCTATCTATATATATAAAAGAAAGTCGTGTTAGTAACACTATTTATAACTCAAGAACGGCTGTACCGATTTAGCTGAAAATTGGTGGGGAGATAGCTTAGAACCAGGATATCTAACATAGGATACTTTTTATCCCTATATCATTTCTTAATTTTTTTTTCCTAATAAAAAAATTAACTTAATAACGTATAAAATCTGCTTATTTTTTATTGCTTTTAAGGCGGAACAGAGTTCGCTGGGTCAGCTAGTGTATTATTAGATATTAGTAAATATGATTTGTTGCTTTTGAAATTTTATAGGTACTTAATGGAGTAGGTACTATACAGTAAAAGTCAAAGTCAAAATCAAAATGAAAGTCATACAATGGACATTAGGTATGGATATTTGAATGTCCCGGTTTCATCACGATGTTTTCCCTCACTCAGCTATATACTGATTGGCCCGTTGGTCGAGTGGTCAGAGACCCTGGCCTCGAAACCCAGGGTCGCGGGTTCGAATCCCGCTAGGGGCAAATGTTTCGTGTGATGAACATAGACATTTGTACTCGGGTCATGGATATTTATAAGCGTAGGTATATAAGTATGTCTATCCGTTCACCTAGTATCCGTAGCACAAGCATAAGCTTAGTTTGGAACTAGGTATTTGGTGTGTCAGTCTGCAGAATTTATTATTTAAATAATAATAAATTCTGCATCTAATATTATAAAAAAATGTATATGTACTTAAGTACTTACATTTTTGTTTGTACTGGATAAACTCAAAAATCCCTAAGCGTATTTGAAAATAATATTTTGTAAGCAATTCTACAATAACTGTACTTAGTAACTAATAAAATTGAACAGTACCAACGTTTTTAAATCTGCAAACTGTAGTCTTGATCTATTAACTTATTTAAATTTCGTGTTAAAATGTTTATTCTACATTGCACCAGTGCTTAGCTGGGGTGGGCCCATATAATTTATAAATGTAAGTAAACTCCTAGGTATTTGAATATATTTTAGATTATAATTTATTGCCAATAATTGTGTGTTCCGGAAAACTTAACATTATAAAAGAGGCCAAAGCTGCCATTTAATTTAATTTCTCAAACACTCCCAACAGATGGCGCTAGGAGTACTTAGCTGAAACTACCTACTGCCACATCGCCCTGGGCTAATTCCCTGAATCCAATGAATATTTATTAATTGAGGATCCATTAGGGAACGGAAACAAAAATAGAACCGACGTGTGCCCTAAATTGGCTGAAATAAAACGTCTGATAAGATAAATGGGACCTGGCGCGGCTTTCTACTTTTGGGGGCGAAGTAAATGTCTAGGCAATAGTGTTTATTCGTTTTTAGGTTAGGTCGGCTGTGGTTTCTGTGATTTTTGTTTGTTTCGAGTTAGTTAACCTCTGAATGGTTTTTTTGGTGCTTAGTGTATGGCCGAAGGTCGATATTGATCAAAGTTAGAGCCAATCAATCTATTGTACTATATCTACTGAGCTAAAATTTTTATAATAAATAAATTCTCCGGACTGACACACCAATTCCCTAGTTCCAAACTAATCTATAAGCTTGTCCTATGGGTACTAAGTGAACGGATAGACATAGGTACTTAATCACAGTTATAAACATCCATGACTCGAGCACAAATGTCCATGTTCATCACACGAAACATTTGCCCCCTAGCGGGATTCGAACCCGCGACACTCGGTTTCGTGGCTATGGTCTCTGCCACGCGACCAACGGGCCTTTCAAATGTGTAATTACTTTATTTTGTTTATGAATGAAAGACTTTCGTGTTGGTCTAGGATTTACCTACATAAAATGAAATGCCAAAACTATGTTCCTTAACTAGCATGTCGTAAAAAGGGTCTAATGGTGTATCGGGTATTGGGGTTGTGACGGCGATTGTGGAAACACTAGGTTGGGTTAGATGGAAAATTGTGAAACAGTAGTGCCAAGCTGAGCTAGTTTTTCACAATTTACATTTAACCCATACCCAGAGTTATTTATGATTGAAAGATAGGCTTGCTGCTTTTTTGACTCTGTTTACCTCTTTTGGAATTGCGGGCGTAATTGTTCATATACATAAAAATACAAGGAACACTCTTAAACCTTTATACTGAGTTCTCCACGAGTGATTGTAGGTTTATCTTATGTTTCAAGTCAAGATAAAATCCAAGCTATGCAGATCGCAAGATTCCGGTAAAAGATTTCAATCCTTATGAATACCCACCCCGTTTGCCGTATGCCCAAAGGAGCTGGCACACACTGAATGCAGAAATCACCAACTGTTTTATCGTGCTATAAAACATAATGAAATTATGCAGATACTGTTTTTCAAGGAGATTATTGCTCCTTAAACCGAAACATTAGTACGCTAAATGTTTGAACGTCGAGAAAGGATAATATTCCAGAAGTTATGTCTAATTTCACTCCGCCCGAACCACGAGTAAAGGCACTCGCCTTTACTTACCTTACTTACCTGAATAATAAAAAAGTGGCGGTAATTATGATAATGTCTTCCCTTGACGCTCAAAATTGGCACCTGTACATAAAGTTTGTGATCACACTGTCCTGGCGAACGTATAAATAAGTGGAGTGTTCCACATTTCAAATTATGGCAAGGCACCAAAGCCCAGTAAAACAAAAAGGTTGAGTGTGACACGCTTGCCTCCGAACCGTTCATTGGCTGAGAGCCAGACGTTCTCGAAAAGTGTATAATTTTGCTGACTAGCCACGTAGGTTGGCCGTCTCTGCAGACTTTGCATTGGTCAAGTACTGTTTCGGTAAATATCGGTTTTTGTATGACTTTTGAAACTTTGTACGGAATAGGAATTGGAATTGCTATTGGCATGGACTTTTGCCATATTTTCAATTGCGTCATATTTGAAAGGTGATTGAGGTGTTATATAGCGTAGGATTATTTATATTGAGCTAAGATTTTAAACCGAGTACTTACTCGTAGAATAAGCAAAATCATACTACGGATTTTTTAAGTAATAATAAGTGATATATTATGTTTTTGTGTATAAGTATGCATACATCTCTTGCAAGGTAAATTTTTCTAACCTGAAACTTAAACCGGTGACGAAGTTTTCCCGATAAAGCCCGGTTTTTTTCTAAAACTCTTTTAAAAGAACCAGTGTCATGGGAATCCTAAAACGTAATTCCTTAAACTTCTCAACATCACAACGAGAACAAACAAATGTTTCCATTTACAAACAGAAGGACTAAAGACAAACCTACCCTGGGTTCAACAATAAATATGCATAAAAACGTGACCCTGCTTTTAGCATAATCACCTAAAAAGGTCAGTCGTTTTGTTCAAAAGTGACTGGAACATTATTTACACGCGGTCCATTTTTTTCAGGCGTGATGTAGAACGGATTGTTTAATCTTTACAATGTGGCTGTCTCTTTGTTTGATTGTTTCTTTCATAAAGCTGGTAGATTCCAGAACGTTTTTATATGACATATATACATATTAAATGATTTATACTTTTTTTAGTTCTTACTAATAATATGTTGGGTGGCCGTGCTCCGTTCAACGACAAAAAAATAAATTCACAATCAAACTCTCTTTATTTAAACATACATAGGTACATAACATTACGCCCATAATCCCCGAATGGGTAGGCAGACTCAAAGGGGCAGCAAGCCCCCTAAACTACATTCAGCCAAAAATAAAACTCTGGCTCGGCTCGGCTCTGTCAGATGGAAAATTGTGATAAAGTAGTGACAAGTGGCTAGCTTGTCGTCTATACAATCACATACCCAAAATCCGATATACCATTAGTTACCTTCTACGACATGCTAGGTAAGAACCACGGTTGGCACATTATTTTTAAGTCCCAGACTAACATGGGACAAAATATTAATTATTAAAATTAAAATTATTTATATAGGCTTCAAAAAAGCACTTATAAATAGTCAATATGAACAGAAAAGAAAATATTACCGATACAGTCTCTTGTCTATTGTTCATTGACCATCTTTTAGACGCGTCGCAGATTCGCCTCAAGACGACTAAGGGCAAATTAATTTCTAGATTTGTAGCCAAATTTTACTGAAACTAGGTCCAAGGCTTCGATCAGACTAATTTAGTATTATTAGACCTCGGGTTTAGTATATAAATATATTTTAGTATAATGCTATTTTTTCACCCTGTTGTTTGTAAACATCTGTGAAAAAAAAACAATTAGGTACATTTTTAAAAGTAAGTATCAAGTAGCCTACCCAGAAATTATTTTTCTCTAGTTGCTTTTCATCATCGTAAAACTTGCGCCGAGTTATTAGAACAAATCGTGATGGCTAATTCGACTGCGGATATCTATTCGCAATAGCAACTGCCTGTCCTGTCTGTCAGCACTGCGGCTCTTCCTGGCAAGCCGCCAAGGCATCTTCCAGGACAAACGGAAAACTTTATTTTTGTATCAGGATATTATGCAGTATCTATAACAAATATAGTACTTGAAGGCTTTCACTTGGGTAGTGTTACCAGGTATCCCGATTTGCACGGGATGTCCCGATTTTTAGGGGTCTGATGATGTTTCGGTTTATCCTCGATCTGTCCAAATGTCCCGTTTCCTTACTTACCTCGGTAGTAGGTATTTTGTACGATCATTTTGACAAGAAAAATTAATTGCCTGTGGTTTCTTTTTTGCTATGGTCCCTATCCCGAATTGAAAGCCAAAGTCACGATTACTATCATCCTTCATCCCGAAATTTTATCCACTGGATCTGACAACACATGCGCCTCATATGGGGAGTTCATTAAAGGTCTCTCTCTTTAATGTAATACCCTCTGAGGAGCAATAAGCCCTTTGAAACAGATTCAGCCCAAAATAGAATTTAATTAGGTTGTTAATTGGTTATTACAATTTTTTTTTATATTTTTTATAGTCCGTAAGTAAGATTATCAAAAAATATTGAATAGGTACGTATTTTTTGCTTTATCTAATACTTCGAAAACGTCAAAGATCTGAAATGAGGTGCTTCACTTCACTTGGACAGTAAAATTTTACAGTACTAGTGACGTCACGTGATACTTTAATGCGCTGTATCTTCATCATTTATGGTTTGCTGAATAAAAGAAAAAATACGTGAGCAATATTTTTTTGTAATCTCAATAATGGATTATATTTTTTTTGAGTAAACTAACCTATGGCCAAAATGTATTGAAATGCGGCTAACTCGTCGCCTACATATTCACAAACCGAACACCCAATACACCATTAGTCGCCTTTTATGACATGTTTAACCACGTATGGGACTGGGGTAATTGAGACAACAGTTGGTATAAGTCTCAGCTACCCCATCACGTCGGTTTACTGAATATAACCGCGAATGGGACTGGTGTGGAATGAGACGAAGGTTGGTAGATGTCTGTAGATGACTTGTAAATGTCTTGTAGATGACTTGTAGATAACTCTTTTATTTAACGTTGTATTACAGTTTATATATCACTTTATCTGTAAGTAAATGCTTGATCATGTTATATCTCGTACGTGCGATACGTGCTATATTTTACTACGTGCGGCAATGCGGCACAACATGCTAGGCAAAAATACAGTTGGTACATTGTTTTCGAGTTCCAGACCGACACGGGAATATACCCAGTTAATCTAGGATCATGGTCTAAGCGGACTCCCACCGAGGAACACGACATAACATAATCGTTATTGATTGTTAACTTTTTAAAAAATCTTCTTAGAATTATCATCTGATATTAATATGTTGCTGTAATAGCTCGAACCATAGATTTAGAATTTTTTGACTACGCCAAAGATACATAAAGCGTGGGAGCGAGAAATCCTGCTGAAATGCAAACCGCCCGAGAGAAAAAGAGACAGCGAATGAAGTACCTATATGTCAATGTTTTTGCGAGTAAGAGGCCATAGCGTCCCGGTCTATTCTACATCGCAGTGAAATTCGTGAATTTATGTATTAAACCTTGGATTATAATCGAGAATATTAAATGTGAAATTAAGGTGACTTGTTCTGTACGCGATTGTGTGGTTACACGACGGAATAATTCGAATAAATACACTTTTCACAGGTAAATACGATTTTATCATTAGATTTTTTCGAACCATATTTTGTCAAATTGTTGCTAGTAATCGGTTTAGAAAAATATGTTTACAATAGTATATTGATTGTAATTGATGTTTCTAAGTATACATTGTGATTATAAACAGAATTGGGGAAAATATTGTGTAAAATAGTAAATAGTTTGGTTACGCTAGTGCTTGACAAAGCGGTGACGTCACGAGTATCGATAAAAACTTCGTTTCTTAGCGACATCATGACATGAATACAATGTTATTTAGCCAAGTTATGTTGAAATATAATTATATTCATATTGGGAACTCATTATCTCCGTAAATTTGTTAGTTATGTAACTGATAATTTTTCTAGGTTTTCAAGCAACCCAGCATTGTGTAATTAGTGGATGCGGAGATATAGACAGACTAGATTGGACTCCCAATAAGAACTCCACTATCTGCAGCAAACATTTTGACGGAAAATGACAACAACAAAAACATTTTTGCACTACATATTATTTTTAAATAACTAAATGTCACCAAATTAAAAGTTGCTAATATATTATTTGTTTCATTTCATTCCATCAGTCAAAGCAAAAGTCATGTCTTTTTGTCTTATAGGTATAAATCATAGAACATATTTCTATTTTTTTCATTTTTTACACGCTGAATATACGAGGAATACATTTTACCATCTCATTGTTTATAGAACTGTTTAGAATGCGATTTCTTACCGTCTAATTCCGATTTACCTAATATAAACAACTCCTGATTTCATCAATGCCAAAAAATAATCAAAAGTTTAAAAAAGTGTTTTAAATACCTATACTATTAGTAGGTATACAACTGAATCAGTCGATAATGTAAAAGTGCGTCTTTGACAACACTATTTTTAACTCACACATAGACGTCAACCAACACATGTTTAAATTTATTTTGGTCATGTCTCCGAGCCGTCATTGTGTATCTTGTACATCCTAAATCTATGGCTCGAACTATGGTAAATTTTAAGATTTTCCAGTAAAACCTAAGATTTACCAACTCTTAACGGTAAAAGTCCGAACAGGGGTACAATTCGAACTTTTACCACCATTTACTTAGTAAATCTTAGGATTATTTACTTGGAAAATTTTACCTAACCAAACCTAACTAAGATTAGATTATATTATAGGTTAGGTTAGGTAAGATATTTCTTTAATCAGGTTAATAAACCTAACCTAACTAACCCATAATATAACCTAACCTAGAAATGTTTACATTTACCAACTCATGTCGGTAAATCCTAAGATTTACTAGTAAAACCTAAGATTGACCAATATACGGGCTTTTACAGTAACAGATATATTATGTACCTACTAGCTTCTGCCCGCGGCTTCGCTCGTGTGGTACATCGATGAAACATAGCCTATACCTATGTTATTCGGGTGTATGAGCTATATTATTCTAAAGTTTCATTAAAATCCATTCAGTAGTTTTTTTGTGAAAGAGTAACAAACATCCATCCATACATACAAACTTTCGCATTTATAATATTAGTAGGATTAGGTACTTAACGATTTTTTTGCGACAGGCAACATATAAATTTCAGTTGGAATGCGCTATTCAAAAGAGTGCAGTGCGGATAATACGCGAGACGCGGTTTTGAACTAGAATAAGTTTTAAAACACTCGTACAGTGTGGAGGAGGGTACAGACTGATCAAACGTATCTAAGCTACAGCTTGATTTGATTTAACCCTCCAACAGTGGCAGTTAAAGCACTAACTTAGGTGAATGATACAATATAAGTAACAACACTTGATCAATTTATAAGTTAGAGCCCACGATACTAGCTTAGTTATATAATAAATTTTGTCTTTTTGTAACGCTTCAAAAAAAGAACAACTCTAGCTCGGAGAAATCGTTATTGTATATGTTCAACCATATACAATACGTTCTTACAATATATTAATAGTAGTCTATTAATATATTGTAAGAAAAAAAATATAAAAAAATATGAAAAAAAATGTAAAAATATATAAAACTAGCCGTGCCCGCGGTTTCACCCGCATTTATGGTTTATGTTAAGGTATATAGTCTATTGCCATCCTCGATAAATAGGCTATTAAACATTGAAATAATTAAAAAAAATCGGACCAGTAGTTCCTGAGATTAGCGCGTTCAAGCAAACAAACAAACTCTTCAACTTTATAATATTAATATTATTATTAGTACCTACCTATAGACTTTTTTTATAGATTTCTGTTCTATTAGTTTATTTATTTAATTTGGGGTTTCTTGGGTATACATATTTGATAAGTTTGGAGGTTTAGTTCCTGCTAATAGATACAGGAACGAGATAATAGTATATAATAAGTAAACCTACATGTTTGTTACATAGACCGTACTACAAGATACTTTTAGCCTCTTTTCTAGAATCTGCAGCGCCGTCCCAAGGTTAATACGTCGGTACCATAGATAATGCTTTTAAATAACAAGAAACCGCTTCTACTATAAATTTTAGTTACAAGGTAAGCTAAACCTTATAAATCTAACTTTACAGCATCGTAAGTAGAAATAATATTGAGCGAAATATGGCGACCCCCAGTAATGTTTCAGTGTTGCCTAATTTAATTCCTACTATATTCCGTCCGAGTTGCCAGTCGTAAAATTTTAAAGGCTGCCCCCAAATATCGGAGGCTACGGAAGAGCAAATTTCTTTGTAGTAAGTGTTGTTCCTAGCCGATATTGTATGGTAATTTGGGCAAGTAAGGCTGAATGATCCGTTGTAACATCCTTCTAGTCGTGGAAATAAAGTTCACATTGGGGTAAATGTTTTTCGGAAGTGCGTAATGTCAAAGGAATACAAGCAGGGCTGTAATGTGAGGCCTAAACGGTAAATAACGGTTTTTATCGGCACTACGCGCCATTACGAGTCTAAGGGTGTTTATAGACGGTTCGATTTATTATTATTAGCGTCATTATGTCATATTGGTCTGGCTATGTAATCGTTCAATCTTTTTTAGTACCTACCTATCTCTTTTGCCTATCTATTCAGATCTACGTACCTTTTGATTTATCTGTAAAACCTTGGTCCCATGTTGGTCTGGGACTTGGCCCATGTTAATCTGGGACAAAATAAAGAATGTGCCAACTGTGGTTCTTACCTAGCATGTCGTAAAATGGTTTACGGGCTTTTGGGTATGTGACTGAGTAGGCGACGAGCTAGCCCCTTGTCACAGCCTCCTTTTTCACAGCTTTAATCCAACCCAGCCCACTGTCCCGTGTTGGTCTGGGACTTGAAAAGAATATGCCAACTGTGGTTCTTGCCTAGCATGTCGCAAAAGGCGTCTAATGGTATATCGGGTTTTGGGTGTGTGATTGTGTAGGCGACAGGTTAGCCGCTTGTCACTAGCCCAGCCCGGCTTTATTTTTGGCTAAATTTGGTTGAAGGGGCATGCTGCCCCTTTGACTCTGCCTACCCCTTCTGGGATTATGGGCGTGATGTTACGTATGTATTTATGTATGTAAAACCTGCTTATTTCATGTTTTTTTTAATTAGCTTTATGTTTTTTATTCATGATATTTATATCTGAAGACCAATTTTAATTTATCAGTAAAAATACCAGTGTCTTTTAGCTCTATTTCTATACAAGGTTGCAAAGCTATTTTAGTCTTCCATATCTCTCCGCCGGTAGCTACCTACCTACTATTCACTCTCATTTTAGCCGAAACATTTTTCACACAATCCAGCCATCTCTTGTACAAGAGCCTTGAAAAGTCGCCCACATATTTAGCGTCCCGCCCGTAATCCCCGCATCTCTGAAATACCTCTCTTTCCTCTTTCTTCATAACATACATGTAACAATAAAACGGTTCCATTTTTTTTTTCTGTCATTGGTGGCATTTTCATAGTTACCCAATTTAAACTTTCATAATTCCATAGTTCAGTATCTTTCTATTAATGTAGCTGTTAGTTTTTTTTTTTTTTTTTTTTTTTTTTTTACGTGAGGAATGCATTTACGCACCGTCCAAGTAAACCTAGGTTCGGCCTACGAGGGATGTGTCGGGCTCAGAGGTCGGGAAAGCACTCTACTACCGACTAAACCTCACGGTGGTCATTCTTCGGGCGTTGGCGCAGATTCCGGGCTCCCCACTCGGGACTCTACGCGAAATCTACGTCTACGCCGCTGCCGATCCATGCGGCCCATCTCGAGGGAGAGGCAACCTCGCCCCCAGAACACCTCGCGGTGCTTATGACGGCACAGACCACAGTGTCACCCCATCCTATTTAACGGACGAGGATCCACGTGTCATTATCTTCTCTGGGGCTGCTTAACGAAGTGAATGCAGGCCCCCCCGCAAACACTCCACAGCCCCAAAGGCCCTTTTAGTCGCCTCCTACGACAGGCAGGGATACCACAGGAGTATTCGGAGCCCCCCCTGTAGGGCGCAGCTGTTAGTTGGCTTAAGCTAAGCCAACTAACAAAATAATTTCCTTAAGAAAGTTTTTTTAAACACATCTCTTGAACTTGAATGAATGTTAAATACTGAAAATTTTTCTTTGCTTTTATTCAAAATATATTTTTAATACCTTTCGTTAGAATAAAAATCAAAATACGGTATCTGTACGGTATGTCTGCAAAACTTAATTTTCTCTGCTTAATAAATACAATCGAGCTTTTATCTTGTCTGTTCACTGAAATGTGAGATGAAAGAAAAAGTGTATCTAAGTTTGATTTTAAAGAATGTCTTAAGCAAATTAGAAAATCAGTTACGTTAAAATAAATACAAGGTACATAATTATAATATAGGGCAATACTATACTTATTATCTGTGTTCTTTGAATGCTACTTAAATAGAAAATGTAATATGTTCTTAATACCAACTATGTTCCTTGCCCAGCAACACAGACGAGTACCAGCATGTCGTAAAAGGTGACTAATGGTATATCGGGTGATGGGTATGTGATTGTGTAGGCGACGAGAGGCCATTTGTCACTACTTTTTCTCAATTTTCCATCAACAATTTATTGCGTAGCTGAACTGAAAGTGGTCTGTTCCGTCTTTGACTCTGTCTGTCTCTTCGAGGATTGCGGGTGTGTGTAACATGTGTTATTATATGTAATTAAGTATGTAATTTGGGCCATATTAACGACTTTTAGGCTCTACTGTACAACGTATACGTAGAATTTCAAATTCATGACAAATTCTTTTGGCTTCGGCTGATATTCAGCAGATCATAAGCATATATGCTACCTTTAGTATTAAAATGCAAATCACAGCACTATACCTACATATGGCACTCTCCAGAAGTTTATAATATATAAAGTTAAAATTATCTTATGTTGTGTACTTCGCATTAACATATCAAATCAAATCAAATCATTTATTGCTTCCATAATTTAGGTACAGTAATTACATTAAATTATGGACCCAGTCGGGCACTGCAAAATATTAGGAGAGAAGAAGAGGATACAATAATTTAAACTTTTCCTATTTATAGTTATTGTGTATTAAAAATATTATATTAGATGTTTATTATAAATTTGTGGAGTTGTGTTGACTTTGGTTTAGTGTATATAATTATTGCAAATGTGATTAGTTTATGTACATATTGTCTGTAATGTAAATGTATATTAGGGAACGAATTTAGCATGTGGTGTTTATAAATGTCGTTACTTGTCTTGCAGTAGAATTATTATTTTTCGTTAAGGTATTCATTAATAGTAGTATGTTTTATTTAATAGAAATAGTTTTAATTTATTTTTAAATAAATTATTATTTGTTTCATTTATTATAGCATCGGGTAACTTGTTATATATTTTTATAGACATTAATAACGGATATCTTAGGCGGCACAAAGCAGCATGAAATGCAAGCGTGTTGAATCAACAGCTGACAGGGCATCATCATCGATCGCCCTTCCGAGGTGGCTGACGCAATCGATCAGCTGACGACCTTGCGGTCAACGACCCCGCACTGGGTCGGAGAGGGCACGCTGCGAAGGGTGAGGTCGCGAGGACTGCTTATAGCTGTACTTGTGCATTTCATAGGGATTTCCCATAGACTGTTTGCTTTCAAGGGAGATGTTAAATATTGTTTTGCTGAATCTTTTGTTAATTATTATGTTTGGTGAAGAATGTCAAAGTACTAGCTAGCTCTTTGTGTCTTAGCATTTCGTTAGTTAAATGCGTGAATGTTCAAAGAACGTGAGTTGTAATGTCGTTACAAGCTATATAAATATTCACACCAGAACCTGCGTCTCAGTGTACCGTATATATTGGCTGTAGAATAAGTTAAGTATGTCCTATAATTTTCTGTAAATAATTTGGTTTACGTTTAATAGCATTTGATAACGTTATGGGTAGCTGACAAATTTGGTTTGGTTATAGAGTACCTGTACGATATTTATAAATGTATTATGGCAGCTGACAATTCTGGCTGAGTACAGAACTCTTAAGATGACAATATTATATGGCAAAATAGGAGAATCAGCCAGAGCCATGAGGGAGAGATTTATGAGGATGGGCAAAATACCAAACAAGATTTTATTAAACCTCGTAAAAGAGATGCTTCGGCCGCATTTTAGTGAAAATATTATAGTTCTCTTTATAAAATATCAGCTATTTATTGTGTTACGGAGTCCATTGTCGCAATATGGGGTAACAGTTGTTTTTTTAGGTCAGATAAGGCCGTCCACAATCACGTCCACAATCCCCGAAGGGGTAGGCAGAGCTCAAGGGGCGGCAAACCCCTTTAACTACATTCAGCCAAAAATAAAACTGGGCTGGGTTAGATGGAAAACTGTAAAAAAGTAGTGACAAGTTGCTTCGTCGCCTACACAATCACACACCCAAAACCCGATATACCATTAGTCACCTTTTACGACATGCTAGGCAAGGAACACAGTTGACACATTATTTTTAGGTCCCAGACCAACATGGGACAAACGTCGTCGTCAACGTCTTTTATATAGAATATATATACACTAACGTTGAGTGAGGAACGGCATTGCTGTGTCTATAAAACAAGGTCTAGCGATTTATTGGTTCTTGGATTTCGTGCCAGCTTTTCCACGGAACTTGGGGGTGTGGACTCCGCAATCAATTGGAACACCTTGGTAGGCTTTTTAAGTTACCTGATATATATATTCACGATTTCATTTTATATATTTTATGCTTTTTGTTCGGCGGCAAGGAAAAATTAAGTGCGGATACCTGGTCATTTATATTAATCTAGATGGGTACCAAGGTTCCCATTGTCTGATTCCTTTATGTAAAGGTTACGATAGTCAGATGGCAGTCGTTTCGCAATCGGACCCTGACTAGGAAAGCAAGATAAAGATAATGATTATATATTCTACATTTTTCTTCCAGGAGCTTGAACCTGAATCTAGAATAATATTTCTGCTGTGACATTATAATTTAATAAAACTGTGTCATGCACTATCTTTGTTCTCCAAGCCTATTATACTTTATGATAAGAGTATCTAGTTGACATTATCATATGAAAAAGTCCACTAACAAGAATGTTACGTAAAATAACCAACTGTGTAACCTATACCATGCTATACGCCATGACGTACCCCGCCCTCCCATAAAACTACCCGTCTATATTTAACAAGGCGGCTGTCTCGCCCATGGCCACAGTAAAGGTAACACAAGTTAATTTTAGGCATTTATTTTATGTTTTCTTGCAATACCTGAAACTATGTGTGGTTAGAATCATGCTAGGGGCAAATGTTTCGTGTGATGAACATCATCATCTTCCTAGCGTTATGTCCCGTGCTTAGACGAGGTCCGCTTAGACCATGATCCAGGATTTAGCGAGTCTGGTTATTACATTGAAGCGACTGCCGATCTGACCTTCGTAACCCTAAGATAGTTGAACCAGACAATTTTTGGATCATGGTTACAAATTCAAAGTTGTTTGAATTTGATGGTTTCATCACGATGTTTTCCTTCACCGTCGAGCTAGTGGTATAAATACGTACATAGACTTCAAAAATCCATAGGTACGTGCCCAGGTTTGAACCCGCACTCCTCGGTAAGAGGCGCGTGTCCTTACCATTGAGCAACCACCGCTCTGTGATGAACATAGTGATTAGTTATTGAGTCATGGATGTTGTAGAACGTATCTAAGTATGTCAATCCGTTACTTAATATACATAACACAAGGTTTTATGCTTAGTTTGGAACTAGGGAATTGAAGTGTCTGTCTGGAGAATGTCAGTTTTTAAAAGTTATCGATAAATATACATTTATTTGACTCCGAGATAAGTAGCTTAAGCACTTGTGTTACGGATATCAGAATCAACAGTGGTATTACAAATATATACACTTAAATATTGGATATTAACATCCAGACACAGAACAAACACAATTTTCATACGAATGTTGGTCCTGAGTGGGGATGGAACCGACAACTCTTGGCGCATGGGGCAGGGTCACTACCGAATGCGCCATCGATCGTTTAAGCGGTGGTAACTCAATGGTAAGAAAAT
Organism: Glyphodes perspectalis; assembly: GCA_951394215.1. Taxonomy (NCBI): domain Eukaryota; kingdom Metazoa; phylum Arthropoda; class Insecta; order Lepidoptera; family Crambidae; genus Glyphodes; species Glyphodes perspectalis. Next base: position 14,533,579 of record OX596215.1, read on the forward strand.
CCGCTTTATATATACCCACTAGGAGTGTTGATTCAAAATGGACAGGGTTGCTGTGCACTATAGTTGTATATTTAAATAGACTTAAGCTAACTTTTACTTGCTCGACTGTAAGGGAAAATATCATGAATAATCTTGTCCATTCAAAATAACTATTAATGTGTAACCTAACTAACTAAAAGGGAAAAAGGCGTGACATTATGTATGTATGTATGTAACTAACTTAACTTCTCGCTACTTCCCTAGCGGGGAAGGAAGAGATAACCGAACGCCACATAGCACGGTCCTTACATATCTAACACTGCTTCTTCAACATTCATGACTCTTTTCATACAAGCTCTACGGGTTTTATGGCTCCATGTGTAACCATGGTCTAATATGTTGGTTTCTTTCTAAAGTTATGCAGGTGGTTTAGACTCTACCTGCCCCTTTGGGGGTTGTGGGTGAGATGGTAATGTTTGTAGGCTTCATAATTATTGAAAAGTGTCAGGATGAGGGTGGAGATCCCTCACTGCCTCTCTTCGGTTTGTCCGTTAATCGATGGCGCCTCCCAACATGAGCCGTCTCTGCCGATACCTCTTGTCTTTGTGTCTCTGTCGTGTGCTGGCCAACTGTGATCCTTGCCTAGCATGTTGATAAAGGTGTTTTGGGTATTGGGTATGTGATTGTTATACGACGCGACGAGACACTGTAACTACCTTTTTACAATTTTCCAAATAACCCAACTCTTTATTTATAGGCTGATGTTGAAGACCCTTTTGGATGTAGTTGGTAGAAGAGCTAATTGGACTATGTCTACCTCTTCGGGGATGGTAGAATGATGATATGTTGATAAAGAGATAAGCAGTTGTTTTACACTCTGCCTGCCTCTTCGGAGAATGCGGATGTGATGGTATGTATGTTGATGGTTTTGCTATTGGACAGTGTTGAGGGTTGACTGGAGATCCCTCACTGCCTCTCTCTGGCTGCGGTTCTTCGCTCAATCGATGGCGCCTACCAACCTGAGCCGCCTCTGCCGGCACATCTCGTCTTTGTGTTGCTGTCGTGTGGAGATATCGCACTGGTTTAGCGAAGTTTTTCCAGTAGAATAAAAAGAATAGAACAGCTTTAATTGACACTCACAAGTGAGCTAACTGAAGGTTAGGTGGGTTAGGACCCTGTTTTCAGCAGGTTTCAGGTAGCGAAGCGTAGCTGTCAGTAGACAGATGACGTTGATCGGACGTTCATTAAGTTCTAGAAATGCGTTTAACATGTAATACCACTGTAAAGATCATGCCGTTCGGTTCCCTCTGCCTACCCCGCTAGGGAAGTGGCGTGAAGTTTAGTTAGTTAGTTTACCATGGTTGATTCTGATTTCCGTAACACAAGTGCTGCTTAGCACTACTTACCTCAGAGTCAGATCAATGTAAGTATGTGATGTAGTCGGATATTTATTTATTTATATATTAGTTACATTCTAACACGTAAGTACAAACAAATAATTATTTATTACTGAATAGTTGATGGTTTGATGGCGCATTCGATAGTGACCCTACCCTATGCGCCAAGAGTTGTGGGTTCGATCCCCACCCAGGACAAACATTCGTGTGATGAATACTTGTATTTGTTCTGTGTCTGGGTGTTAATATCTAAATTTAAGTATATATTTGTAATAACACTGTTGATTCTAATATCCGTAACACAAGTGCTTAAGCTACTTATCTCGGAGTCAGATCGATGTATGTGATGTAGTCTGATATTTATTTATTTAGTTATAGTTGCAGTTATAGCGTCAGGTATCTAATATATACTTGTATAGTAATACTATGCTGCAATAATAAGGCAGTAATAAGGTTTCTCATCTTTCTCATAGCTCCCTCTGTAGGTACAAATCGATGTTGCCTACCTAAGTCTTCTTTGTGCCAGCACATATCTTCACTGTGGCACTGTCTTCTGCTTAGCGAACCTTTCAGCAGGAGACAGTGACGTACAACGGACGTTCACCTTTTCGTTTTATAAATAGGTAGTATTCCAGACCTGTGGCAACAATAGCTGTCTATCAGGAAAGCCATTAGGGCTATTTGAGTTAAGAAAATTGATGTGGAGAAAACTGCGAAGGTAACTAATAACAAGTTAAAACCTTTAAATATACAAAAAAGACATAGATATGTATTATTAAATTTTGCAAATTCAAATATAAATGTAAAATAACTACTTAACCACTTGTCACTATTTGACTACAATTTTCCATTTAATGCTACTTTATATTGCTTAGCCTAAGGCGATTGCTAGTGTGATGATATGTCTATGTATAAAAAGAAAGACCAAATTTGTCGTGTATTAACAGAAGGTAATGTTAGGAGTCATAAAATCGTAGAGCTTGTATGAAAAGGATCTAGATTGTTGAAGAGGCGAGTGAGGTGCGTAAGGATCGTGCCATATGGCGTTCAGTTCTCCCTGGGAACGAAACTTCACGCCTCTTCCCGCTAGGGAAGTGGCGTGATGTTTAGTTAGTATATAATTTTGAAAAAAAAAAAGATTCAGCCAGTGCTGTAATCGCTTATCGAAATAATTAATAGATTATATAGTGTTAGCAAAAAATACTTTAACTGGTATAGGTCAAATGTTAAAGTATTTTTTTGGCATTTTGCTAAGTAGTAACTTAGCAACATGAAGGTCAAATGAAAGTCACTAGTATATTAAAAACCGCGTAAAAGCTATCTTTAAGTACCAAATCGCGGGAAACCTTCAGAATAAAAGCAAGTGGTTTCTGACAAAGCGCCCGAGGGATCTTTTGTCTCATAAGTAATTTACTTTGGTCTTTGATATTGAAAAGATTTCAATGCGACCCCTCATTAAATGAAGGGAGTTGAGAGATCGTGTTATCTTAACGATTGGATTACTTCCTTAATGATTGGTGAGACGTTTAATGAGAGTTTTCTGGATTAAGTATCCGCCAGATGATGAAAGAATTTGAGTTTTGTCGCCATTTTAACTGGTTACACACTATTTGAAGAGGCGAGTGAGGTGTGTAAGGATCGTGCCATATGGCGTTCGGTTCTCTCTGCCTACCCCGCTAGGGAAGTGGCGTGAAGTTTAGTTAGTTAGTTAGTTACACACTATTTTTTCTTATATATGTGTCAGGTAACAGATTATTATATAAAAATAGCTTCATTTGATTATTTATTAATTAAATTATAGATATTTATTACCTTACAAAATTTGGTGTATTATATAAAACATACATTTTTACGTAGACACGAAGTGGTGCTTTTTTTATTTGAAAAATATTAATAATTTTGTAAGACCAGGTTCCTAATTTTGACTGGCTTCTTTGTACAATAGCTATGAAGGTCAAGGTCAATGGAATCATTTGTTAATAGCCAGAATCTTAAGCAAGTATTTTAATATTTTTTTTATTTTTATATCTGACTGGCTGAATCTTGCTTTAACTCTGCCTATCCCTTCAGGGATTATGGACGTGATGGTATGTATGTATGTATGTATCAAACTACATCACATAAATTGATAGCTAAATAATTAGCTTAAGCACCTGTGTTACGAATATCAGAATCAAAAGTGGTATTGCAAATACATACTTAAATATTGGATATTGACATTCAGACACAGAACATACACATATATTCATCATACGAATGTTTGTCCTGGGTGGCGATCGAACACAATTCTTGGCGCATGGGGCAGGGTCACCAACGAAAGCGCCATCGAGCCAGTCATGTGATGTCAGTGTTAGTGTGGATTTTAACGCAGGAACGGGGCATATCTCTAGAAATATAATAAAATCATCATCTTCCTAGCGTTATGTCCCGTGCTTAGACGGGGTCCGCTTAGACCATGATCCAGGATTTAGCGAGTCTGGTAATTACATTGAAGCGACTGCCGATCTGACCTTTGTAACCCTAAGATAGGGGAACCAGACAATTTTTGGATCATGGTTACAAATTCAAAGTTGTTTGAATTTGCAGGTTTCATCACGATGTTTTCCCTCATCGTCGAGCTAGTGGTATAAATATGTACATAGATTTTTTAAAATCTAGAGGTACATGCCCGGGTTTGAACCCGCACTCCTCGGTTAAGAGGCGCGTGTCCTTACCATTGAGCTACCACCGCTTGTCTAGAAATATAATAAAATACGTTTTTTAAAAACATTTATCTTAAAATAGGAAAAAATAACTCGGTTTTGGCAACTGATTCGCTCTAACCGGAGTGAGATAGACCAGAAAAATAATAGCCCGCATATGTCATCTAAGAAAGTAAATGGATCGGAATAGCGCTGAAAAAGTGTTTCAATAGTACAAAACCGTATTATAGGGCCCCGTCCAAAAAAAGAAACTTTTTTGGTGACACTAAAATAGAATAGTTTATCAACTATTCCGGGATAAAAGTAGACTAAGTCCTAATTATTTTATAAATTCAAATTCATCAGACAGACACACCAATTCCCTAGTCCCAAACTAAACTTATGCTTGTGCTATGGATACTAGGTGAACGGGTAATCATACTTAAATACGTTTATAAACATCCATGACTCGAGCACAAATGTCCATATTCATCACACGAAACATTTGCCCCTAGCGGGATTCGAACCGGCGACCCTTGGTTTCGTGGTCAGGGTCTCTGACCACTGGACCAACGGGCCAGTCTATTTATTTAAATAAAGCACACCAACAACATATCCATTAAACAATCACAGTATTACATTGTTTTACAAAATATTCTAATGTACATGTCAATTACAGGGAGGCGTAAAAGTTTTAGTGATACGTTAATTACTGAGATTTCACTTTTGACTAGCTCGATGGCGCAATGGTGACCCTGCCCCAGGCGCCAAGAATTGTGGGTTCGATCCTCACCTAACATTCGTGTATGAATACTTGTGTTTGTTCTATGTCTGAGTGTTAATATCCAATATTTAAGTATTGGCCCGTTGGTCGAGTGGTCAGAGACCCTGGCCACGAAACCAAGGGTCGCGGGTTCGAATCCCGCTAGGGGCAAATATTTCGTGTGATGAACATGGATATTTGTACTCGAGTCATGGATGTTTATAAACGTATTTAAGTATGTCTATCCGTTCACCTAGTATCCATAGCACAAGCTTATAAGCTTAGTTTGGGACTAGGGAATTGGTGTGTCAGTCTGGAGAATTAATTTATTATTATTATTATTATATATTTGTAATACTACTCTTGATTCTAATCCGTAACACAAGTGCTTAAGCTGCTACCTCGGAGTCTATTCAATTTATGTGATGTAGTCTGATATATATATTTTTTTATGTAATCGCGGGCAGACGAGCAGACAGTTCACCTGATGGTAAGTGATTACTTATATTTATTTATTTCAAACTTTAATCTTACCAATTACATTACAAGGGATGTCCTTGCGTAGTTTAAAAGGTCAAAGCAAACAGACAGAAGCGGCTACTTTGTTGATATCATGTAAATATTATTAACTATCTAACTAACTAAACTTCCATTATCTCATACGTGATCTGCCCATATAACGTAACTACGAGCATAATACGAAAGTAATGAACCAAACTGCTAATTAGGTTACCGGTCATAAGTAGTTAGCCTAACCTGGACCATTGGCTTTCTTCCAAGTTCCAAACGTGAATTGTCTAACTTAGCGTTTCCCAAACTTAGATCCGCTGACCCCTGGGGAGAAAATCACGGGGCAGTACTGCCATGTTAGTCTAGGACTTAAAAATAATTGCAATGTGATAGCGTGGGCGAGCTAGCCACTGGTCGTATAGATCTTATGTTTAACAATAAAACCTATTGATACAGTTATTGGTGTCAGTACATACCGATCATCTACGTCGAAACTTATATCATTATAAGAAAAGATTTGTATGTTTGTAACGATTACCTACACTAAAAAGCTAGTGGTTCTAAGTGAAATTAGGCAGAAACTTAGATTATAGACTGTAATAGTACATAACCTAATGTTTTATCGATGTACCACGCAAGCCAAACCGCAGGCAGCAGCAGTTATTCATATTTTAGAGGTTCGCATAGAAAAAGTTTAGGAAATATAGTCCTAACTCTGGACGCAAATTCTTATATAAAGTTAGGTAAGTTGTGTTAATAGTCGTAGAACGAACAGTGCTAAGTGTTGAAGGTTTACCTATAATTACACCAGCTGTTGCCCGCGGTTTCGCTTACATAAATATCGATTTTGTCAATGCAAGTTATATCTTGAGCGCCTGGATATTACCATTGAGCTACCAACGCTCCAACAATGATATAAGTACATTTTTTAATTTCTAAGCACGTGGGATTTGATCCAATGCCACTTGCATACAACTCATGTTGTTATCTACTGAGCTACCGGTATTCGTGGTAACAGTGTGTAAGTGGGAACCGAACCCACTGACCACGAATCAACATCCCAATAAACACGTTCCATGGACGGTCACATTCCCTGGGCAAATGTTTGACCGCAAACACACGGAATTGATCGAATTAATTACTATCCTGTTTGATATGTTAGTGGGAGTGACTTTGTGATGTCGCTAAACTAAGCCTAAACACGGATATATAAACCGAGCTATTTTTGGTCAATACAGATAAATAAAATAGAAGTATCTGTTTGTATTGTTAAAATAATAGTTTATTACCTACTAAATGTATATCAAAATATGGTGTTATAGCAAAAAAATGTATTTTTACGTACATACAACATCACGCCCATAATCCCTGAAGGGGTAGGCAGAGTCAAAGGGGCAGCAGGCCCCTTTAACCACATTCAGACATAGGGGTTATGTAGTGACAAGTGGCTCCCGTCATTTTGCTTTAGGAAATCACCGAAAAGGGCGAACCGATTTTGATAAGACTTTTACTAGCCGATTGCTGGTATTACAAGATGTAAATAAGGTTTAATATTTATTTTAAAAATGTTGTGTTTGTGCTGTTGTGTTTTTTTTTGCAACAAGCGACTGTGACTTCTATTCAATAGTTACTAAAAATAAAATTAAACAAAATTGCATTAGTTAAAGTACAAGTGGCTAGCTAGTCGCATGGGCAAAGGCTTCTCCCTATGACCGCCACTCCTCTCTGCACTGTGCCACTTCTTCCCACTTGAGCAAGAAATTAGCGAGATCGCCATCGGCACCTTGGAAGCCGGATCTTTGGTGTCCGTCATGCGGAATCCAGATGGTGACTATTTTCACCCTCCGGTCCTCAACGTAGTGTTATTCTGTCGGAGATTTTAACACCTAATATCCTGCGCTCCATTGCTCTTTGGCAAACCTTGAGTTGGGACTTCTGCTTTTCAGTCAAAGACCAGGTTTGCGCACCATAAGTAAGGATTGGCTGGATATACATGTCGACGAGCCTACGTTTCAGCGTCAGAGGCAGTTCCCCCTTAATAAAAGCCTTCATAGACTAGAAACTTCTCAAGGCGTTGTCGATCCGACGAAAGAAAGAAATACAGTTGTAAATTATCAATGAGTCTTAGTTCAACATGGGAACACTTACGCTTAAATCAGAGGTATCTGATGCATATCATACCTACACATCATCACGCCTGTAATCCACAATGGGGTAGGCAGAGTCAAAGGCAGATAGCCATATTAACCACTTTCAGCTAAATCGAACTGGGCTGGGATTAAAGAAGATTTGTGAAAAACATATATCTAAGTTTAGAATGAATCTAGTAGTGTCATGAGACTCAATAGTGGCTTGCCCAGGCGGCGTCCTCGGCGTTGAAGCTTGTAAATTGTACCGCATTAGTTTAAGCTGCAACTTAGGAGCTGTTCTAAGATGCTAGGAAAAAAGAGATTTGAATGAAAAATAAATCTTGCCTTATAAATTTTGCTGCTGAACTGCAAGTAGTTTGTATTTATTTATAACTATAAACACAAACTACTTGCTTTGCATCTTTGTTGCACGAACACTTATATATTTATATAAGTGTTTTCGTTAACGAATGTACCCGAAAAGCTGCAGTCCGCGAAGAATGGCGCCGTATTACAAAGATCATCATCGTGATCCACAAAGATGACCACGACCATTCTGGCAAGAGTTTACCGACTAGGAAGATATATAGTTATATATTATTACTAGCTGAACCGGCGCACTTCGTAACGCGAAATCGGTAAAGCCGTTCTCAAATTATAGCATTTGTTATAAAAATAGATGTTGGCCGATTCTCAGACCTACCCGATAAGCACACAAAATTTTATCAAAATCGGTTCAGCCGTTTCGGAGGAGTTTGGGAACAGACACCGCAACACTAGAATTTTATATATTAGAAGATATTTTTATATTATTTCTCCTTGAATGATAGGTACGAGTGTGTATGTATGTACAAATGTATCCCAAAAGCAATGTCACTACAAGTGTAAGGGCCATTTTTGAATGGTCAGATAAGAATTAACCGACTGATAAAGTATAAAGTCACCAATTTGCGGATGTCATACGGTATTTTACTGAGGAAACAGGCAATGGCGTTTTATAATCATCCGGACTGTGATTGTTACCTTTTATCTGACTGTTTATCTGTTGAAAAATCAGCTCTTAATCAAACAAAAATAACTCATCCCATTTAGCTAAGTGAAAAGCTAACAGGAAACGTACAGGTATTTTTTTAATTGACACACAACATCTATTATATTAAATTGGTTCCTAATTAGTTAAGCAGTAGGCTTAAGCCCCTAGTGTTACGTATATCAACAACGGCCTTTAAAAAACCTACTACTTAAATAAATCAATAATAAATAAATTCTTCACACTGACACACCAATTCCCTAGTTCCAAACTAAGCTTATTAAAGCTTGTGCTATGGATAATAGGTGAACGGATAAACATACTTAAATACGTTTATAAACATCCATGACTCGAGTACAAATATTCATGTTCATCACACGAAACATCTGCCCCAAGCGGTATTCGAACCCGCTACCCTTGGTTTCGTGGCCAGGGTCTCTGACCACTCGACCAACGGGCCAGTCAACTTAAATATAACATTAGTCGATCCATCTAACCCAGCCCAGTTTTATTTTTAGCTGAATGTGGTTAAAGGGGCCTGCTGCCACTTTTACTCTGCCTACCCTTTCGGGGATTATGGGCGTGATGTTATGTTTGTATGTATGTACTTAAATATAAGATACTAGAAGCGCCCCGCGGTTTCACCCGCATAGTTCCTGTTCCTGTTGGAATATGGGGATAAAATATAGCCTATGCTAATTCCGGATAATGTAGCTTTCCAATGGTGAAAGAGTTTTTGAAATCGGCAAAGTAGTTTTTGAGTTTATTCATTACAAACATACACACACACACATAAATACTAATCTTTCCTCTTTATTTATAATATTAGTATAGATTAAAAACGAATGTTTGTCCTGGGTGGGAATTGCACCAAAACTCTTGACGCAAAGGACAGGGTCACTACCGAGTGCGCTATCAAGTCAGTCATAATATAATATATCATAGTCAGGCTCAATGAGGGTTTTCAAAAATACAAAAACCACCAGATGGCATGAGGGAGTCTCGTGGTCTTATCACTGTCACTATTGGCTCCTTGTTGACAGCATGTCAGTTTGTTCTGACAACTAACCAATGAGGATGGTGACAAGACCGCAAGTCACAGTTACGCCATCTTTTGGATGTTTTAATTAAAAAAAACCCTCAATTCTCTAGCCACCATATACTGGCTTTCTTGGTATCGGTGCAGCTTATAAATTGGGCCACTTTTATTGGCCGCCTAAGAGCTAATCTGAGTTCCAGGAAGACTGCAGCTACTGACTATCTGTTTGAACCTAATCTCGCTTCATAAATGTTACACATAAATCGCCAGTAGTTCCTGCTAGGACTGTTGATATTTTTTTAAATATAGGATTCTCGATATATCCATATTTTAAAATATATCAATATTGGAGTTTGATATATCGAAAAAAATATAGATATTTTTCTATTTATCTACGTTCTTAAAGTAGGTACCTTAAAAGAATAAAAGAATTTTTCGAAGACGACATATTTTGGCACCTATTTCTATGTAACTAGATTTTAAATAAATTAATATGAAATTAACACTTGCTTTTCCACTACTCTATAATAAATCAGTAATTTTTCTTAATTATAAATGCGATACATTTTAAATAATTCATATTTATTATTTGAATTATTTAAAATGTATTACGACCATTTATGAGTTGAAATAAAATAAATCTATATTATTATTATTTATTAAAGATTGCTCTTATCCAATCTTTGGGTTGGGTATGCCTCCTATGACGCGGACCTCAGTCAAGCGCCATAGTTGAGTGTAGTAGAACCTGATGACAGAAATTACCGCGTAATTCGGCAAGTGTTCAATATGCTAGCTTTTTGTAAGAGATAGGTGATCTTTGGGGGAATGTTATTATTTGTTGTCTCCGTTTGAATATTACGGAAAGTGTTACCTTATTACTATTAGGGAGCGGTGGTAGCTCAATGGTAAGGACACGCGCCTCTTAACCGAGGAGTGCGGGTTCGAACCCGGGCATGTACCTCTAGATTTTAAAAAATCTATGTACATATTTATACCACTAGCTCGACGGTGAGGGAAAACATCGTGATGAAACCTGCAAATTCAAACAACTTTGAATTTGTAACCATGATCCAAAAATTGTCTGATCTTAGGGTTACGAAGGTCAGATCGGCAGTCGCTTCAATGTAATTACCAGACTCGCTAAACCCTGGATCATGGTCTAAGCGGACCCCGTCTAAGCACGGGACATAACGCTAGGAAGATGAGATGTTACCTTATTACTATTATTATTTAAAAATTATTAAAATTTATTGGCAGCGACTACAAGCGTTATTCGTGTTAAAATGCAAGCAATTTGGCCCTAGGCGGTACCTAGGGCGAAATTTTTATGGCCCTTTTCACCACCAATTGACATTCACAGTTAGGTACCTCATTTTAGTTTACCCAGGGGAATGTGTTACGCACCGTCCCGCTGAGACCGGGGGGAATCAGCGGGGTGAGTCGGCCTCCCGGGGCCCTCTAGATTATAGGAGGACCCTGCTGCGCCCAAGGTGGTAGTGGGCGGGGTATACCGACTAAACCCCTGGGATGTACCTCTACGCCTTTATGTAAGGTACCCACGGGATCGTGCAGCGCTAAACCACCGTGAACACCCCAGCGTCGGCCCTGCCTTATCTGGGCCTCCCGCGCCTAGGGAGAGACGAACCGGTACACGGAAATCATCTCCCACACGAGTGGCTTAGACTGGCTTATATTTATAGCGCTTAACCGGATAATAGATGATCAGACAAAAGGCTCGCCTTGAGAGTTTGCCTTTCCTTTAGGTCCAGCGCCCCTGACATTGGCGCCCTGAGCGATCGCCCATTCGCTCATACCTTAATCCGGCACTGAAAGAAAGAGACTGAGCAGAACGCGCCCGAGCGGCGTCCTTGGCTCAGAAGCTTGTAAATTGGGCCACTTTACTTTTATCGGCGGCTTAAGAACTTATCTCAGATCCGAGGCTGCAGCATCGCTACTGACTATTCGGAACGAAAAAATCTCGCTTTAAGATCGTTGCAGGTGAACTGCAGTGAAGTTTCTTCTCGTTCGTTTAGAGTCGAATACATTATATAGTCACTTAAAGTTTACATAATAAGTTCTAAGTGATGTGATTCGTAATAAATACTATGAATACTGCTTAAGGTGAGCTATAATAAATGGTCTGTCCTATGTAGGTCTGGGACTTAAAAATAATGCGCCAACTGTGTTCCTTGCCATGTCGTAAAAGGCGATTAATAGTATATCGGATTTAGATGAGCTAGCCACTTGTCACTACTTTTTCACAATTTTCCATCTAACCCAGCCTAGTTTTTTTTTTGAATGAATGTAGTTAAAGGGTTTTGTCTGAATGTAGTTAAGGGTTTGGTCTGTTAAACAATTTATCAAAGTTATATGTGACTACATTGTCAAACATTATCTAAAGTAAAAATTCTTGAACTTCAGTTGAAAACCGCAAATGGAGTTTCTTTCGATTGCTTTATGAAAAAGGTTCATCAATGATTTTAATATCAGCGGATATTTCATTTTATTCAATTAATTGTTCTGTGATAGCAGTGCAGAAAGTGAATACTTATTACGAAAGAGTGAGATGTAAATAATATGATAAAATGTCGCAGTCAAAACATCAAATTGTTTTAATGTAATAATGTCTAAAATAATGCAAGAGGAAGTTTAAAACCTCATTTCAAATTTCATAAAGCTAATTGTACAAGTAGCTAAAGCCATACAGTTTGTATAAAAGCAATCATTTTGTTCATGAAGATTAATTATATAAAGTGACTAGACAGCTATCAACTCTATTACCAGTTCCATTAATAGCTTATTTGCATATCACGATCTTGGGACGAGGATCCCGTTCCCAGTTGAAAACTTCCTCATGATGAAGTTTCTCCATTCTAACAAGCGTTTAAATTTGTACCCGATCTAGTTTGAACACGAGCTAGGTTTAAAAGCCACAGTAAAGGAAGATCCAGTAGGTCGTCTGCAGTCTGACCTTGTAATTAAGAAATAATAGCTTTTGTCCCTGCCTTTGACTGCGTGGAAGTTGGACTGTAACAGAGACGTTGTGGATCTTCCTCGTTAATTACATACATAGATGCTGACATATCATCACGCCCGTAATCCCCGAAGGGGTAGGCAGAGTCAAAGGGGCAACTATGCTCCTTATTTTATTACAGGCATATATATTTGTAATATCACTGTTGATTCTGATATCCGTAACACAAGAGCTTAAGCTACTTATCTCGGAGTCAGATCAATGTATGTGATGTAGTCGGATATTTATTATTATTTATTATTTATTCAATACTTTTATACTCACTTAACTCCAATTCTCTAAGCTACACTACAACCTCTCAATAGTATTTTACGAACCAACGAAAACAATATTGTTGTGTTACGCTGGCATGTAAACATTCAACACGTTTACGGCTGAGCGATTTGGAGCGTGAGCGAGCTGAGCGAGCGAAGAGAGCGGTTCAAGCGTCCGCTTTTGATTGGGACGGTGGACGCTTCACCGAGCGGCTCCGTCGAGCGAGCGGTCTGCATACGGCTTGCGGAAATATCGTAGCGATTAAGTTACGCAACGTTAGGTATATTGAGATTGATATTCTCACGAAACTATGTTGTTAATAAATATAATGTAACGTAATGTAAACCATCATTTAGTATATAAAATCTCGTATTTGTGGTCTAACTCCACCGAAACGGCTATTATATTTGGTAAGTATGAAAATATTTTTAAGTCATTAAGTGTGTTTTACCGTCCTACCCTACCCTCCATTTCGTATGGCAGAACAACGTTCACCTGGTCAGCTAGTATCGTATAAAATGAAAACAGTTTTATTTATTAAGAGAGACTCGAATCTTAGAAGGTTACTTCTAAGATTCGAGATAGGTAATAATGAATAGTGAGTTGAAATTATATACAACATCTTTTCGTTCTTAGGAGAATCAGAGGGCTGCTATTTTTAGATATAAATGGAGGAGGGCTCTTTTCTACACTTAGTATAACTAGATCAACGATGAGAAAGCGCAAGGGACTCTGCAGATTTGCATACCGATGGACGAGTAACCAATGATTTCTCTGTCTTATTGATATGAAGGGCAAACATCAAACGTTTTATGAAACGATTGATTGCGAATTTGCATTAAATAAGATCATGCATGGACTACGGTAGTGTGTGTATCACCTTTTGTACATCCGGGTAACCCGGATCACGACAAAACGAATGGGATGATTGACATATTAGTGTCTATATACACACACTTTTTGCTTGCCTACATGAACATTAAAAGTTGGCAAAAAAACATAAACATAACATAACATCACGCCCATAATCCCCGAAGGGGTATGTAGAGTCAAAGAGGCAGTAGTCCCAATAACTACATTCAGCCAAAAATAAACCCAGCCTGGGTTAGATGGAAAATTGTGAAAGAGTAGTGACAAGTGGCTAGCTCGTCGCCTACATAATCACATACCTTAAACCCCATATACTATTAGGCGCCTTTTATGACATGCTAGGCAAGAAACATAGTTGGAACATTATTTTAAGTCCCAGGACAACATGGGACATGCTTCTTATTGTATTCTACTTCACTGCCATTTCATGTATTGTGGTAACGCTAACAAGTAATCATGTAATATGTCGCGGGATTTATTGCAGCGTTCCCCATGGCAGCCAGCCAAGGTTCGCATTTAACTTGCATCAGCCCCTACCTTGCATAACTATATATATTAAATCCACAGTACAGAGTTCAACGCTTGCTGACTTGAATGCAGAAAAATTAACTAAAGGACTGGCAAAGGAATTAAATTGCGTTGCACCAAAGCACTAACTCTTTCATGTTAGTCTTTTAAGCTAAATGAACCTAACATAACATCATGCCCGTAATCCCCGAAGGGGTAGGCAGAGACAAAGGTCTTTGATATTCAGCCAAAAAATAAAATTAGGCTGGGTTAGATGGAAAATTGTGGAAAAGTAGTGACAAGTGGCTAGCTTGTCGTCTACACAATCACATATCCAAAGCCCGATATACCATTAGTCGCCTTTTACGACATGCTAGGCAAGAAACACAGTTGGCACATTCTTTTAAAGTCCCAACATCGGAAAACTAACAGTTTTAGACCAACATCGGACAAATTCCCATTGATCTTCTTAAAAATATATTTTTAAATACACACACATGTTTGTACATAGAATCATTATATTGAAAGTGCAGTTACATATCTGCTGTATTATATCTGGTTACTGAATTGTGACTTCCAATAAAATAATAACTTTAACAATGTCGCAATAATTCCCAGTACAAAAGGTGTGAAAACGGGAGCCGGTGTGTTTCGCGTGAGTAAAGCTTATTACGGGCGAACAAATAATATTCGGTGTTATTTACCACAGTTATTATTGGCTCGCCCTTGGGTGCTTTAATTAGTTCTACGATGAAAGAGCTTATTGGTTTTGGTGTATCTAGGCTGTATTTGGAAACAAGTTATATATATGTCGCCAGTGGTGGATTTACAGTCTTGGCCGCCCTAGGCCCCAGGCCATAACTATCAGTACTAAAGCGTCATCACATAATTTTTGTCACGATTGGCCGCCTCTAATATCTGGCCGCCCTAGGCCCGGGCCTACTGGGCCTTAGGGTAAATCCGCCACCGTATGTCGCAGGCAATTTTTATAATTCCGCAATTTACAAACGGCGTCGTCCTATGTTTTCACAATTACAGAAGGAATTATATCTACGATTACCTCGAATGATTTGAATCTTTCGTGTAGCATTAACGCGAAAAATAATGTAAACACAATATGAATTATGTAGTACATAAGTACACACACCTTGATGTAGATACAATGACAGGGTAAGAAAACAGGATTGAACAGTGAAATGCTAAATTAGCGTCAAAAGGTCAGCTAGGCTTATCAGATCCGCGAGATTATGAAATAATGTATATAGAATTCATAAACTTGCGGCCTAACTTATCACAAGCCAAATACCCTACACCTTTAGTCTACACCGAGCCTGACAGGCTCGTTGGTCGCGTATTCAGAGACCCTGGCCATGAAACCAAGGGTCGCGTTCAAATCCAGCTAGGGGCAAATTTTTCGTGTGATGAACATGGACATTTGTACTCGAGTCATGGATGGTTATAAACGTATTTAAGTATGTCTATCCGTTCACCTAGTATGCATAGGACAAGATTATAAGCTTAATTCGGAACTAGGGAATTGGTGTGCCAGTCTGAAGCAATTAAAAAAATATATTTTAACACCTTTTAAGAAATACTAAGCTAATTGTATTTTCTAGGTATTTACGTATTTATCTAGGTGATGAGGGAAAACATGACCTCCAGACAATTAGATCATCCAAAATTATGTGTGGATCACACATCATTTTGGATGTGCACTGGCGGATTTACAGTCTTGGCCGGCCTAGGCCATAATTCTCAGTACTAAAGCGTCATCACTTAATTTTTATTACGATTGGCCACCTTTTAATATCTGGCCGCCCTAGGCCCGGGCCTACTGGGCCTTAGGGTAAATCCGCCACTGGATGTGCAGGTTTCTTCTTCACGATACTGATTTGATTGGCTAGATGGCGCATTTGGTAGTGACCCTACCCTGTGCGCCAAGAGTTCTGGGTTGGATCCATACCCAGGACAAACATTCGTGCGATGAATACTTGTTGTTCTGTGTCTGGGTGTCAATATCTAATATTTTAGTATATATTTGTATTACCACTATTGTTTCTGATATCCGTAACACAAGTGTTTAAGCTACTTACCTCGGAGTCAGATCAATGTATGTGATGTTATCTGATATTTATTTATTTATTTTATACATTCCCTCACCATCATAATATTCTGCACTTATCATCATCTTCCTAGCGTTATGTCCCGTGTTTAGACGGGGTCCGCTTAGACCATGATCCAGGATTTAACGAGTCTGGTAATTACATTGAAGCGACTGCCGATCTGACCTTCGTAACCCTAAGATAGAGGAACCAGACAGTTTTTGGATCATGGTTACAAATCCAAAGTTGTTTGAATTTGCAGGTTTCATCACGATGTTTTCCCTCACCGTCGAGCTAGTGGTATAAATACATACATAGATTTGAAAAATCCAGAGGTACATGCCCGGGTTTGAACCCGCACTCCTCAGTTAAGAGGCGCGTGTCCTTACCATTGAGCTACCACCGCTCTAATATTCTGCACTTATATTTGATAAAAATTGCGGACTGTAAAAACCAGCTTGATTCGCAAATGAGACGAGCTTGTTAACCATTGAGCTCTATATTAAGACCGACAAGTATGTATAATGCTGTCAGGCGCAAAGTTAGAGTGGTAACAAGATAACATGGTAACAAGCAGTAACTAGTTCGTTGTTTGCGTTCCATTACAGCGCGTGACCGCCGCGTGATGGAACGCATTAGCGAGCCCGCTGCAGTGGCGAGGCAGCCTATAGTTGGACCAACTGTTTCTTGTGCATACTATACATATATACATACTACCACGTCCACAATATCCAATGGATAGTCTGTGTTAGAGATGCAAGCTTAGTCAAAGATTCTTCTTATATAAAAAAAAATTCGTGTTACGATTTTTATGGTCGAACTTCTTTGACCAGACTAGACCGATTTTATTGATTTCTTTTTTGTGTATTTAGGAGGCATAAAAATAGGTCGTAAAATATTTTTCACCCTCCCCATCTACCCACACCACCATTTTTACTAGGACAGCTAGTATAATAATTTAACTAGGTAGATAAAATCCAAGAAGCAACCGTCAGCCAAAAATTAAATTGAAATAAGTAAGATGTAAAATTGTGAAAAATTGGCTAGTGACCTATAAATTATTAGTCTTATTAGTCGCCTTTTACGATAGGCAGGAAGCAAAGTTGGCACGTTATTTTTGAGTCCAACCAACTTGAGCCAAAACTCAATAACTAACTAAACTTCACGCCACTTCCCTAGCGGGGTAGGCAGAGAGAACCGAACGCCATCTATACTTATAATAATTCTGTAGAGAGGTCAATTCTGTACATGAAATATATTTTCAAAATAACTATCAGGGGGTGATAAGTAATCGATACTGATGCCAAAAATGCAATCAGTAAAATGTTTGTCTGTCTGTCTGTCTGTCTGTATGTTCCTTATTAAATAGAAACAAAAACTACTCGACGGATTTTAACGAAACTTGGTACAATTATTTTTCATACTCCTGGGCAGGTTATAGTATACTTTTTATCACGCTACAATCAATAGGAGCAGAGTAGTGAAGGGAAATGTTGGGAAAACGGGAGAAGTTACTCAATTTTTTAAGCTTCCGTCGCGTGTGCAGCCTTAATGGTTAAAGTTACATAGAAATCATGTATGACGGAAATAGTCTTTATAATATTAACCATAAACGCGGGTGACACCGCTGGCACAGCTAGTATTCAATAAAGTGGAACAAATTGACATATTCGCAAACAGTCGAAGCTGAGGTGCGTCCGAACACCTAATAACCCAAATATATTGTCGATGGCAGCCATGGTTGCGTGAGAGCCGGCGGTATGACGGGTAATAAGCGAGGCCACGAGACCAGCGGACGCATGGGAGGAGGCGGGAGCGGATTGATTATACAAGAACTAACTTCAGCTGTAGCTGGGTAGGCTGAGAGAAGAACTGAATTATATACTTACTATTTCGAAATTATTGAATTTAAGAAGTAAGCTTAGTAATCGGCTCGCAATATGAGATCTGCAGAGGCATTATAACTGCATTATAGATTTTGCAAGTGCCTTGGTACACCTTTTTGAAGAACCTCAGTTATTTAGTACATAAGGTTTATAAGTAATCAGTTTTATTATTAATAACAAACTAACATTTAAATTTATTAAATAATTATATGCTGCAGTTTAATTTAACTACCGTTTAGGACAGTAAGAAAAATATCTCTATTTATTTCTGTTACTGACCATAGGACTCATCTTCCCAGAAATTTAGTTTAGACTCGACTACTGAATCGTAAATCTGAGGGAGAACTATCTAGTTTTGGCTTAGCACAAAAACAAATACTGATGCACCAGTCTCTGGTTTAGAAGCCCCACACATTGCAGACTAAACCATCTGCAATTGATTGGTCGATAATAATTTTCATGCAATCTCATAAAGCAATCTCTGAATAGACTGCATAAAACGATGAAACGTCCACGATTAGGAATGTAGCATAATGAGACTATTAACATATTATATTTTTATATATGGCTGTTAATGTCACAATAGTTTCCATGTTATATGCAAGTAATATAAGTATATATTGAATGTATTGTACATTCTTCAGTCCATGACCTTTCTTTCTCCTCTCACTTGTGATTCTATTTTAACTATTATACTCATCAAGTGTTAGTTACGTTTTGTGAGTTCATGCCTTTGCTAGGTTACGGTATACGGGCTTTGGCATTATTTGTTACATACCTACATAGAGTGTAATTTATTTAAAAAAAAAATGTTCACTCTTCACCTTAAACCTCGTTGTTAAGCAATTCGTATAAACGTGCAAACATGACAGACAGTTCAATTTTCGAACATTTCTCGACTCTCACGATAATCTAAAAAAAATGGTGTAATAAGTCTAGGCGGTCTCAAATTTCGCGCGTAAGCATTGCTATTAATTTAGACTTTCTATCCTCATATTCTATGGCCCACCTTCCACCCACGAAGCGGGCCAAACCCGGGACTCCGTGAACTTTGGCCTCTTTCCCAAAAAAGTGGTAATTTAACGCAACCCGCCGTAATGGCGGCTATTCCGAAATAGTTCTACCGTTAGGCTGGTTGCTGGGTAATGTTGTGTAAGAACTGTAATCAAGGTCTGCTGTGCAGGGCAAATGTGCGGAATCCATCATGCTATGGTCATGGGTTCAAGGTGTGATGACGTTCCAAAGTGACGAAACCGCTACTTATTGTTAAAAATATGGAACTACTTTTATTGTTGTGTCCCGTTTTCAGGTCGACTGGACCCGTTTTGTCTTGGATCTTGGGAGCTTGGTACAAGATAAATAGATTCTCCAGACACACCAATGCACCTTGTGCTATAAATATTAGGTGAACAGATAAACATACTGAAAAACGTTCATAAACACCTATACTACACAAATACTATACAAAACTAGCGGGATTTGAACACACGATCCTTGGTTTAGTAGCCAGGGTTTCTGACCACTCGACCAACGGGCCTGTTAGAAATCTGGTTATTACCTTAAAACTATTACCATCTGACGTTCGCAACTCTTAAATATTCATAGCGTATAAGAAAAGGATTAGCCAGCATTAAAAAAAAAAAATAACAATTTTCGTCTTAATTTCTGAGGAACTGAAAATATAGTCGACAGCCGAATCAATTCATTCCGTCACAGTGCATTTTATGCACAAAGACCACAAAGTCAGTTTCTTAAGTAACGAACAATTTGCATAATATTTTAACCTAGCAACGAACCGCAGAGACCGAGGCATACTTATCGCCAAGCTATTGGAGTAAGTAACTATTAGTTTCAAAATCACTTCAGTGCAATAACCAGATTCTCCAAATCCAATTACGGTCACAAATGGGGCAAAGGAACTAGATTAAATTGCCATAAACATCTGTAATAGTCAATCACAAATACACTTTTTTTATCTTCAGGTCTCAACAAACCAGCGTTGAGATCGGAAAAATCTATATTTGTGGATGTTTGTTACTCTTTCACGCAAAAAGTACTACATGCATTTTAATGAAAATTTGCGATAGTATAGGTTATATATTAGAATAACACGTAAGCTGTGTTGTTTCATCGATGTACCATGCGAGCAACGCCGCGACCAGAAGATAGTTATAAATAAATACAAATTTATTGGCAACCCCAGCTCAGTGGAGCTTGCCGCCTCGTTTGTTAAAATGATCACCCCAGATATTGGAAATCCATTTGTGTCCGAAACATCGATTTAATGTTCCAGAGGCGACAATTTATGCGAAGAGACGTAACGATACAATGTTTCAAAATGAAAATTGGTGTTGAACAATAAACACCAATTTAAATTATTCATTGTTAAACCAATTTGGAGAGCGGTGGTAGCTCAATGGTAAGGACACGCGCCTCATAACTAAGGGGAGCGGGTTCAAATCCAAATACGTGTCTTTGGATTTTTCAAATCTATGTACGTATTTATACCACTAGCTCGGCGTTAAGGGAAAACTTCGTGATGAAACCTGCAAATGAATTCAAGTGTGGATTTGTAACCATGATCCAAAAATTGTCTGGTTCCTTTATTTTAGTTGCGAATGTTACCAGACTCGCTAAATCCTGGATGATGGTCTAAGCGGACACCGTCTAAACACGGGACATAACGCTAGGAATAAGATGATGATTTTTAAATAAATCGTCCAACCAATATAGATTAATGGTGAAAACATAGTTTATTCCCTGAAAGTGACACGAATTCCTATAAATTATATTCATTTATATTTTAAAGCACAATTTTTGGTGGAAAATTGTGCCTATGAAAAAACTCAGCCCATTTTTTTTTGGCTAAATGTGGTTAAAGGGGCTTGCTGCCCCTTAACTCTGGCTACTCCTTTGGGGCTACGGGCTTGATGTTATGTAAACGTATATATTTTAAAAAGTTTGACTTGATATTAGTAGTATTTTTACATCTAGATGTAGTTGGGTCATTAAACTTTATATTAATACTAGCTGACCCGGCGCACTTCATAATGCCCCATTTTCAGATTTTCTTCTATAATTTTCCTCGCTAGTTTTCATATGTTCTTACCGTAGAAACCTCTGGAAGGTAACTCGCTTTTAATTAAGCTACAAGGGACCTATGTTTGTCAAATTCGCACCCTAATAGCGTTTCAATTTATCCTACCCCCTGGCGAAAGCTGGAGGGTACCTTTTCCCATAGTTTAGTTTTTGTGAATTTTTTGAAACTTAGAAGATTTTTAACAACAGTCAGTATCATCAAGAGCAAGGTCTCTACCAAGTAATTTTAGCTTCAATAGTCTTCCCAAATTTTATCCCAAGTAGTTATCCCAAAAAAATTTTTACCCCAGTTTGTGCCCTTTGTGTACACACTCCATCCCCCTAAATATCAGCTTCTACCCTTTAATACCTACCCTAATATCCCACTCTGAAATTTCGAAATTTTCTCCCCATACAAATTTTTATATGAAAAAGTCCGAGCTTAGGTAGACTTTTTCGCCTACCTACACTTTATTAAGAAATTAGTTTTTTGGTCGTAACTTCATCAGATTTAAAGATAATCACACCATTCTTTCACTATAAATAGCATAATAATCACCCCTACCATCCCCCTACTAATTTGACCATTTAACCTTTTCACCGCCATTATAATTTTTTTTTTTTTTTTTTTTTTGACTTTTCTGTCTCTTCATAGACATTTTTTGTATTAAAATAATTTTCTTTTCGCTCTGTTAGTACTAATTAGTTATAAGTATTAATAGTTTTAGTCTTACCAAGATATTTAAAGGTAGTACTCTACTCTACGGGGTATTGTATTTGCCTAATTGTGTGTAATAGTGTTATTGTGTTAGTGTTAATTAGTTGATTAGTCATATAGTTGCTAGTAATAGTTGTGCTAGCTTAGTTTTAGTGTTAAAATCCACGAGTCAATATATATTTTTGCCTTATTATCCTATCTTAATTGTCTTAATTATCACTAATTGATTGATTTGTTAATTAATTAGCTAATTTAAACCTTATACCTGTACTTATACTTATACTTACCTTACTCTCACTTACCTCATACTTACCTTAACTCCACGACGCCGCTGCTGCCGCTGCCGCCGCTGCTGCTGCTGCCTCCGCCGCCGCCGCCGCTGCCGCTGCTGCCGCCGCCGCTGCTGCTGTTGTCCGTCTGTTGTCTGTCCTCTTCTTTTCTGGATCCTTGCTTCTTTCTCGCTTCTGTCGCTGCTAGCAACCTGCAAACACGTTCTCATTAAACCTTTTGTCGTCTCGCTGGCATCCTTCTGCCTCCACCCCCTCTGCCACTATGGCGGAGAAGAAGGAAAGCACCCCTATTGTCCCTGTCACCGACTTTGCGGCGGATGTGAAGGACTTTGTCTCATATAGCGCTGTGCTAGAGGGACTGGTCCGCACTATCCGCGGGTGTGTCGATGCCGGGAAGTCTCTCACTAAAGAGAACAAAAATAATATCCACTTAGCCACCAATGAGATGGTCATGGCCACCGCCAGACTAGGAGCGTATCTTGAGGCTAAATCTGCTGCGCCCCAAATTGAGGTCAACTCAATTAAGGAAGAGATCTTGGTCGGCGTCAGGGCCGAAATGGACAAGCTCAAAAAGGAGCTGGCCCCCACCACTAGTAACACGAACCCCCCGCCAGTAATGATGAGATCGTTCGCTGAGGTTGCCGCTCGCAAAGCGGCTCCATCTTTTGCTGCCCCAAACAAGCCGGCCATTGTTATTCGCGCCAAGAATCAAGAGGATAAGAACCTTGATACCGCTGCTTCCTGGAAAAAGGAGGTCTCTTTCCGAAATAAAAGATACGCCCCAGCCAAGGTGGTCAACGTCGGCAAGAATATGGTTCGGGTCGAGTTTGACAGCCTGGAGCAATGCCGCGAGACCATTGAGGAGGTTAATAAGTCCCCCAATATTGCCGCAGAGGAGGCCAAACGTAGGCGCCCCCTCATGATTGCCAAGGGGATTGACAAGGAAGTCGATAAAGACGACCTTGTCAAAGTCATCTCGTTGCAAAACGATATCCCAGAGGGGGACCTGCGATTGTGCTTCCTCACCCGCAACCGAAACGAGCGCTTTTATAATGCGGTGCTCGAAACTAGCCCAGAAGCACGCAGAGCTCTCGCCTCTGCGGGACGTGTCAACGTGGACCATCAAAGGGTGCACATCGAAGATCTTTCGCGCTTCACGCAGTGCTTTAAATGCCTGCAATTCGGTCACACAAGGACTAAATGCACCTCTATTGACTCGCCCTGCTCTTTCTGCGCATCCAAGGAGCATACTCACCACGAATGCCCAAACAAAGGGAACAAAGACAAATTTTGTTGTTACAATTGCAAGACGTTCAACCTGCGGACAAATAACAATGTTAACACCAAACACACGGCCGTCGACCACAAACTTTGCACCAGGATCAAGACTACGAAATCAAAAATAGACGGCCAGATCGATTATGGTTATTAAGTCCCTTAAGCTGCTGCAATGTAACGTGAACCATTGTTATTTGTCCCAGGTGGAATTCGTCGAGCACTTTGTCAATAGCGACATTGACATCGCGCTATTAAGCGAGCCATATGTTGGCAAATCGTTGGGTGTACATAACATCCAAGGGATCAACATTTTCCAGTTCCCTACCACCACTGAGAGAACCAAGGCCTGCGTCTTAATAAAGAGCGGCTCCGGTTTCGGCTTGGGCATGGCCCAGCACTCCACTCCCAACTTGGCGGTCGTCCAGATTACCATTGGGCAAAGGAGACTATTCATCGCCTCTGCTTATGCTGAACCGGGCTCCGAAGGAGCTGCTGTCTTGACGTCGGTTAACAGTTTCCTCATTAAGACTAAAGGATCCCTGAGACTGCTGGGAGGGGACCTGAACGGCAGACACCCCCTCTGGGGGGAGACCGTCACCAACGCCCGCGGCAAGGAAATCGCGGAGATGCTAGCAGCAAATGAGATGTTTGTCTCCAACGTTGGTAATAAACCAACTTTTGAGGCCATCAGATACGGTAGACACTGCTCGTCAATCATTGACATCACAGTGGTTTCCGGGCAGCTAATCGACAAAATCTCAGATTGGCAAGTTAGTCTCACCGCCTGCCCAACATCCGACCACAATGCCGTTGCCTATACCATTGTTGGTGGAGATCGCATGGAAAAGGCCAAACGCACCTCTACCTTCAAATATAACATCTCCAAACTAGACTGGGAGCCCTTCCAAAGGAAACTTATCACTGCCTTTAGAGAATCTAACCTAAACGACGACACTCCAGCGAATCTTGACCGAGAGGGTATCGATCAAACCGTCTCTCGTATGACCAATGCCATCCAAAAGGCATGTGATGAGACCTTTAGAAGATCTAAGGGCCCCGGAAGTTACAACCCCTGGTGGAACGACGAGCTCGAGGAGATGAAGAAGGGTTGTATTAGACTACATCACCGACTCCACTCCCTAAAGGTCCAAGGCAGGTCTTTGACTGACACTCTCGCCATCTATCAAGAGGCAAAGGCCAAATATTCTAAAGCCCTCTCAAGGGCATCCACTGACCACTTCCGAAGCTTCTGCGAGAGGCAGGGCAGGGAGGACGTCTGGTCTATTACAAATCGAATTATCAAAACATCTTCGGCTACCAGACCCCCCCAGACCCTGCTCACTCAGCGGGGCTTCACCAACTCGGGCGGTGACACCGCGGAGGCGCTGCTCGATCATTTCTACCCAGATGACGGCTCTGACTGCCTCCAGCGACATCACGACCTTCGTAGGGAAGTTAACACAGAGCCCAACTCCTTAGACGATGTCCCGTTTACGGGGGAGGAGGTTGAGGAGTGCCTCAGCGGAATGAGCCCCAAAAAGGCACCGGGTCTTGACCATTTTACTGCCGACATTTGCCAAAATGTCTTTAAATCGTTCCCCGTTTTCGTTACTGCCCTGCTCAACCGCTGCCTAAAAATCGGACATTTCCCGGAGGCCTGGAAGCTGGCCTACGTCAAGATTATCCCCAAGCCCAATGCCCCTGACCCTACGCTACTCAAGGCTTATAGACCTATCGGCCTGCTCCTAGTCTTCGGGAAGCTGTTAGAGAAGCTTTTCATAAAGCGGATTTCATTTAAATCGGAGCTAGAGGGTACGTTCAGCGAGAGACAGTTCGGCTTCAGGGAGCAGAGGACCACCACCGATGCAATCAGAACATCTCTGGACGTTGTCGATAAAGCCAAGACAGCGGGTCTCCAGGTCGTCGGAGTGTCTCTTGACATCAAAGCGGCCTTCGATAACGCCTGGTGGCCTGCCTTACTCAACAGGCTCAGGCATATCAACTGCCCTAAAAACATCTTTCGCCTGATCCAGAGTTACATCGCAAATAGGAGAGTGACGCTGGATTACGGCAATTGCACCGCCTCTAAGATTATGACAAAGGGGTGCATCCAGGGTTCAGCTTGTGGTCCAGTGCTTTGGAACCTGATTATTGATGAGCTCCTGGGGCTACATCTTCCGGAGGGTACACACATTCAGGCGTTTGCTGACGACGTGCTGCTGCTGGTTGAGGCTAAGACTAAAGAGGACATTGAGGTTAAGACTCGTCAGGCGCTAGACATCATTGTGGAGTGGGGCGAGGGTGTCAAGCTGGTATTTGGGCCAGAAAAGACACAGGTGATCTCCTTCACATCCCGATCCCGAGACGCCCGTATCTTCATGAACGGCTCATTGATCCCAATGTCCTCGGACATAAAATTGCTGGGAGTCATTATTGACGACAAGCAACGGTTCATTAAGCACGTTAAGCACGCCATCTGCAAAGCAAGTAGTACTTTCAAGAATCTCTGCAAATTCATCAGACCAACATGGGGCATTAACTCTCACAATGTTGAGACAATATATCGACAAGTGGTCGTTCCGATGGTCACTTACGCCGCTGGAGTTTGGGGCACGGCAATCAAGTATAAGTGCGTCAGACGCCTGCTCTGCTCCTTCCAGCGGCAATTTGCGATCAGGGCAATTAAGGGCTTTAGGACGATCTCAGCCAATGCAGCCTTGGCACTTGCCCAGTTTTTACCTCTACATTTGGCCATCAAAGAGGTTTGGGAGATGGATGGGGTTAAGAGGAATGGCACGGTCGAGGATCTTCCGGAGGACATACCATTGCACAGGAACGTTCCTGTCAAACATCTTCTGCACCCGGCCCTCAGACCCACCATTTCCTTCAAACCTGCATCTTCTCCAGAAGAAGTGGACGCGCTGGTGACGACCACAGGAACCAGCTACTTCACCGATGGCAGCAAGCTGGACTCGGGAGACACAGGGGCAGCTGTAATCAGAATAAAGGGTGACAAGATTAGTACCAAAAAGTTCCACATCAATAGAGCTGCCTCTGTCTTTCTGACGGAACTCTTCGCCATCGATCGAGCTCTCGACTGGGCTGCTGCCTCTGAAGATATCGGGGAATTTACCATCTTCACCGATAGCCTGTCGGCACTTAACGCCATAGCTGACAGAAGCAACACACACAAGCTAGTAAACAGCATTCACAAAACGGTCCATCAAATGACCGAACGGAATTTCACTGCAAGGTTTGTCTGGGTGAAGGCCCACATAGGCATCACCGGAAATGAGCTTGCAGATGTAGCAGCTAAGAGTGCCGCCACAAGCAAAACGCCTACCCTCCTTAATGAATTCCCAATCTCTTTCGCTAAAAAGAAGATTAAGGAGCGCATGCGAGCGGAATGGGCCCAGGAGTTCCACACCTATACTCAGGGCCAGGGAACAAAGAAGTGGTTCCAATCAATCGAGGATGTTGCAGCCTTCCGAAAGCAAGTGTCGTTATCCTTCGAGCTCACCCAGATCTTAACGGGACACGGGTACCTACCACAAGGCGTATCTCGAACGCTTCAAGATCACTAATGACAACAAGTGCCCGTGCGACGACTCTTCCACTCAGGATATCGATCACCTCTTGAGAGACTGCAACATCTTCGAATACGAAAGAAGGAAATTCCTACTCATCTGTGACATGAACAAAGTCGAGCCATTCAAACTCATGAAAATGCTAAAGAGCGAGGAGGCCACCAACGAATTTCTAAAATTGGTGTGCCTCATAGTAAATCGACTTAAAAATATCAACAAAACCTAAACAATAAATTTCTAACATTTTAATAAACTCATCCTGTATCCAATAGCAGGAATCAAAAATCTAGCCAACAATTAAATTAGATAAAGTCAAAAAAGTAAATTCTTTACAAACGTATCCCCTAATTAAAAATTCTCGCAAATAAATCAGCCTTATCTTAAAAAAAAAAAAAAAAAAAAAAAAAAAACCTCTGGAAGGTTACAAATATTTCAAAACTAAAATCAGCTACATCTCCTAGCCGTTCTCAAGTTTTAGCGAGACAAACGAACAGCAATAATTTTTTACAAAATATATATGTTATGAATTACATCTTTAAAAAAATAAAATTAAAACATATGTATTAGTGATAGGCTCCTTATGCCACGTTATGCCTATCATAAAATAGGGTCTGGTTTGATGAAACATTGTGAAAAAGTGGCGAGCTTGTCGCCTTCATAATCACAAACTGAACACCCGACACGCCATTAGACGCCTTTCACGACATGCAAAAACACCATAGGCAACATGACTAAAAAAATCTGTTTAGTCCATCTGCGTCTGTTAGACTATAAAAAAATATTGAACACGTATTTTTTTATTTATTTGTCAAACAAACATTGACGAAGATACAATGCATTCAAGTTGCGCGTGAAGTCACACTTTCGTACAATTTTTATTAAATAGTGACGTCGCAAGCCCCCACTCCAAAACTTTGATGCTCTTTATCTTTGTGATTTTTTTTTGATTTGATAAAGCGAAAAATATGTGTTTAGTATTTTTGTATAATCTAACTGACGGACTAAATATAATTATAGTTTTTTCATGCAGTCATCATCCCTATTAGACGCGTACATTCTTGAGTTTCAGACCAACATCGCCAATGTTAACAGCACATAAATTAAGTGCGTATTACAATGAACCCTAAATGGGCTTTCGCGCTGATGCAAATTGTTCGCGCTCCTCCACCCGTTATTAGGGGATGGGCCAAAAATTTGCGGCGATATTTACCGCTTAAATTTTAATACGGAACCATTAACTGATGAGTAAAGGGTATTTATGAGTCATTTTAGGGAATTTAGATGCGACAGCTTCTAGGGGGAAATCCTAAGTCAGTTATGTGATAACTTACTTGTCTGGTTTGTGTTTACGACGTATCTACAATGTGTGTGGAATTATCACGATAAATGTGTTTTGTGTCACGATAAAGTTATGGAATTGCTATTATTCCATTCTTTATAGGAATTACAGAATGGAATAACTATTCGATAACTTTTTGTAACGTCTCGTGTCCTTCGCCGGTATATGGACGTTTTTTAAATGGTCATGCTGTTGTGTATACCATAAATTAATGTCTGTCTATAAGTTGAACTATATATACTATTTATACTCATATTCTATGGTCTTGATTAGTCTATTAGTGTACCTATCTTTAAATTAATTAAATAAATAAAATATTTAGTGCTAAATGATCGATTTGAAATGAATAGAAGGGGCATTAATGTATTAAATAACACGATCAATATATTTCTTACTTGAAAAATGTATATATTAGTTACGTATCTAACTAATTTAAATATTTCAGGATATACATTGTCGATATTAAATATATTATATTATTGACTAGCCCGTTGGTCGAGTGGTCAGAGACCCTGGCCACGAAACTTAGGGTCGCAGGATCAAATTCCGCTAGGGGCAATGTTTCGTGTGATGAACATGGACATTTGTACTCGAGTCATGGATGTTAATAAACATATTGAAGTATGTCGATCCGTTTACCTAGTATCTATGGCAAAAGCACAGGCTTAGTTCGGGACAAGGGAATTGGTGTGTCAGTCTGGAGAATTTATTTATTTATTATACATAGTCTTCTGTTATTGCGGTAGTGGACAAAATTAAAAGACAAATATAGCTAATGGTATATGGGGTTGTGGGTATGTGATTGTGTAGGCGACGAGCGACTATTTGTCAACTTTTTCACAATTTTCCATCTAACCCAGCCCATTGTCCCATGTTGGTCCCGGACTTAAAATGAAATGTGCCAACTGTGGTTCTTGCCTAGCATGTCGTAGAAGACGACTGACGGTGTATCGGGTTTTGGGTATGTGATTGTGTGGGCGACAGGCAAGCCACTTGTCACCACTTTTTCGCAATTTCCACCTAACCCAGCCCAGTTTTGTATCTGGCTGAATGTGGTTAAAGGGGCCCGCTGCTTTGACTCTGCCTACCCCTTCAGGGATTATGGGCGTTATGTTAATTATAGGTAAAAAAAGTAAGTGATTAAAACGAAAAAAAGACAAAAGAATAAAGCCGCTTCATTACTCTGGCTTGTCACAGTAACCTCAAATAAAGGCGCCTTTTGATTGTGCCCAAAAGGCACGTTACAAACGAACTGGGTTAAAATTACAGAGTTTGAAGGCCGTGTTTAACTTACCTGCTCAACTTAGCCTTTGTCGTGGTACATTTAGTAAGTACTAGTGTAACTTCACGACCTAAACCTAGTAATAACCGGCCTGCATGAAACTTGGATGATTAAGGAAGATTAGTATTGCAAGACAGAATTACTGAATAGAAGAGAAGCGTAATTTTCTTATCTATGCCAGTTTGTTTATTTTGTGATTTCTATGGGAGTGTTAATGTCTTATTCAAGTGTTAATTATACAGGGTGTAACAAAACTACCCGCAAATCCGAAAGGAGGTTAAATGGGGCCTTAGAACGAGTCCATTCACAATATTTAAGAACCGTAGTAACGCTGTATAACATACTCCAAAAAAATAAAAAAATATTACTATATTTACTGATGTGCAAACCCTATTCCAGTAAAATTAAAGAGTAAACTACGCAGAATGTATCTACATTTCTACCTTATTAGCGGAACGACAAAAATTTTAAAGATTTAAAATGGACAACATATTTTTTCCAATTTGACATTTTTTGAAGCCAGTACTTGAGTATAATGACATCCTTGTATTGAGGTAGCAAACATTTATGAATGAAAAATAAAAAACTATTAAAGTAGACAATTATTAGGTAAAAAAGGTACGTAGGCCTTTCTGTTAAATAATCTGGTTCCCTGACATGACAGCTAATTAATTGATTATATTTTTTACGGGGAATTTTGTAACACGTTGTATAAAAAGATACTTAATTAAAATTTTATCTAGTTTTCGTGTGCTGTGCCGTGGGATTACGCACCAAAAAATTTAAGTATTAGGCCAAAGATGATTTTGTTTGTCTTAACTCTAAACCTTAATGGGTACTCTTTATTTTGGAGTGAACCCCTTCTCGCAACGTCTCCCAACACCCATTATTATTTGCGCTAAAGAGCTACGCCTATTAGAAACCTTCGCTACCTCAAGCGACCTCCCGGCCTCCTCTCGTTTCCTCCTCTTAGATTGCGCTCAATTGACCTGAACGCTGGGAAATTGCCTCTCTGTTGCCGAGAAATCGAACGATGAATTTGTTGATGTAGGTATCTTAGAAGCTGCGATGGATTTTTTAAGTTAAGCTATTGATAAAAATATGAAGTGAAAAGAAACATATTCCAGCTGATTAAGAAACATACTTTTTTAATTGACCCTGATTGATCTACTATTGAATCGGGACTAGGGATTGCAATTCAGCGGCATTTTATGCTAATCTAGCATTATGTGCTATACTAGACGCAGCTGGATTGCTTAATCCAGCTATCCAATATCTAGTAAAATCCACCGGCTTTGAATGAGCACAGCTAAAATTATGCTGGGCCCAGCTAAATCGCTTGCATCGATCGAAATCGATCGATTTCCTGATCCCTATTAAATAACTCCCTAATCTGGACCTTTCAGCTAGTGTCATATAACATTGTCTGAATTTAGTTCAAGACAAAATAACTACAGATAGCTCGCGAGTTGAATGCAGAGCTCAGGAATGTGATAGTGCTGTGACCTTATTAGAATTAATGATGACAATATGTCCATAAATTCCAAATTAGTTTTAAGTTTCACATTTGGGTTTCACTGTAAGTTCTAACGATGTACGTTCTAATAATGGGTATTAAACTTAACCTCTTAAAAGAATTTCACTTTCCCATTCTGATATTACGCTGTGGTATCTTAGCCCCCCAATCTGCTACGGCGTAGCACGAAGAATCGCTAAAGTGTTGATTTCACAAAAGCTAGCATATCGAATGCGCTTCGTTGCATCGAACGAACATCAACTACGACGGTTTATTTGTAGTCGCTACGGCGTAGCATCGCTGCATGCGGTATAATAATAACGTATAATATTCGTAGTCGTGCTTGTATGTAGATAATACAAAATGTATCGCTTGTTAAGTTGTATCTTGTTAAGTTACCTACCTCGGCCAGATTGGTCGTGTGTTAACAGAAGATGATGTTAGGAGCCATAGTAGCCCTAGAGTTTGTATGAAAAAGATTATGAATGTTAAAGAAGCGAGTTTGGTGTGTAATGTTCGTGCCATATGGCGTTCGGTTCTGTCTGTCTACCCCGCCAGGCGTAAAATAATGGCGTGAAGCTAGTTAGGTTAGGTTCTAACATGATGTGATGACAATTCATTACGATCTAAAAGAGGAAATTCCTATCATAGTGGCTATCCAATAAAAGTGTTTAAAAACACAACTGTGATTAGGTTACAATAAATAATATTATGTTAGTTACTATATAATAATCATTCTATGAAACTGATTCTTTTAATATATTTTTTTTAACTGTGTTTCTATTTGCATATATACTATAACATACATACAAAAAAAAACTAAAATTCAGTCGAATTGAGAACCTCCTCGTTTTTTTTTGAAGGCGGTAAAAAATTAGCTTATATACACTTCGTATACTCACACACATTCGCAACATATTAATATAGTATAGTAAATAAACTTTGACAAATGTGTAACCCTGCCCCATGCGCCAACAGTTGTGGGTTCGATCCCCACCCAGGACAAATATTTGTATGATGAATACTTGTGTTTGTTCTGTGTCTGGGTGTTAATATCCAATATTTAAGTATATATTTGTAATACCACTGTTGATTCAGATATCCGTAACACAAGTGCTTAAGCTACTTACCTCGGAGTCAGATCAATGTATGTGATGTAATAAAAGTAGCCTCTGTGTTAATTAACTGTTAGGTGCTACACTTCCTTCATAATATGCAATTAATCTAACTTATAAATCAGAAACGCTCAACTGAACTTGGAAATAAGGGCCTAAAAATTGATGAAATTAATTCAGCAAAGAGCCGCATAATATTACAACTTTCATTATAATTGAAACGGACTAAATAGCTTACAGGAGGCTAGAATATTGGGGCCGGACAGCAAATTGAGGTCTAATGGCGATGACCTCGATGGGTCAGGTTTAGGCAATTGACCCATCTGGATTGGTCTCAGTTTCGATTCCCAGTTGAATCAATTTGGAAAATTAACTTTTACTTATTTGATAGGGTATTCTGGCCAAGAAGAATTCAAGTTAAGTTGTAAGTAAGTCCCGTGTTGGTCTGGGACTATAAAAGAATTTGCCAACTGTGTTTCTTGCCTAGCATGTCGTAAAAGGCGACTAATGGTATATCGGGTTTTAGGTATGTAATTGTGTAGGCGACAAGCTAGCCACTTGTCACAACTTTTTTCAAAATTCTCCATCTAACCCAGCCCAGTTTTATTTTTGTCTGAATGTGGTTAAAGAGGACTGCTGCCCCTTTGACTCTGCATACCCCTTCGGGGATCACGGGCGTGATGTTATAATGATGATGATGATGAAGAAGCCAAGTTGTAAGTAAGTTTTTCCAGAGGATATATGAGTTTTTTTCTTAATATATAAAGTTAACCAGAGCAGACCAGCCCTCAAAGGGGGCACATCAGAAGCATATAGCATTTATTAGCCATCGATTCACTCAATCCTGTCATATGTATTTTGCCCACACTTTCCTCGTAAAACAGCTAAACCCTTCAACAATGTAACCTGCAAGGCCACAAGGAATTTATTCCGTCCTGAACTAAGTCTTTATTTTGAAGGTCAAAATTAAGGGCGGAGAGACGTTTGATCACAAAGTAAAACGTATTATTTCTCCCAAATTCTCTACAACAGATTGTTTGGAAAACAAAACATTGTATTGTGTTTCTAGTCCGGAATAGTATCAGGGTGTTTTGCTGGCGGCTCGGGCACAGTGTAGAAGGGATGCTGGGAACTGAGTTTTGAATATTTGGAGTCGATTTTTCAAAACAATTCTCTACTCTGAATCAAGTGGAAATATTGTTACATATTATATATCATAGCACCCGTAATCCCCAAAGTGGTAGCCAGAGTCAAAAATGCAGCTTTCTTAACCACTTCTAGCCAAAAAATATATTAAGTGAGAATAAATAATTTATGTGTTTAAAGAGCTTATTTCTTCTTGGACTTTGTCTGCGTCTTCGGGGATTGCGGGTGGTCCAAGAGCTGGCCACCCGCAATCCCCGAAGGAAAACCAATTTTAGGGTAGGTATTTAAGACAAGCTGAAAACTTGTTCCATACTTCTCCTATTATACCCCAATACGGAACTGCAGATCTGACTGGTGAATAGCGGGGCTTTTTTTTAGTAGTAGTAAAATGTATATAAAATAAAAAAATAATAAGCCAGACGATTTAGTCGGGATTTCAAAATTGCCAGACGCGTGCTAATATATTTTGTAAGATAATATAAAAAATTATGGCAACATGAAATTTTAATAGGGTATTGTTTAATTTCCACATTTTTCCATCTAACCCAGCTCAGTTTTGTTTTGTTTTTGGCTAAATGTGGTTAAAGGGGCCTACAGCCTCCTTGACTTTGCCTACCCCTTCGGGGATTATGGGCGTAATAACTAAAAAAGATGAAGTGTGTAAGGACCGTGCCATATGGCGTTCGGTTCTCTCTGCCCATCCCGCTAGGTAAGTGGCGTGAAGTTTAGTTAGTTAGGTACCTTATAAATAAAAATAGGATTCTAAAAAAGACAGATTATTTTGGTGGGACTTTCTACTTGTCAGGTGATCTAACAATCTATCTGTCATGTTTTAGCACCGCTACTCACCAGCCAGGTCTGCAGTTTCGTGTTGGGGTATAATAAGAGAGGCATGCGACAAGTTTACAGCTTGCCTTAGATACCTACCCAAAAATTGGTGCCAGTTCTACAAGAGCGTGATGGTATGTACGTAATTACATTTAGACATCATAATGGACTACTCTCACTGCCAATCATTTTATTGCTAGTGTATGAAAGGAAACGAACTAAAAAGGCCTTCTGGGGCGCGGCCTACGTGCCGGGGATCGGAATGTGACTTACGACTCGCTGAGGAGCTACCGGGGCGCGTGACGTCACGGGATTGAGATGCGACATTAACACTATGTTGTATATATGTTAGTACGACTATCTCCTATCGGCACATAGATTAGAAATATATACCAATCCGTACAATCTAGAGATAATATATTTTACAAATCTATGTATGAATTGATACTACTATGTAGCTGAGTAAGGGAAAACATCGTGATGAAACCGGCACATTTAAATAACTTTAATGTTTGTATCACCATGATTTAATTCATTTAGTTCCCCTGTGTAAGGGCTACTAAGGTTAGATAGGCGGTCGCTTAAATGTAATAACTAGTAAATCTACCTACATAGATTCACGCTGAATCGTGAATGTAAAGTTTTATTTAATACTAGCTGTGCCAACGATGTCACCCGCGTTTATGGTTAATATTATAAAGACTATTTCCGTCATACATGATTTCTATGCAACTTTAACCATTAAGGCTGCACACGCGACGGAAGCTTAAAAAATGGAGTAACTTTTCCCGTTTTCCCAACATTTCCCTTCACTACTCTGCTCCTATTGATTGTAACGTGATGAAAGTATACTATAACCTGCCCAGGAGTATGAAGAATAATTGTACCAAGTTTCGTTAAAATCCGTCGAGTAGTTTTTCTTTCTATAAGGAACATACAGACAGACAGACAGACAGACAGACAGACAGAAAGACAGACAGACAAAAATTTTACTGATTGCATTTTTGGCATCAGTATCGATCACTAATCACCCCCTGATAGTTATTTTGAAAATATATTTTATGTACAGAATTGACCTCTCTACAGATTTATTATAAGTATAGATTAGCGACCCGCCCCGGCTTCGCACGGGGAGCATAAAAGAATATGGAATTATACATATAAACCTTCCTCTTGAATCACTCTATCTATTGGTGAAAACCGTATCATCCTTTGCGTAGTTCAAGAGATCTAAGCAAATAAACAGAAGCGGCGACTTTGTTTTATACTATGTACCTAAACATTAAAATTCTATAATGATGCAGGGGGCTGGCTGCAGCGGGCTGACGCTGAGGCCTAGCGGAGGATTCCTTAGGGCACCTGCGAAGCCTCAGTAGGCGTAGAGGACGCATCCCGAGGTTTTAGTGGATATACCCCAATTTGGCCGGAGAGGGGGTCTCCTGATGCAGAGGTCCCTGGGAGTCCCACATAACATCCGTCGTCATCTCGTCCTCCCAAGGGGAGGTGGTATACGTAACGCATTTCTCTGGGTGAAAAAAAAAAAAAACTGGGCTAGCTGCCCCTTGAACACTGCTTACCCTTTCGGGGATTACGAGCGTTATTATATATATTTGTATGTATGATATTAAAGTAACTTATTAATATTTTCATTTTATTTTTTGTATCTTATTTCGCTTTCGTATCTTTTAATAAAATTTATTTGAGTTTATTTTGCAGTTTCGGCAGAGAAATGCAATAAATATTATTGCAGTTTGCTTTTATTAAACGTGAGGTCGATACACGAACTGATTGCGAAAGTATGTTGCAAGAATATAGGTAGTTTGAATCGGCAGCGTTTTATTGAAATTAAAGTTCGGTTTCATACATATACATTTCCATGTTGCTGATATTTCGGGATTTGCGCATGAAAATTGGATTACAGATAAAGTACGAACGTAATATTGGTATGTATACCTAAATATTAGGCTCGTTCGTCGAGTGGTCAAAGACTGGTCACGAAACCAAGGGTCGCGGGTTCGAATCCCGTTAGGTGCAAATATTTTGTGTGATGAACGTGTACTCGAGTGGTGGATGTATATAAACGTATTTAAGTATGTTTATCCATTCATCTAGTATCCATAGCACAGCTTATAAGCTTACTTTGGAACTAGGAAATTGGTGTGTCGGTCTGGAGAAATTATTTATTTATCCATTACTGTGAAAAGTAGCTTCCGGTGCATTGATTTTGATGAAACAGGTCAATGGTGTAGGATTTCATCAAAATCAATAAAGCAGTTCGTGATTTAAGTAATACAGTATTATAATATTCGTACAAATTTAATTGTAGGCAATCATCGTATAATGTAGGCAAATTCTGTGTAAAAATGTCTAAATAGTATGCTTACATACATAAACACAAACAAACATAGCATCACGCCCGTTAGCCCCGAAGGGGTAGGCAATGTAGTTAAAGGGGCAGTAACCTATTTTACTACATTCAGCCAAAAATAAAACTGGGCTGGGTTAGATAGAACATTGTGAAAAAGTAGTGACAAGGGGCTAGCTCGTCGCCTACACAATCACACACCCAAAACCCGATATACCATTAGTCGCTTTAAACGTCATGTTAGGCAAGGAACACAGTTGGCACATTCTTTTTAGGTCCCGAACTAACATGGGTCTATACCTAAGTATATGAAGGTGGGACTATACATGGGACTATACATAAGCATATACCTTTATATTTATTTTATTATTTATATGTATTATATACCTTATGCATAAATGCATACATATATGCTCAGGTATATATAAATGTAAATATCCGTCTACATCACATACATTGATCGGACTCCAAGGAAAGTAGCTTAAGCACTTGTGTTACGGATATCAGAATCAACAGTGGTATTACAAATATATACTTAAATATTGTATATTAACGCCGAGACACAGAACAAACACAAGATTCATTACACGAATGTTTGTCCTAGGTGGGGATCGAACCCACAAATCTCGGCGCAAGTAGAGTCACTACCGATTGCGCCATCAAGCCAGTCTATGTGTGTTATGTATGTGTTACTGTAAAAGCCCGTATATTGGTCAATCTTAGGTTTTACTAGTAAATCTTAGGATTTACCGACATGAGTTGGTAAATGTAAACATTTCTAGGTTAGGTTATATTATGGGTTAGCTAGGTTAGGTTTATTAACCTGATTAAAGAAATACCTTACCTAACCTAACCTATAATATAATCTAATCTTAGTTAGGTTTGGTTACGTAAAATTTTCCAAGTAAAGAATCCTAAGATTTACTAAGTAAATGGTGGTAAAAGTTCGAATTGTACACCTGTTCGGACTTTTACCGTTAAGAGTTGGTAAATCTTAGGTTTTACTGGAAAATCTTAAAATTTAACATAGTTCGAGCTATTACAGCAACATATGCATTTATGCAGTAACTCTGTAATTTAAGCACCTAGCTTAAACTCGCATGAAGGAACGTAGCTTTAACCTACTTAGTGTTCATTTGAGTTTGCTGTTTTACATTTTTTATGCATAAACAGCGGGCGATGGGGTGGCGGTTATTATTTGCATTTTGGTCTGTTCGCACGGGACCAGTACGATCGACGACAGAAGTCTAAGAATATAACATTTGTTCTAATGCTTTAGCTTCAGGTTTGGAATTTGGAGGATTTTTAAGTAGAATTTGACTCGACCACCAAAACTTTCTCTAGATCTCAAAACTCCTTTAAAACCAATAAGGCTTCTTCTTTCTTCGTGTTACGAAGTTTTATTGGTAGCTACTTAAGATTCACAGAAAATAGGGGTATAATAAAAGTCACCATTGCTGTGTTTCGCAGAGTGAGGTAGAGTTTAACTCCCTTAAAAGCAAGCAATGCATCAGCAATAGGCTAGTTGACCAAAAATTTTTTTTAGTCTGTAAGTTAGATTATCAAAAAAATATTAAGTTCATATTTTTTGCTTTATCAAATACCTACTCGAAAAATTACACAGATACAACAGAGCTTCAAAAATCTGGAGTGGGGCGCTTTTACATCGCTTGTTCCTAAAATTTTACAGAACAAGTGACGTCACGTGCAACTTTAACGCTGTATCTTTGTAATTTTTTTGCTAAACAAAATATTTTTTTGTAATCTCTTTAATAGACTTTTCAATGTTTTTGAGTCAACTACCATATTCCTCTGGTGTTACAATTCTCTTCAGTGGTGACTACTCGCCATCATTTATGTCAAAATAAGAAGAGACATAACCAATTTCTCTATGTAAAGTTTAAGAAGGATAGTAGCTATAATAGTAATCGGATTTGCTACAGCTAGGATCATAATGGAGTCAGTCATTGTATCTGTGTATGTATGTATGATTGAGTCACCCTAATAACGGGACATAACGCACGACGATAGTAACAATAAGGGTGTTTCAAAGGGCGCTTAGTCATCTCCCGCCGCCCTGTCTGCGACGTCCTTAACGAATTTAATTACGATATACCGTGCCGCTGAAGCCATTTCTTCCCGTCACCTCGTGAAGGACACCCGAACCGAGCCGGCAAGTCGGCGCTCGTCGGACTAGTGGTGGGAAAGATACCGGTTTTTAATCGGTTTCGTTATTGGGAACATTAGCATACGAATATGCCTGGTTTGTGGGGCATTGTTAAATGTGGTTTGTGTATTCCATATAGCACCATATAACATTATATTAATTTGGAATATCTGTTTTGATTGAAATTTTTGTTAATGTCCAAAAACGTTCCTACTTAACTCTTTTTTGTATTGTTTATATACTAATGTAATGTTCGCCAACTGTGACCTATTGACTGAAGTGCGACCGCGTGTTGCAATCACCAAATTGTTTTTCTGTAGATAGTGTACTTCTTACTCAAATACGGACTTAATATTTTACGAAAGAATAGCTTTTTATATTATTAATTGCACTTTTTCACTAATACGAGTTCCTAATTAAGAATGAAATGTGTTCCACATAGTCAACGTTAATTAGGTCTCGTCGCGCTTAAAGATAGCAAATATATCGGAACCTGAACTGTCTCTTACCTTTTACTTACTCATCCGAATGCCGGTAACCGGTTTCTTCCGATTGTCCAGTACACCCCTGTCCAGCAAGCAAGTGTTGGCTCGCTGCCGGGTGCGCCGCGACTAGCCGTCGCCGCCTTATGTAACTATTTGCTTATTATGTGCCCGCGATGTGCTGCAGGCACCACATTTCATGTCGAATGTGCTATCGGTAGGTCATGCCTACCGGTAGTTCATGCCGCGAACTTGCCTTTTAATGAGGGCCACTTTATATAAGGCATAAAAATATAATTATTTTAGCTACGGAGGCAAAGTAGTTTAATATATTGAGATCGGGTTAACTAAATACCTATATTATCTTTTGAGTGACTAGCTGTCCCCGCAGTTTTACCTGCGTTTATGGTTAATGTTATAGCCTATAGCCTTCCTCGATAACTAGGCTATCTAACACTGAAAGAATTTTCCAAATTAGACCAGTAGTTCCTGAGATTAGTGCGTTCAAGCAAACAAACAAACTCTAGCTTTATAATATTAGTATAGATTTATTTAACGAGGTATATTAGGGGTAGGTAGGGTCAAAGGAGCAGCAGGCCCCTTTAACCACATTCAGCTAAAAACAAAACTGGGCTGGGTTAGATGGAAAATTGTGATATCCCATGAAAAATAATATCCCTTAATTTTGTGGTAAATCTATATCTATACAAATATTACAAAAAGGAAAGATTTGTATTTTTGTGTGTGTGTATGTTTGTAATGAATATACTCAAAAACTACTGCGCCGATTTCAAAAATTCTTTCACCATTGGAAAGCTACATTATCCGGAAGTAATATAGGCTGTAATTTATCTCTATATTCTTACAGGAATAAGAACTATGCGGGTGAAACCGCGGGGCGCTGCTAGTGATAAATAAAACAGATGCCTGTCATGAAATTTCCCTGTTATGTATGACCAAACACAGTATTTACTCAACACGCCGTGTAAATACTGTGTAACGGGACAACTTTTGGACCGTGAGAGCTGAGCCATCTGTCCCCATATCCGATATAGGTTGGTAAGCGGGAATCAATTATGATAAGTTATTTATCAAATTATAATCTAGTAACACTTTTATATGGCGATCAATTAGAAATCTTTGAAACAAATAAGACTTTAGCAATACCGACAGTGTATGTAATTATCTCTAAATATGAAATATATGATAAATATAATAAATAAATAAATATCCGACGACATTGATCTGACTCCGAGGCAAGTAGCTTAAGCACTTGTGTTACGGATATCAGAATCTACAGTGGTATTACAAATATATACTTAAAAATTGGATATTAACACTCAGACACAGAACAAACACAAGTATTCATCATACGAATGTTTGTCCTGTTTATATACTAATGTCCTGAGTGGGGATCGAATCCACAACTCTTGGCGCATGGGGCAGGGTCACTACCGAATGCGCCATCGAGCCAGCCGAAATGATACTTATAACAAAAAGGTTTTAAATGGTTTTTGTCTGTAAATTACTTTGTTCCGGCATTTCCTGATAGCTTTTTATTTTTAAAAATAAATTTATTTAAATTCTTCAGACTAACACACCAATTCCCTAGCTCCAAACTAAGCCTATGCTTGTGCTATGGATACTAGGTGAATGGATAGACATACTTAAATACGTTTATAAACATCCATGACTCGAGTACAAATGTCCATGTTCATCACATTAAACATTTGCCCCTAGCGGGATTCGAACCCGCGACCCTTGGTTTTGTGGCCAGGGTCTCTGACCACTCGACCATCGGGCCAGTCAAAAGCTAGTTGTACAAGGAGCAATTTAGGTTACGTACCTACTATAATTAAAAGAAAAAGGTTCTGCGCAAAAAGCTGCAGCGGCTGAAACGTCAAGCTGTAGTTATGTAGATAGATAGACAGATTATGCGTTATTGGACGAAAATAAACAATTACAGTACAAAAAAATATACCTAGATACAATCAGAACAATTTAGGCGGATTTATCGTAAATTACGATCGCGTTTAGTCCTGTTAGCATTACGTCTAGTGATGATGTAATATAACGCGCAAGTTTAAAATCAAATATAATACAAATGTTAGTGATGTTCACATTCGCCGAGAAGTTTACAATTTTACGGGAACAGCCGTCAGTCAATATTGACCGAAACTAGTGTCTCAAAGGCAGCATAATTCAATATGTCGTAAGCATGGAGCATATAACCTATAGAGTTTAGAAGTGGTAGGTTTACGGAAAACGGAATCGCTTTCTGCTAATAGCAAATAGTCGTGTGATGAACACACGTGTGTATTAAGTCTTGGTTATATCCCTACTTACGGGTAGAACTGTGTCTATCCATAGCATAAGCACATGAGCTTTTCTGGAGCTAAATCACTCGTGTGTTGGCATACATACATAACATCACGCTTATAATCCCTGAAGGGGTAGGCAGAGTCAAAAGGGCAGCAGGCCCATTTAACCAACCACATTCAGCCAAATACAAAACTGGGCTGGGTTAGATGGAAAATTGTGAGAAAGTAGTGACAAGTGGCTAGCTTGTCTCCTACACAATCACATACCCAAAACCCGATATACCGATGTGTTGGCGTGAACAATTAAAATTACCTATTCCTGGACTTTATTTTTGGTTAGAGGCTTGCTGCTTCTTTGACTTTGCCTACCCCTTCGGGGATTGCGGACATAATGATGATATATATACATGTACGTATGTATGACTAATATCATCTTACTATTAACATATCAAATCTAGTCAGCCAATCAGAGCAACTACGTCGTCGTTTTAGCGAAATTATTTTCGAACAACTTATTCGCATTACGCTTCTATTGGTTATATAGTCGATGGTCGTTGGTATTGGTTGGTCCGGCCCCCGTACCGAGCCCTTCGACATCAAACATTCCAATTGAATTTAGAGTAGGAATTTTAGATTCACCGAAACGAAGCCAAGTTTCTTTATAGTCATGTCTGGATAAATTGTTTTTATTACGTATTTTGAGTTAACTTTAAGGTTGGTACCTATATATGTTGTAAGTGAGCTAAAGTGAGCTATGTACTGTATATAAGCATATATCTTATTTTTGAACGTATGTTATTGATGTGACGTGTTAGTCTGGGACTTAAAAATAATGTGCTAACTGTGGTTCTTGCCTAGCGTGTCGTAAAAGGCGACTAATGGTATATCGGGTTCTTAGTATGTGGTTGTGTAGGCGACAAGCTAGCCACTTGTCATAACTTTTTCATAATTTTGTGTGTGGTTAAAGGGGCCTGCTGCCCCTTTGATTCTGACTGCCCCTTCGGGGATTATTGGCGTGATGTTATGTTATGATTGATTTTAACGGATTGTCAAGTATCGTGTTTAGTTTGATAGTTTGTTACTTTAAAATACGTTATTCAGTCATATGAATGTTGATCGGTAGGTATCTATGAAACTTCTGACCTATTTATGAAAAAAGACAGTTTAAAAACCCGAAGTTTCAATATCTGTAACTTCGTTATAGTTATATATATTCTTCGTTATATATATAATTTCATATATATTTAAAATAAATATTTAAAGAAGATGTAGTGACTACGATTGAAAATGACATGCTTGGATGGTTTGAGCATGTTGAGAGAATGGATGAAAGAAGATTGACGAAAGAGATATATAAGGCAAGTGTAAATGGAGCCGTCGGGAGAGGAAGACCTAGACGGACTTTCCATGACCAGACTGGTAATATATTAACAAAAGGTCAGGTAAACAGCACCTTTAACCGACGAGCGTGTATGAAAAGACTCATGAATGTAGAAGAAGCGAAAGGTGTATGTCAGGATCGTAGCAAATGGAAGTACGTGATCTCTGCCTACCCCCATGGGAAAAAGGCGTGACATTATGTGTGTATAAATGTTAACTGTGTGTTCTCTTAAATATTGTACAAAACAGCTTTCGCCTACCACACGTAAGATCGTCTACCATTTCTCATAAATGTAATATTCCAAATAGCAGTTTTCACACCCAGGGGATATCTTAGTTTTCAGAACAACATATCAAATGTGAGATATTTCTTCTGTTTCTCTCAAAACTTGGATGCGGCGTGTCCCCTTAAGGTCAGCTGGGGAAGTTTTCTGTTCTTAATGTTTCGAATAACATCCCTTGTCGTTGTTAGAAAATATTCTTACATACATACATACATAATGTCTCGCCTTTTTCCCATGGGGGTAGGCAGAGATCAC
The DNA here is from genome assembly GCA_951394215.1 of Glyphodes perspectalis. Lineage (NCBI taxonomy): Eukaryota > Metazoa > Arthropoda > Insecta > Lepidoptera > Crambidae > Glyphodes > Glyphodes perspectalis. The sequence goes on from OX596215.1 coordinate 14,577,195, forward strand.
GTACTTCCATTTGCTACGATCCTGACATACACCTTTTAGAGAATATTCTTTTAGAGAACAATCTGGAAAAGTTTCTCTTGGAATTAGATTCAGGAGCGATTTTGGAATTAAAAAGAATGCCATGTTGGTCTGGGTCTTGAAAATAATGTGCAAATTTTGTTCTTTACCTAGTATGTCGTAAAAAGCGACTTAATGTGCGTACTATGTGAAGGCGACGAATTAGCGACACACTACACTTTTTACAATTTGCATCTAACTTAACATAAAAGTATTCTTGGCTGAAAGTAGTTAAAATAGTTCTGCTAAGAAACCTTCACTAATTATATGGATATATTACTGCTACATCTCTTAACCGAGAACCAGAGCACGTACCTCTGGATTTTTCAAATATATGTACGTATTTATACCACTAGCTCGACGGTGAGGGAAAACATCATGATGAAACCTGCAAATTCAAACAACTTTGGATTTGTAACCATGATCCAAAAATTGTCTGGTTCCCCTATCTTAGGGTTACGAAGGTCAGATTGGCAGTCGCTTCAATGTTATTACCAGACACTCTAAATCCTGGATCATGGTTTAAGCGGACCCCGTCTAAACACGGGACATAACGCTAGGAAGATGATGATGACTACTACATAATAAGGATGTGTTCCTATACAAATTGTCTGTCGTCTACATTTAAGGGTAACGGAAGTCAGGTTACGAAATTCAATATCATAGTACGACTGGCCCGTTGGTCGAGTGGTTAGAGACCCTGGCCATGAAACTAAGGGCCGCGGGTTTGAATCCCGCTTGGGGCAAATGTTTCGTGTGATGAACATGGACATTTGCACCGAGTCATGGATGTTTATAAACATATTTAAGTATGTCTATCCGTTCACCTAGTATACATAGCACAAGCATAAGCTTAGGGAATTGGTGTGTCAGTCTGGAGAATTTATTTATTTATTTAACTAGACCCTAAGTGGAGCCAAGGAGTGGTGCTAGCAAAAAGCAGTATATTGTTCAATATCAAACAGATGAGGTACCTTGTTTTGGGTCTTAGGTTAAAGATTACTTTAAGTTAAACACATACTCTCACATTGTAATGAAAACGTGTAAGGTACGCCACGTATATCAAATGCTTGTATTACAACAATAGAGCCTCTGAGGTACCTATATCCAGTTACTCATGGGAGTAATGGAGTAGAATGCTGCTGATAATCGCCTACCTTCATTTATGACGTGCTACGTTCATTGTGAGTGATCACGCACTCGATGAACGAAACCCACTTTCGTGTTGATGCAGTAGACCAGGGGTGGCAAACCTTTTTAAACAGACGTGCCAAAGTTACGAAAATGTTAATGTAATTGGTTCCTAAAGTGCCCGGGGGGTGGTTAATGAGTATGTTACTGTCAATGATTAAATTTATGATCTCAAACAAAATACGTGCCCACCATTTTGTATAACGTGCCACCTATGGCACGCTTGCCAACGGTTCGTCATCCCTGCAGTAGACATTACATATTCAACCTTATTTTGTATAGGGGCCACAACGTTTTAGTCATGTTGTCGAGGGCCGTAAGCAGAAATTATTTAGGTCTTAATTAAAAAGTAATTCAAATAAAAATGGTTTACAATAAATTTGTAACTTCATATGGGCCAATGACAAAGGCCCGGCGGGCCGCATAGGCGTACGCAAGGATAGCAGCTCCCCTTGCGTACTCCCCTGGAACTAGAGAATTTATTAATTTATTTAATTACAGAATTTAACAAAATTATAATAGAAATACCGACGGAAGAATTTATTAATTATAATAAACAAGAACTCACAAAAAAAAGGGAGAGCTATATTATACACATGAAGACTTAGAAGAATTCCACTCGGTACTAAAATATCCAGACATAGTCCTCTCCAATCTTAAAAACCAATAAAAAAACACTTACAACTTCACTAATATTTAACATCTTCAGTCACGGAATCTTTAACGTAAGTTCCACAAATATTCTATATTTTTGTGAAGGTTGTCCCTTTCTAACTAAGCATTAGTAGTACAAGCGAGAACGGGACAGAATAGTCGTCAAGATGCCCATTAAAGCCTTGGCAGTGAATTTTATTTCAGAAGGTGCTTCGAAATGAGATCCTCTTAGTTTAAGAGCTGTGCTCGACTTGAGAAAGTCTAAAATACTCAATACGATGTTAAGAGTTGTTTTATTAACATTTTAATCAGTTTCGGAAAAAAAAATATGCTTTATCTGTAAGGTTTATAGTTGTCTATGTTTTTCCTAAGAACACATGTTTCTTCCGCTTAGTTTTCATATAACTAATATCACGTTCGCAATCCCCGAAGGGGAAGGCAGGAGCCAAACAGCTAGCTCCTTAAAATACTTTCAGAAATAACAGAACGCGCAGCTTTGAAATCGGAATTAGGTCTATTATTGATTATTCTGCTGGGTCTCTGCAGTATCCGAGATTAAAGTGTTATATATCCTAATAATAATTAAATACAGCGTGCTAAATTCCATCATAATCAGCTAAGTGGCAAGGTTAAGTATGTATTAGACATAGTTACTTACGCATTCAAAATTAGTTAAGAGCTGGCACAAAACCATATGAAATCCAACTAATATTATAAATGCAAAAGTTTGTATGTATGGATGGATGTTTGTTACTCTTTCACAAAAAAACTACTGAATGGATTTTAATGAAACTTTAGAATAATATAGCTCATACATCCGAATAACATATAGGCTATGTTTCATCGATGTACCACGCGAGCGAAGACGCGGGCAGAAGCTATTTTAAATATAAACTTTCCTCTTGAATTTTTCTATCTTTTAATAATGTATCCATCTTGCGTAGTTTAAAGGATCTAAGCGATAAACAAAATGGCGATTTGGTTTTTTATATTCTTTATGTTTACTTAGTGAACATAGAAAGAAGAGAAATAATTGAGTTTTATAGAGATACTAGCTGACCCGGCGCAATACTTACGCCCCATTTTCGGATTTTTAATACTGAGCTACCTTGTTTTTTCAAAACTTTTATTTACCGCGTAACTTTCATAACCTTCAATTGACAGTAACAAACACAACGAAAAAAGAATTAGCGGAATCGGTAAAGTCGTTCTCAAGTTATAGCTTTGGGGTGGACCACCAACTTTAGGGGTATGCAAAATAAATTTTGGCCGATTCTCAGACCTACCCGTTAAGCACACACAATTTTGTCAAAATATCCGTTATTATATCCGTTTCGGAGGAGTTTGGGAACAAACACCGCGACACGAGAATTTTATATATTAGAAGAAGATATGTCATAAAAATATAATGTTTCCTGAATTCGCGACTAAATATTCGGGCCACCGGGTTTCAAGGGCACCGAAGCGTTTAATATGCCAAGATCCAGAATCTCTCCAGACAGCTCCTCAGCTATCCCGGTACGTCATAACCGACCCTTGTTTTTGCCGGGAACACCGCCCGCAGAGCTAATATTTCACAAGCAGTTCATCCTAGATTTATGGCTAGACCTTTACGAGAGGGTGGTTTGTAGCAACACAGAGCCGTGCCAAGTTCTGGAGTTAACAAATTAAATCTGTCGTTATTGTTATGCTAGTCAAGTGGCATGTTAGATGATTCTTATTTTGCTACGAGTTTAAGCTATACCTAGGTACTTGTCTGTTACTTTTAGATGCCTTAACCCAGCTATTCTCAATGTGTGTCGCGGAACCCTGAGGTTCCGTGAAGCCTTTCTGGGGGTTCCACGAAAATTGGTACTGATCATAAATATTATAACTCCTGGGGGAAAATCCGTTAAAAGTCGATTATTACACCCCCCCCCCCCCGCACTGCCACCCGCGCTGTTCTAGGGTCCCGTCAAATACTCCGCTTCCTAAAAGGGTTCCAAAGCATAAAAAGTTTGAGAAGCAGTGCAGTTAACCAATCGATCGATTTTTATGAAATTTAGTTGTTTAGGTCAGAACCGTATACATGATATGCTCTAAGTCAGGGTAGTTTTTATCCCGAGAAAACTGATATATCCCGTGATGCTCAACAACGTCTTAGTAACAAACTGAATTGCAAGCAGGTGGACCTACAGAAATCACATAGACTTGTAAATATGCAAACAAAGTTTGCTTAAAAATTTTGCTATCAATGAAGACATCCGATTCAAAGAATAAATTCTCCAGACTGACACACCAATTCCCTAGTTCCAAACTAAGCATAGGCTTGTTCTATGGATACTAGGTGAACGGATAGACTTAAATACGTTTATAAACATCCATGACTCGAGTACAAATGTCCAATGTCTGTATAATAAAGCTTTGTTTTATTTGCACAAAAGCTTTTTTAGATTAGATTTTCGAAGAACTTGGCTCCGTTTTACGTGTGCGAGTCAGCAGGTCTTAGATAGCGCTCTGGAGTGGATGTAGCCTCCAGCGCCGTTAGACACAGGACGCTCGCGACCTCGCCATTAACCTTCCAGAGAGGAGCTATCGTGTTGTGTACCCGATGCGAACATTACTTTGTGTCAGACACGAGAGAGACCATACAGCGCATAACATATAGAATGGTCACATGGACAGCAAAATTGTGATTTATTGTTGATAAATTGTCAATTAATGTTTATTATAAAATAATATACTTAACATCACGCCCACAATCCCCGAAGGGGTAGGCAGAGCCAAAGAGGTAGCATGCCCCTTCAACCACATTCAGCCAAAAATAAAGTCTGGGTTAGATGGAAAATTGTAAAAGAGCAGTGACAAGCGGCTATTATAAAATAAAATTGATCAAAGCTCGATAATTAGCATCTTACTAAATATATTTGAGTGAATGTGCAGGTTTCCTGACGAGGTGTTTTCTCCCCGCCATACTAGTGGCATAAATCAGCATTGTAAAGACCTATAAATACATTTTTCCTAATAAGTTAGAACTTAGAAATCATTTTGCAACAATGTTTATAGCCTGCATTTCGTAAAAGGCGACCAATAGTCTATTGGGTATTAGGCTTATGATTGCGTAGGCGACGAGTCACCCGTCACTATTTCACAGTTTTCCATCTAATCCGATTTGAATTTATTTCTAGCTTAAAGTAGTAAAAGGAGCTTACTGGTTCTTAGACTTTGCCTACCCCCACTGGCGGCCTAACCGGGGGGCGGAAGGGGCGGTCCGCCCCGGGCCTCTGGTCCTGGGGGGCCTGATATTATCTCCAAGTAATCATCCTAAAACAGTGGACCCCCCCCCATTTCGAGCAAGCAACACTGCTCGCATCCCTACTAGGAGCCTCGTACAGCTCTTTGCCGTCCCGGGCCTAAAATAGGCTTAGTCCGCCACTGACTACCCCTTCGGAGATTGCAAGCGTCATAATACAAGATGCAATTAAAAACACTCTCCAAATTGGAATATGGCAATTGTTAGAAAAATTACGTTATTTGTACATATTTTAGGTTCAAAGATATTTATTTATTTCTCTAAAAGAATTACAAAGATAATTCACTTACCGAGAAACACATATTCTTTACATAATAACAACACAATGAGCGTACTAACATAGGTTAAAATTAACAACTAACAGGTATAAATTAACAAACAAAGAAATTAAAGCGTTCTTAATGAATAAGGGCTATTATAAGATTGAAGACTTCCTAAATGATAAGCATATATGTTTTTTAACTTTATAATGAAGTGTTCACCTGCAGTGTTATTACCTAATAAGTACCTATAGATTTTATTAAGCACGAAATTGTAAATTTTTGCATTTAAAAGAGTAACTATCGAGTTTCTTGCCGGTTTCTTCTCGATAGATTCTACCTTCCGAACCGGTGGTAATCCTTTTTTCTGTTTAAATTGACTATTTATAAGTGCTTTTTGGAAGCCTATATAAATAAAGAGATTTTGAATTTGAATTTGATTTAAATTTGAATTGTGGGGTACATCGCAATACACTCAACCAAGCCACCACGGATGTAACGCGCGCAGAAACGTTTTTTTCTTTTAATGACACCTAGTACAACAGTATTGAGTAATGTCATCACAAAGTCATCTTTAAAACCTACGTTTGAAGATACCGCTGCGCGCCTTCGCACAAGATGTTTTATTGTAATTTATTTCATAAATGTGATATTATAGCAATACCTAAGGCTTGGAAAAAACTGTGGTATTAAATGCATCTTATATTTATGTTGATACACATTCGGATTTAAGCCAACATGCCGCATTGATGCACGTATCCTTACTCATGTGCTACCACCCTTGTGTACGTGATAAAACACCAGTATAAAACAATTCCTTCAACTAGAGGGATACTTTCACGCCTCATATAATGATTTTGATTGCCTTCGTAATAACCCGAGCTCCAGGCTAAAGACTAAGCGGAATATTGTGGAGTGTTAATGCGAAATCCTGGGTTGTGTCAGAATTTTATCGTCATTCCCGCATACTCGCGCGCCGGAGACTTAATTGTCTTGTAATGTCATGCGACACTCGTAGTCGTAGAGGCTTGTGTTACCTAAAATCTGAATTTGCGTTAGTGTACTGCAGATACAACAAGCGTAGTATGTAGTCACGTGTGTAAGAGTTGTTATTGCTATTAGATAACGGCAATGCCGCCTACCGCGCCAGGAAATTGGTGAGAAGATATATAGAATTAAGATTAAGAAGAAAAATGGCGTAGCATTGAGTTCAATGTGCGTAATATGAAATCAGTGAGGCCTTTTCTAACACCTCGCTACATTATTGGCTTATTGGTATTACTAACTTTATTTTAAACTAGCTTCTGCCCGCGGCTTCGCTCGCGTGGTACATCAATGAAATCTATTATCCTAAAGTTTCATTAAAATCCATTCTGTAGTTTTTTTGTGAAAGAGTAACAAACATCCATCCATACATACAAACTTTCGCATTTGTAATATTGTATGATAAATTAAAATAAATCATTCATTATGATCCGACTATTATTATTATTAGTGACAAAGAGTTAAAAGAAGGCAAAGACGGTGGTGAAGGTACATTTGATACAACTTCTAAAATAAAAAACTGATTCCAGTGTGGCTAATTAAAAATTATTATTCCTACCTAAGTACATATTCTGAAACTTTCACAAGCTGCCCTAGTATCGCACTTAATCGATAGCATTTAAATAGGTACTTGCTTAAAATACCTACTTCGATAATCACCTATTACATACATACATACATACATAACATCACGCCCACAATCAATTAAGTTATTTTCAAATGCTGTGTAAAATGCTTTATGTATGAATGCATCCTTGTGTGAGTCTATTCTCAAACTTTTGCTCAAACTCACAACATCTCGGGTACCCCACACTCCTCGTACCCAAAAGCGACCCTTTGAGATAACGGCCACAAAATTACGAGTGCTCAACGCCTCTCCCGACCTTAAAGTAGCTGTTTAATTTTAAAAGGTATCTAGAGGCTGTTCAGGAGCGAGTGGAAACGCAGGGGAAATGTTTTTAACCTCACAAATTGATACAGAACTCGCGAACGGTAAAAGGGGCGCCTTCGCGTCTTGTTATGCTAACGACTTGATGCTGAAGAGGTACGGATAGCAACAGATGCAGGCTGAAGCTACGGGAGGCGACTGCTTAGAAATGTATTTCAGGTCCACACAGGTCTTTAAAATTATGTAACGTAATACATACTATATTTCATGAAAAATACTGTGAATGTTGCTATTTTTTTTCTTAATAAATTTGTAATAATTATAAGCCTGTTTTTGACCCTTAGATAGGATTTGAGTAAGAGTCTTTATTTATGGGTATTGGGACCCCTAATACCGTACCTATAACTGAGACAATAATTCCTTCCGACATTATGTAAGCTGCCTGCACTATCACTATTTGACATCTTGTGGTATTTTTTGAATACTTAAATCTATTATTTACTATATGTATAGCAGATATTATATGCATATGAAAGTATATTTGCCTGAGTACGCACGCATTGCTACTACTAATTGACCGTTCCCCTTAATGTTTAATTTTGTCTGTTATATTCTGTTTGTTTTATATATTTTTTTATATTGTCTGTGGTCTGTTTTGGATGGGATGAATCCTGTGACCTGTGACAGATGTCAATTTAACGTCAAATTCAAGGTGTCACGGAACTCACGGAACAAGTCCACTCCGAAATGTACTTTAACTTATGTCTTTTCCGTCACTGCATTATGTTGTTTTTATCCACTCTTTTTACTGTAGGTACTTGTTAACTGTACGGTCAATAAATGTTTTTCTTCCTTTCTTTCTCTTTCTTTCTAAGTAAATGAAACTTTCTCAGCGGCTTTGAAACAAATTTAAGTTGTTCTTCCTTCCACTAGATTGCAGTCAATAAAATATTTCACGACTGCGGCCTGGATACCAACTCTAATCCGGGTTTAATCCTTCTAAGTAGCAGTTCAAACTTTTATCAGTAAGTTACAACTTAACGGCTCGAGAGTATATACAATGATAAGTTATTTGGTAATCTCATTCTGTTGTATTGCTAAAATACTTATAACTAGGGTTGCCAACTTTTTTTTGGGCATATAAAGTATATTGGCTATTTAAGGCAGGAAAAAAAGGTACATTAATTAATTAATTACTGTCTAAATAAAGCACGATATATTTTACTTTGTCGTCTTTCTTAAAACATTTTTGCATTACTTTTAGCAACTTTTAACAGGTAATTATCATCGCTAATCAATCCCAGTAACTATCGTTCAATTATTCACAAATATTCTAACAATCAAAACCAACAACTTTTTTTGTATAACGAGTATACTCAAACTGTATACCAGAGAAATCAAATCATACGAAATAAAGTACTTTTGCGTACTTTATTTTCTTCATATATTATAGAGTCCAATTGCCAAAATAACGTATAATACTTTATAATAAAGTACGGTTGGCAACCCTCCTTATAACCAACAGTTATCATACTAATATAATAAACTAGAAAGATTTTTTTATTTGTTTGTTTGAATTGAATAGACTTTGTAACCATCGAACCGATTTGAAAAATTCTTTCACTAATGGAAAGCTACTTTATCAGCAAGTAACATAGGCTATATTCTATCCCTGTATTCCCACGGGAACGCGAATTAGGCTGGTGAAACCGCGGGGCCTGCTAGAATAATATATTTCAGTAAATGTTACCAACTCATAAAACACAGGATTTCATTTTTGTAACACAGTTTTTGGCAATAAAGCGTTCTATTCTATTCTATTCATAAATTTTAACATATTTTAATAGTGTATTATGCCTACACCCAGCCCACTGACCCATGTTGGTCTGGGACTTAAAAACTGCCAACTGTGGTTCTTGCCTAGCATGTCGTAAAAGGCGACTAATAGTATATCGGGTTTTGGATGTGTGATTGTGTAGGCGACAGGTTAGTCGCTTGTCACTGCTTTTTCACAATTTTCCATCTAACCCAGCCCGGCTTTATTTTAAGCTGAATGTGGTTGAAGGGGCATGCTACCCTTTTGATTGTGCCTACCCCTTCGGGGATTATGGGCGTGATGTTATGTATGTATGTATTATGCCCCACCAAGTCTAACACGAAATAGGAACTTATTAAACATTGTTTGTTGAAGAGCTTCAATTTCAAAATGATAGATTTAGGTTTAATAATAACTATCATAGGTAGGTTCCTAATTATAATATCAATAGTTGTCCATATTGATATTATAGTTAAGAAATTATGTTTGTATATCTCACGTTCTGTGCAATGGGAGATACATAGTACTATATATATTTACTCGGAAATTATATCGCACTGACACACACACACACATTTTAAACTGCGCATGTATTACCAGTACATACAACAAGCATTTCCTTACTATGTTACATGGATCGGCACAATATATCTTTTTACCCTGTCGTTGCCTTGCAGTTTCGCCATCATTATCCTAAATTTACCCTGCAGTTGCTATTTATTTGCCTTAAAGATGCTTTCCCTTACCGTGACCTTGCCCTTACCCTATTATATCCACAAGAAAAGTATCAAAAAGATAATGCCATAAAGTCGGCGTCAGACACAATTGCTCCCATTCCGCTGAAACGAAGCCTACCGCAACGCAAGAGTGCTTGCTCGGTAAATATGCTATCTGCAAGCGGTTATATTAATATTTAACGAGTGACGAGCCTGTTTGCCCACGGTACGCGCACTCTTAGCCTCCTTGAGTGCTAAATTTTCCTCAGGCTAGAAGGTGGCTTAAGTTAAGAGCGGCTTATGATTCTATTTATAACTTTTCGTAACAATCTAAAGGCCGATTTAATGCTTGTGGCGGGCAATGCAGAGATTGTTTCTTTAAAAATTTACAGTCAAATTCTCATCGTATCTTGAAACATGTTTCTACGAGATCCATTACGTCTATCTTAGTATTATTACAAGGTAAGACCTGGTATTTCGATTTGTTACCTCTATGTTCAAGAGTTATACTCAACCCATGAAATCTAAAAAAAAACAAGAAGCAGTCAACAAGACGTTTAATAAGTTATTTTATATTCAAACGCATTAATCAACGACTGTGCGTTAAAAACGCAAACAACAACTGTATTAATGAAAACGCATTTAACAACAACTGTGTTGTTGATAACGCATTTAACGACAATTGTGTTGTTGATAACGCAGTTAGAAGCAAATGTGTTGCTAAGCGGCGGTAGCTTTACTATGCCTCTGCTGTCCGTTGCTGTCAACCAATCGCTTGTGCTCCACACCACAGAGAAAAATTCCGCCTCGCTCTAGGTAATTCACAAAAGGGAGATGTCGCGGGAATTAAAAGGGAATTATGTGCGGTTAATTATAATCTGAGGCGTTAAGTTTCGAGGGTCGGGTACATCGCGTTAACGGGATGACGGCGTGTACGGGGGTGTTACTTGTTATTAAGGGCTTTTATTGTAGCTACGAATAATAGAGGAGATGCGTGACTTGGTTAAATTTGATTATTTTTCTGCAAAGGCCCATTGCTTTCGGAGTCCGCTTTGGCCAGCATGCCAGCATGTCTTGCGTTATGTTTCATTTCTAATCGGAGACCGCTTTCTTGATGATCATAGATCTATCTAGTCTGGTTACATTGAAGATTCTGCATCTTATCTTGTAACCCTAGATAACTATGAATGTCTACCTACGGATATATTGTGTGTAAGGTTTGTTAAAGGCAAATGATAGTCCCATTCATGTTAACGAGGCTCACGAAAATTATGATCATGGTCGCAGCGGAAACCAACATAAAGCAGTACAAGATGAGTATAAAAACTAGATTAGAAACAGATTCTTAGCGGAAATCTATTTACTCTAGATTTGAAATATATTAAGTAAATCTCAATATAGTCTTGAATGCTTGCTTAAAGCTCCCAGACCAACATCGGACATTGTGATTGTCCAATGTTGGTCTGAGACTTAAAAAAGAATGTGCCAACTGTGTTTCTTGCCTAGCATGTCGTAAAAGGCGACTAATGGTATATAGGGTTTTGGGTATGTGATTGTGTAGGCGACGAGCTAGCCACTTGTCAATACTTTTTCACAGTTTACCATCCAACCGAGCCCATTGTCCCATGTTGGTCTGGGACTTAAAAAGAATGTGCCAACTGTGTTTCTTGCCTAGCATGACATAAAAGGCGACTAATGGTATATGGGGTTGTGGGTATGTGATTGTGCAGGTAACGAGATAGCCACTTGTCACTACTTTTTCATAATTTTCCATCTAGCCCAGCCCAGTTTTGTTTTTGGCTGAATGTGGTTAAGTGAGTTCTGCTGCCTCTTTGACTCTGCCTTCTTCGGAGATTATGGGCGTGATGTTATGTTTCAATATACAATCTATTGACATTTTATTTGTAAAGGAAAGAGCAGAGAAAGCCTCAAATCTGTACAGAGCATATTTGTATGCGAGCGGCGTCGGAGCCCGGAACTGGGTACGGCAAACTTCCCGGTAGTTTAATTCTTTAGTACCGGAAAATCTGACGAAGCCGAGGTTTCTGCGGTAGATTATTTATTAGACTCTGTGTATCGAACAAGTTTGAAAGACGCAGTGCATTGGCCGTGTTTGTATGAGGCATTTTTAACCAACTTAAAGAATGTTCAAATGTTGGATTACTTTCGTGTGAAGATCCTATGGTGAATGTAGCCACGATCCAGTAGGCATCCTTATTATTACTATTTATATTTAATTTTATACATTATTATTACTATTTCTATTTATTTTCATGTGTAAGGAACGTGCCATATGGCGTTCGGTTCTGTCTACCCGACGTAGACAGAACCGAACCTAGACCTAGAGAAGTAGCGTGAAGTTTAGTATTTTTTTTTATTTTTTTTTAAATAAATTGGTTATTTTTAGTTGCGAAAGGTTTGATTATTATTCAAGTTCGTTTGTAAATAGTGTTTTTTTATTTTATTTTTTAGATAAGGCTTACCGACTAAAAACATACATGCAAAATATATTAAAATAACTAACAATGAACAAAAACTATTCTTATATGCACTTAAATTACAGTTGAGCACAACATTGGTATACTAAAAAACAATGCTTAAAAGGGAAAAGGAAATTAAATTATAAAAAAAATAATATTTTTTTATATTTATATGTATACCTTGACCTCTATATAATTCTCTTCAACCTAAATTCCAGCTATAAATATTGTTAAACCTGATAATAATATAAAAAAAATTATAAATATTGTGTTATTTATCTAGTATAATTGTTGACTAAAGTGTTGATAGTTTAGTTAGTTAGTTTTCATAAATGTGAAACTAGGTATCTCTGCTGCCACGACATTACGTCTACACTTACCGCATAAGATTTGGCATGCCTAAAGTTTGAACTAGGTCTATATATTTTTTCAGGATAAAAAAAACTGCCCCCCGATATAGGTACACGATAGATTTTGGAACAGGTCAAATTCAAAAGTGTGTCTTATTTAGTGATAGTAAATAGTAAATCTAAGTGGCTTGAAACGGTTACTTATTTACATATAACCCAGCCCGGCTTTATTTTTGACTGAATGTGGTTAAAGGGGCATGCTGTCCCTTTGACTCTGCCTACCCCTTCGGAGATTGTGGGCGTGATGTTATGTATGTATGTATGTATATAACTAGTAGTTTTTAGAAAGTCTTTATAAGTGAAGGCACATAAAGCTATGTTAGGATTATCATTTTGATAAGCTCGATGGCTCATTTGTTAGTGACCCCGTCCCATGCGCCAAGAGTTGTGGGTTCGATCCCCACCTAGGACAAACATTTGCATGATGAAAACTTGTGTTAGTTCTGTGTCTGGGTGTTAATATGCAATTTTTAAGTATATTTGTAATACCACTGTTGATTCTGATATCCGTAACAGAAGTGCTTAAGCTACTTACCTCGGAGTCAGATCAATGTATGTGATGTATTATATTTATATTATTTACTAGCTGTGCCAGCGGTGTCACCCGCGTTTATGGTTAATATTATAAAGACTATTTCCGTCATAAATGATTTCTATGTAACTTTAACCATTAAGGGTGCACACGCGACGGAAGTTTAAAAAATGGAGTAACTTCTCCCGTTTTCCCAACATTTTCCTTCACTACTCTGCTCCTATTGATTGTAGCGTGATGAAAAGTATACTATAACCTGCCCAGGAGTATGAAGAATAATTGAACCAAGTTTCGTTAAAATCCGTCGAGTAGTTTTTGTTTCTATAAGGAACATACAGACAGACAGACAAAAAATTTACTGATTGCATTTTTGGCATCAGTATCGATCACTAATCACCCCCTGATAGTTATTTTGAAAATATATTTCATGTACAGAATTGACCTCTCTACAGATTTATTATAAGTATAGATTTATTAAAGAAGGAACTACTTGACACCAATAAAAAAAGAGGTGTAATTTAAGATCTTTCAGATTGTCGCAAATAAGTAGATACCTGTCTAATGACGAACATAATTGCTTCTTTGCGATAAACCTAAAAATAAGTTCGTAATCGAGCGTCTTAATTACGGATTCCATTCCTTTTCGCTGCGTGGGGAAAAACGACTTTGTATGTGTCGATATTGTTTGATTAAATATTTTCTATATATGTTAATACATAGTTTTCCTTAACCGAACACACCAAGGAGGCATAAACCTCCTTTGTGTTCAGTCCAACTATTGATGAAATTCGTATGACAATATTTTTAACTATTTGCGGTTAGACGGCCAGTGGCTAGGGATTTTGTTTTATTAAATACGAACTGAAGAAGTTCCACAGTGCAGAGAGGAGTGGCGGTCACAGGGGGATTCCTTTGCCCAGCAGCGGGATTTAAATGGCTAAATAAAAAAAAATAAAAAAATACGAACATCTCGTGCCCAGTACCCCTCACTGGGACAGATCCGGAGACACCTCTCTGGATTGTTCAGATCTGTACATACATAACATACATAACATCACGCCCACAATCCCCGAAGGGGTAGGCAGATCTATGTACAGAGTTATATCACTCGCTCGGTATGAGCACATCGTGAGGTAACTTCAACATTAAAATGACTATGGATGTGTAACCATGATCCAAATTTGTCTGGTTCCCCTATGTAAAGGTTACAGACTCGCTAAATGCTGGATCATGGTCTAATGGACCCCCAACTAAGCAGGAGTGAAAACGATTGGAATACAAAGTAAACTTTTATAAAACAAAGATATATTGTAGCAAATAATATGAAATACAAAACTGGTTTTCCTTCATGACATTTTTGCTGTCTTCTTTATTCTTATATTTTGAACTAGCTGTGCCAGCGGTGTCACCCGCGTTTATGGTTAATATTATAAAGACTATTTCTGTCATACATGATTTCTATGTAACTTTAACCATTAAGGCTGCACACGCGACGGAAGCTTAAAAAATGGAGTAACTGCTCCCGTTTTCCCAACATTTCCCTTCACTACTCTGCTCCTATTAATTGTAGCGTGATGAAAAGTATACTATAACCTGCCCAGGAGTATGAAGAATAATTGTACCAAGTTTCGTTAAAGTTTTTGTTTCTATAAGGAACATACAGACAGACAGACAGACAGACAAAAATTTTACTGATTGCATTTTTGGCATCAGTATCGATCACTAATCACCCCCTGATGGATATTTTGAAAATATATTTCATGTACAGAATTGACCTCTCTACAGATTTATTATAAGTATAAGATGTTTATGGCCACCATGGCCAACATACCTAAAAGGTTCTTAAAACCGTAATAAGGAGGCATAGCGCTAGGAGATACATTAAATAATATCGATATCGATTGGTATTCAACTCGTTACAACACCACCTCCGAATAAGTTAAACGCCCCGCTAAGTGCGTTCGATTAAGGAACTTGGGAACAAATAAACGGGTGTTCTATCGCCCGCGGCGATAAGGGATCGGCCCTTTGTGTTCAGTAACTGCCTAATAATGGCCTGAATGCGCAGGATTTCAGTTTTTTGAAGGGAGGAATGTCTTAACCCACCTTCGTCATATTGTGGGGAAATCGTTGCCTTGTTTAAAGCAAGGTATAGGAGTCTGACCCGCTCTTTCTAAGACAGAATAACCGCTAAACTCTGCAGTGCCTCTCAATACCTGAAGGTTACGTAAGATTTTTGACTGGCCCGTTGGTCGAGTGGTTAGAGACCCTTGCCACGAAACTAAGGGTCGCAGGTTCGAATTCCGCTAGGGTCAAATGTTTCGTGTGATGAACATGGACATTTGTACTCGAGTCATGGATGTAAATAAACGTATTTAAGTATGTCTATTCGTTCACCTAGTATCCAGAGCATAAGCATAAGCTTTGTTTGGAACTAGGGAATTGGTGTGTCAGTCTGGAAGATTTATTTATTTGTTTATTTTAATAGGATTTCATGAAACAGAAAGGTCTTTCTTTTAGTTTCATAAAAATTTAAAATTGGTCACTTTCAGTCATCTTACTAATAGTTTAAAGATAAAAGAGTTTGATTCATGTACTAGTAATAATTCGGATTTATCAACGTCATAATCATAACATAATTTTCCAAGTATTTTTTCCTAGCCTTGGCTGTGAGAACCCTGAAAATCTAAGCTGCGCCCGAAGAAAACCACCATCAGGTTTAGGTGGTAGAAGAAATGAGGCTTGCATCGGTTCCAAGCCCAATACACCCTTGTAGGTGAATATGTATGTCTACTTTATAGGAGCGTAGTGTCAATTCAGTAACTCCAACTAAGAACGGTACTTACGCTGAAAAGACAAGGATATGATAAAAAGCGCCAATATGAAGGTAAAAAAATAAAACCTACGACTCCATATACAGGTAAATCGATTCATAATCGGCGTCTCATGCAACGTTCCCTCCAAACGCAATACCAACACGGAACGCCAGCCATCATAAACAGCGAAGTCGCCATCTTCGAATTTTAAAAGCGAATTATGTCATAAAACAAAACGCGACCGGTGTCAGGAAATCAGCTGTTAGCCGCGTGGCGCATTGCGACGGTCGATACGGCCGCGAGCGCTCGCACGCACCGCCGACCGGCCGCCTCCGCCGGGCAGGCCTCCCGCAGCGGCTGGGTTATAACTGGATTTGAATTTCGAACGCATTTTGCCGCGGTTGAGGAGTTGCTGTTTTGATTAAATACTTTTTTTTTATTATGCACTTGTTTAAAAGTAAATTTAAAATGTTACTTATTGCGATAAATCGCGGTCACTTAAATAGAACGCTTTTTTTTCAGAACAAATTCCGAGATTTTGACTTTATTTTTATTGCCGATTAGAATAATTACATAGGATGTACCTAGCATTCAACAACTACTATGGTAATGTAAATAAGTATTTACATACCTAAATAAAGCATATTTTTTTTACACGCTGTGAAACTGTTTTAAATTTTTTTTAATGTAATCTTGCGAACGAATAATGGATAAACAATTTCTAGTGCCTTCCATAAAAAGTTAAAGACATTGAAAGCCACAAGAACGAGAGGTGTTTAATTATTTAGCCTACTACCTTTTTTGCGAGGTATCGCACGCGTTAAAATAGTAGATAGGTACTTAGTTTCTGATGGATATGATCATATACGCTAAGATTGTTCAAGAACAAGTGATACTTATTACTTATGCTTATACAACATTCAATAATGATACTAAGTAATGATGTCAAACAAAAACGCTTGAACATAACATCACGCCCGCAATCCCTGAAGAGGTAGGCAGAGTCAAAAAGGCAGCAAGGTCCACCATTCGCCCAAAAATAAAACTGGGCTGGGTTAGATGGAAAAATATGAGAAAGTAGTGACAAGTGGCTAGCTCGTCGCCTACTCAATTACACACCCGATATACCATAGTCGCCTTTTGCGACATGCTAGGCAAGAAACACAGTTGGCACATTCTTTTTAAGTCCCAGACTAACATGGGAATAACACTTAAACTTACTTTTATAATTCACTATTTAAAATTGCTATGCCGAAGCATTCACAAGTATTGACAAGCTCGATGGCGGATTCGGTAGTAACCCTGCCCCATGCGCTAAGAGTTATGGGTTCGATCCCCATCCAGTATTGATTATTATGATGAAAACTTGTATTTTTTCTGTGTCTGGGAGTTAATATCCATTATTTAAGTATATATTTGTAATGCCACTGTTGATTCTGATATCTGTAACACAAGTGCTTAAGCTACTTACCTCGAGTCAGATCAATGTGTGTGATGTAGTCTGATATTTATTATTTATTTATTCACAGTGATATACAGACAATAAAACTTATTACAGTGACGTAAAGATAACAAAATCTCCTTTCACTTGGAAGAAAGAAAAATGTCACATTCTTATGGAGCAAAGGAATATTTGAAATCCTCAAACATTTTACGGCAACGGCCGACAGTGCGAGCGGTGAATTTAAAGTACCCGATGCAGTGGCGTAGCTAGGTCACCTGAGGCCCCTACCTGAGGGCTCATTCGTTAACAAATGACATTGATTTGAGTATTGATGCTTGACGCCACGTAAATATCTTTACCGCTAATATTAGTATGCAACAAACCAAGAAAGGTGGTTGGACTTTGGTCTCCAAGCATGTAACGCCTAGCTCGGAGGGAAAATTTTCACTTTTCGTTGGAGCATGTATAATTTATTCCTATAGAGCAGCTATACTCAATGTGTGTTCCGCGGAACCCTGGGGTTCCGTGAAGCCTTTCTGGGGGTTCCACGAAAATTTGTACTGATCATGTCAAATACTCCGCTTCCTAAAAGGGTTCCATAGCATAAAAAGTTTGAGAAGCACTGCTATAGAGCTTAAATTAGAATTACTAAGAAGTAACGTAGAAAGCATTAGTTCTGGGGCCCCATGAGTTAGAGGGCCCCGGTTTGGCCTGGCCCTACAATAGCTGCGGCCCTGAAGCGAGTACGGGTGAGGTATTTCCATTCAGTTTTGATTGTTTGTTGTCTTTTATAGGAATACGCTTTCTTTCTATGGAAGATACTAAAAGAAGGATGCACAAATATTTTACGACTGGCTTCCATCCGTGTTTATCCTTGCAAAACGAATAGTGCAATGTTTACACTTAAGATCTTCAGTTGTTGCAATAAGATTTATCCGTGAATGATCATTAACAACTTTCTAGAGCTTTGCACTATATCTAGTTAGAGTTTGTTTTGTTCTGAATCTTCTGATCTGGTTCTGATCTTCGTAATCATTAGGCTGTGTTATCACACATGTTGTATAATAATCACACATTCATAGTTATTTGATGTTTTCTTTTGCTGTCGAGCCAATAAAAAATTGCATCTACATTTTGATACTAGAGTTATTTTGGCATTTGAACCAAAACTTTTTGGATAGAAATTAGGCGTCCTTACCACTAAGCTGCAACAGTCGCATTGTTTAATAGTGCTTTCGATCTTACCATACATATATCGGGTTAAGTTCCGTTAGTATTTCTATGATCTTTGCATTAAAACTTGCATAATATAAACGCTTCACGTATTCTACTTGATTTAACAAGCCATTCTCAAGCTGACTTATTATTTTTATTCAAATGCAAAAGAACTCAAAATACGATGCAGGAATAATGGAATTCGCCGCATATGCTATAAATCGCAGACAAAGTTGCTGAATACAATTAGTTAAGCTCGTTCGTATGCAATTGTATGGCGGGGCGTATGCTCTTGAACAATGTTTCTCAAAGTGGGGCAATGGCAGCCCTTGTGGGTATTAAGAAATTTATGTAAAGCGGCAGTAACTTATTTCATAGGGGAAGTAATTTTTTTTTCGAATATACCAAAAATGTTCAATCGTACATTAGCCTGGAATAAAGGTTTGGGAATCGAAAATTGTGTTACCAATTCTATTATTTGTTTAACATGTCATAAAAGGCCACTGGGTATGGACCCTACACATCATTAGTCACATTTTATGACAAACACCATAGTTTGTAATTATGTGGGCCACGAGCTAGCCATTTGTCACAATTTTTTCGCACTTTTCCATCAACCTCACTATATTTTTGGGTAAACTAGCTTCTGCCCGCGGCTTTGCTCGCGTGGTTCATAGATGAAACATAGCTAATGTGTTATTCTATTGTATAAGCTATACTATTATAAAGTTTCATAAAATTCATGCAGTACTTTTAGCGTGAAAGAGTAACAAACATCCACACAAACTTTCGCGTTTATAATATTAGTGAGATGTGTTTTAGGCAGTTTCTCTCTCTTGCATTCTGCTAACCTCTGGCATTGCAGCCGTAATGGGATGTGTGGTTGATGAGAAATAATCTTTATAGTGGGAGAGAGACGTAAAATGTTTGAGAATCCACGCTCTAGGATTTGTCTTTCAACAGCGTGTGAGGACGGAGGTCGTTAGGAGTGAACTCGGTGAATGGAGTCGTTTTGTCATTTCTGGTTTTCTCTAACGTCTTTTGTCTTGTTTTAATTGCATCTATTTGGTAACTGGTGGCAAACTGATCGTTATAATTGGAACAGTTCTCTATTTTCTGTGAACTCTATGATCATGTTATGGTACTATATACTATGTTATGGTAATCTTCTAGAGTTTTTTCCCATTCCTGATGCGTTTAGACTATGGCCCTTGGAGTAGGGGAATCGGTAATTATATTCATTCTCCTGATCTTCGTAGAGGACCATAGTACTTGATGATAATAATAAATATCATCATCAATATCAAGTCCCTATTCCCAAACTAAGCTTGTGCGTGTGCTTTGGATACTAGGTGAACGGATAGACATACTTAAACATGTTAATAAACATCCATGACTCGAGGACAAATGTCTGTCTATGTTCATCCCACGAAACATTTTCACAATTTTTCATCTAACCCAGCCCAGTTTTGTTTTTGGCTGAATGTGGTTAAAGGGGCCTGCTGCCTCTTTGACTCTGCCTACCCTTTCGGGAATTATAGGCGTGATGACAATGTTATGTTTGTATGAGTTGGTAATTCAAATTGGTGGTTTTAAAAATGCAACACATGTTTGAAACTACACATTTTGCACGTGAGGTCCGTGCTCTTATAACAAATTATAAATAAATAAATTCTTCAGACTGGCACACCAATTCCCGAGTCCCAAACTAAGCTTATAAGCTTGTGCTATGGATACTAGGTGAACGGATAGACATACTTAAATACGTTTATAAACGTCCATGACTCGAGTACAAATATCCATGTTCATCACACGAAATATTTGCCCCTAGCGGGATTCGAACCCGCGACCCTTGGTTCCGTGGCCAGGGTCTCTGACCACTCGATCAACGGGCCAGTCAAGTTATCAATTTAGCTATCACCACTTAGTCATTAATCTTGTACCATTCTGCAAAATACATTTACCAGCGTTCAGTAGAATCATCTTATCTGATCTTCCTAGTACAGTAACAAAAATAGAAGTGGCCAAGTTTCTTCATAATTCAAAAGCATACGGCTCTGAAAGGAATCCCATTACAAGTCTATGCGATGTTCCCAACTCCGTTTCTATTCACTAAGTTCTGTGGCAATAAATAACTTATCTGGTCATAGCGATGTTGGCAACTCGATTAAATATTAACTTGATAATGTTGACAATTGAGGAATAGCCTTGGTATCTATGCTCCTGAAACAGATTATTTATTAACGAGTGTAGGTTAACGACTAAAAATGTATTTCAATGTTGGACTGGGATTTAAAAAAGGTACTAAATGTGTTCCTAGCCTAGCATATCTTAAAAGGTGAGTTCATGATTGATTGAGTGGGCGATGTGCTAGCTTTGCTTTTTCATAATTTTCTACCTGTAGTGTAAAGAGCATAATGTTCTTTAGATTAAAATTAACCTTTGAGGCTTATAGGAGTGATGCTGCATAAATAAACAAATTCTTAAGGCTGATACACTAATTCCCTAGTGCCAAACTAAGCTTGTGTTATGGATACTAGGTGAACGGATAGACATATTTAAATACGTTAATAAACATCCATGACTCAAGTAAAAATGTCCATGTCCATCACACGAAAAATTCACCGACCTAGGTTTCATGGCCAGGGTCAACATCCCTTGCGTAGTTTTAACAGCGATCAGGCAGAAGCGGCAACTTTATTTTCCCTATTAAAACAAATAAATAATAAATAAATTCTTCAGACTGACACACCAATTCCCTAGCTTCAAACTGAGCTGATGCTTGTACTATGTATACTAGGTAAACGGATAGACATACTTAAATACGTATATAAACATCCATCACTCGAGTACAAATGTCCATGTTCATCACACGAAAAATTCACCGACTTAGGTTTCGTGGCCAGGGTCTCAGACCACTCGACCAACGGGTCAGTCTCTATAAAAAAATAACTCTGAGAAAAGACAAGGATATAGGCTTATCTTCATCCTTGAGAAATTATAGAACCCGCGGAATATACGATAGAGTCTTTAACTAACAAATCGAATTCGCGGGTAAAAACTGGTATTAACTAAAACCCTGCTTTTAATCATGGAATAGTAAAAAAATAAGGACTCGACGCTGTCCTGCTATAGCGTGAAGCCATAAGCATGTGTGAGTGAGATACTTAAGGATACCAGATATCGGATATCTACCATTTGGAGCGCTTATTATATCAATGTGTGACGTAAGTTGTGTGTCAAGTTGGAGCATCTGAGAAGCTTCAATGTTTTTCACTAGTCCGCTGCTTTTAATAAAGAAATTCACTCGCGAGCTACTCCGTTTCTTTGGGGTTTCATGAATGTTCTCGTGAAATACTGTAAGGACGTAATATGGCACCGCGATTAGGGCGAGTGGGCGAATCGACAGTTTGAGGTCGACTGCGTAATGGATGAAGCGGTATAGTTTAGGTGCGGAGTCATTTTTCGCTTGTCCAGGCCGCCACCGGCATTGTTCTCTGAAGAAAATGTCGGGGAAATGTTTGTCAGTGTTAGCAGATTGTGTTACTGGAAATGGTTTGGGACTTTCAAGAATTTGCCGACTGTGTTTCTTGCCTAGCATGTCGTAAAAGGCGATTAATGGTATTTCGGGTTTTTGGTATGTGATTGTGTAGGCGACAAGCTTGCCATTTGTCACTACTTTTTCACAATTTTCCATTTAACCCAGCCCATTGTCCCGTGTTGGTCTGGGACTTAAAAAGAATGTGCCAACTGTGTTTCTTGCCTAGCATGTCGTAAAAGGCGACTAATGGTATATCGGGTTTTGGGTATGTGATTGCGTAGGCGACAAGCTTGCCACTTGTCATTACTTTTTCATTCTCCCGGATTTCTTAAATAGTTTTAAATGGGGATTTTGCAAGCTCTGTCACATTTTATTTATTTGCGATTTGGGATTGCGCATATGTTGGTATGTTTGTATGTATGACTGCTTCGTTGGTCTAGTAGTAGCATACCAAAAGGTTCCGGATTCAATTCCCGGGTTGGGCCAAATTTATAACTGGGTATTTCAATATTAAAATTACTCAGTAACAGTCCGGAGTCAGGAAGTATTCGGTTTAATCACCCCCGTGCCTCGGAACGCACGTTGAGCCGTTGGTCCTGCACCTGATCTCTTTCCAGTCATGTCGAATTGCCGTCTTACCGGACGATGAGAGTGAAGAAACAAAGAGTGCACCTGTGTTTGCGCACACACTTGTGCACTATAATAACACCTGCGCAGATGGCTAATCCTCGTTGAGATTGGCCGCTGTGATCGATATCGGTTAGGAGGAGATTATTATTATGTATTCTGTATTAATGTATATAATGTATCATTAGTTCTGCGGTGAGCATGCATTTTCAATGAACTATGAAGGTGTATGATAGTGAGGTACTGCGCCAGGTTTATCTGTCTATTACAAAGGTCAGATGATAGTTGTTCCTATGTATAAACAGCTAATTCTAGGATCACAAAATATTTGTAACACAAAAATATCTACCAGCTCTCGGACTACCATCCTATATATAGATTAGATGATTTAAGTGATAGGTGCTCAAAAGGCATTCTGCACTGGCTAGCCGGTAGATACGTCGGTGTGTCCGGCTCGAAACATAATTCCTCGTTCAGTCCGGGTGGGCACGTCGCGGGCGGGCTCGGTAGCGCGTGCCAACTCTGAGTTCTAGTACAGGAGTGACAGATTTTTTATTGATGTTACAAATAAATATAATCTAACTAACTAACTAAATTCACGCCACTTATTTAGCGATGTAGGCAGAGAGAACCGAACGCCATATGTCACGATCCTTACTCACCTCACTCGCCTCTTTAACATTCATGACCTTTTTTATACAAGCTCTACGGTTTTTATGACTCCTAATATCACTTTCTGTCAATACACGACCAATCTGGTCGTGGTAGGTGAGCCTGGGTCTTCTGCGACTCCCACATCCTTCCATCATTAATATTTTTAACCGACTTCAAAAAAAAGGAGGAGGTTCTCAATTCGACTGAATTTTTTTTTTTTTTTTATTTTTTATTTTTTTTTGTATGTATGTTACTCGATATCTCTGAGAATTGTTAATCGATTTCCAAAATTTTTTTTTTAATCGAAAGGGTTTACTCCCGAATTGGTCCCATTGCCACCAAATCAGGATCTGATGAAGGGATCCCAGGAAAATCGAGGGCAACCCTCAAACTTTATAGGCACGTACAATGTGTTTTAGACATTTTCTAAGATTTTTCAAGTATTTACGTATGGTACTTATCAACTTATGATGGTGAGCTGATGATGGAAGGTACAAATCCTTAACGATTAGGAATTAGTTTATGATTCTTTAAATATTGATATCTTCGAGAATTGTAAGACGATTTTTAGAGTTCTTTTTTTTATTCAAAAGGGTATATCCTGGAGTTGGTCCTATTGGTACCACATCTGGATCTGATGAAGGAATCTTGGGCAAATCGAGGGAAACCCTCAAGTATTATAGGCGCGTACAATCTATTTTAGTTTATTTTCTAAAACAATTCAAGTATTTACGTCTGGTATTTATAATCTCATGTTGCTGAGCTGATGATGGAAGGTGCAACTCCTTAACGATTAGGAGTTCGTGGATAATTCTTTCAATATTACAGGGCCATATTGAATGTTATTCTCGAGATAGTCTCAATTTCACCAAGTCTTGGTCTAGTGATGGGGTTCCATGAAAACGAGGGCCACTCTTAAATTTTAACGACATGTTAAGTGTTTTATTTATTGTTTCTAAAACGATTCCAGTATTTGCAACTCGTACTCATCATGTTATGTTGCTTAGCTGATGATGAAAGGTATAACTCTTCGAAGATTAGTAGTTTTAAGTAATTCTTTAAATATTAAAGGCTCGTTATACCTTTTCGTCTTTAGTCTCATAAGACCGGCACTGTCTCATTAAAGCAGCTCGTTTTGATTTGGTCTACCTACCTATTAATAAATTTCACTAAAAAGTAACAAATAAGTTAAATTTTAACAAAAATAAAAACCGACTTCAAAAAACCCCGCAAAAAATGTTTATAAAAAAACACAAGTAAAAACTGCCTTAATAGCTATTTAAATGTCCAAACACTAAAAAGTATAAAATAAATTCTATCGACTGCTTCGATGAAAGTATTAATCTTTAACACGTATTTAAATATTTACAATAATCAGTTAGTTTTGGAGTCGACTGGACATTTCTCCGTTCGAAGATAAGAAAAGCTATACATATATATAATTTATACATACATAACATCACTCCCTAAATCCCCGAAAGGTAGGCTGAGACAAAGGGGCAGCAAGCCCATTCAGCCAAAAATAAAACTGGGCTGGGTTAGATGGAAAATTGTGCCAAAGTAGTGCCAAGTGGCTAGCTTGTCGCCTATGCAATTACATACCCGAAATCCGATATACAATTAGTCACCTTTTACGACATGCTAGACTAGAAACACAGTTGGCACATTCTTTTTAAGTCCCAGACCAACATGGGACATTATATATTGTTTTTTATCTTATTCTGACGATTTATAAGTGCTTTTTTAAGCCTACGTAAATAAAGACAATTTCATTTCATTCATTTCATTTCATTTTAGTTTTATCTATTCAGTTTTCTCTACCAAGCGTTATGGTCCGTACTGATTCGGTGTCCGCTTAGACCATGGCTCTGGATTTAGCGAGTCTGGTTATTACAATGGACTGTCACGTCACCTTTGTAATTGAATAGGAACCTTACAAATGGTATCATAGTCCCACACCCAAAGTTATTTGAATGTGCAAGTCAGACTAGTTATTTTTATAAAATTTTTCACCAAATTTCAAACTCAAAATTTGCGTTTAGTACTATGAGTACTTTAAAATCTACAGGCATGATTAAATAGGTCGGTACGTTTTTTTTAAATACATGCTGCATTTTCATTACACAAATTTTCCCTGGTGGATTTCGAACCCTTGGCCTTTGGTTTCGTGACTTGGTTTGAACCAACAACTTTCGCAGGTGGGTGGCATATCCATACCATTGAGATACCGCCATTCGTAGATGTTATATACAACGTACCTATGTAATTAACTTTTGACTGCCTCGTTGGTCTAGTGGCAGCATGCGCTGCCTAAGGACCAAGAGGTCCGGGGTTCAAATCCCGGGTCGGACCAAGAATTTGTGGCTGGTTATTTCAATATTGAAATTACTCATTAACAGTCCGGAGTCAGGAAGTTGGCGGTATAATCACCTCCGTGCCTCGGAAAGCACGTTAAGCCGTTGGTCCTGCGCCTTACCTCAATCATGTCGAATTGCCGTCTTACCGGCCTATGAGAATGAAGGAATAGAGAGTGCACCTGTGTTAGCGCACACACTTGTGCACTATAATATCTCCTGCGCAGATGGCTAATGCTCGTTGAGATTGGCCGCCGTGACCGATATCAGTTAGGAGGACATTATTATGTAATTAACTAATTACGTAACAATAGAATGTATGTACGGCTTCATTATATAAAGCTTTGTACATAGTAACAATAGCCATTAGCAGGTGGTTAGTTATTTTGTTCCTTGGATGTATCAAGGTCGGAATTTGTTATCGCCGCGTGAAGGTCACCTCAAGGTCGCGTTATCCGGACCTTTCTTTGAGAATCGATTTAGTTTACCTAGCACTAGAAAGTAATCAGTCACATAGTCCTCTAGGTGAAGTTGTGTCAGTAATTGGATTGTAGATTAAATACTATTCACTCTGACGGGGTATACGATTTGTATATAAGGTTAATTAAATATTTTATATAATCAAATTATTATTAGGAAAACTGTAGGCAGATCACAGAAATAAAAGTATTTTACAATTCTATTTGATTTCTTCATTACTGTTTTTGCTTAATCATGCGGCGCAGTGGGAAATTTTGGCTTAGGTACCTAACATTTGTAGGTAATGAAAATATTTCAACCAGCATTTGCCTGATAGGTACCGTTTTGTCATTAACTGATTACCAAAAACTTCAACAGGTGAACAAGAATATAGATATTTTAAACTCTATAGTTTATGAAGATTCCTTAACAATGTTTTCCCTCACCGCATGTGTTACAAAATATTTACTTAGATTTTAAAAAACCATGACCGCATGCTTGAAGAGCTTGCCCTTACCACTGAACACCGAGCTGCCTTCTCTCTGATCAGATATATTATCGATACTGCAATCTCTGAAGGCGTAGGCACAGTCCAGGGAACAGCAAGCAGCTAGTGTGCAAACTGCTACACTATAAACCAAGGATACGATTAAGATATGCTAGATGAATAAAAGCAGCGGCAAATGACTATTTCGTTGCCTAAATAATAAATCCTCTAGAGTGACACACTAATTCCCTAGTTCCAAACTAAGCTCATAAGCTTGTACTATGAAGGTGAACGGATAGACATACTCAAATACGTTGATAAACATCCATGACTTAAGTACAAATGTCCATGTTCGTCTCACGGGACATTTGCACCTAGCAGGATTCGAACCATGTTGACCTGGGACTTGGCCCATGTTGATCTGGGACTTAAAAAGAATATACCAACTGTGGTTCTTGCCTAGCAAGTCGTAAAAGGCGACTAATGGTATATCGGGTTTTGGGTGTGTGATTGTGTAGGCGACAGGTTAGCCGCTTGTCACTGCTTTTTCACAATTTTCCATCTAACCCAGCCCAGCTTTATTTTTGGCTGAATGTGGTTGAAGGGGCATGCTGCCCTTTGACTCTGCCTACCCCTTCGGGGATTATGGGCGTGATGTTATGTATGTATGTAGGATTCGAACCCGCAACATTTGGTTTCATGGCTAGGGTATCTGACTACTCGGCCAACGGGCCTTTCATACACCATTAATGTGTAGATATGTTTCCCTATCTTTATATTTATGTAAAACGTTAAAGATTTTTAATATTGATATGCGTCACTATAAGATGCTGTTAATTATTACGTAACAACTTAATGCTTCGAGTACTGAGATTCCAGACACAATTGATTTTCAATTGTTATGGACCACGATCGTGGTCTTAGGGACTGGACGTATTAAGACAGAAAGTCGCTTAAGTAGAGACTGAATATATTAATAACCGACTTTACCAAGTTACATGGATCTCACAACTTTTTACCGTAGAACAACTGAGTTGCGAGACTTGGTTTTTTTGACAAGTATTGTTTTTGATGGGATTACCTATAAGACATGTTAGGCGACGAACACAGTTGGTAACATTGTTTTTAATTCCCAGACCAACATTTGATATCGATGTTGACTTACCGCTTTAAACAAATAAATCTTTGATTTTGTAAATTTGTATTGTCATCTGACCTTTCGCGACTATTATGATTAACGATTATACAATAGTGTGAACGTGACAATATTTATCCAAATCTGTTTTTATCTGTGAACATGAATTCCTGGCTTTATACATCATTTACGGAAATAAACTAAGAGATACGCCATTTGTGATGTCATATCAATATGCAGATTCCGAGATGTGACAAATACACATTTGTTTAATGGTCGACAATTTTATTCTTAACTGATTATGCGGAGAAGCTTGGAATACTCTGCTTATAGAGACTTAAAATACGCCATATCTATACTTATAATAAATCTGTAGAGAGGTCAATTCTGTACATGAAATATATTTTCAAAATAACTATTAGGGGGTGATAAGTGATCGATACTGATGCCAAAAATGCAATCAGTAAAATTTTTGTCTGTCTGTCTGTCTGTCTGTATGTTCCTTATAGAAACAAAAACTACTCGACAGATTTTGACGAAACTTGGTACAATTATTCTTCATACTCCTGGGCAGGTTATAATATACTTTTCATCACGCTACAATCAATAGGAGCAGAGTAGTGAAGGGAAATGTTGGGAAAACGGGAGCAGTTACTCCATTTTTTAAGCTTCCGTCGCGTGTGCAGCCTTAATGGTTAAAGTTACATATAAATCATGTATGACGGAAATAGTCTATATAATATTAACCATAAACGCGGGTGACACCGCTGGCACAGCTAGTCAAGAATAAGTGTGATTTGATAGGTGATAAGAAGTTAGATGAAATTATTACCCAATCCCATGATTAAAATAACAAATCTATGTACACTTTCATACATCGATATTAGCAGTTAAAAATAACTTATTTTGACAACAAAAGCAAACTAACTTTTTCCCGTGGCTTCGGCCGCGCGAGAATCTATTTGTCATAGATACTCTAACGTGTGTCCCTTGGGATATAAAACATTACTTAAAATATCATAAAGATAAAGAGTAGCCAATGTCCTTTCTCAGGGTTCAAATTTAAGACATGCCAAAGTTCATCGCAATCGGTCAAGTAGTTTAGATGTGAAAATGTAACAGATAGACAATAACATTTATAATATTAGCAAAGACTACTTGGCCTCGATACCTACTGATTAACCGCCTGGTTAAGGAAGCAAACATCCCGGTGTACTTGATAAAAAAAACCTTAAAATAGGCCCGCATCGATTTATTTCGCAATGTAAACAATCACTTTAGACTATATATGGCTCCGGAGAAAAATTTCACTTGCGCGTTCTAATTACGTAGAGCGCCATCTATTGCCAATGTTTTGGAACTAATTTTGCTATGGAGCAATGTATAAAGACAGAAAATTACAAAGACAAGTATCTATCTATATAAAAGTAGGAATTCATAATAAACAGCAAGAAATCTTCCTAACAAAACCTGCAGGAAAAAGCATGCCATGACTATTTTTAACCCGAATACAACTAATCCAAACGCAGTCTATTTAAGTACATTAGTATTTTAATTTGTATTTACCTACGAATGTTCTACAGAGCTAAAACTAATTATCCGCTTTTGATGAAGAGGACATTTGACGACAAGCTCGATGGCGCATTCGGTAGTGACCCTGCCCCATGCGCCAAGAGTTGTGGGTTCGATCCCCACCCAGGACAAATATTCGTATTGATGAATACTGTGTCTGGGTGTTAATATCCATTATTTAAGTATATATTTGTAATCCCACTGTTGTTTCTGATATCCGTAACACAAGTGCTTAGCTACTTACGTCGGAGTCAGATCAATGTATCTGATGTAGTCTGATATATATATCCAATAATATGGCTATATTTTAACGAGCTTAAAAAGCGAGAAGTTTCACACTTAAAAGAATTCCGTGGTTGGGCTTTACCTTACAAATTTAATGAACAAAAGATTGAATAAGAATTTTCCTATTCAAATGATTCCGTTTCATTGACAGAGTTATTTTATTACCTACATAAACAAACCTTTTTTTATTGCGACCTTGTAGAAGTAAAGTCTTGGAGATATTTGCATCCGAAAATTAGTTTTACATTTGTAATTAGGTAACAACTGGAATTAACATAACAATTTGCATTTAGGAAATAAATATTTTCTTTATCTAGCTTCAAATATTTAGGTATTGCTAACAAACGCGTTGAATAAGTACTCTTTAGATATAACAATATTAGTGTTCAATATTGTTATGATTAAATAATAATCTTATCATTGGTTAAGTGTTGCTGTTTATAACAATATAAATGTATGCTATTCCAGCACGTATGATTGTTATATATATTCTTTATTGCACCAAATTGCAGCAATTTCATTACGATACAGTAACCGCGTTGCATAACACCTTTCCTTACTAAATAATAATAAATTAATAAATTAATAACCTGACTCCGTGGTAAGTAGCTTAAGCACTTGTGTTACAGATATCAGAAACAACAGTGGTATTACAAATATATACTTAAATACTGAATATTAACACCTAGACACAGAACAAACACAAGTATTCATCACACGAATATTTGTCCTGGGTAGGGATCGAACCCACAACTCTTGGCGCATGGGGCAGGGTCACTACCGAATGCGCCATTGAGCCAGTCAAAATGGTTCACGTTAGAATAAGTATATGAAAGTACCGGCTGTGCCCCGGTTTCACCCGCGTTTATGGTTAATGTTATAAAGCCTTTAACCTTCCTCGATAAATGGGCTATCTAACACTGAAAGATTTTTTTAAATCGGACCAGTAGTTCCTCTGATTAGCGCGTTCAAACAAATAAACAAACTCTTCAGCTTTATAATTTAAGTTTAAATTACGTTAATCAAATCTAATTTAATCAAAAATATAAATATTTCTATTGACACTAGAAAGCACCTACTTGTCGTCAGCAGAATAAACAACATGTTGATGAAACACTGATTCTATTGACAAGAATCGACAATATATTCTGATAGTTATTCTTAAAACCTTTAGTATGAAAGTGGCACCAGTGGTAGATAAGATGAGAGGAAACCGTTTAGCTTGGTATGGGCATGTGATGAAAAGAGAGGAAGGACATGTGACAAAGAGAGTGATGAGTATGAATGTTGGTGGATGGAGAGGAAGAGGAAGGCCAAATATGAGATGGATGGGTTGTGTGAAAGATGATATGAGAGAAATGGGAGTGGATTGCTTGATGACGGCTGACCGGGACGTATGGAAAAGGAAGACATGCTGCGCCGACCCCAGATGAACTGGGAGAAGGGCAAGAGGATGATGAGTTATGCTTTAAACCCGATTTTTCAATAGTCATTTAAAAGATAATTACGTCTTAACTGACTATTGAAAAGTCGGGTTTAAAAATAGGCAAATGAATTACACTAATGATTTCTAAAGTGTGATTACCTATTTCGCTAAATAGGTACCGAATTACATCCACAAATTGTAATATTAGTCATTATAAGCTGCTCATTTTTTTTTCTAGCCACTGAAAAAATCAGCCCATAATCGCAAATTTTTCTTTTTGCATATAAAATAAATACAGAAAAATGTGCACAATATGTAACAACTGTCATATTTGTGGTCTATAATACTATTCTATAAAGATCAGGTTCAAATTAGCAGAATCACCAATGTTCAGGTAGAGACAAATACTTATACTGAAAAATGCAGTGACTATAATTATTTAAATTATGATAACATTTATTTAATGTACCTTAAAAAAAAATCTCCAGACTGACACATAAATTCCCTAGTCCCAAACTAAGCTTATGCTTGCTCCTGATACTAGGTGAACGGATAGACATACATAAATACGTTTATAAACATCCATGACTCGAGTAAAAATGCCCATGTTCATCACACGAAACATTCGAACCCGCGACCCTCGGTTTCGTAGCCAGGGTCTCTGACCACTCGACCATCGGGCCAGTCAACTACAGAGTCCTTTAGTTGGACAACTATGTATATCCCACATATACATGAACTTGTTTATTATCTTGTCTTTTACTTGCATGAGTAGGTAAATATATCAGTAGGTAAGTAAATACCTATGTAACTAAATACCTATTTAATTTTCTGCAGTGATAGGTACAGTTTTCAAATGCAAGAAAGGCTGTTTTCTGTGAATTGAAAATAATTTTATTTCTAGACGTTTGATAAGGCTCTATTACAGGCTGATTGATGTTTGCAAGCAAAGCCGCATACTGAAGCTAGGACGCAAATATTTTCCAATGTCAACCGAATAATACGGAATGACAGGTGTTTATTTATACGTCATTTTCCCCGCGTCAAGTCAGCGCCGATGTCATCGACTCCGAACGATCACAACAAGAAGGTGCCTGAAACGTCAAGTCATTCGCATTATGTCATTATCGATTGTGACAGCCCTAAACAGCTGAGGCACGAGGTTATCCTGCCGGGTTGTTTAGACGCAATGCAGATCACGTGTGCGCCGGGCAGCCTACAACCATCTGTATACGCCCTAAAGAGTCCCGTCTCGCTTCGTCGCACGCGGGCGCGCGCTGGCGGGAGGAAGCCGCCGGCGGGGCAGAGCCGCGTCGCCGGCGCGTCGCCCGCTCCGCGCATCGCGGCCGGTCGATCGGCGAATCTTTGCGCGCGCAGCCGCTGCCACATCGGCCGTTCGAAGTCATTCCGAGCTCGGTTCTCGCACAGCGCGGTCGGCTTGGTACGCTACCCTGGGCGAACCGTCGGCAGTCGCGCCGGCGCCGCCGTCGGCAATGGACCACGACGAGGATCGGTCCTTGTCCCTTGGCACGGAGGTGTCTGCCTCCGTGCCGCCCCCGAGCCCCCTCACGGGATGCTACCTGCTCGCCGTCGTCGGCGAGCCCCATACGCACGAGCACAAGGAGATCATACTGCAGCGGCTTGTCAAAGGTAATTACATGTCACCGTGACAGCTGTCAAACTCGCCAAACGCTCCTCTTTCGAATATCGCCGGCGCCGCCGGCTTTCCCCATTCAGACGCAAAATAGGAAAGTAGAGTACCGATTAGTGATTACTGTAGATTTTTCCGTTTCATTTGTTCATTTGCATAACCGTGCGGTGTTCTGAGTCGTCTATGTTGAATGCAGTGGAAATTACGCCGTAAGACTGATAATTAGATTATTTTTTCGGTGACCGGTCTGTTTTCCTGTTACGTCATCCGTGACAGCCGTCGGAACACTTTTTTTTGCTAAGTCGGCTAGTAATTGAGCTATTGGAAGAGCAGATTCTATACATGGATAGTTGCAAAGAAGAGAGCGTGATAGACTCATTAGCTATTCGGTTTTAGTACAAGAAACCGGTGGTTTTTTGCTCAGTGTTATCAGTTATTAATTGAAGACGTTCTAATTAGAATAGTTGTAAGTACAGGAATTCTTACGGTTTGTGATGTTTTCCGCTTCTGTGGTGATTTCAAAAATAATAGTGACTTGATATTGCGTGCGCTAGTTTGGAGAACAAAGCCGATCGAAATATATAAATAGTAAGTATTAAAACTATTCCCATTTATAGCTTTTGTTATTGACGTGATATGAACGTATAAATCACGCTGGAATTGTTAAAATTATTTCTTTCCGAATTTGTTTCCGTCGCGGAAAACAACCAGCTCATTACAATAGCCCGAAATCAGTTTGTACGGAAAAGATATGAAAGGGAAAGGTTTTCTTTGGTAAATCTGATATTTTTAAAAGAAAAAATTGGATACAGTCGAGTTATTATGTAACATTATTGTTGTCCGAAAACACGCCGGTACGCCGTATGAATGTTCTTTTTGTTTGCCTGCAGTCGACAATGAAATGTTATTTTTAAAATGTGTTTATGCAGTTTATCTATGCAAATGTAGAGCATCGTTCATTTCTAAAGGCAAGTTTTTCTCTTTTTGCGCAAGTTATCTTTCAACACTTCTTACTTAGTAAAAAATACTTCTACTGTATTGATCTCAATAAATAGTTCGATTACATAAGCAAACATATTTTATTTATTCTAAGCCAGCCGGCTAATAGCTTGTAAAGCATATCAGTATTATCATACTTACACGTCAATATACAAACCGTCCCTTGTAATCTTAGAAAAAAATAATGTAAAAATCCCAAGAAAAATAATAGTACCTATGTTAACGGGCGGTTCAACTATGTAATTATTTTCCTGCAGAAGTTACATTATCTGTAATCAAAGGTATAATTCATCATAAGTAACGAAACGAGAGGTAACGTCAACTATTCTTTGACCTGTAATTTTTGACACTTTACTAAATAAATAAATAAAATTCTCCAGACTGGCACACCAATTCCCTAGTTCCAAACTAAGCTAATGCTTGTGCTATGGATACTAGGTGAACGGATAGACATACTTAAATATGTTTATAAACATCCATGACTCGAGTACATATGTCCACGTTCATCACACGAAACATTTGCCCCTAGCGGGAACCCGCGACCCTCGGTTTCGTGGCCAGGATCTCTGACCACTTGACCAACAGGCCTGTCAAAAAATATATTCAAATGCGTATCAAACAGCTAAAAAAATCCATGGGACTGTCATTAAATTCAATTTAAAGAAAAAACTAACTTATTCCATGTATTATCACTTTATATTGTTGAAGCATTGATTACAATCATGCAGTCCAAATAAGTAGGTAATATTAGCTCAACACAATATTAATAGAAGATTTTTTTCTTACCATACTTAAACAACTCATACATTTTCAAGCCTATACTAAACGATTCATAGACTGATTGGACGGACAGACAACGCTACTTGTTACACAATGGAATCCGGCAAAAAACTGATTCAGGTTGCTGATGATAAAAAAAAAGTATAGAGTAATTCTGACGATTACAGACTATTATTACAAATTACGTCGATCGCTCCGCTTTTACAGAGGGTCATGGTATTTGTTTAATTTATGATGCAATGTATATTAAATGGTTCATTGAGTTGTTTTTTTAACATAATGCGGATACGGGAATCCGGATATTACTTGCTAAGTGTATTAATAAGCATACAATAAATAAAAGACAATATCGCATAATATTGATAGGACATTCAACAATTCACCGAATTACTTTTGACCGATGCTACTGTTCATCGAAAACACGTTTTGCCGATCTATAGAACTCTGTTTGATTCGGTAAAACGTTAAACGTCCAGTTTTTTTACAAATGTTCAGAAGCGCTTCGAAGTATAGTACTTTAACTCATACTAGTTATTCATTAGTGCTATAATTTGACAGCCGTCGGTGCAATAGGTAAGACTCCTAGTAAAACGACACAAGTATTTGTCTAGCTGTTTGGGTACCTTGATTTCAATGAAGAGCATAAGTTACTTACTATCAATAGAAGTCAGATCAATATGAACGTTTAACGTTTTACCGAATTACTTTTGACTGATGCTACTGTTGGCCGAAAGCACATTTCTCCGAATCATACAGAGTTCTATAGTTCGGCAAAACGTGTTTTCGATCAACAGTGTCATCGGTCAAAATTAATTCGGTGAATTGTTGAATGTCCCCTCGATTTGTTCTTCAACACACAATTTATTTTTTATACTGGCTCTATGATTACTATGCCAAACATATGTAGTAGGATAATTATCCGGTCTGAGTATCATATTAACATAATAACTCATATTAACAAAAGTAGTTACTCTAAATATCCAGTCCTAGAAAGCTGGCAAGGCTGGAAAATTACCTAGAGATGAGATTCACATTTTTTGATCGTCTTCTTCAAATACTTATCTTAGACCCTTTATTATATAAGTTATTTTCGCATTAACATATTAGTAAGAATATATTTCTTCCTTATACAGTCGGTACTTGATTCAACCCACATATATCAGAGTTCATACTAGCAAACATTACGTAATTAATAAACTTAATGTAAACCCTTATAAGTAAAATATCGTCATTAGTTACCTCACTAGGTGCTGATTGACATAACTATAATTAACTTGGATACCCTGGACTTGATAAGCAGACCATTTGTATTACAAACTTCAACTGGTATATATGATAATCATTACAATCAATAAATCAATAGGTACTTATGATTGCAATAAACTACTTTGACTTTGACTTTGAAAACAATTCACAATCCAGTAATGGTAAGAGTCCAAGGAGTAAAAAGCTCCTTAAACCGCATTTAGCTAAAAAAAAATAATTAGGGTTGAGTTGGGTTAGTTGGAAAAATGTGAAAAATTATGAAGTGACTAGCTCGACCTACATAGTCACAAAACCGACAATTAGTTGCCTTTTACCACATGCTAGGCGAGAAATACTTACAGCGTTGCTAAATTATTTTCGAGCAATAAAGCTTCATTACCGGATTTTGCCAAAAAGAAATTGTTATTAAGGTTGAGTTGTTAAAAAGTGAGAAGTGTCTAGCTCGTCGCCTACATAATTACAAACCTAACACCTAAATAAACAAACAAACATAGCATCACGCCCATAATCCCCGAAGGGGTAGGCAGAGTCAAAGGGGCAGCAGGCCCCTTTAACCACAACACCAACTAGATAATTAGTCGTCTTTCACAACATGCTAGGAACATAGTTGGTAAAGTCCTTGGAGTCTCAGACGAGTCGGTAACATAGGCTACATATTAACCGACTTCAAAGAGGAAAATAAATATTCACATCTATTAATAGGTTTTGAATGAATTGCATCACGATTCCACATAAAAATCTTCGCAAACAAACATTAACGAGCATTTCGGCTGTTTAAATAACGATTGCGTAATAGCATTGTATCCGATTTGGGAAATTACTAACACTTTTTAGAAAGAAAACAATCTTATTTTCTTCATTTATAGTTTAACTGTCTATTGGTAAAAATCACATCAACATCCCTTGCGTAGTTTAAAAGATCTAAGCGATCAGACAGAAGCGGCGACTTTATTTTCCCTATTAAAACAAATAAATAATAAATAAATTCTTCAGACTGGCACACCAATTCCCTAGCTCCAAACTAAGCTGATGCTTGTACTATGAATACTAGGTGAACGGATAGACATCATCTAACTAAAATCTGCCATTGCGATTAACCGATTGATTTGCAAGTGGCGTGCGCGCATAACCTTCAGAGAAATGCGGCCATTAGTCATACTGAACTGAACATCACAGATCGTTAGACACCGCGGCGAGCGATTCCGGGTTGTTACGTTAGCTTAATCTTTACCTAAGATCAAGAACTTTAACTTTGAAAGACTTTTGCATTACAAACATAATCGCATACCATCACGCTCGCAATCCCCGAAATGGTAAGCAGAGCCAGAGGAGCAGCTAGCCCTTTTAACCACATTTAGCCAAAATGTTTATACCACTAAGGTAAGAAGAGGCATGCTCCGGTGGTTCGGACGTGTGAAAAGAATGTATGACGAAAGATTGACTAAACAGATATACAATGCGAAAGTGGAAGGGTGTAGGAGCCGCGGAAGGCCCAGAATCACCTACCACGACCAGATTGGTCGTGTATTAACAGAAGGTGATGTTAGGAGTCATAAAAACCGTAGAGCTTGTATGAAAAGGATCACGAATGTTGAAGAGGCGAGTGAGGTGTGTAACGATCGTGCCATATGGCGTTCGGTTCTCTCTGCCTACCCCGCTAGGGAAGTGGAGTAAAGTTTAGTTAGTTAGTTTTTTATACCACTAAGGTGGCCAACAAGCGTACGGCCAGCCTGATAGCCTGTGGACACGGCTGTGTTATCATCTTACCATTGCTTGCCAAGAAAATACAACCGAGCCGCTGCCTACTATACCCATTCCCCCAAAGAGCTCTGACAACGTTACTCACTCGCAGAAACATCAAGTTGCTTCACTGCGGTCTTCGGCAAGGCGGAGGTTCTCCAGACGGGCTGTTCAATTTGAGCGAGATAAACCTTCTGTGCCCTGCCTCTCAAACATTATATTTAACTAGCTTCTGCCCGCGGCTTCGCTCGCGTGATACATCGATGAAAAATAGCCTATATCATGTTATTCGGGTGTATGAGTTATATTATTCTAAAGTTTCATTAAAATCCATTCAGTCGTTTTTTTTGTGAACGAGTAACAAAAATCCATCCATACGAACTTTCGCATTTATAATATTAGTAGGATATACCATTAGGTATGTGATTATGTAACGTTTTTTACAAATTTTTACCTAACTAATTTTTTTTTGTGGGTTAAAGAGTTGTAAAAGAAGTATAGTTAAAGAGTATTACAGCTCAGACTCTGCCTACTCTATTCTTCCTGGATAGCGACAGAAAATTAATAAATAATACCGATTAATGAAATACTGGCGGTAGAATATTTATTTTGTATTATTATGACTATTCATAAGCGCTTTTGTAGAGCCTACATAAATAAAGATATTTCTATTTCTATTTCTATTCCAATGAAGTTGGTTTTAAAATAAAAAAATAAAAAAATTAAAGAGGCTTTAGGCAGATCCTTAGGTCCTGTCGATAAGAAACTAAAGACTATTCTAGATTTTACAGTAATCTTTAAAGATACAGTAATGCCTGTTAGGTAATACGAACGTGAGGAATGTGGCATGCCAGCCAGCACGTCGTCGCGCTTTTTACTGCTTGTTATTGTTACACACTTTCACATAACTTCAAAGTGGTCAATAAACTCATAATAACAATATTAATTAAAATCCTCACCGGATATTACAAATGAGGCAGTAAATGTATGATTCGTCAAAACTGAGGAAATAATTAGAAACCTTTTTAATATAAACTACAAATTAATATAAAAATTGACTGGCCCGTTGGTCGAGTGGTCAGAGACCCTGGCCACAAAACCAAGGGTCGCGGGTTCGAATCCCGCTAGGGGCAAATATTTCGTGTGATGAACATGGATATTTGTACTCGAGTCATGGATGGATAAACGTATTTAAGTATGTCTATCCGTTCACCTAGTATCCATAGCACAAGCTTATAAGCTTAGTTTGGGACTAGGGAATTGGTGTGCCAGTCTGAAGAATTTATTATTTTATTTATTAATCAGAATTATTAGTGACTTCATGAATGTTGAAGAGGCGAGTGAGTTGAGTAAGGATCGTGCCATATGGCGTTCGGTTCTCTCTGCCTACCACGCTAGGGAAGTGGCGTGAAGTTTAGTTAGTTAGTTAGTTTAGTTTTCAACGCTCTGAGTACTGAAACCAATGGACACGACATATTGTTCTATAGGAACAATCTGCTATACAAATATGATTATATAGATATTGTATTCATAAACCTCTATATATCTCTTTTTAACAAGCCTATAATACTGCACGTAAAAAGAGACTAAAATAT
This sequence comes from Glyphodes perspectalis, assembly GCA_951394215.1. Taxonomy (NCBI): domain Eukaryota; kingdom Metazoa; phylum Arthropoda; class Insecta; order Lepidoptera; family Crambidae; genus Glyphodes; species Glyphodes perspectalis. The sequence continues at coordinate 14,616,582 of OX596215.1, forward strand.
ATTTGACTTAACTATTTCCAGTAACATCATCAAGTCACGTCATAGAAATACCTAATGAAAGCCGGCTTACCATTTTGGTTTCTCGCTTTGTCAATGTCAGTGGAATTTGCAGTGTATTGTGCCAATATTGATAAAATTTGTGATTATAACTTAATTTAACTTGTAACATTCAGAAACATCGTCATATTTAAATTTTTCAGAGACTTATAGTATGTAAATAAGTAAAGTGGAATGACACTACGCAAAGGCGCCATATTTGTTTCTCACTCAAATTGGGCCTAAATTTTTCGTAGGTATGCCATCTCCTTTGGTTTAAGTACTTAGAGCTTCAACGGTGGCTACCAGAGAGATTAATTATTTATCATTCACGCATTCATGACAAAAAGGAAAACAGATTATATAGACAATAAGTTAAATAAATGATCATTAACTCAGTATGGAATATTGTCTATAAGTAGATAGCGTTATTGGTGTCAGTTGATGTATCAAACTTTATATTTTAACAAGAATAAAAGTGTATTGACAATGCTATTAACAAGACATGCTCATGTTGGGCTGGGATTTAAACATAATATACCCAGAGTGGGTATATTATTTTTAAATCCCAGTCTTTTCTTAACAACTAATGGTATATTGGCCATTGGGTTTGAGTTTGAGTAGAAACGATCTCGCTACTCTCACTAATTTTGTAACAATTTTTCGTTAAACTCCTCCCAATTAACTAACTAAACTTTACAGCAATTCCCTAGCGGATTAGGCAGAGAGAATCGAACGCCATATGGCACGATTCTTACACACCTCACTCGCCTCTTCAACATTCATGATCCTTTTCAAGCAAGCTCTACGGTTTTTATGACTCCTATTAACCACCTTCTGTTAACACTCGACCGTCACGTCCGCGGCTCCTACGTCCTTCATCCTTCCAATTTCAATTAACTAAAAAGATCCTAAGAAACTTGACGTGTCTTATCTCTGCCTACCCCTTCGGGGATTATGGACGTGACAGTATCTATGTGTATTTACTATATTCTTGATCATTAACCATAACCTAATATTGCATCGGATATTTTTCTTTATATCAATAGTTATGTTGGCTAGCTCGTCCGGAACGTGCAATGAAAGTTAACCAATTAACATTGGTGAGACGAAACGTATTTCGCGCACATTCTCACGAGCCAATTGTAAACACGACCGTAATTGTTATCCGAAAGGCGGCCATGTTTTCAATTTTCGCGAGGTGATTGAAACGCCGACAGCTGTCATTGTGACATTGACATTTCCCGTTAAAAAACGTTGTCCATGCTTTTGATTTTCTCTAAACTGTTGACGGAATAGCTGCATTAGTATATAGTGTGTTATTAAAATTAAAGCCGCAAGAAAAAGGTTGATTCTAGCAATTAATGTACCTACTCTTACGAATCAGTTATGTATGTTCGTTTTAAGCTGCACAGGGTATTTACAAATACCTTTTATTTACCAACTTCATGAAAAATGCAAAATTTAATTGAGTTTTAGATATTGAAAGGAGATACCTACCTACTTCCCAGGTATACTTTTTAATTTATATAACCACAATCTCAATAAATTTCATCATTATAATTTTAAAATGTTATTTATGGTATGTTGAAACCGGAAACCACATTAACAATTTAAAATAATTGACAGCACCATTTTCCGTTTAATTTTGAAACATACTTAAATAAATCTTCAACCATAAAATACTTAATTTCGTTATCTCAAGTAATCATAGATAAAACTTGTGTCGGTAAGTAATTAAATGTCTAAGGAAGTACATATATTTCTTAATATCAAAGAGGCGCTTATGGCGAAACAGATTTAGGTGAAGATAATAATAATAACTGCACATAAGTATTTGTAATTAGTAAAATAAAAAATAAAAAATGTATTTTATCTTTTTAAAAACCAAGTTCTACGTATAGGTAGGTAGATCATCATCTTCCTAGCGTAATGTCCCGTGCTTAGACCTTGATCCAGGATTTAGGGAGTCTGGTAATGACATTGAAGCGACTGCCGATCTGACCTTCGTAACCCTAAGATAGGGGAACTAGACAATTTTTGGATCGTGGTTACAAATCCAAAGTTTTTTGAATTTGCAGGTTTCATCACGATGTTTTTCTTCACCGTCGAGCTAGTGGTATAAATACGTACATACTTGAAAAATCCCGAAGTACGTGCCTGGGTTTGAACCCGCACTCCTCGGTTAAGAGGCGCGTGTCCTTACCATTGAGCTACCACCACTATACGTATAGGTAGGTAGATATGCTATCTATATCACAATCACAAAATTTAACACTCAATACACCATTTGTCGCCTATTACAAGATGCAAGACAGGAAACACAGTTCAAATATGTCTAAATACTACTTAAGCACTGCTGTTATATACATGTCAGTTGCTCAGTTGAACGCTCGATGCTTGCATTCCAAAAAGTAGGTACTAATGCGACATAGACTGCACAACCTGTGTAAGGGCTTGTACGTCGTGCAATAAAGGTCATAGTTGGCCGTACAAAATTAAATTCCTATTAAATGAGAGTAACATGAGGGACGCGAAATAAACCAAATGCAATTAAAAAGTTTTAATAGAGCGCAGTTGCAGTCTATACCGAAAACTGTGTGCTAACCAGTGCTAAAAATGAGGGAATTTAAAAACAATATGTTGAAAAATTTTATGTTCGTGATAACGACTAACGGAAATCGCTACTGCATACGATCATCATGACTGACTGAGTTGACTGAAGTTTTTATGGAAAAAAGTATAGAGATTGTACTAAGAGAGACATGGTCTCTATAGCAAAAGGCTAACTCATCTTGGTCCAGGCAAATTCAATTACACAACCCCACTAATTTACTTCAGGAAAAGAAAATAAGGATGAAGTTCTCCTTGTTACGAGACAGATTATTTCCAGGCTTGATGCTATATATGTATGTATGAGACATATCAAGTGGCACTTGTTAATATTTAATTTACCTAAATTCCAACAAAACATCTATTGACACACCAGACTGTATGCTAACGTATTTCTAATGCTTCACGTTAATCAGGTTAAATAAACGACGTAGCTTGACCATATTAAAAAAAAATCGGTTTTAAATTTCAAATACATCGTAAATGTGACAGCTGCTTCCGACGGCGCGAAACCCTTCAAGGGAAAGGTTGGCCGGCGCCCCGCCCTAATACGAGATTACCGAATTACGCTCAGTAAAATAATCCCGGGCAAAGGTGGACTCTTCTATTGGGTTATCCTCGTAATCTATTTGGAGACATTCCTGGTACAGTACTTGACATGAATACAGATCAAGTCCCATTTTCAATGTTGGTATTGAATTTAAAAATAATGTACCTACTTGCTGTGTTCACTGCTCAGCATTTCTTCAAAGGCAACTAATGGTGTTTTAGGTTTGGCGAGCGCGTGATGGTTTAGTTGATATTAGACTTATTCTCTTAATTGCCCACGCCAAAAAAACGACCTATTCTCGAAATGACCTATTATTATAAGGACTTATTGAAAAAAAAACAAATCTATTTTCCATCTAGTTCATTTCAATTGTCCCATGTTGGTCTGGTCTGGGAATTAAAAAGAATGTGCCAACTGTAGTTCTTGCCTAGCATGTCGTAAAAGGCGACTTATGGTGTGTCTGGTTTTTGGTATGTGATTGTGTAGGCGACAAGCTAGCCACTTGTCACTACTTTTTCACAATTTTCCATCTAACCCAGCCCAGTTTTAATTTTGGCAGATTGTGGCTAAAGGGGGGTGTGTAACTAAATTGGATAAAGGATCTTGCTGTTCCTTGGACACGGCCTATCCGTTCGGGGATTGTGAGCCTGATAACATGTGTGTCTATTAAGTTGATACGGTTTGATTTCAAACCAACTTCTGTGAATTGACATAACTTTAAATGGATATAAACAGAAATGCTACTAAAGTCATCTCGCGGTAATAAAATAACGATTTTTAATTAAAATCTAAAATCATTAAGGTATTTGGTTGCATATATACGTATCTACAGATACATGAATCGTTACCGAGAATCTATTTAAATCTTAAAATGACCGGCGTAATTAATATTCAGCGGCCGTAAAGCACGAACAATATTTATCTCATGCGCTCTAACCGCAAGGGTTATCTGACTAATAAATTCTTTCGATGCTTAATTTTACTTAAAATTATTCCGTTTGTCCCGTATTTTGCTTTAAATTTAGTACTAATTGATTAATTGATTATTAGGATCATGTCTTTACGTTGGAAGCTTACGAAAAACACATTATACGCAGGTATTTCTTCATAAATTACAGCAACTGTACCTACACATTTTTTTCTTTGTGAATACAAATAAAAATTTAAAATATTTTTAGTTTTGTCATAAAGTAAATACGATTACGGTTTTGTTTATGTCTGAATGTGGTTAAAAGGGCCTCTTTGATTCTGCCTACCCCTTCGGGGATTATGGGCGTGATGTTATGTTATGTGTTATGTTAATACAATTAAAATGAGCGAGAGAGAGAGATTTAAATGAGAATGATGAATTGTAAGTAACTAATATGATAAAAATATACGAACATGATATATATTTTAGACTATTAATGACTACCAAACACGCATACTGCCATCCACTTTCCTATGAATATACACCAATGTAATATTTAAAATATAAATGCTGTAGTAAAAAAATATAAGTGAAGTAGTTAAAAATATATAATTTTTTTTCGAGTAATGCAATTGCTTGTGGCGTGAGATTTTATTTTTACACTTATGAATCGACCTGTCACTGCTTAAATTGCTTATGTGTATCATAAATTTGTTCATTTAGCGTGAAGGAATTATTTATGATCTCCGCATAAAAACTTTTACAATACCACACTCAAGTGCAGAAATATCTATATAGAAAAATGTAATCGTTATCTTAGTTATTTTGTTATGGAAACAACTTCTTTTATTCATTCGCTGTTTTAAAAAATATAAGTACATCAACGCATCTGACATTGAAAAAATTGTGAATGAAACTCAAACAAGAATCGATTGCTTCTGTGAAAGTGTTGCAAGAACACTGGCTGGTTTTACTCGGTCTAACTAAAATTAGCACTTTTCTGCATTATTCTTTGAAAGAATGACGTGGGTGTTTAGTGTTCTCACGGATATATCGCACGTCTTTTGTTTTATGCAGTTTATATAAAAAATATGTTCAAAGATATCGGAACGCGCTATCGGAAGTAATCTTTTCTGTAATCGGTTCTAATTTTTTTCATTCAAAAGACGTCAATGTTCGTTATTTTTTCGATTCTTATTTTAAAAGTCATCATAAAATGCAATCTAAATTAAAGTGTAACTAATCATTTCGTCAAGACATTTACTCGGTAATTTTAAAGTTACATCTGAATTCTTATAAACGGACGAGGAAATACCGCGAAGATTCATTGCAGTGATTCATGTTCCAAAATATTTTTGTGAGCGGCTACAGTGAGTCAATGATTTCTGAAAGATGAATCGACCTGAAAAGTGTATTTGTAAGAATGCCCAAATTCCCCATAGGCTTGTTAGGGACTCGAATAATAAATAAATGTGTGTTCGACCAAAGACGGTACATAATTGTCAGAATTTACTGCAGCTTCCAACAATTGACCAGAAAGTTGATCGTTATAAGATCATAGTGATCATAAATAAAATCACATTACAGATGAAAAGAAAATCGGCAAATAAACTTGCAACACTTAAGTTTGAACCTAACAAAATTATCCTTTTATTCCGGAAAAAAATATAATTGTTGTGGCGTAGAGGTACATCCCAGGGGTTTAGTCGGTATACCCCGCCCACTACCACCTTGGGCGGAGCAGGGTCCTCCTAGCATCTAGAGGGCCCCGGGAGTCCTACACACCCCGCTGATTCCCCCCGATCAACAAAAAAAAAGCATATCCCGCACTACAGATTAGTCATCTATAACAGGCGAATTCCGCGCATAAAGACCCGCGTATTAAAAGCTAGTCATCAATTTAAAGCGTTTGGTTTTCCGTCTTAATATATAGCGACCCTATCCTTAAGTAGGGCGAGATAGGCAATATGTATTATACAACTGAGATGAAGGTCTACGATTATCGAAAGAGGATTTGATAGGATACCTTATCTGTCCCGTAGGATAACTTTGTTAGCTCACGACCTGCCAAGTCAATTCAGACGGTAGCCCCTCGTGGCGTTAAATGTCTTAGGACAATTTACGTCAGTTCGGATTAAGGATTAATACGAAACTGTTGCGTTATTGTAATACTGGTACTGTCGAGTTTACAAAATATATTTAGGATTTTGGTTATAAGGTACTTTAGATACTAAGAAAGAAGAATATACAGAGAGATATTTTTGAGCGAATTTAGCTGGATATAATTTGTTTAAAACGGGATAAAGCCATCAATCAATGTTGAGTTTAGGGTGGACTCGGTAATGTTAAATTAATTTGCGTTTCAACGATAAAACTCTACCCTTATAGCCCTATTTAGCTTGAAACATGCTATTACTGACTCACCCCTGTGAAATTCAGTTTATTACCAAAATTATATCGTGTGTCTCGATATATCTAAGATTATTAAGTGGGTTTTTTTAATGGTCAGAGAAAAACATACCTACATAGCTACCTACATAACATCATGCCCATGATCAGCATCAAAAACCGATCGGTAAAGAATAGTGTCTTGAATTTGTGGATGTTATTCAGTATTTTACGTAGGAACGGTCCTTAGGCGTAAACAAGACGTCTAAGATCAGATTTTTTAGATATAAGTTAACAAACGAACATTAAGTAAGTTTTACTTTTTTACTCGCTTGTTTATTATGTTAGTAAGGATTTACTGGAAATCCAAACACTGTCCCATAACGCAAGCCGCACGTGGTCGCTATTGACACAGCCCATGCCGCCAGCGCGATGCAAAAAGAAAGTACTTGCGTATGCGCAGCAATTACTCGCTGCGCGCGCGCGCTATCTGCGGCTATCGGTGCGCGCGTCCGTTGTCGCGCGGGAACTTGTGTCGGTACGGTGTCGGTAAATGGCTTTTTTATTTGTGACTAGCCAGTCACAAATAAAAAAGCGTCATCATCGATATGGCCATTTATACGCGGATAGTAATACAATATTCATTAAACCAAGAAAATACGATGTAATACTAAACCTATCAAAATTGCATACTTTGTTTGATAAATATTTTCCTGAATCTAAATTTAGAAAAAAAAAAAGACAATTATAGACTTTATCTAATGTAGCTAAAATCCCTTCCACACTCAAAAGCCTAACCATGTACCTACTATTTAAGGTAACATCGCACCCAATCATTACACAAAAAACCATTTATCTCGAAAAAGGTTTACAAACGTAATTTATCCTATTGGGGAGGAAAAGCCCGACATACCTACCAGCGAAAACAAAGATTTATTTTTTCAATACCCTTTGAAAGTGAGTTATAGGCTGCCACCGCAACGGTTAAAAGATGTTATCGTCACAGGCCTATCACGAAGGTTTAGGCCTACATGTGAGAAGGTCAAGGTCAACAGCTCAAGGTCACTGCAGAACTTGATCTCTGGATATCGGACGGTAATGGAAACGCGGACCGGATTGTAATTTACAGCTAATTTGTACATGTTCTGCGGTTACTATGTTATTAGAATTAAAAGGGGAAATATAATGATGTAAAATTTACAAATTGCTGATTGCAGATTTCAATTAACTACTTAGTTTGAATGCATTTCTTTATTATATAGGTACTCGAAGACGTGACTTTTAATGGCTATTTTTAGGCGGCTGGGTATCACTTATTTTGTAATTAAACAATGTTGCCTTGAGTCCCAACTGTAAATTAATTTGCCTGCAAAATCTTTATAAACATTTGAAAATGTATTCAGAGTAGCCTTAATGTAGAAGAAGCGAAAAGTGTATGTCAGGATTGTAGCAAATGGAAGTATCTCTGCCTACCCCCATGGGAAAAAGGCCTGACATTATGTATGTATGTAAATATTGAATAGATAATATTGGTATCTGTTGATGTGCGGTTACATTAGTTTTTCTGGGGTGGTTTTTTGTGCTTACTTTAAATTTATTATATCATATTTCAATGCAACAGGATACTGGATTTAATGTTGCTATTGTATTTGCTTTTTGGGGAAAAGAAAAACAAACATTACGAGTGTTTACGCAATTTTCCACGTGGCAAGTCAACCGAAAATTAAAAAGAATTGAGTTGCGTCAAGTATTCAACCTCACAAAAATCGACTTAATCCTAGTAGTATACATAATATCACACTCGTAATTTCTGAGGGGTAGGCAAAGTCAAAGAGGCAACTTGCCCCCTAACATTAAGCCAAAAATAAAATTGGGCTGGTTTAGATGGAAAATCGTTAAAAGGTGGCTAGCTCGTCGCCTCACACACACATGCAAAATCCTATATACTATTAGTCGCCTTTTACGACATGCTAGGCAAGAAACACAGTTTGCACATTCTTTTATTTATTTAAGAGCAGATCAACATGGATCTCAATCCTAGTAATATAGTTGTATTAAAAATGCCAGTGCAACTCTGTCTGTATGTTTGTTATGTTTGACTAATTGTTTCAACATATACTCCACAATTTTTGGACCGTAAAAAAGGGCATGAGATCCTTTTTATAATCCAACATAGAATCCTTTTTTCTTATTTAAACAGTAATTCTTCCGGCTTAGCTGCTTCCTCTAACGTTTCCAAATGAAAGACGCATTGGTTGTTAAGCTTTGAAAAATATTTTGAATAATTTAAAATAGGCTTTCTATTTATTTTAGCCAGCATCCACATTGGCTGGCTCAGAATCTGGACCCAAAAGTTTACTATTTATCCCGAGAGAATTTATAGATCCCGCAGGATGATAACGTCTTTATGCTAAATGCACACATGAAGGTATCTACGGAAGACCAGCGTCGCGGCGCCACTAGGTGCCCGACACGTGCTGAGTAGATGCCTTTTTAGTGTCACTTATGTACTTGTGTTAACGTATTTTGTGTAATTTTGTAACATTTTGTGACACTAAATAAATAATTTTTCTTTCTTTCTTTCTTTCTAAAACAAACTCCAGTCAGACCATAAATAAAGTGTTAAACTCAGATCCATATTTCTTTTCGCCAACTTATCGAACGTAATTACTTACCTGACTAACTTTGATTTATTCATACGCGAACCGGAACGTCTGATAGAAGTTCTTATCTAACTAATAAATCTTCAATCAATAAAAAAAAACGAATGGGCAACATAATTGTAACAATACTCGTCTATGCAATATAGTGAAGTTAGTGCTATACTAACTTAGGTTACCGCAGTATGGGGCTCCATAAAACGTCATTACTTGGCCGTTTAATAATGCAAAGCTTTATGGAGACTACGTATGAGGTTATAAAGCTCAGTATTTTTCTTTTAACTGCACATAATGTTATGAGCATTAAAGTATTTAAAGAGATTTTCTTTTAAACAACAGTTTTCTAAGTGCGCAAGTAATCAAAAGTTTTATAATAAAACTCGACGTGTTTTCTTTAATGCCCTAATTACGGCCTAATTAAAATACGGCCAGCCATTTGTCACAATTTTCCATTTAACGTCGACCAATTTTATTTTTCGCTGAATGTGGTCAAATAAGATCGCTGCTCCGTAAATTGTGTTATAAATCTGCCAAAATATTAAGCCAAATTGTCATTATATAAAAAAAGCTTCTATTGCTTAGATCTGCTACAAATAAGTTTGGCATATAAAGGATTTATCTAAAAATAACAAATGAAGTTTTATTTATACAACAAATTCAATCCAAGCACCGTATACATAGATGCGCAAACAAACCAATTGTGCGCGTGAGTCACTGCGGATGCGCGCGCTTCCTTGAGGGGGCATTGGGTTAGCTGACCCGACAGTTATGTCACGAGTCAGAATGTGTGGAGTGCAGTTAGGTGGCACCTTTTTAGTATCAGCAGTCGATCCTTAACAAATAGCGGTGGTAGCTCAATGGTAAGGACACGCGCCTCTTAACCGAGGAGTGCGGGTTCAAACCCGGGCACGTACCTCTGGATTTTTCAAGTCTATGTACGTATTTATACCACTAGCTCGACGGTAAAGGAAAACGTCGTAATGAAACCTGCAAATTCAAACAACTTTGGTTATGTAACCATGGTCCAAAAATTGTCTGTATTCCCTATCTTAGGGTTACGAAGGTCAGACAACATACAGTACAACCTCAGAACATAAAGAACCTAAAAATAGGGCAAATAAATAATAAATAAATGGAATTATACCCAAAATTTACGTGGATGATTGAATCCATATAGCAAAGTCTTGTCAACCTTAATATGAATGAGAAAATTTTATTATTCCCAGTAGTAACATTGATTGACAAGATATTCATATAGGAGAGTTTTCACAACCTTATCATTAATGAGACAACATAACATAACATCACGCCCATAATCCCCGAAGGGGTAGGCAGAGTCAAAGGGGCAGCATGCCCCTTCAACCACATTCAGCCAAAAATAAAGCCGGGCTGGGTTAGATGTAAAATTGTGAAAAAGCAGTGACAAGCTGCTAACCTGTCGCCTACACAATCACACACCCAAAACCCGATATACCATTAGTCGCCTTTTACAAATGCTAGGCAAGAACCACAGTTGGCATATTCTTTTTAAGTCCCAGACCAACGTGGGACAGTGGGCTGGGTCGGATGGAAGGCTGTGAAAAAAGGAGTGACAAGTGGCTAGCTCTTCGCCTACTCAGTCACATACCCAAAAGCCCGTAAATATAAATACACAACTATACACTTATGTAGTAAGACTCCATTCAGGCAGGAACCCCTCTGGACATAGCGCGTGATATGTAGACCCCAGCGATCGCGATAGCGAACAAAAAGCCAATTAGCCGCACCGCTCGGCTGCGCCCGCGCAGGTATGGGACCGAGCCAGATAGCCGATTTGTTCGTTGCTTCATCACACGTCACAATGGGGGAGAAATTAAACTTGGATAAGAAATGCTGTTCATCTGATAGAAGTAAGACAAAGGATTGAAGGATTCTTACCTGTATTATCTTTTACAGAACAGGCTATCTATTTCATTACCTTAGCCCATAGACACAACAAAATTTATTTTGATAACAAACGGTGTTGATTTAGTATAGTCTAGTATAGTAATATCCAAAAAGAAGCCATAAGATTAAAGGTTTCATAACTTTATATACTCTTAGAGACCGGTCTATCTACTTACTTAACCGTCATACCCAAATAAAAATAATAATATTAGTTTCAATAATTTCAAATTACATTATTAAAGCACTTATAAAAGTATCAAGTTTACAAAAATATTAAAAAAATGTCAGCGTATCAATAAAAATAAAAAAAAAATTGTATATGTTATATATATTGCATAATCCTTTTTTAAAATTTTGAAATAATAATCCTAACCGATATCGGTCACGGCGGCCAATCTCAACGAGGATTAGCCACCTGCGCAGGAGTTATAGTGCACAAGTGTGTGCGCAAACACAAGTGCACTTTCTATTCCTTCACTCTCATAGTCCGGTGAGACGGCAATTCGACATGACCGGAGAGAGGATAGACGCAAGACCAACGGCTTAACGTGCTTTCCGAGGGGATGATTATACCGCCAACTTCCTGACTGCAAACTGTTACTGAGTAAATTCAATATTGAAATAACCAGCCACAAAATTTTGGCCCGACCCGGGATTTTAATCCATGACCTCTTGGTCCTTAGGCGGCGCATGCTACCACTAGACCAACGAGGCAGTCAATAATTTGAAATACATTGATATCATTCGTGTGGGCCCGTTTCATTTAACATTTTATGTCTGTACTGTTGTGGTTGATATGTAAACAACATTAAAAATCAAACCGACATGGCAAGACAACTGTATGGACAATAAGCTTATGTTGTTAAAGTATCGTGTTTGCAATCACAAAAAATGCTTCAGCTCACTACAAAGATTTTACATCTAAAATGTAATATAAACTCAAAGTATGAACACTCCTTGACCTTTGAATGTTTAAGTACTAGTAATAACAAATAATTGGACATTAACTTTGTACTAAATATCATTTAACTTGTTCTTTAACTTGCTTAATTGCCAGCCACTTAATTTCAACCTGGTTAAAATACGTTAATGTTAAGACAAGTAGCATTAAATATTTTGAGTTCAAGCTACCTAAATGCAAATATTGTGTCAATATTATTAATCGTATTTCTGACTTTTTTTCAAATCTACGTATGGATTTATACCACTTAAATGGCGGTGAGTCAAAACATAGTATTCAAACCTGCACATTTCAATAATCACAGATGTAACCATGATCCAGTTCGTCTGGATTGGGGCTATGAAGGTCACATAGGCGATCTCCAATGTAATAACCTTGACTACTTACGGGACATAATGTTGAAGAAAGACGATTGGAATGAAAATGGGTGAAGATGTGTGGGACAAAGTCGCTGGCAGTCGTTAGTCTCCGTAAAGCCATAAATTTCGCCTCGTTCTGTCATGGCAACAAAGGCCATATAACCGTTTCCCACGACCGTTGTAATGTCTAGACGAATCTTGATGTCTGCGTGCAAATGCCGGCACTTACACAACGTATAAATACATAGCTCTAAACATAAATTGCAGGTTTTAGATAGATTTAGCAACCATGCAGGCTGTATTATATTTAAGGAAAGAAAGATCTATTCTTTACATATCAAACAGGAGATAAGAACAGGTAAAGAAAAGCTTAAAAAAGATAAATTTCACATTTTCCACTTTTGTAGATTCTATTTTAATCTGGGGCTTAAAAAAAATATGTACTAATTGTGATCTTTATCTAGCATCTTGATGGGTATTAGTTCTGTGATTTAACTAAAGGAAGAAATAGTTTAATTAACGTTAAAAAATAACGTTAGAAAATTGACTAATTTACGTTGACCCTGAAAAGAGTAAACACCGAGTTTCTTGCCGGTTTCTTCTCGGCAGAATTAACATTCCGAACCGGTGGTAGATTCATGTTATTTTAACGATTAATGAGTGCTTTCTTGAAGCCTACATATATATATATATTTTTTATTTCAATTCGTATTGTAAGGGTAACGAGCTTGTCACAAAATGTTATTCAGTATGCCGCAGAGCTAATGTTATGTCTATTAAAAACATCGTGGCAAAAATTCACTAGTTACTTTATCAGTTGAATCACACAAAGTAAACTCCTTTCAAGGTTCATCTTATCCTTCTTATCACTCTGGTCAACTGTAGTCAGTGTTGACATTGTGTCATTTTTTAATCTAGATTAAGTACTTTCTTTTATTGAGTGCAATCCTATGACTGATCAATATGTTGAATAAGTAAACATATGTTTATATTCTTGCTTTAGTGTGCAGGTATATTTAGCAAAATCGCTGTTATATGTATAATTAATGAAATAAAATTAATTATTTAAAACATTCCTTTAAATACCTGCGAAATTTAAGAGTGTTTAACAAAATTTAACCGATAATTATAAAAAATAATATCTCTCCTTAATACGTATTAACTCGTCTTACTCTATACTCTTAAACTAGGTATCACATATGATGCTTGAACTATTTAATGCATTGGGAATATTACAGAGTAGGTTTATCCCAACCGATGTTTTTAAATGTGTTCAATACTCAATACTCAATAATTTATCGCTTCCATAATGTTTACAATGTATTGCCAGTTATTAATGAAGTCCATTATAGAACCTGTGAGGGCATTGCAATTGAAGAGAGGACGCTTTATTTTCATATTTTAATGTTTTATTATAATACTACCTACTGAATCAATATTTCGTTCAAAAATTCCATCAGATCATCACCTTCCTAGCGTTATATCACCTGCTTAGTCGTGGTCCGCTTAGACCATGAACCAAAACCGGAGTCCAAAAAACCGAATACGGTATCGGAGGTGTAAAATTGATTTAAACTTCCGACTTTCGGAATCGGCAGCTAGTTTCCGTAACATTCTTGATGAAATTTAATTCCAATCCGTTTGCAATTTCTAAACATAATTCCAAATATTCAGGCTTCTATTTGGCTACTAAATCCTCTTTGAAATCCAGCCCATAACCCGTACATAGTTGTAAAATTAATCCGGTTTGTCATCCGCGTGGCGGGGCCGATCCAATTACCCGGCTTCATGGCGGGTTTCCTGAATTTTGGTCGATGCCACGGCTTAATTGTAAATTTAGATCATGATGTAAGGGCGTCGTCTGTGGACTGGTCAGTTGACCTTTGCTATTAATAGTGGTGTTTGCTTTGCGTCGAATAAGTCAAAGTCAAAGGTCAGAGTTGAGTCGCGGAATGAAATAAATATTTATCGCCAATGGCCATTGGTGCTATTGTCAAATACTACTTTACTACTACCAGAATTAATGCGACACCTAAGTCTGCAAATATAATCATGGGTTAGCCATAATTTCGTATTGGAAATAAATATTGTTTATAACGTTTGTGTAGGTAGGTACGATATCTTCAAAAATGTAATTATTTTAAGACTTGGTATTCAAACAAGCACACATATTTCCATTCCTATTTTCCGGAAGAAAGGCATACCCACGGAAAGTGAGCAATAATTGCGCCATAAAGTTTTCCAGCTAAGATTTTAAAAAGATCGTATCAGACATACTTGTATTAGGACTTGGTCAAAATCGTCAGGACTTACAACATCGTGTATTAGTCACACACTTTGTTCACATAGACATTCAAATGAGCCCAGTTCTGTTCACTCGGTAATGGGCAGGCTATTCCGCTGTATGCATTTGTGCATAGTGTGTATGTGTGTAAGTGCAAATTTGCACTACCTTGCTGATGGACCGTGGAACAAGATAAATAGCACGTAGGCTTGATATGTGAATGTACACTGAGTTGACGGCTAAATGTTTTGAAATCACGGACTAGATAAAAAAGAAGAATTCCGCGCTGTCATACTACAGCGTGTTGCCACTCTTATGCATGTGTAATTGAGATATTTAGGGATACCATATATCGGAAATCTGTCATTTGAGGCGCGTATGTCAATGTGTGATGTAAGTCGCGTGTCAAGTTGGAACTCCGCAGATGCCTAAACGTTCTAGTAAGTGGCGCGGAGTCCTTATTTTTTATTAGTCCGTGTTTGAAATGAACCGATGAAATTACTGAACTTTTGACAGAAATTGATTATCGATTTAGCTTTAGTCCGCTATGTAACTTGCGGAAATGAAGACGGATTGTGTTTAGAAATTCTAATAGTCTCTTTGTTCTCTTAGTTCTGCACATTGTAAATGTGTTCTACTTTATTTACGCAAATCTCGTAGAGAAATTGTGTGAATAGGTTTAGGATTTTTAATCTTGTAAAAGATTTTCTTAAAAATATGCTTAATTTTTAAATAAGAATTAATATTTTTAATTTCTTTGACGTTTTTGACATAAAACATCATCAACACATTATATCAACGACTGTGAAACAAGTACACCATAATAAACAAAACAATAAAAATTATGGTTGCCAGCATAATTATAATTATTCACGATTGCCATTTATATCATACAAACTAGATTGTACGTATATCTATAAATGAGTAATATTTTATATACAGCCAATTTACATCCAAATATTTACCAATATGTACGGAGGGACGGACTTTATAGTCATCTTAATGTAAATTATCACTTAAAGAATGAATATCCAAGGTTATTTTCCAAGAATTTCTTAAAAGTATAGTGTCGAAATTTGCCTTTTTCTTTGCATAATATTACCATACTATCTTCACGCCATTTGCCTAGCGGGGTGGGCAGAGAGAACCCGTTCTTACACACCTCACCAGTTGCTTTGACATTCATAACTCTTTTCATACACTCTCTAAGGTTCTTATGGCTCCGTCATCACATTCTGTTAACACACGATCAATTTTATCATGGTAGGTGAGTCGGGGGACTTCCACTTTCGCATTTTGTTCGTTTGCCTTATCAATGCAATAAATCAATTAATTAAAAAATACCTAATATATAACAGTTCTTTATGCCTACCCCGCTAGGGAAGTGGCGTTAATTAGTTAGTTAGTTTTAAAATACCTAATTATATATATTTATTTCTTCTCACAATATTTAAACAAGTAACAAGTGTAAAATATTACTTAGTGTTTAGAGTAACTTGTTAATCGAAATATTAATTTATCAAAACAACCATTTCGGGCTCTGTAAGACTCCGGAAAATGGAATTTGGTTTGGAAACTCGAATGGATGTGGACTTGGGATATTAATTTCCTTTTTGTTTAAACAAACTGCGATCAGAATCATAAAAGATAATAGCTGGATAAAACGGTATAGGTAAGGGCCAAGACCAGCTAGAAGCGAATAATATGAAAGCTATGTTTGTACAAATAATATTTTTTTTACAAGTTTAGATTACGACTTCTGTACTTAATTTAAATTTAACTATATCTACTACTACTATCGGTAGCTTAGAGTCTAAGCCTTAGGCCAATCAAAAGTATTACTCTATTCATGTCAATATTTCCTAAATAAATGTTATTTGGCACACTATTACTGTGCAGAATTTTCTTTTATCATTTTAGAACACTAGCAAAACGGTTATAAGACGCCATTTACGTCGAAAATAAACATATTATATATTATTACTTGCAACACATATTCATTAAAAGCTTTATTCGCCACTAAATGGATCGCGCCAGACGAAACTAATTACAAATACATTCCACATTGAAATAAATCAGGACAATAACTAATTCTGCATAGCTTGCGTTTTATAGCTAGCAGTGTGGCCGCCCACTTAGCATAAACGTACCATCATGGCGATAAATTCAAGAGGTATTAGGGGACGTAGGAAATAAATGAAGGGCTTATTACACGGAGGCTTATAATTCGCACCTGAGGGCATTCCAGGGCTTACGCGGGACAGTTTGAGCTAACGCCGTTGAGCGGGCTCAGCCTGTCAGCTGGGTAGATGTGTATTGTTCCCGTAGCCCGCTTTGTAACTAAAGCGCTTATGATATACACACATATCATAACCCCCGCCGTCTAGAGGTAGGGTCTTAGGACCACTAAGCTCGTATGTGCATATTCAGTCAAAATAATCTATACTTATAATAAATCTGTAGAGAGGTCAATTCTGTACATGAAATATATTTTCAAAATAACTATCAGAGGGTGATTAGTGATCGATACTGATGCCAAAAATGCAATCAGTAAAATTTTTGTCTGTCTGTCTGTCTGTCTGTATGTTCCTTATAGAAACAAAAACTACTCGACGGATTTTAACGAAACTTGGTACAATTATTCTTTATACTCCTGGGCATGTTATAGTATACTTTTCATCACGCTACAATCAATAGGAGCAGAGTAGTGAAGGGAAATGTTGGGAAAACGGGAGAAGTTACTCCATTTTTTAAGCTTTCGTCGCGTGTGCAGCCTTAATGGTTAAAGTTACATAGAAACCATGTATGACGAAAATAGTCTTTATAATATTAACCATGAACGCGGGTGACACCGCTGGCACAGCTAGTAAGAAATAAATAATAAATATCAGACTACATCACATACATTGATCTGACTTCGAGTTAAGTAGCTTTAGCACTTGTGTTACGGATATCAGAATCAACAGTGGTATTACAAATATATACTTAAATATTGTTTAATAACATCCAGACACAGAACAAACACAAGTATTCATCACACTAATGTTTGTGCTGGGTGGGGATCGAACCCACAACTCTTGGCGCATGGGGCAGGGCCACTACCGAATGCGCCATCGAGCCAGTCAAAATGTAAATAAAATTGTATTTGAAAGTTGAATAGGCACTGTCATATGGTAAGGTTTTTGGTTTTGATACTAATGCCACAGAGTAATGATAACATTTTTTAAAGTTAGGTTATATGCCTCACAAGTGAGGTTTAAACAAGTCTAGGCATACCTGGATTTCTTTAAGTTAACGTTAGTATTTATATCACATCGGCGGTTATTGCTCTGAATATTACTAACTATTAAACAGTGGTTTGTCAAATGGTGTGCTTATTGATCTATACATATTTGTTTGTATTGAATAGGCTCCGAAACTACTGAACCGATTTGAATAATTCTTTCACCAATGGAAAGCTATTTTATCAGCGAGTAACATAGGCTATATTTTATCCCCTGGGCTCTGCTAGTTAATTCATAAAACTATGAAAGTACTGCTTCCTTACAGATATAAATTATGCAAAATGATTGGCGTAATCATCTGCCCTATTATTAATAAATTGATGCATTCAAGTCTATACTGAAATGACTTCAGATACTTAATCGTGAAAAAAGTAACCTCATTTAATGTATCGTGTCTGAGTCAGCCTCTAAAGAAGGGCGGAGAGAAAATAGCAAAATTAAGTCCAAACATGGCTTCTTCGGCAATAAAACTGTTACCGAACGTCTCAGTGCGAGGCTGGCAGCCCGCCAGCGCACGGTTCCGGGTTCGACTCCGTGACGGATGTGTTTGTTTTGAGCGACGTTTAGAGCTCCCCCTTCGTGTGATGTACGTTCTAGGTATTGGTTTAGTGTTTATCTTATCTGGATCTATGTGAGTTTATTGCTGTTTGATGATATCTATACTTTTTTTGTGTATTGTCAATCGTCTCGATGGTGGTTTTAAGAACCTCCTCGGTTTTTTTCGTTGGTTAAAAAACCGTTTGTATCTTCACATTGGAAACTGATATTTTTCTCTATCTTTATTTAAGGTGTGACTGAGTAAATGCGGAACCATTACCTCACAGTTTAAATTTATATTTCAGATTATATATAGCGTCGCGTCACAGTACGCTCTACTGACTACCGAATAATTTGCAATTAAAAACAAACAAACAGTTGTAAATGACGGAATGAGGTGTTGTTTTGATGAATATATTATTGAAAATATTACGTGTATGGCCTTCATCATATACACATTTGTATCAAATAGAAACTTAGTATACCTTAGTAATTTATAATTTGGGTGATCGTATCCAATTTTAGAAAGAGAGCGGTGGTAGCTCAATGATGAAGACACGCGCCTCTTAACCGAGGAGTGCGGGTTCAATCCCGGGCACGTACCTCTGGATTTTTCAAATCTATGTACGTATTTATGCCACTAGCTCGACAGTGAGGGAAAACATCGTGATGAAACCTGCAAATTCAAACAACTTTGGATTTGTAACCATGATCTGAAAATTGTCCGGTTCCCCTATCTTAGGGTTACGAAGGTCAGATCGGCAGTCGCTTTAATGTAATTACCAGACTCGCTAAAACCTGGATCATGGTCTAAGCGGACCCCGTCGAAGCACGGGACATAACGCTGGGAAGATGATGTACTTATCAAACTTTAGACACGCGGATCAAAGAAACTAATTATAATACACGAATTCTATAAATCTATATTAATGATTCTCAAAGTTGACTGGCTTCTGACCCACCTAACAAAAATCAGGACTGACCTCTTGATGATCGTAAAAAAAGAGGCATTCAAAAGTGGCCCCTTGACTTTTCCTCGATTAGTCGGAATCTATCCTTCTTTTTTAGAGGTCCCCCAATAATTTTCTGAACAACTTAAAGTTTAAGAAATGCTGTTCTAAACACATCATTAAGACTAAAAATATTCTCACCGCACGTTTAAAGACTATTAAGGCGAATTTACAGCGAGCTCGACAAAAAGTGTCACGCTCAGCCGTAACTGCGCCGGCGCAGGTTTATATTACTAGTTGTTTGCTCTCTGCTTGAAGGTCATCTGAAACATTAACACTGATCTCGGGTTTGAACTGTCTTTAGTTATTAAATTCTTCTTAACGCCAGGTTCAATCAGATCTTAGCTGGATTTTAAGGATCATGCTTCTGGGTTTGCCGAACTTCTGGCTTTAGCATTTGGTGTTATTAAGTTCCTAATCTTTTAGAACTAAAAGCTGATTTTAGTCGCAATTCTGATTAAAAATGTGAATATTCGTAAGGTCATTTCATTTCATTTCACTTGTGTTACGGATATCAGAAACAACAGTGGTATTACAAATATGTACTTAAATGTTAGATATTAACACCCAGACACAGAACAAACACAAGTATTCATCACACGAATGTTTGTCCTGGGTGGGGATCGAACCCACAACTCTTGGCGCATTGGACAGGGTCCCTACCGAATGAGCCATTGAGCTTGTCAATAATATCCACAATAATAACCATATATACGTAAATAGTAAAAAACGAATCTAGACTTCAGTAAAAAAACAAAACCTAGAATACTTAGTCATAACTTCTGCGAACTAGCGCCGAAATATCCAGCAAGGTTTAATCGTCGCGGAATCTCGCAAAAACAGCGACGTCGGTAGTATGATCTCACGTTGTTTGCTATCTCTGAAGGCCGAGTGCAGCGGCACCGCAAATATTTATTGCATGGCGAGGATAAGTGTGCGCGGCGATAGACGGAGTTTTTGGGTCGAGTTTCTTTAATGAAATAGTGTTATAACTTATAAGCTAAACTAAAACTAATTTTTAGCCACGACATCATTCAGTGTTCGCAATTGTTATACATACAAGTGTATTATTGTAGAATAAAATGTTAGACATATGTTTGTTTATTTAATAATTTATATTTCTAATAGTATATATACATATAGGTAAAATTTCTTCCCGGTAGAATCTACTTTTTAAGCCGGTAGATATTGATCTTATTCTGACGATTTATAAGTGCTTTTTTGAAGCCTGTGTAAATTCATTTTCATTTTTTTTCAGTAATACTATGATTAAATTATCACAATAAATATTGAAATTATTGTGAGATTAAAATTATTGTATAAGGTATTCGATATGTGAATTTTAAAACTTTCCATTTAAATGCGTTAAGTAGTTTTAACTTAAAAGTTATCATAATAGTTAATCCTTTCTTTCTCGCAGACTTGCGTCATAATAATAGAAATTGTGGTCAGTGGGAAACTCTTTATATTGACGATATAATGATCGCCTCTACTTACTCAAATAAGCAACCTATCATTACACTTTTGTATCAAATCAACAATCTAAGTGTTTTATTTATACAAACCTGGTATTTACAACCTGGGTGTGTATTTGGCACGTTTTATTGAGTAAAACAAACTGCCACAGTTTTTATCTAGACTCATTGCTCGTGTTGTTCAATTGCTATCATTAGCAATATTTTTTAGGTAAAATTATCTCCAATGCTTTTACTGAAATGCAAAAGTATGTCGCGTTTTTGGGTCAATATATCTTAAGCAGTGAAAGTTATGCAATTAAAGGTTTTTTATCTACACGTCTACCGTATTATCTGTAAAAACATGTAAAAATAATACTACAACAGATATTTTACGAAATAACTCTAATAATACATACAAATTATCATCATGCCCGCAATTCCTGAAAGGGCAGGCAGAGTCAGAGGACAACAAGAGGCTTGCTGTATGACGACTTTTAGCCAAAAATAAAAAGTTGTGTTAGTTGGAAAATTGATAAATAAATAAATAAAAAGTACGACAAAAACTTTCGTGTCAGTCAAGTTACCTATTGACTATTTTCAGAAAACCCTCATTGAACAGAAAGATCTATTTACTTATCCAATATCAGATACGTGACAGGTCGACCGCAAGCGATCGACCTCATCGCTTGAAGACGTTTCTTCGGATGATTACACAAGATGATATCTGAATTGAGGGTCGTCGCTCTCGCTGGCTAGCAGGTGCTCCGAGTTATTGAAATCTTTGTGATGATGCGACCGCATTATTACTCAATTTTTCTTTTGGGCTGTTTAATTCGCACTAGCTTTTTCCCGCAGCGTTGCTCGCGTGGTAAATCGATGGAACATAGCTTATGTGTTATTATTCTTACACACCTTACTCACCTTTTCAACATTCATGATCCTTTTCATACAAGCTCTACGGTTTTATGATTTCTAACATCACCTTCTGTTAATACACGACCAATGTGGTCGTGGTAGGTGAGCCTGGGCCCATCCATTAATAATTTCGATTGGTATAATTTCTCGATCTCCAATATTTCAACATTAGTTCGATTTTGTCTGGGTAATTTGAAATACCGTCACAATAGCTTGCAATATTTGCATATATATCTATCTATATGCAAATATTGATATAATAGGTAGCTCTGGCTGGCTACCAAACACGAAAATTTATTGGATTTCTTGAAAATTAAATATAACGTAGGTAAATGTTTGTTGACAATACCACGCAATCAATTATAAATGCGTCCAATCAGTCCAGCAATGTGCCCATTTCAGTAACAATGATAAAGACTTGGCCATTCTAGGCTTTCACTTTCGTTCTCACCACGACAGACACGCCTCCATTTTTTATTGTAAATATTGGCTAACCATATGAAAGACCTTGGCGAGAGATAAACGCTTGAATTCTACGTGATTCATTGCTCTATGGTGTAAGTTAGAAGACTGTAGCGATAGTATTAGATTTTAGAATAATGGAAATTCTACAGTGTAACCATACAGACATGAGATACACCGTAACAATTTGACTGGCTCGATGGCGCATTTGGTAGTGACCCTGCCCTATGCGCCAAGAGTTGTGGGTTCGATCCCCGCCCAGGACAAACATTCGTGTGATCAATACTTGTGTTTGTTCTGTGTCTGGGTGTTAATATCTACTTAATACTTTAGTATATATTTATAATACCACTGTTGAATCTGATATCCGTAACACAAGTGCTTAAGCTACTTGGGTCGGGAGTCAGATCAATGAATGAGACACATATTGGTATGGGACTTACAAAGAATGTGCCAACCGTGTTCCTTGCCCAACATGTCGTAAATTTTTTATCTAACGTAGCTCAGTTTTACTTTTGGGTAACATCTTTTTTTAGGAGCTTTATGAACCCCCCCCCCACTCCCCCAGATTCGCCTACTTTTAACTTATTGATAGCATTTTGATAAGCACCGAAATAACTTAAGACTTGGGCAATTTCAGTTTGCAATCGCCAACTCAAATTGTCGTACTTGTAACTGTATAAATACAATTCCGCAACGTCTATACATACAAACACAACATAAAATGTAAAATAAACTCGCCTAATACTACGTCATATATTTATTTTATTGGTTCAGTTGTATTTTTGCCGGCGACCATTGCATCAATATTTACCGCGGGCGTCCGTGACTTGAACGCGTGATGATGTAAGCGGCGATTTTTGCACGTTTTACGAGTCGGACAAATTGCTAGACGCTGGAACTGATGTGGCTACAGACAAATGTACGACTAACTGTTGCCCGCGACTTCGTCTGCGTGGAATTAGAAAAAAATATTACGCCGGACTATTTTTTGCAATAAAAGTTACCTAAGTTACTCCTTACAACACCTGCTATCTGCCAGTCAAAATCAGTTTACCCCGTTTCAGAGAATAGCCGGAAAAAACAGATAGACATTGCGTCACAATAAAAACTGCGTTGCGTCTTAGCGACCTAAAAATTACGATAATAGTCATCATCTTCCTAGCGTTATGTCCCGTGCTTAGACGGAGTCCGCTTAGACCATGATCCAGGATTTAGCGAGTCTCGTTACATTGAAGCGACTGCCGATCTGACCTTTGTAACCCTAAGATAGGGAACAGACAATTTTTGGATCATGGTTACAAATCCAAAGTTGTTTGAATTTGCAGGTTTCATCACGATGTTTTCCCTCACCGCCGAGCTAGTGGTATAAATACGTACATATATTTGAAAAATCCAGAGGTTCGTGCTCTGGTTTAAAACCGCGCCTCTCGGTAATGAAATTACGATATTAGTAATACTATCCACTAATATCGTAATTTTTAAGAAACTAAGACCATTTCACAAATACCAATCAGCCATCTTCCCGGCAAGCATTCATCTAGAAACAATAAAATTTTCTAATAAAGAATTAATGAGCGCCGGACGAATTCTCGCGTGTCGCTAGCTCAAAGGTCACATATCCCGTTTACGGCGGGTATTCCCCAAATGGGTAATCAGCTGTTTTTATGGGGCCATCACGTCTTTGTGTGGCCATTACTGCGAGCTAGTGCGGATATGTTTATGTAAACGTCATTTATTTCACCGGCTTTCGGCAAACATGTGCTGATAAGCCATTAAAAATTTCAGATTTTGGAAATTAATTTCTTTTATATTTGCCGTTATCTAATGAAAACCTATAGATAGTAGTCTTTTCATATTAAGTTTAATTAGTAATTCATAATCTTTTTAATATCTCATTCAGTAAAGTAAATAAAAATAAATCGCAAAAATTATGCTATATATTATATTGAATGGTTGAACAAATGAATCTAAAGATATATTTAGTGGTAATCCTAACTCACTTGACGCCATTTCTCTGTTAAGGTAATCCTATCCTATATTAGTACTATCTAAGCTATTACAAACTTCAATATGTAAATATTTTGCAGAGTTGACTAAAACCGATTATATAACAGATACCATCTAGATAACAATACATATTTCCTCCATTTAAAACTAAGCCAACTAAAGAAGAACAGAAACGAATCAACTTAAACAATCAACTATCAAATGCAAATAAGCTTAAGCTTCGTAACAGCAACCCTGGAACGCAATCACTTAAGCGACTCAGCAATTAATACTAACGGAACGATGACGCAACGCCCCAATCCCGGTTGCTGTGAAAATAGCCAGTCTAGGTACCTAGACTGTGTAAGAGCACTAGACGTCTGGAACGTTCCTCCCGATCGATCCCGATTCTGCGTAGACGGGATATGGTGAGCGTCGTCCCTGTTTCGCCGAGGTCCGGCATTGTTAGTTGTTTGTCTTTAATGGATGGAGTGGAGGGTTGGCTAATGAGAAGGGCCTCGCGAAAAGCTGAAAGAGCACTTTTGAGATACTTAGAATGAGAGGTTTCTTAATAAAATATTGTATAGCTTGTCACTGTCTAGGTATTTTCAATGTGACTCTTAATTTGAACTTAATTATAAGTGCTTTCTTGAAGCCTATATAAATAAAGATATTTTGAATTTGAATTTGCCTTTATACAATTGGAGTGGCAAATTTTAAACTTATTTGGGAACCATTCATGGAATCAATTCGATGAATTAAATAAAGATGTTTTATGTGCGAAACGTGAATAGTACAGTACTTATAATTACATATAGAATAAGTACATAGGAAGTCGTATGTTTTGTAGCCGGCTGAGATAGACATAACTGGCCCTTTCAAAAAATTGGCTACAGAATTTTCGCACGAAATTAATCTTGACTAGCAACAATGACGTTCAAGTTATTGTTTAAAATAAAATAATCTTACAAATTAATTAATATTGTTGCGTATGTTTCATGCATTAATTAATCGAATTTATTTTGTCTTGCAGGTACGTCTGATTACTATAATGCTGCAGAATTATTGCTGATTTGTAAGTATTTTAGATTAATAAAAATAAATCTCTCACTAAATAGTCAGTCAAATTAATATTCGTTTAGTATTCGGTACGTTTGTTAATTTTTAGGGTTAAAGTTTCAGATGTCCATAAATACACAAGTCAATAAACTAACACACGTTAAAATTAATTTCCAAAAACTGAATTTTTTAAAAGCTTATCAGCACATGTTTGCCGAACGCCGGTGAAATAAATGACGTTTACATAAACATATTCGCACTAGCTCGCAGTGTTATAGGATATTTTCATTAGATTTGGATATTTTAACTACGTCTTGATCTTTTAAAGTGACATAATTATATTTTTTTTTAATTTCCGCTCTTGGTCGTTCTTCAAAATGGTTAAATAATCTAAAGTAAATCATGCAATTTGTTATTAATATTTAAATAAAGCTTATGCATCAATGAACCGATGAATATTAAAGTTTAAATAAATACACTCTTGATAAATTTTCGATATTGCAATATTGAAGTGAGATACGCAGCGATACCTAACTATAGAACATTCTATCGAAATTCACCACAAAATGGCGCGAGCCATTTCTGGTGCAACGCAATCGTCATTCGATTATTTATTCATGTCTCGACTCGATTCCATCGAATTCCACGAATCGAGTTATCTCGTCCGTCCAAATCGGAAAAGTGCGAGGAAATTCGGTGTTCGACCTAGTTATGATGCAAAATGCAAATGGCGGGGTGGATCACTTATTTACATTAATTATTTAACTAACTAAACTTCACGCCACTTCCCTAGCGGGGTAGGCAGAGAGAACCGAATGCCATATGGCACGGTCCTTACAAACCTCACTCGTCTATTTACATTAGGTTTCTCATTATGTAAATTATTTGCATTAAAATCCTCATTATGTAAAGTTATGATTATGGCTGTTTATTTCTACAAATGCTCAGTAACTTGCTAGTAAATTGGCCAAAGAAGCAAATATTTCAATGAATCTTTGCTTGAAAAATCTTGCCAATACAAAAATAAATCTACTAAATTGTCTAGATGAAGTTAAATTGTTATAAGACACCTGTCTATGTTTTATATCGCTAATAATACATTGACAGGCCTGTTGGTCGAGTGGTCAGAGACCCTGGCCACGAAACTAACCGTCGCAGGTTCCAATTATGCTAGGGGCAAACGTTTCGTGTGATGAACATGGACATTTGTACTCGAGTTTGGTTATATATGTTTAAAAACGTACTTAAGTATGTCTATCCGTTCGCCTAGTATCCAAATGACAAGCTCTAAGCTTAGTTTGGAACTGGTGAATTAGTGTGCCAGTCTGGAGTATTTATTATTTATTTATTACTAGCTGTGCCAGCGGTGTCACCCGCGTTTATGGTTAATATTATAAAGACTATTTCCGTCATACATGATTTATATGTAACTTTAACCATTAAGGCTGCACACGCGATGGAAGCTTAAAAAATGGAATAACTCCTCCCGTTTTCCCAACATTTCCCTTAACTACTCTGCTCCTATTGATTGTAGCGCGATGAAAAGTATACTATAACCTGCCCAGGAGTATGAAGAATAATTGTACCAAGTTTCGTTAAAATCCGTCGAGTAGTTTTTGTTTCTATAAGGAACATACAGACAGACAGACAGACAGACAAAAATTTTACTGATTGCATTTTTGGTATCAGTATCGATCACTAATCACCCCCTGATAGTTATTTTGAAAATATATTTCATGTACAGAATTGACCTCTCTAAAGATTTATTATAAGTATAGATTAATCCAAAGTATAACTGTAGATACGCTTACTGCCTTCTTCCATTTGACACAATTTATTTTATTTTTATTCTAAAGCATGGATTAAAATCTCACAGCGACGAACGAATACTCACAGTTCTTCTTCATAGTGAGAATCAAAATAAACTGTGAGTACCCCATAGGACTGTATAATGTAAGCTCTATGAAAGCTTCACTCACGTGCCCGTCACACAGGCACATTCGCACTTCCATTGTATTTGTACTAAATACAGTATTTCAAAAGCGTATGTGGGTTTTCCTCCCATGGCTCGTATGAATAGTGAATAGTCTTTTGTTTGGGTTAAGCTTTTCACCCCGACCTACCCTTGTTTACATTCGGAGGATTGAGGTTAAACCTCTTTTATAATTAAAATGGAGAAAAATAATCATTATTTGATTATAGATAAAATTATTACATCGTAGTTATACTTATTATTACACGATGTTAATACCTAAGCCAAGGCTGAAAAATTCTAAGTCCAAATAAAAATTAAGATATAGGATATTCTTTATCTCATTTCAGGTCCTTTATTCTACTTAGACAACGCCTAACGCATCAAAAAAAAATTTTGGTACGTTAAAAAGCTAAACTATTATTAACCTAGAAGTTGTAAACTCTAAAGATTTTTAGTAAGTCTAATACTAGGTTAACCTACTTAGTAGTTAGAAGGAATTATCATTCTGCTTAGAAATAAATAGTATTATTTTGTTTGTACTGAAGGACGTGAGTCTTTCTGAGTATTGTAAGTTTAAACAGCCTTAAATACTTCGAAAGAACGAATGTTGTTTAATCTTACAATACCTCGAAAGAGTTCAGTTCCTGCAATAGTTGCGTAAAGCCATTGTTAGTCAGCAAAGCCTGGATGTATTGAGGCTGACGGTCGAGACGGCAGGCTATGCCGACCTTGGCCTGTGAGCAGGAGATGACAGGTTGCGCTCTCTTTCGTTTCGTTACACTACGGCTGTGCTTTTGATGTGAGCGTAGAAATAGGACTGAAAATCGATGATAAATGAAGAATTCGAAAATTGCGTTGATGATTGATTATATCTATAAAATCGAGAATAATCTCGTTTAAAAGAGGTTATTAATTAAAGACAGACGTTAAAAATAACATTTCAAACTGAAACATTGCAATGAAGAAAAAGTTACAGCGATTTACACATACTCATGATACCACCTCGCAAAGAGCGCTGATTTCAATTCGTACAATAATAGGTTTACTAATCTAAGTATGTATGCCTATCTCCTAAGGAGATAAAGAATATTATGTAATAATTTCTTAATGAACCATAGCATTAATAAGCATCGTTTATAGACTTTTAAAATTGAAAAGGAGGATTATAAGTAATTACATTTTGAGCTCAATGGTCCTCGACGCTTTACCACAGTCCCCATCTCAACAATACGCTCTAAACAAATCGTTTATTCAGCTCAGCGCGTTCGTGCTCCGTCGCCTCATTGCCCGACAATTATCCGCAATTACGCGACACTTAACTCTGACTCACTATCAAGTAATTAATAGAGACATTATTTCGATAAATACTTCTCTTCTAGAAAGGGAGACGACGTCATAAAAACGCCGTGTATTAAAGTGTCGGGAGATTCTACTACGTTTTATAGCCCTGGAGAATTTGAACAGTGATGTATGAAAACTAGTGTGTCATGAAAACTTACCTTTTGATAGATAAACTCTCTTCTTGTTATGACTGGCTCGATCTCGGCTTCGCTCTTTCGGTAGTAACCCTGCTCCATGCGCCAAGAGTTGTGGGTTCGATCCCCACGCAGGACAAACATTCGTATGACGAATACTTACGTTTGTTCTGTGTCTGGGTGTTAATATTGAATATTTAATTATATATTTGTAATAATACCACTGTTGATTCTGATATCCGTAACACAAGTGCTTAAGAAAATTACCTCGGAGTCTGATCAATGCATTATTATTATATATATGATTTTGATATTATGATTTTTACAATTCAGATTAACGTTATTGTATTTTATTATATTAATTGATTCGCAGTCCTTTCTTCGTACCGTTCTCTAATCGCTGAGAATTGTGTCTGCTCATATCTGGTTAGGTTATTTTAATAACTTCTTTGTTGAGCACAAAAAAGATGCAATGAAAACTTGAACAAAAAATTATCTGACTTCTATGAAATGTTGCGCTTCTTATAACAGAAATATATCTGATTTTTCCATCTCTACGGGGACACAAAACAAATGGTCACCCATCCGCAGTTTTTATGCTACTCAAGGTGGTAAATACATTTCCGGCTGGCATATACGAACGGATTATATGCAACGCCGGAGAATATACATGACAGTTAAATACTGCAAATTTTCGTCAATCGTTCGTGAGAGGACGATATTTTTCTTAATTTAATCCACTCGAGGTTGTACTTCAATCAAATCAACAGTACAATATTGATGGTTGATCTAATACTTGATCTGGTAATTCAAAGCTTATCGTGACTCACGCAATATAGTCACTATTATAGGAAAACCGTCCCAATGCGTAGTAAGTCGATAGGGCAATGCAAATCACTCTATTAAACCTCGTGAACACCTCAAGTTAATGGATATCAATTGCTATTCTGATTACGGTTCTCAGAATAAAACGGGACCCAGTTTAGGTCAGTTTTATTGGTGTACATGGAACGGTAATGGGCTAGGAAGTGGGGTATCGGATGTCAAAGCAAATCAGGACGTTTCAAGCGTCGGAAATATTATTTTAAGGGTAAATTCGAAGCGAGAAGGAAGTTTATTGTTTTTGGAGAATATTTCTTTAGGTACAACAGTCTATAAATATTTACTTACATGATATCGAATAATTTGAAACGTATTGTGTAGATCATTTCAAATTTCGGGTCCTAGATGTCATTAGGAGTCTTACACAACACTAAGTCCGAAGAGTTGTTCCCCAAGTAAAGAAATTGTTGCATCCACACCATGTTTTTGTGGTGTAACATTTTCAATGTTAGTGGTGTAATGTACTCAATACTAAAAAGTTAGTCCTATGTTGGTCTGGGACTTAAAATAATGTGCCAATTGTGCTTCTTGTCTAATGGTATATATGGTTTTGGATATGCGATTATGTAGGCGACGAGCTGGCCACTACTCTTGCACAATTTTCCATCTAACCCAGCCCATTGTTCCATGTTGGTCTGGGACTTAAAATTAATGTGCTAACTGTGTTTCTTGCCTAGCATGTGGTAAAGGGTGACTAATTGTATATGGGGTTTTGGTGTGTGACTGTGTAGGCTAGGAGCTAGTCACTTGTCACTACTTTATCACAATTCTCCATCTAACCCAGCCCAGTTTTGTTTTTGGCTGAATGTGGTTAAATGGGCCTGCTGCCCCTTTGACTCTGCCTATCCCTCCGGGGATTATGGGCGTGACGTTATGTTATGTATGTATTAAAAAGTTATTCATTCACAATTAATCGTATGTCAAGTTGAGTAACATTAGCCAACTTTACTTTCATTTATTGGCATGCTTAGTATGGTTACTTAAAATATATCGTGTTGTCCTGTTCCACAAAAAATAACTGCGATTATGCAAATGTTTATTATCTAAGCTTTTACAGATTTTGGCCGAGTCATAAAAACTTTGCTACTCGTGACCTAGACATCGATGACTGAAGCTAAATATAAACCTTCAGTTTCCCCAAACACACATGACGCGATCGCAGCTGATATCATCCTTCGAAACGGCGCGGTGGCCATTTCATTAGCAAAATATCTATTGTCATTCACTTCACGCACGTCCGAGGCAATATTTAATTTTAATGACAATAAAAATGACGTCACTCCGAGGAAAATTCGTATTGCCATAGCTTACGAAACGAGGCTTCTGCCGGATAATAAGTAATATGTTTCGGTGTGAGTCAAAGTTTGGATAGTTAGAGCGGAATAAATGCATTTTGTCATGTTTATTTTCACCTTGTAACAGTTTTGTTTATGTTTTATCAGATAAGTTGCAGTTTATGTCATAAAAGTTATTCGTACTTTATTACACGGCTTCTCTCTCGGCAAATAAAAAGACAATTTTCATTTCGACATGCCTTTATTTGCCTTAATAAAGACCGTATTTGGTTTTAACATGGGTATGACGAGTTACATCATAAAAACTACATAACATTTCTTGAAATTTAGAAATTTTGTAATTTTTTCTCTAACGTTTAAGTTTTCTGTTGTATTCCAACAGATTTATAAATAACAAAAGTTAGTCATGAAATTACTATTATTACCTACGGACTTACAAATTAAATATGCTGTCTCACAATTTTATCGCATAGCAAGTAAATAGTAAACAAGTAATTACGAAAACAAATATTTAGTTACATACATTACACCATTAGGTCTCATCACAATCGTCCCGATACATACTCCTTGATGGCCCATTTCAACAAGCAAGGCCACGATATCAGATATGTAAAGTAAGTCGCAATTTTAATTAGCAAAACAAACGGCGCCAAATGTCACGTCGACGCTAGCGCCACTGAGGTCAGCGGGCGTGCGTGTGCGCCACCAGTATATGTAGATCTGTCGTTCTCAAAGCGTCGCCTGCGCCGCCGAGGTCAGTGTCCAGTGGCTTTTCGCGTGCACGGGCCAGTATATTTAGATCTGTCGCGAGAAGAGAGACGTCTATGCTATTGAGGCCAGTCTCCAGTGGATGTATTTGTTCACCAACCAGTATACATAGAGCTTTCTCGTGCCGGGCGTCGCCTGCACCGCTAAGGCCAGGCTTGCGTGTGCGCCGACCATTGACAGCGGAGCCCTCGCGCGGATTGCGACGCTACGGACGGCCTTGCGCTCGCGCACTCGGACGGTGTAGGGCTGTCTTAAAATATGTCAGTTTGATTAAAATAATTTATAGTTAGTTATTCTTGGATAGTTAGAGAAAGATTAACAAAATCTAAGAATCGTTAGACAAAAATTAGGTGAAAGGGTCGGAATTTCTTACATACCATTTGATTTTGAGGGTCTGATGGCTCCAGTCATTATTTTGATTACACCATTGCTAATGCTATGAGAAAAAAAATCTAACTTCATGTTTATTACTCGAATACGTACTGCTATTTTTAAGTACAATATAACAAAAAACTTTTATTGTTTCATAGTCCCATGTTAGTCTAGGACTCAAATAGAACGTGTAAACAAGCTACCACGTCTCATGGTCACTTCGACGATTTTGTCTTTCTGGCCGAAGCGCGAGACATGCACGCAGATATCGCGCGTTCTAAGGGTTCATCATCACCATCATAGTCATCCTTGCCGGTTTCAGCTACGGCGATCAGGCTATAAACATCTCGGGTGTTAGTCCCTTAGTGTAATATCTTTCATCAGAGAAAGGCACCATCTTTTTTTAAACGCGGAAAATGCATTAGGGCCCGCCATCCAAGCGTCAAATCCATCCACTTTCAGAGCCCAAAAAGGAGAGCGTTTCTCTGGCCAAGATGGAGTGTGGCCCTGTTAACAGGTAATGAACCCCTCTTCGGCCGAGACGTGGCTGGTTTTTAACCACATCGGCAGCCCTAGGTGACTCCTCCGCGCAGGGGGGAGGGCGTGTCTCAGTCGCCGGCTGTTTTTGCGGCGTGAGTCATGCGCTGAGTCAGGCTCGTCTGGGGAACTCGGGCTGGAGGCTCGATCGATGCCGCGTAGTTTGGGAGCGTTTTGGTATTATTATTACCAGTGTTTATTTATTCTATTAATGTCTTGTTGCCAACTTGAGAGTCTTAATAACCTTTTTTTACTAGAATATTTTTGTTAAGTTCTTGAAGTGATCCTTGATGTATAAAAATGTTTAAGTGTAAGACGTTTAAACTAAACTCGTCAAATGATTCTCGATTCTGACTGATATCGGCTGAAAGAAAAATGTAATTAAAAAAAACTAAACTAAACGAACTACATGCCAATTCCGCATTCCGCAATGCAGGGTAGACCCGAAAATTAAATATAAGTGTCTGATACTGATAAAGTTAAAAGATTCTGGTCCAAGAGAACCCTGATTAGGTAATAAACACAATGTTCTCAGGAGATGATGTCAAGGGTGGACAAAACGATGAGCAATATCGACTTACTTCGAAAGACAAAATAACAAAATAAGTACCTACTACTCTTATTACTTTATTTATGTACTATTCAATGGAGATATGTACTAATGTCAAAGTTTTAAGCCACCGTTCAGCCTCAATCACAGCTTACACGGATGTGATCTTGCAAATACACAAGCTTAAAAGTCCAATATGCCGATGCATAAGCGATATTGGGAACGTCCGTTGCAAGCCTCAACTGCATAAAACAACAACTTTCACAGATCATTGAATATCGGAGTTGCATCACTCAATAGTCCCGTAAATCCGACGTCGCTATAAGTCCCAACTTTCCACCCCGGATCCGTGCCAATAGCTCCGGATTTGTCATGAGATTCGGCTTTACGGAAATTTGTTGCGCAACTTTCGTTCAACTACTGCTGCGATATGTTGGAATGGCTTTTTGGACTTTCAGATTGTTCTGGATTTGTTTGGTATATGTGAATTGGTATTTTGGAATTTGACGATAACTTATATTTAATTACTCTGATGTTATGATGCGAAAATTATGATCATACTATTCCTGGTACCTGGGTACCTGGTTTAAAGAGATCCAGACTACGTAGGGGGATGATTAAGTTTGTCATTACCCTGTATAGGTCATGAAGGGCAGATGAATGTCGCTAGTCTCGTTACGTCCAGGATTAGGACCATGTAAATCAGTCAGATCAGTCGAGATTAGGCACAGGATACAATAGGAAGATGATGATACCGATATCGATAGCATAATGGAAGGCACCGAAAGCCCAAAATTATTGACAATATCGATACTTTCAGATAAATAGTTAACTGGCTAACAATGATAATAATATCGTATCATAATTTCAATACTATTAGGTAATATGGCTATCGACAATTTCTCTTTCACCATAGTATCGACAATGCTACTGATATCGATAATTGGCTATTTATCGACACCTCTAGTCTACTCAATTTAAATACAGTAAAAGCGTGTTAACTGCTGTTAAAGAGATTGCTTTTATTTCCCTTCTACATTTGATTTCACTAAAAACGTAAGCCTTTTATGGTATGCAGTGTTTTATTTTTAAATCGTTTACACTCAAGGTTGCATGAAATGGTGACCCAGAAGAGTTGGGGTTCACATTTGAGCGGTTACAAGATACATGCATAAATTTGAAGCAGTTATATACAAAATTAAAAAATGTTCACATTTCTTTAGTGGCGAACCATGCATAATGATGGGCATTTATCACATAAAGATCTATCGTATATAGTGACTGGTGTTCATTACCTACATAAAGATTTGTCCCGAGCAAGATTTGAGCTCATGATAGGACTAAAAACTTGTCTAAATAGTACTTAATGAAGTAAAATTTTCTGGGATAAAAAGTAGTCAACGTATTTTCTCAGAGTTCCATCATAATCGGTTCAGTACTTTCGGCTTTAAAAACGTAAGACAGTGTTACTTTTACATTTGTAATATTAGTAAGAATTTAAATGTGTTTATCTATTTTCTTGTACAGCACCACCGTATATGCTTAGCTTGGAGCTCCATAGCTGGTTAATATGTACAATTTAATTTATTTATTCCTCGTGTCACTTTCTCCCCCCCCCCCCGCTAACAGTGGCGCCACGCGTCGCCACTCGCGCGCCATTTAAGTGACAACTCATTGTGTCACGTATTATCTCGTTGACCTCCAATTATGCGCATGGGCCAATCAAATCATAATGTCGGGAGCGCGCATTCTTGAGCCAATCTGCAAACGAATTGAATGTCACATTTGGGACATTGAAACGAGCTATTGGTGAAACTGATTTTAATGGCTATTTTATATATAGTTATATTTTGTTGATAGTAAACTAATTTATATTTATTTATTTCCAAATCACAATATTACGTATCGAAACGAAATACAATAGCTCATAAGCTTAACATTTAAAGCAACAAACAAATTAATTAATTTTATGGCGACGGAAATGCGTGTCCGGAATATGTGTTGAAGGGCTATTTCCATTCATTTTGCTAAAACTTACTTAGTCATAGCGAGCCCACCCCGTGTTCCCCCATGCGTGTCAAACAACCCCATTTGGGGGGTTTATTGGATGACGCACGCAGGTACAGGCCATTGTAAAAATATATTACGACGAGTATAATCCTAATTCTACGTACACGCTTGGTTGAATAGTACGCGAATTCGCGAAGGTTTATAATATCGTCTATTTTTTATTATTTGCTTGGAATGTACCGATCGTTTTTTAACATAATGTCTTTTTATATTATCTTATATTATCTTCTACATTTATGATCATCAACTTTTACAATTATGATGCATTGTCTCATAGATTTTTTTATTCCTTATTATTGTATTTGCTTAGGGGACGGAAATGAAATAAGACGGACTTATATATTATACTTGATGTGTTCAAAATGTATTTTTTACTCTATTCTCCATCTTCCTGATACGTAGTTATGAAAATGTTTTACTTTGTATGCGAACTAAGTATAACCATAAAGACTAATCGAATAATGTCGTGTTTCTGCCTTAATACAGGTCAGAGGGAATTCAACACGAACTTAATTAGACAATGTAAACAGCTGCCAGACAGTTTGACCAGCCAATCAAAACGACGGGCTAGATGTTTGCTAGTTAGAGATAAACGGGGAAAATCTGTAATTGGATTGAAACTAGGCAATACCTACAGCCAGGGCCAAAGGGTTACTATTTGGTTAGCCAAATTATTGTAATTATAAATGATAGAAACTGCTAAGGTGTGAACAGACGTATATTTAATAATAATTTATATAAATCAATAATAACAAGCCTAGTATAGAATACCTAGTGTGGAATGCATGCTGCCCCCTTTGACTCTGCCTAGCCCTTCGGGGATTATGGGCGTGATGTTATGTATGTATGTATGTGGGTAAATCTTAATTTTGAAATGTTGCTTACTAGTAGCTAACATGCACACACCATCCAGCCTTCATTAGCATTCCGATGTAAGCAACAGCAACACCAAGCGCAACAAGCCTCCCAGCGGCGCTGACGCACGCGACAAATTGTCGCTGATGTAATTTGCGACGGTGACGCGGCGACAAAATTGGCCCAGTTCTGGCGGAGTCCATGATGGATGTCTGTTAGGGGACAAATGGGACTGAGATTGTATCGTGGGCATTATTTGGGACTTTTTGGATTGCTTTTAAATACATACATACAGTAATGCTGGTACTACTCTAGGAGGATGAGAATCTATGAAATAACTGGCTGACCTGGTGCACTTCGAACACCTTCGGATTTACCTTCTTTTTATTTTTTTTATTTTTTACGCAACTTCCTTGTTTTTTCTTTCATAAGAACCTCACCTGACAATAAAAAAATACAACTAAAAAAGAATTAGCGAAATCGGGTCAGCCGTTCTCACCTGTGGATGTGAATAAAGAAAATAGGGATAAATTTTTATATTATATGGATAAGCTTCCTTAAACACTTTTATCCAAACATAAAATTGGATTAGATATAATTTTTTTTTAAATATATACTTAAATAGTGGATATTAATACCCAGACACAGAACAAACACAAGTATTTCATCATACGAATCGAACCTACAACTCTTAGCGCATGGGGCAGAGTCTCTACCGAAGTCGAGTCGAAGTCGAGTCGAGTCAAGTCTATCAAATGATGATAAGAATAAATGTCATTGATGATAAAGGAAATATTACTTAAAATTATAATCCATAATTTTCTTTAAATTATTATTCTCGATTATGAAAAATAGGTATAAAAACTTGTGACCTGAAAAAACGTACTTACAACTAACCAGCAAACTCATGCTAAAGAAACCTTTAAGTAACCTTGGGATGGAATTAGTTTATGATGAAGTTAGTTTACAGCTTAGCTATTCCAGATAAGTCTGAACGTCAATTCCCTGTCAGATTAGGAAGCAACTTTGTATAAGTCGCCTTAATAAAAAGGTCAAAGTGTAACCTTTCGGCGGGTCATAACTTCACCTTTACTTGACTTTTTCCCGATCAGCTAATAATTTTACCTATGAGTAGGTATGAGTATAGAAGGGTCAATGATGTAACTATTTACTTATGGCTAGTACTCGTATGTTACTATGGTAAAAAAGTAGTTTGTAAGGCTAATGGTATATCGGGTTTTTGGTGTGTGATTGTATAGGCGACGAGCTGGCCACTTGTTTCTACTTTTTCACAGATTTCCATCTCATCATCATCTTCCTAGCGTTATGTCCCGTGTTTAGACAGGGTCCGCTTAGACCATGATCCAGGATTTAGCGAGTCTGGTAATTACATTGAAGCGACTGCCGATCTGACCTTCGTAACCCTAAGATAGGGGAACTAGACAATTTTTGGATCATGGTTACAAATTCAAAGTTATTTGAATTTGCAGGTTTCATTACGATGTTTTCCCTCACCGTCGAGCAAGTGGTATAAATACGTACATAGATTTTGAAAAATCCATTGGTACGTGCCCGGGTTTGAACCCGAACTCCTCGGTTAAGAGGCGCGTGTCCTTACCATTGAGCTACCACCGCTCTTCATAGATTTCCATCTAATCCAGCCTAATTTTATTTTTTGAATGAATGTGTTTATGGGTGATTGTTGAGTCTTTGACTTTGCCTACTATTTGGTGGTAGTATTATTTCTTATCGTTTTTTTATGTAAGTATATTGACTATTTATAAGTGCTTTCTTATAAGCCCATATAAATAAAGATATTTTGAATTTGAATTTGAATTTTGGGCGTGATGTTATGTATGTATGAATTTTTATAAAAAGGTAAAGAAGTACTTATTCTATTTTTGTTACTAACTTTCGTTAAACGATATGTCTCATACTTAAGGCGTTCCGAATATCCACAGACTACAATATGTCCTTAACATCAGATAGACTGTCTGTTGGCTAACTTTGTTGCAAAGATCACTAACCGGGGTATTCACTTAATATATCTTGGACCATGCACTAAAAACATTTATGACATTGTTTGCAAGCTCTCATTGAGTAATTATTACTTAAAAGCTTGCAAAAGAATTTGCTATGAATCCACTTGCAGAATAAATCATTTTATTTCATTTCATATAATATACATTTTTTTTGAGACTAAGAAATTGTATCATAAATCAGTAAGTCCTACACGCGAAAATTGTGAAATAGAAACTCAATAACGAAAAAGCACCTACATAAAATGTTACTTCATTAAAACCTAAACCCGACCCTTATAGTTTCCACCCAGAGATCTATCCATCAGATGCCAATATCGACCCAATGTCAAAAAGGTCTCATCAATCTTAGAAACGCCAGAACATATCTAGCTCCCGTAAAAGCACCAAATCCATATTTCACTCTATTTTTAGTGTCCGTTTGAAGATTTCCCAACAAATTGGAGCGGCTCTGAGCCATCTAATTGATTGATGGCACACCAATTGAATTCATCTGACGTGAGTAACGAGGGTATCTATAATACTTTTAGATTTTCTGGAAGAATCTAGGTCTTGGAATAGGCACACTTCATTTGTCAGTTCTTTTCGAGCTAGACAAATTAAGTGAATTACAAGTACGTTTTGCTTTCGATGAAGATTATGTGGAGTCTCAGGCAAAATTGATTGTTCTGCCGATCATGTTTAAACATAAAACTCTTTATTTTAACAGGGATTATTGTGAAATTAAGTATTCCGGAGCTATAGCATATTTGGTTCTCTCTGCCTACCCTGCTAGGGAAGTGGCGTGAAGTTTAGTTAGTTAGAATATTTAATTATTTTCTGTTTTTACTTGTACAATGTTGCAAATATATTACTTTTTTTTTGCTAATACCACCATCATTCTAGTAATTATAGCATACTTTGAAGGATTCCGCTATTCAAGTCACGTCTTCAATTCGCTTCTCTACTTAGCCTATAACTATTAAAGTCTTTGTTAAGGATATTAACTTATATTAATTTTAAAATGACTTACCACCTTGATCCAAATATTCTGGCATTGTCAGCTCTTTGTCATTATATTACATGTCTAAACTATTTGCGAACATAGGACAGACTTCATGTAATCCATACGATCCATATTATATATTTGAACGTAATGAACTAATGAATAAATAACAATTCTAAATGTTCTTTATATGGGGTGTAACTCTGGTGCCATAACTCTATTTGTGAGTCTAGCCTATATCCCCAAACGTGTGGTCACCGCGCCCTTAATAAGCGTGTGCAGGTCACTAACCGTATTAGGCATGTTTCAGACTGACTCGGGGCCGAGTGGGCTCGCCAATTTGCAATTTGTAGCCAAGTGGGAATACTGCAAACAGGATACATAACAGCTAATCATAATCCGGCTTCCAGCATTTACACCTGATTTATAAATGACTTGCTCCTCACAAATAGTCTAGTCTATTCCACAGAAAGAACTTCAGAGGTGGCATTAAATGTTGTCGGTTTTTGCGTGTTCTAAACCACATATAAAACTTGGTTGGTAACGTCAACAGCTG
The DNA here is from genome assembly GCA_951394215.1 of Glyphodes perspectalis. Taxonomy (NCBI): domain Eukaryota; kingdom Metazoa; phylum Arthropoda; class Insecta; order Lepidoptera; family Crambidae; genus Glyphodes; species Glyphodes perspectalis. Next base: position 14,656,341 of record OX596215.1, read on the forward strand.
TCATGTAAACTTCATTATCTATGGGAACCAGACAAATCGCATCATGATTTCACATCTTTTTAACCGACTTCAAAAAAAAGGAGGAGGTTCTCAATTCGACTGAATGTTTTTTTTTTTTTTTTTTTGTATGTATGTTACTCGATATCTCTGAGAATTGTGAACCGATTTCCAAAATTTTTTTTTTAATCGAAAGGGTTTACTCCCGAGTTGGTCCCATTGTCACCACCAAGTCAGGATCTGATGAAGGGATCCTAGGAAAATCGAGGGCAACCCTCAAACTTTATAGGCACGTACAACGTACAATGTGAAAATGTCTAAAACATTTTCTAAGATTGTTTAAGTATTTACGCATGGTACTTATCATCTTATGTTGGTGAGCTGATGATGGAAGGTACAAATCCTTAACGATTAGGAATTAGTTTATGATTCTTTAAATATTGATATCTTCGAGAATTGTAAGACGATTTTTAGAGTTCTATTTTTTATTCAAAAGGGTATATCCTGGAGTTGGTCCTATTGGTACCACATCTGGATCTGATGAAGGAATCTTAGGCAAATCGAGGGAAACCCTCAAGTATTATAGGCGCGTATAATCTATTTTAGTTATTTTCTAAAACAGTTCAAGTATTTACGTCTGGTATTCATAATCTCATGTTGCTGAGCTGATGATGGAAGGTGTAACTCCTTAACGATTAGGAGTTCGTGGATAATTCTTTCAATATTATAGGGCCATATTGAGTGTTATTCTCGAGATAGTCTCAATTTCACCAAGTCTTGGTCTAGTGATGGGATTCCATGAAAACGAGGGCCACTCTTAAATTTTAATGACATGTTAGGTGTTTTATTTATTTTTTCTAAAACGATTCCAGTATTTGCGTCTCGTACTCATCATGTTATGTTGCTTAGCTGATGATGAAAGGTATAACTCTTTGAAGATTAGTAGTTTTAAGTAATTCTTTAAACATTAAAGGCTCGTTATACCTTTTCGTCTTTAGTCTCATAAGACCGGCACTGTCTCATTAAAGCAGCTCGTTTTGATTTGGTCTACCTACCTATTAATAAATTTCACTAAAAAGTAACAAATAAGTTAAATTTTAACAAAAATAAAAACCGACTTCAAAAAAACCCGCAAAAAATGTTTATAAAAAAACACAAGTAAAAACTGCCTTAATAGCTATTTAAATGTCTAAACACTAAAAAGTATAAAATAAATTCTTACGACTGCTTCGATGAAAGTATTAATCTTTAACACATATTTAAATATTTACAATAATAAGTTAGTTTTGGAGTCGGTGCCAGCCAAACTACAAAAAAAGTAGACACTTAATAACAAATTACCTTACTAATAACAATATGAAACAAATTAGTTAAAATATGAGTATATTAACTTACTATTGATTTTGTATATTCAAAACCTATTTTACCACCCTTCACCAAGAAACAAATAATTGCAAATTCCGAAATGATGATATAATTACGCGGGCTGGCACCGACTCCAAAACTAACTTATTATTGTAAATATTTAAATATGTGTTAAAGATTAATACTTTCATCGAAGCAGTCGTAAGAATTTATTTTATACTTTTTAGTGTTTAGACATTTAAATAGCTATTAAGGCAGTTTTTACTTGTGTTTTTTTATAAACATTTTTTGCGGGTTTTTTTGAAGTCGGTTTTTATTTTTGTTAAAATTTAATATTTAATATTTTTTGTATATGGCAAGATAAATGCGCCGACCCCAGATGAACTGGGAGAAGGGCAAGAGGATGATGATGAAGGTAGTGGTATAAATATATGCTTCGTTTGACGACAGGGGTGATTACCGAATTTGAAACAACATTGTATGCATGTGGAGACTTTAAGTTACTATCGCTCTTATAATTTAAGACATTAAATCATGCGACTTAAAATTAATAAAGAAAATCCGAGCATTTTTCCATTAGCAGCCAACGACTTTTTCTGCGTAGATAAGCCTAAAGCATTTCTTTTCTTGAATATACAAACCAGTCTTCCTATTTATTGCAAAGCATTGTTATAGACTGTTAAATGTATGCTATTAGCTATGACGTAATATGCAACAAAAAGCTTGTAACAGTCCCATCACTTCCCATCTAGTCCAGCCGTTTGAGTCTACAAAACGTCTCTTGTTAGCCTGCACAATGGCTCGCGAAAGGTTGCACCCGATAAAGAGGGAGTTTCCACATTTAAACGGCTCAGATGCTCTTATACACTCCGAGCAGATTGAAATTGTACCACTGTAAAAGTATAATGGGGAATTGGAACGCTTTTATCGAGTGGAAAGATGCGGTTTCTGTCCTCTATGGGCGCATTGCTCTTTGTTACTCTTTTGAGAAAAAGACTTGGGAATATATTACATAGCCAATATAGTATGAAACTAATCGTACCTACTAATATTATAAAGTGGAAGATGTTATGTTGTTTGTTTGAATTGAATAGACTCCGAACTACTGGACCGATTTGAAAAATTATTTTACCAATAAAAAGCTACTTTATCAGCGAGTTACATAGGCTATTATTTTATCTCCGTATTCACACGGAAATAGGAACTATAGTAGAAATAGGAACTACGTAGGTTAAACCGCGGAGGGCTGCAATATAAAATATTTTATGAATTCAAGTCTGAGGAATCTGCCTTTTTTTATGTCGCATATGTAGTAAACAAGCATACTGGCTGCTTTTTGTTTAAGGGTCGCTATAGCCTATGAACATTTTCAAAAACAAGGGTGTTGCCGACTCAAAGACTAATTTCAGCAGACCTCTTGTTAACCAAATATCAAAATATCCTTTATCCATAGTAGCATTCTACTAACGCATTAAAATTTAATCACAACTCAGATATTCATCAACTGTGAAATTGCTAATCAAAGCTCAGCCAAAGCTTGCTTCGAGTGACGTCGCTCAAAGCTGCATCATTTAGCAACTAACCGTCTGTCTGTGCATAAATAATGCAGTTAATTGAAAACTTGGCCAGCTGGAAGGAGCAAGTCTTTGTAACTCTTCTGAAAGTTCTGCTCTGCAGCGGATGCAGTTATTAATACTGAATGGCGTGAAATGAGTTTGTTGTTTTGCGAAGGTGAAGAGAAGTTTTGCTTTCGAGCCGATGTTAAGGATGGTACATACATAAGATAACATGACGCCCATAATCCCCAAAATAAATGTTTATAAAGAGAAAAGTATGTGACTAGTATTTTATTTAATATCTAACTGACGGACTAAATAGACTTATAGTTTTTTAATGCAGTCATCATCCCTATTATTCTCAAAAGTCTGTTCTAGAACAGTAATAAGTGCAACTCATTACTTCATTTCATTCTGACGTTCGTTCCAACAAGTGCGCTCACTCCTGGGAGCTGTCGAGCTGTCCCGGGACTGCGCTGTTGAATGCACTTTTTCTGCAGTTAAAGTTAAATTGCTTCCAGCTTAGTGTTTGCTGCATTGAATTCTTTGTGCATGGACGGGACTGTTTTGAACTGTTTCTTATGAAGAACTTTATGTTGGCTTGGATAAGTAGAAACAGGTTTCTAGTCTGTTATTCATTAGGTACTTATTCAGAGCATACCTAACCTATAGGGAGAAAGTGTAGGCGATGAATTTCTCAAATTACGTTAATAAATTAGTTTGTTACGAGCATCCTACCAGAGTTAAAAAAAATTCCGCAATTAGAAGTATCCCATGTTATTTTTTAAGGTTAAAATTTATAACGTGCCAAATTTATATTCCATCACAATTACTTTAGTGGTTTATTAAACCACTAATTGTGTTGAAATTTTGCATTTTATAACTACTGTGAGCATTACGTACCCAACACACTCACTATTGTGAGTAAGCGTGACATACAGACACGCAGACAGATATAGTCACATCCGCATTTATAATATTGCTCCATGTTGGTCTGAAACTTTAAAATAATGTGCCAACTGTGGTTCTTGCCTAGCATGTCGTTAAAAGCGTTTAATGGTATATCGGATTTGGGTATGTGATTGTGTAGGCGACAAGCTAGCCACTTGCTACAATTTTTTTACGATTTTCTAACCTAGCCCAGTTATATTTTTGGCTGAATGTGGTAAAAGGGGCCAATTTGATTTTGCCTACCCCTTCGGGGATTATGGGCGTGATATTGTGTACGTATCACCCTGAAAAACCATGCTTGTTATTTTACTACTGGATGATACACAAACACTCGGATGACACGTGGTATAACAGTCTCTATATAATAATCCTGCGAATTTTCTTAAAATAGTAAATTGGCTTATCTTTTTTCCGAATCCTTTACCATTTTTGTATAAAGCCGACGTATATCCGTTTATGTTAGTGAAGCTCGAATAAATTTGATTTGAGGATTTTGCCTTTATAAATCCTCATTAATATTCCTAATAGGATTTATTAGTTCAGGGCCGGGATTAGGCAGCAGAAGTCTGGAATTGTATTCGCTAGATTTTGGACCTTGTTCGATAGCTTTATATCATAATAAACTATTATTTATGATTAAATAACTTCTCTGAGTCGCAGATTTCAGCTTATCGGAGAAAATAAGGTCTATAAATTATGTATTGTAGAATTTGCTTCCTATTTTTTTATTGATTAAAATTTAATGTAATGCTGGACTATAATAATATTCCTTCTTCAAACAATAAATAAACATAGAAATCGTATCAAAATAAACAAGTATCACTCACAATAAAGGATTCCGGCTAATAATATTTTTAACCCAGCCCGACTTTATTTTTGGTCGAATGTGGTTGAAGGGGCATGCTGCCCCTTTGACTCTGCCTACTCCTTCGGGGATTATGGGCGTGATGTTATGTTATGTGCAATATTTCTATTTTGACAAAAAAAAAGCATTTTTATCTGTATAGAAGTCGGTTAAATTTTTTATTATTATTTAAGTAATAATAGCTAAAACATACATTTCCATTAAACTATTGAAATGTGTTGTTGAATTATCTCGACGATTCATTTTTAAGAGTCTATTGCATCAAGTGGCGATACAATTTTTCACCTATTCAAAGAAATTTGTCAGTTTGTCATAAAAAGAAGACTACCCATAGAAATGCAAGCGAGTGTAAAATTATGATAAGATAGGCGCCCCTAGAAGGCGCCTTTGAGGCACCCCGGGCGAGGGCGAGGCGCCTTTGTGTATTGTGTTGGTGCAGTGTGGCAACTCACAAAGCTTTGTAACGGATGAATCGATAAATAAACGGAAAATGCTTTTTGAAATAACGATTCGCTGACATATTTCAAGGAAACTAGTGTTTCTAGGTTAGGAGATGAGATGCCTTGACCTGCTCTGTGCAGTGGTTTAATAGATACAGTCATTTAAATAGTAAAATAAGATAGTTTAAAAGTAATGAAATGTGGTTCAGATGACGCACTGATTGAACCCAATGCTCAATCGTTAAATTGTCAAACAGAAAAAATATTGTTTCTATCAGCATACCAGCCGTAGTAGTGCATCTTATGATGCTAAAACAAGAGATGGGAAGGTGGATAAAATGTTTCTTTTTCTTTTTTTTAGCCAGTGATTTTCGAATGATTAGATACATCTTGGTCAAATCCTCATATACAACGTGTTTACGTTTGTATGTTGTCAATTTCAAATCTTTAACATTTTTGTCGTTCCGCGAATTGGTAGAAATGTAGATATGTTCTCTCTCTCTAATCTCTTTAATTTTACTGACATAGGGTTTGCACATCAGTGAATATAGTAATATTTTTTTATTTCTTTGGAGTATGTTATACAGCGTTACTACGGTTCTTAAATATTGTGAATGGACTCGTTATAAGGCCCCATTTAACCTCCTTTCGGCTTTACGGGTAGTTTTGTCAAACTCGCAGATCTTAAATTTCTAAATACAATCTCCCAAACACTTCCAGTAACATAACTACATCGGTGTCTGCTATCCTCTCTCTTTCTTTCACAAATTCTATTGTTGTCACGACTAACTTGTACCTAGTTCTCTCTAAACATAGCTCCAGAGACGAGTTACAAATCATGGGCCTGTATCTACGATACTATCTCGATCTCGAAGTTGCGATGGCTGACGCAAGTTAACTGGGCCAGCGAGTGGTTTTGTTTGCAACTTCTGCTGGTCGGTAAATATAGATCTGATGGAAACTTCAGGCCAGTATAAATAGGGTTTTGAATCAAGGTAATTCAATAGAGTTGTGTTGGTTTCAACCGTGTTAAGGTTTTTAAATCTAAGTTTACTTTGGCCGTACCTCTAGATTTTATCTCTTTCGTGAGGAATCTTACACATTAAAATGTGTTACTTTGGATGTGTTATCATGATTCAATTTGTCTGTTAGGGTTGCGATGTCTGGTCAGTTTTAATGTATTACAGGGATTCAGTAAATCTATTGTTATTGATCTAATTCCTTACTAAGTTACTTGTGTATAGCGTAATCATCTCTATTATCAGTAATTTTAATAAGAGCCTGTTCAAGAACTGTGTAAAAGTTCTTCCCAAGATCTTCCCAAGCGTGTTTGCGTCATGTTTGATGTCATCATCATCTTCCTAGCGTTATGTCCCGTGCTTAGACAGGGTCCGCTTAGACCATGATCCAGGATTTAGCGAGTCTGGTAATTACATTGAAGCGACTGCCGATCTGACCTTCGTAACCCTAAGATAGGGGAACCAGACAATTTTTGGATCATGGTTACAAATTCAAAGTTGTTTGAATTTGTAGGTTTCATCACGATGTTTTCCCTCACCGTCGAGCTAGTGGTATAAATATGTACATAGATTTTTTTAAAATCTAGAGGTACATGCCCGGGTTTGAACCCGCACTCCTCGGTTAAGAGGCGCGTGTCCTTACCATTGAGCTACCACCGCTCCCCAGCTACCACCGCTCCGCTTGATGTATTTCCATTGAAAGATTCCAGATTCAAACATCAGCCGTTAAAATTTATAGAAAATGTAGATACTGACTGTCAAGTGGCCAGCTAGCTACTGGTCACTGCTTCTTCACCATCGTCCTTCTCACCCAACTCAATTGTATTTTTGGTAAAATTTGTTTAATGGAATGTTCCTTGGAATCTACATCACATATCCGACTACATCACATACATTGATCTGACTCCGAGTTAAGTAGTTTAAACACTTGTGTTACGGATATAAGAATCATCAGTGGTATTACAAATACATACTTAAATATTGGATATTAACACCCAGACACAGAACAAACACAAGTATTAATCATACGAATGTTTGTCCTGGGTGGGAATCGAACCCACAACTCCTGGCGCATGGGGCAGAGTTGCTACCGAATGCGCCATCGAGTCACCTTTCCATCTATCTGTCCATCTGTCCACCTTTTTGGATATTGCGAGCATACCGGCATGTTACCATCATTAATGATACTCATTTGAGCGATCTGATTACTGACACAAAACCAAGAAGCTATTTAAAAATCGTCAGTCGCTAGTGACTTGCACCATTCCGCCTATCCGCATTGTCCGTCGCGTCGATACAATCTGACGTTCATTTCCGAGCAGAACAAGAGCGGACTGTGACGTCAGCTGCGGACGCCGCGTCGCGCTCGGGATGTCGTAGCGTTCCTTTATTGAGGGTTTTGATGGGTTTGATGGGTGAAAAGAATGTGCCAACTGTGTTTCTTGCCTAGCATGTCGTAAAAGGCGACTAATGGTATATTGGGGTTTTGGGTATGTGATTGTGTAGGCGACGAGCTAGCCACTTGTCACTACTTTTTCCCAATGTTCCATTTAACTCAGCCCAGTTTTATTTTTGGCTGAATGTGGTTAAATGGGATTGCTGTCCCTTTGACTCTCCCTACCCCTTCGGGGATTATGGGCGTCATGTTATGTATGTATATTGATAGGTTCCATAAAGTTGCTTCATTGCAAATATTAGAACTTACTATATTGGAAAAAAAAGCACATTTGCTTTACATTTTGCAGTCAAGAACGATAAATAGAATTTAAAATAGTACGGACAAGAAAAAGAACAATTTACCGAATCAGTTTCGCCGTCTTCGGGTAGTCGGATGCATACATAGAAAAAGTATCCCGCGAATGTTGACGTCATCTGATGTCGTTTAAAACACAATAACGACACGGAGGATAAAAGTCGGTCTAAATGAACCCAAATTTTTTAATTTTTTTAGTTTGCTGTCTTCGTTTTGTGAATTATGGCAAAGAGAAATCATGATCGGTTCTCTCTGCCTACCCCGCTAGGGAAGTGGCGTGAAGTTTAGTTAGTTAGTTAGTTAGAAATCATAATTATCGCTCTAGAAACTACTGACATGTTCTACGTCTTCCGTCTATATAACAGTAGGTATTACAATAGTACATTCTTGTGATTTCACACTTTATAAATCCTCCGTGTCAAATATCGTATAACTAAATTTATCGTTGTTACACGGCTCGCCGGTCCGATTATCAGATGTCACATTTGCGCAACAAAAAACGTGTAATTAATCATCTATTGCAGTTTAGCGATTGAATTAGTGAAGATTTTGGTGCGGCGTGACACCGCTTAAGTCAGTTTTTGTAGTTTTTGGCGACTAATTTGAACATCAGCAGCACATGACAAATATTTTTATATGTGTATTTATTGACTAATTATCTGTTCTTTTTTGTTTCAGGTATGTTTCCTAGAATTTTAAGGACATATTTTGTAAAATAACCACTTTACGTGAGTAAAAATTTTACTAAACACAACAAACATTTTCTTGTTATATTCGCCGATATTTCATACCTATGGTCATTTTAGATTCAGCCACAGATTAAAATCGATATTATTTTATAGCATCTTCGTAAAAAATTACCACGAATATAATATAACATTTGAAAAAAGAAATTTATAAACACAATTGATAGTTTTTCATGTCTTAAGCATAATATGCCGTGAGGTTTGTTTCAAGACTGTTACCAATAGAACAATCATTTTTGACATAAAATAAATCGTAAACATATCATTAGAAGTGTATGAGGAACTCAGGAATTCAGGAACATTATAACGTGCAGTTAAAATTATGATATTCACAAAATTATACTATTAATTCGTTAACTACATATCAGACAGATAGGTAGACCGATTTAATGCCTCATTTCGTATACCACATTACACATACAGATTATACTACATTATACCTAATTGCGCTCATGCAAAACTAAACACAACAAATTAATAAATAAATAACCTATCAACTAAAGACGTGTTTTTATATGTATTTTCGAAAAATGCAAAAACTTCAGTTGCCTTTTTCCCGCGCGACGTTGTGTGCGGTAAAAAATTTGCATGCGCGCGCGTCGTTGTTTTTGTGGCTTTCTTCAGCCCAATTAGCGCGCACGGCATGCGCCTTGCGCCGTGCGCCGTGCGCGCTTGCCCGATGTACGTGTCCGTCCGGATTATTATAGATACACAATTCCTATGGTGATTTACAAAACACTTACCCGTTATTTCGTCTCGTCCAGTTGGTATATACCTACATTAGAGAACAAAATCTATCATGATCCAAATTGTCAGGTTCCACTGTCTCAGGGTTACGAAAGAAAGCTTAAATGTAATAACCAGACCTACTAAATCGTGGTCATAACGGACCCCGCTTAGTCGGAACCTAACGCCAGGAAGATGATTTGCTGTACATACTGTTCTAATCTTGGTCTGTGAGTTAACACACCCGGCGCACTGGGTTAGCGCACTTGTGTGACGCATTGCAAATCTAGTGCACTCTCCCGCAAGGCTAGCTGCGCAAGAGCACAACAAACAAAGCGACCGCGCAGACGGGCTATAAGCGTCGCGGCGACGCGCTATTTCGGCCGTGCGCGGGAGCAACGCTCGCATAGCGAATATCAATGTCAATGACCACGGCCGAAGGGCGCGAATCACACTTGACAATTATGCACTTACTGTTTAGTAGAATTATGACGTCATTCTACTTCTAGGGGTATATTCCGGTCTTAATAATCTTGACTGACTCGATGGCGCATTCGGTAGTGATCCTACCCCATGCGCCACGAGTTGTGGGTTCGATCCCCACCCAGGATCATTCGTATGATAAATACTTGTGTTTGTTCTGTGTCTGGGAGTTAATATCCAATATTTAAGTACATGTTTGTAATACCACTGTTGTTTCTGATATCCGTACATCAAGTGCTTAAGCTACTTACCTCGGAGTCAGATTAATGTACCTATGTGATTTAGTTTGATATTTATTTATCAAGAGCATAGCGTACAAGCCTGTTCCGTTTATGCAACTATTTTCCTGTTTAAGCCTTTTTCCCAACAATATCCTCAGAGAATCGTGCCATTAAATATACATATAACGAAGCTAGCTTATTCCTTGACGTCCATGTTTGATCTCGATCGTATTTCAACCAGAATTAAATCCAAAACCTTCCTGTATTCCTGGAACACAACGTCACAGGCACTTTTTTATGCCGCTTTAACTGACACGTTCCTGTCCAGAAAATGTTCGCTGTACAAGAGATTTAAAAGTATTACGCGAACACCGCTAGTGCTGTCGCAATGTCCGTTACTTAGTCTTTTATCGATATTTGTTCCGCTCTTTTCAATCGACTTCAAAAAAAGGAGGAGGTTCTCAATTCGTGTGCATATATATATATATATATTTATGCTTATTATGTTAATATCGATTAACATATTAAGCATAAAAAAAAGAAGAATAATTCTAATAGAAGATAGACAGTTTAGACAAAACTAGTTCTGAAAGGTAGAAATCACTTTGAAAATTGCGTGTGTAAAATAAAGCCTATTTCTGTCAAGTCAATGCCGAATTATCAATATGGTTGGAGTATTAGAAACTTTTGGATAAGACACGTTTTTCATATATGAAAGTTGCTGGTTGCAACCTGGACTTACCTTCAGGTTTTTTAAACCATAAACGTTACAGTAACTGGAGCGGTGGTAGCTCAATGGTAAGGACACGCGCCTCTTAACCGAGAAGTGCGGGTTCAAACCCGGGCACGTACCTCTGGATTTTTCAAATCTATGTACGTATTTATACCACTAGCTCGGCGGTGAGGGAAAACATCGTGATGAAACCTGCAAATTCAAATAACATTGGATTTGTAACCATTATCCAAAAATTGTCTGGTTCCCCTATCTTAGGGTTACGAAGGTCAGATCGGCAGTCGCTTCAATGTAATTACCAGACTTGCTAAATCCTGGATCATGGTCTAAGCGGGCCCCGTCTAAGCACGGGACATAACGCTAGGAAGATGATGAAACGTTACAGTAACTAAACTGTTAGTGAAAGGCCACATAAAACCTATGAATATTTAACTATGTATAAACAAGTTTCTTCTACATAATAAACTCGCTAACAGAAGACTAAGTCACTTACTTGTGTTTACATAGCATTACGTTTAAAATTTTGTGTCTCTAAATAAATTATTTTTCTTTCTTTCTTTCAAGTACAAATATTACGAAGATTAGATGAGATTCGGAACAGGACATACCGCTAGTAAGATATACATCAAGTGTATACCCACTTCTAGGCTTAGGACAAAGATTTAGACCTATTATTTCGCCTTCAGTAGATCTCCCAATACTCCAACATGGCCGACCATTTCTCGTACTGCATCAGAGCATCGATAAGCTCCACACATCAGTTACAGCACTAGAGCGGAGCCGAGCGCGCGGATGACGCGAAATCCAATTTTGCCGGAGCCCCGCTCACGGCTGCCCGATGCGTTTAGATGCATTATGTGCGCGTTGCGTCTACCTACCCATATGTAAGTGCAATCTGTAAGATGAATTTGTTGCCGAGATTAGTTTTGTAGGAGACGGTCGGAGTAAAAACTGTGTTCTGGTTTTAGAATCTATACTTTATATATGAATCTTATTGCTTGGAATAAGAACTTAGTTCGAGACATGTGTATTGATTCAGCTTAAGGATAGGTTTTTCTATCGTCTGGGAACCAGATTTTTTGCCACGAGGAGGGAGGGAGGGAAGGTATTCTGGCTTTTGGCCACCCTTTCAAACAGTGCCCTCAGGGCTGAATTTGCTAATCACATACATCTTTTGTTAAAAAATTTCACACTTGTTTATTTTCTCTTGACAAGTTTTAAACGCAGTCGCTTAAAGAGAGAAAGACCCACAAAGCAATTCTTTTATGAAAGGTCCTTTAAATAGGCATTTTTTATGAGATTCCCGCTAGCTTGGTCGGCCATTGCGCACCCTCATTCTGCGCAGTTAAACTTGTACCTATTACTCATACTTCAAGAAATAAAGCTTAGAAGGACGTGTCGTGACACCCAGTTCCGTATCATTGAGTGAACTAATTAGTTCTGTCGGCGGCCGCCCGTGGCGCTTATCGCGACACTTTCATCAAACGTGCGGCTGCGCACGCGACGCCTTGTCGCGTCTCTATTAAATCAATTATGATCGCATATTTTTCAGCGGAGATAAGTCTTTTTAATCGTGAAATGTAAGCTTGAGATGGTATCTATGCTAATCGGATAGGTAGGTATAGCTTAAGATCTAAGTATGTAGAGGGAGCAGCTTGCGTGTAAGATGTGTGACCTGGTGCTGGTTTAAATTCGAATGTATTTGGACTTTTTGAAAGAAGAATTTATTTATAAACCTGATCATAGTTGGCCTGGGAGTTAAAAAAAAATTCGCCAACTGTGTTTCTTGCCTAGCATGTCGTAAAAGGCGACTAATGGTATATGAAGTTTTGGTTATGTGATTGTGTAGGCGACGAACTAGCCACTAGTCACTACTTTTTCACAATTTTCCATCTAACCCAACCCAGTTTTATTTTTGGCTAAATGTTAAAAGGCCCTGCTGCCCCTTTGACTTAGCCTACCCCTTCGGGGATTATGGGCGTGATGTTATGTATGTATCAGTATTGTATCATTCAAGTTACTATGGATCGTAACTATGAACTTATTAGACGGGTTCTTCTATCTCAGATTTGCAAAGGTCAGGTGGGCAGTTGATGTTAAAATCTGATTTCTCAATAGCCAATTAAAAATAATTGTCTTTATATTATAAAACAGATTATTAATATTTTATTTTATTTTTACTAACACTTAACGATATTCTCAAGTAGGTAATCTTTTACTTAATCATTATTTTATTTATAATTGACTGTTATACCTAATTGGCTATATATAAAATATATATACTAAACGACAGAAAAATAATTTCACTTGTTTAAGCGCTTATAAAAAAATATTAATCAGCCTTGAATTTGAGTTTACTACCTACCTATGAAGTTAACTAACATAAATATCTCATTTACCTATATTAGTATAATTTTATTGGTTACGACGGGCTTATCGAAACAATTTAAACAAATTATTCAGTTGAATTATAGAGTTTTAATGTAACTTGAAATATATGTACACTAAGCTACTAACTTCAAAATTATGGAACGTTCTGCCTAACTTATAAAAGTTTATAGGAATAAAAAACGAACCAACCCTGTGAAAAACGCGACACGCAAAGGGAAACTATTCCGTTTTAAATTGAAAATCGCCGGAGTTAGCACGAAACATCGTAGTTCGCGGAAATGAGATTTGCATATATATTTTCTGGCGAAATGAAGGCTGAATGCTTTTAACGGATCGGGGTAAGTGAGGGTTGATATACCACATTGGAGAAAGCAGGTTTGTCGCTGCTTTTTAACAATTTTCCATCTAACCCGGCCCAGTTTTATTTTTGTCTGAATTTTTTTTAAGAGACCTGCTGCTCCTTTGACTCTGCCTACCACTTCGGGGATTATGGGCGTGATGCTATGTAAGTATTCTATTATATCTAAAATAACCAACGCCGGTTACTAGGCACATTCTTATTGGTTCCTGATATTCAAATTTATGCTTCGCCGTCAAAATTCGATTGAATGGAAGCCCCGCGATTTTCTATCTCGCTACTAAAATGATCAGCCCGTGAAATCCCGCGTCGGTGGGACGCTGGAATATATTTTTGCATAATGCTCTATTCTGTAGGGACGAAATGGAAAGTGCGGTTATTTCTGAATATCTCGGAATAGCTAGCTTTATTGGTTTTATTGATGTACAGAAAACTGATACTATTTGAACGGTTTTCAATAAACATGTTTGTTAGGTGATCAGGTTCTAAATATCTATTTGAAATGCAAGTGAAGGCATTTTGACTACAGTGGTATAGTCCTTTAAATCATAAAAAAAAAATACGTATAATAAATATATGCAGTAGATTAATTCATAACTTCATCCGATATGAATTAAATTCCAAACCGGTTAAAAGAAAGAGAAGAAACAAGAGTTAAACGATATAGTCATGTACGTGATTATAATTTGTAAGATCCATTCCAATACGGTGTGTTGGAGATGGAGATTGAAAACCTACCCATTAATGCGTTCTGAACTGCCAATAAGGACACAACACGATGACGTGAAAGTGCGTGCTGATTGGTCTATCGATTGTTCCCATACCCCCGCTATCCTTGTATCTGTAGATTTATATTCGATTACACTCGCCATTTTGTCGTTCACATGAGCGTTGCATTTTTAATTATAAATTTCCAATCCATCCAGCCAAGTAGTAAAGTCAGTAAATACATATAATTGTTGTGTAGCCACCACGCCGCTACACGGTGTTTGATAGTTATTTATAAAATAATCAAAATAATCATAAACAAAAAAATTATTTACTCTACTTAAAAACATTTTTAATAACACGACATCCGGACTAAACAAAGAGACATCGCTTATCACCGTATACCGAAACAAATAAAACGAAAAAGCAATTACACAAGCTCAAAGCAACATAGTACGGAACATTCGCCGCTGTCAAACAACAACAACAACAAAATTGAAGCAGCTCAAACAACAGTTGTTGGTCCGTCAACAGGGTTTATGAGCTGCGAGATTAAAACTAGAGCTTTGAACCCTTGGGATTTATTGTTCTCTAAATGAACTTGTGCGCTGGGCGTATGAACTATTTCGAACAGAGATTAGTCTTTCGTTGGATTGTTGGACCTAGTAAGTATTAAGTTAGTGCTTAGATGAAGAGTGTCTGACTTAAGACGTTTGAAAGTTGCTTAATGGGAATTGTTATTGTAGAAACTTTAGTTAGAAGATAGTTGTTAGATGGATCTACAGATATATCGATTTTTAGTAGTTAATCACAAGTAAAAATTTATTTACTTAAAATTTCACTATTGTGTATCATGCTTAACAAATAAATAATAAACGTTAATTTTATATTTATTTGTAATTTAAAACCCAACAATTTACATAAACCGCCACGTGCTAACATTGGCTCAATCACATATTTACTTTAGCGACCACCATGATGAAATTCCCTCGACATGAAATATGGTTCACGTCTTTAGAATATAACTCATAAATAATAAAGATCATATTAATTGTGTCGAATTAACTGCGTTTTCAAGAACAATTCTTATCAATTAGTAAACAATTAATAATCTTACCTAACTTATATTTAAAGGGGCTTGCTGTCCCTTTGAGGCATGATGTTATGTATGTATGTAACAAGTTTATGCAATAAATATTATTGAAAGAGTATAAAGTAGATATCAAAATAAACGACATTCGCTTTGGGATTACTTCCTTCCGCATATCTGAAGTTGATCTGATAGTAAAAGTTATATTGGGTAAACCCCTTTTTGTTTCTTTTAATAAAAACGCTTTATATAAATCCGCATTTTCTTGGTTTTGCTTGTGTTTATGAAGATTATATTGATCATGAAGATTATCCGATTTTTTGGATGAACATTCCAAATATATGTATTTATCCTGTAAGATATCAGGAACAGTAACAGGGGCAAAAATTGGCTAAAATTTTTTTTTGCCAAGCCATTTTCGTCTTCAGATTTTGAAAATGTGTTTGCAGTTTGCACGATGAACTGTAGTAGCTAGATTATACTTCAATTTAAAAAATCCCGTATGAAGACGATCATGCATGTTGAAGAGGCGAGTGAGGTGTGTAAGGATCGTGCCATATGGCGTTCGGTTCTCTCTGCCTACCCCGCTAGGGAAGTGGCGTGAAGTTTAGTTAGTTGGTTAGTTTCTCAAAAATCTCGGGTTCAGATCAATTTACCATGATGTTGGATATTTAAAATTATAATTGCATATTTATTGTTTTACCACCAAGTCGATATAAAGTCAAAAGCCGTTTTAAAAGGGTCATGCATACGTAAACCCGCAACTTAACGTCAGTTACAGGTACAGAATGAAAATCGGCTAGGTCGGAGCTCGAGCGAGCTGGCTCAATGAAATATTCAGTACACCGTAAAGTACAAGAGATGCGGTGCATTCCGTCGGTTGTAAAACGCTCTTTGGTAAACATCAAGCACTTTTGAGATCAAATTTCAAAGGAATAGTGGATGTACGGGATGTTAGTCTAGTGAGATAAAAACATGTACTCCGATATAACATAGAAACCATCTATTCCATGACAACCGAATTAATAAAATATAAAAAAAATCTCCTTTATTTTCTGACATACAAAAATAAACATAAACCATAAATAAATAATACTCTCACATATTTATCTATCTTCACGTAGTGTCTGAAAAAGAAGCATATAACTAATTTATATATTTCACTATTATATACTAAATTTTATTAATTTTCCGCCTTAGGGCTTCTGGTTATCTTCATAAGGCATTCCGATTACTGTATTTTTAGTGATACTCTATTAGGAGGATTGATTGAAGAATTATCAAAACCGATACACGAATGAGAGAAGAAAAATACATTACATATGTATGATTATAATTATATATGCGGGCTGATAACTCATGGCTCTCCACTACGTCTCGCTGTCACGATGTAAAAAGGCCAACACAAGTAATACTAACCATCTCCCAATCTACTTTTAAAGTACCTTGTACTTTTTCCACAGACGGCCGATGAAGCCGTACAATTATTTTAATATCGCCAATTTGAATATCGACCGGGACGATTCCATTAGCATTCGCGAAAACTCGATAAAAACGCCATTTGCCGAGTCTACACGGCTGGGCTCGGAGCACGACATGTGAAAAATCAATTACTGTTGTTATGTTATGTAATGTTTGGGAAAAGAGAATAGGATAGTAGCTACGGGCTAGTTAACTAAACTACGTTTGAAATAATCAAACCTACATAGCTATTGTACATACATACATCCATAACATCACGCCCGTAATCTAAGAGGTAGGGAGAGTCAAAAGGGCAGCATGCCCCTCTAACCACATTTAACCAAAAATAAGACTGGGTTGGATTAGATAGAAAATTGTGAAAAGGTAGTGACAAGTGGCTAGCTCGTCGCCTACACAATTACATACCCAAAACCCTATATACCATTAGTCGCCCTTTATAATATGCTAGGCAAGTAACACAGTTGGCACATTCTTTTAAAATCCCAGACCATCATGGGACTAATTAAAAGTGAGTTTAAAAATCCCCTTTACAGTCGAGTAATTATGTTTCCGACTATGTCATTTATGGCACACAGGCGGAATCTCGTGTACAGCTAGCGTTATCTATGGCAAATTAAGTAAAATAAATAATGAAAAAAATCCCATCAGATCCTAGATACAAAGTAATGCGTTACTTAATTGCATCATATTCTATATTCAGCAGTTATGCAGAGCACGGGAACAAATTCACAACAGATTTGAGAGTTATTCTTTAAATAATTTTATGTGCCATATTTTGTTTTTCTAAACTATCATGCGCGTATAGATGACGAATATGTCCAATTTGACAGACAGACGAGTTTAGATGACACATCACGTTATATTGGTAATTGCACAAAAAACAAAGCATTAACGATCTCCGTCGCGCTCATAAATATGGATGCATGCGCATGCGAAAGAGACAAATAGGATTTTCGTGATCCATATGCACAGTGACATCATGCCGTGCGCTTGAACATACGCACTATACTAAGTAGCACATAACATTAGTTAATAATAATTTAAAATAATATATCGCTGTAGTTCAGTGAATAAGGACACGCTCTGCAAATGACAGATGTGTTGGGTCAAACCCTTATACCTCTAGATTGACCCGTTGGTCGAGTGGTCAGAGGCCCTGGCCACGAAACCAAGGGTCGTGGGTTCGAATCCCGCTAGGGGCAAATGTTTCGTGTGATGAACATGGACATTTGTACTTGATTCATGGATGTTTATAAACGTATTTGAGTATGTCTATCCGTTCACCTAGTATCCATAGCACAAGGATAAGCTTAGTTTAGGACTAGCGAATTGGTGTGTCAGTCTGGAGAATTTACTTACTTACTTTACTTTTATTTTCCAATGCCAAACTGCGCATTTATTATTATAATAGCTGTCCCGGCGCACTTCGTAACGCCCCGTTATTTTTCTCGCATGTTTCCATATTTTCTTACTGTAAAAACCTTCCATGGAGAACACAAATATTTTAAAATCAAAATCAGTCAAATGCACCCGTATATAGTTTTAGCGGGACTAAGGAACAGCAATTCATTTTTATGTATAAGAAGATTAGCATAGCAAAAAGGATAGACATCTTAAATTTCTAAACATATCGGAATTGTCATTTTATTTGCCTTTAAATCTACAGAAGAAACGGAATAAGATTACCAGATCTTAGTTAAAAGTAAAAAGAATTAGGTTCTCACCAACTTGTTACCTAACTTTCGTACTAATCGGAATAAAGTATGAAATTTCCACAGGAACATTATAACGAGTCCTCTATTTTCATTCCCCTTCGCTCCAGACTAACAGAGGTCTGGAAAACTCTCGTTCCAACTATCGATTGTATAATCCCTTCATCTGAAGGCTCACTTTAGTTAATCCTCGGAGACTGCAATCAGGAGTGGGGGGACGCCTATTTCTGACTGTTAGGGTTGCTCTAAGGAGAAACATGATATTTTAAAATGTATTAAAGATATCGGTCCCATCAATAGCGGTGGTAGCTAAATGGTAAGGACACGCGCCTCTTAACCGAGGAGTGCGGGTTCAAACCCGGGCACGTACCTCTGGATTTTTCAAGTCTATGTACGTATTTATACCACTAGCTCGACGGTGAAGGAAAACATCGTGATGAAACCTGCAAATTCAAACAACTTTGGATTTGTAACCATAATCCAAAAATTGTCTGGTTCCCCTATCTTAGGGTTACGAAGGTCAGATCGGCAGTCGCTTCAATGTAATTACCAGACTCGCTAAATCCTGGATCATGGTCTAAGCGGACCCCGTCTAAGCAGGGGACATAACGCTAGGAAGATGATGTTGGTCTGGGACTTAAAAAGAATGTGCCAACTGTGTTCCTTGCATAACATGTCGTAAAAAGCTAGCCACTTGTCACTACTTTTTCGCAATTGTCCAACTAACCCAGACCAGTGTTATTTTTTGGCTGAATGTGGTTAAGGTACTAGCTGCCACTTTAACTCTGCCTTCTCCTTCGGGGATTACGAGCGTGATGATATGTATGTATGTAACATTTATTTTATTACTACCACTTCTAATCATTATTTTTCTTAGGTATTAGAATGCTGAAGTAGAGCGTAAACCCTAGAATTCTAAATATAGAACGGAGCGATCACAGACTTTTGCAATTAGAAAGATTTTAGATTCGCCTCCGGGGTCTCAGTGGAAACTGCGCAGTGAAAATGTTCACTGGCCGAGGCGTTTTTTGTTTTAAAACCTTCCTTATTATCACAGAGTAAGGTCGCTCTTTGATCTTCACCGGGATTGGTAATAAGATAATCTGAAAAAAGTCGACTAGCAGTTATTGAGGACTTGTTTTTAACGTGACTCCGCTCGGTTATGAAAGTCTTGGCTATTAACTCTTTAGTTATGCTTTTGTTTCATCTTTTTCATTTCACTTTAAAAATATATGGTTATCATTATATCATTTTTGTCTCTTTAGTAATTAATTGTCTGTTTAGTAATTATCCGTTTTTCATTGATCAAATTGCAAAGAACGAATCTTTCATGGAAAAGGTATTTTTGGATTTATACCACAAAATTTCGAAACACCGTCAATGATTTGCCATTGATAAATGCCACCTCTCATCCAATCAAAACTAATCTATTACATCCTCAGCCAATCAGTATCTCGCTATAAATTTGCTATATTTAACAAGCTGTGTGCTGTTGAACTGTGAAATTATCTCTGAAGCGATTTCGAAGAATTTCTTTTTAAACGAAATTTATCACCTTACGATGTTAATTATGTTGATTATGATTGATTATGTTATTACCATTGATTATGGACGATGTTAGTTATGTAGGATAGTCGATAATGTAATAATTCATCAATAACATCAACACATAAACTTCTATTTTTGTGGACTTCCAGACAAGAATCGATATCGAAATGAAAGCACTTAGTAAATTACCACTTTTGGACATACCGTCGTCAAAATTTTACGACTAATTAAACCCCCGGTGACTTTTGCGGAACTTTCTAGAACAGAGATGCGGGTGGGGACTTGCTTATTTGCTAACTTCTAACTTTATTTAGCTTCGCAGGAATGAATAGTACCGGAGTAGTTGTTTCTAGTTTCGGAGTTTGGAATAAAGCAGACAAGTCGTCTAGGTAATGTGTGAGTGAGAATCCAACTTCAGCGATATCTTTGAGATGTGATACGTACGTAGTGTCGGAACTGTCGGAAGTGAAAAGTTTAGTTATCTAGTTAGGGAACATAATATTTTAATGTAGGTATACTTCATCAATGAGAGCGGTGGTAACAATGGTAAGGACACGCGCCTCTTAACCGAGGAGTGCAAGTTCAAACCCGGTCACGTACCTCTGGTTTTTTCAAATCTATGTACGTATACCACTAGCTCGACGGTGAGGGAAAACATCGTGATGAAATCTGCAAATTCAAACAACTTTGGATTTGTAACCATGATCCAAAAATTGTCTGGTTCCCCTATCTTAGGGTTACGAAGGTCAGATCGGCAATCGCTTAAATGTAATTACCACTCGCTAAATCCTGGATCATCATCTAAGCGAATCCCGACTAGGCATTGGGTATAACGCTAGGAATATGATACGAGTACTTCATTAGTTGTTTAGGCCTTTGCCTAGGTACCTACTAGAATTCCATATAAAATATATCATCCGTCAAGACGGTGATTCTAATAAGAACAGATGACGTTGATCCAGTTGTCAGCACCATGCCATATATTCCACAACTCGCTGGTGAAGTTAGTCAGACCACTATGTATATGTATAATAATTAATAATAATTAATAATTATAATTATCCTACAACATCACATACATTGATCTGACTCTGAGGTAAGTAGCTTAAGCACTTGTGTTACGGCTGTCAGAAAAAACAGTGGTATTACAAATATATACTTAAATATTAGATATTAACACACAGACACGGAACAAACACAAGTATTCATCACACGAATGTTTGTCCTGGGTGGGGATCGAACCCACAACTCTTGGCGCATCGGGCAGGGCCACTACCAAATACGTCATCGAGTCAGTCAAAATGTATAAACCAATACTCAGTCTTTAATCCCCGAAAATGTAACACCTGATTTGACACCTTCGAGTAAGGTGTTACATTTTACTTCAAATTTTAGTACTGAAGTCTATTTTCGTACTAAACCTTGTCTTGCCTTTTAGATACACAACAAAAACGGTAAAATTGTTAAGGTTGCTTTCAAATTATGGTTTTCCATAAGTACAATTCAGCTAGTTCTTATTTGGAACTTAATATACGTCAACATAATGAAAGTCATGATATTTTACTAGGTACTACTTAACTGCCTATACTTATATGATTCCAATTTCCATTATCACACCAAATAAGGGCAGTTCAAAATAAACCCAAGCACAGAACCTCGCAAGTAACTTGTCACATGTCATAATATCCAATACTGAAGCAGAACTTATGAATAATTCCTAAACTCAGCTTATACCGAGTACTTTACCGATGTGCTCTAAGCTTATAAACCTTGCTCGGCTAATGGACCATCAATCTGCGGAATTGCACCTTCGCACGTTAGCATAAAGCCGAAATTGCGGCATCGGCCCTTGTTCGTAAACTCGTAAAATACGTTGCTCGTAAACTTTACGGCGGAGTCTAGGTCTTCTATAGATGTAGTACAAACGATAGAAATGGAGCGACAGACTTTGAATTTTATTGCGTTCTACAAAAGGGACGTTTATCCTGAGGTAAAACTTGGGGATGTTTAAGGAGTACGCTCGGCGTGTTCGAGATAAATGTACACAAAAATACTCAGGAAGTTCTATGTACAAGTTAGGGTAAAACTTATATACTAGAGTAGCAGTAGATCTTACTTCTAGGTTTTCATATTCTACTCTTGGCTGGTAAATAACATTTCTATATACATACATAGTCATACAT
The DNA here is from genome assembly GCA_951394215.1 of Glyphodes perspectalis. Taxonomy (NCBI): domain Eukaryota; kingdom Metazoa; phylum Arthropoda; class Insecta; order Lepidoptera; family Crambidae; genus Glyphodes; species Glyphodes perspectalis. The sequence continues at coordinate 14,678,668 of OX596215.1, forward strand.
CACGCCCGTAATCCCCGAAGAGGTAGGCAGAGTCAAAGAGCAAGCCAATTATTCAGCCAATAAAATTTATTGGGCTAGGTTAGATCAAAAATTGTGAAAAAGAAGTGACAAGTGGGCTAGCTCATCGCCTACACAATTACACACCCAAAACCCGATATACCATCATTTGCTTTTTTCGACATGCCAGGCAATTAGCACAGTTGGCACATTCTTTTAAAATCACAGACGAACATAAATATCTTCAGAAACCTAAATACATCCAATAAATACATCAAATAAATACAAAACATCACGCCCGCAAACTATTACAAAATCACTACTTTTGAGCACTACTTGTATGCAATAAATAGCTAAAAATTAACCCGGGTTAAATGCACAAGATTTAAGATTAAGTAACTGAACAGCTTCGTTGTCATTGGAGGCGAGGAGATGAGATGCGGAGCTAAAGAGCGAGTCATGCGCTTAATGGAGCTGACGTTATGATTTAGTGTGCAGTCTGCACACACAAACTGCATTAGCGATTAACGTGCGTGCGATGCAAAAAGTGTTACACAATTACACACGTTAATACTTAGTCAATTAGTGCGGTAGTAAACATGATTACTATTCAATTCTTCAGCTATTCTTCTTATTCATTCAGCTCGATGGCGCATTCGGTAGTGACCCTGCCCCATGCGCCAAGAGTTGTGGGTTCGATCCCCAACCAGGACAAACATTCGTGTGATGAATACTTGTGTTTGTTCTGTGTCTGGGTGTTAATATCCAATATTTATTTAAGTAAATATTTGTAATACCACTGTTGTTTCTGATATCCGTAACACAAGTGCTAAAGCTACTTACTTCGGAGTCCGATAAATGTATGTGATGTCGTTGAATATTTATTTATTTATTTAATTCTTGGTTTTCATCAGGTTTTATATAGTATTGTACTGCGTTGTACTTAGTTAAATTCTGGACCGAGTTCTTAGAAGTACGTGCGAGGATTTATAAATAAAAGAGTATTCACAACATTACTGATTAAATGTATTGATATAAATCACAGCTTGTGTATTATGCTGGCCCGCTGGTCGAGTGGTCAGAGACCCTGGCCACGAAACCAAGGGTTGCGGGTTCAAATCCGGCTAGACGAAAACGTTTCGTGCGATGAACATGAACATTTGTACTCGAGTCATGGATGTTAATAAAATATTTAAGTATGTCTATCCGTGCACCTAGTATCTATAGCACAAGCATAAGCTTAGTTTGGGACTACAGAATTGGTGTCAGTCTGGAGAACTTTTTATTTATATATTTATTTATGCTAATTTATAAACTACCAATTTTATCTTTGCATCTACATTAAAACATAAAATAGTTAAAAATCCAGACGTCCATAGTTTTATATTGTATAATGTCAATACATAATCTTAAAAAATTCAATTCTCAAGCAAGCTTTCAACTAAACCTCATTTGAATACGACCAAGAAAGTCATCAAACTAACAATATCTTTAATTTGACAGTAAAATTATTATTTTGTACAATTTTGCGCGAATGACAAATATGCTCATAACTTGGACCACAATCGTTGATGAAAGCTTCGAATACGTATTTCGTTCGAAAGTATTCCGATGATTTATTTCACAAACAAGCCAAATGGAACTCGTTCATTCATGCAGGATTATTGTTGAATATATTTACATTTCATTTGTTCGAACAGTGCATTTTGCTGCTTCGATTATGTTGGATATATCTGTGTGTATGAGCGAAATCTTTTTGAAAAAATAAATACTAAAAGCAATCATATCATGTTAATATTTCTCGTCTTAGTAGCAGACTGAATTAAGTGTGTGAATAAATAAGAGACAATCCATAAGAAGAGCAACCTGATTACGATAAGTTTCAAGAAAATGTACATACCTACTGAATTCATAATTCATAACGTTCGCGCGTAATCCCCAAAGTGGATGGAAGTCCAACACCCTAAACCACACTCGGGCGAAAAAAAAATTTAATGAGTTGGTTTAAAAGATTAACTATCGAGTTTCTGGCCGGATTCTTCTCGGTAGATACAACATTCCGAACCGGTGGTAGAATCATATAGCTTTGGCTTTACCTTTATTTGGCGATTTATAAGTGTTTCCTTGAAACCTAATAAATAAAGAATATTTTGACTTTGAATTTGAATAAAATCGAACGTTGTGGAAAGGTCACAAGTGGCTTATTCGCCACCTACATGATCACCCACACGAGGAACACTGTTGATACAGTTATTTTTGAAGTCCCAAGAAAGAGACCAACATTTCAAGTAAATCACTTCAATAAGGATAAAGAGGACAAATAACATCCGATTTCACAACTGGTGCCATTCGGATTGCCTCTTTGCACAACGTCTATTGGAAATGAGCTTTCAGCTCTGACGTAGAGGAACATTCCAATCAGCACCAAAGAAAGAACCTAGAATTGATCGTCGGAGCCGCTGCGACCGCAATTAATATTAATTTGTCCTTCGGCAGCAGCGTTTATTGGATCTGGGGGGTTGGGAGAGGGGCGGGGGTAACGTTGCCTCCAATAAAGTTATCCCCTAGGAAATGGGAGAGTTTTAGTCTAACGTCTTTTATATAAATGTGCTCGATTGAATGAGCTTTTGCAGCCTATTTTTTGTCTACGATAGAACGCAGAAGGAATACCTTCTGCGTTCGCAAAAAAAACGCAATAGCGTTTGTGATACCTATGCTGTTGCAAATGTTCCTAGGCTATGGTTAATGCTTACAATCTTGAAAGCAGTGTATCTAAAATGGATTGACCCATTCAGGTATAGTTGCAAAGTGTTCAATCCCTAGGTTTGGTTTTTTGCTCCAAACAGTCAACGTATTTAAATACTTTATTCCGTTTATTCATTCAGAACTCTATAACTAATAATTCAAGACAAGCTCGATGGCGCATTCGGTAGTGACCCAAGAGTTGTGGGTTCGATTCCGACCCAGGACAAACATTCGTGTGATGAATACTTGTGTTTGTTCTGTATCTGGGTGTTAATATCCAATATTTAAGTATATATTTGTAATACCACTGTTGTTTCTGATATCTGTAACACAGTGCTTAAGCTACTTACTTCGGAGTCAGATCAATGTATGTGATGTTGTTGAATATTATTTATTTATTTATTATTGAATCTCATAGGCTAGGTTTCGCAGCCAGGACATCTAACTAGGTCAAGGACTCATCGATAGAGAAACTGTTACCGCATACATCGGTTTTGGACCTTAAGCCTTATTTGCTATGCAACCTCTCTCCTTCGGGACTATCATCAATAGTTTCAGTGCTGCAATATTAATTCCCTCTTAAGCTCCGTCCACGTTATTGGTTCCTGTGGGAACAGTACTAGCCCATAAATTTAATGAAGGTATACAGGAGCTTAGGGATTCGAGTGGGAAGGGATAATGCTTTTATATTGTTTTGGGGTGACTTTTACTTTTAATGGGTGGTTAAAATTATTTCTGTGAATTTGCGTTTACAGTAATTTTAGCTTTGGTCATATTATATAGTTCGTTTCATCGAATACCATGAAAAAATCATTGCAATCAATCACAGCTTGCCATCGGGGTTTTGGACTCAGTCTTTGATGATTGATATTTTATAAATAAATATGATTAAGAACAACAATGATAAGATATTAACCAACTACAAAAAAAAAAGCAATCTGTCCTTACCTTTTTGTATACATAAAAAAAAATTACTAATATTTTAGTTTGTCTTAATACGTAGGCAGCAATGAACTTAAAAGTAATTAGGTTACTTAATCAAACAAAAAAAAACATTTTCGACCTCAAATTCCACCTGCATAAAAGATGATAAGTAGCAACAACACCAATTCCAGTAATAATTATAGATCGATTCGGCCGCCCACTCCCGCGCCGTTTTTGGCAAACTCCCCGCATAAATCCGCCTTCGGTATTAACGAGCTAAGTTGGCCGTTGTGCCCTAACCCCCGTTGCCAAGAATTTTTATCCGATCGGAATAAATAGCCTAATATAAGGCTTAGTTCGATGCGGCAGTTATCGCGCGGTTTTATGCAAATAACCAGACTTGTTCGATGCACGGATGTCGGGCTAGCGAGATATACATAGATAATGATATTTTTTCATGACAAATAATAATAATTTTTAATTTGTCTTACCAACGTCAATGTATTGGCTTTGCAAAAAGAAGAAATCATATCAATCTAATGAGATATATATATATAATGATGATAACTTTTTTTATGAAAAAAAAAAAAAAATTTACGATGCAACGTTAAAGTATCAACTTTGAAGAAAAAAATAAATAAATGAAAAAAAAATCCTCAGACTGAAATCAATTCCTTAGGACCAAACTAAGCTTGTGCTTGTGATGTGGATACTAGGTGAACAGATAGACATACTTAAATATAAATATGTTTATAAACATCCACGGCTCGAGTACCAATGTTCATGTTCATCACACGAAACATTTGCCCCTAACATGATTCGAACTTGCGACGATCTCTGACCACTCAAATAAAGGGCCAGTCAAAGATGAAATCGACAGTTAACTAAAACATAGATTAATACGCCCACGCCTGAAAGGGTAATAATATATCCTTTTTTGTACTCCTAGTAACTTGTATACTCAATTTCATGATTATCGGTCGTGTATATTAAAAGATGAAAGAGTAACAAACTCACTTTCGCATCAATGTTATTTAGGATTGTCTCCCCAAGGCCAACATTGACGTCATTCTACATAAAACGTAGCCAAATCCTGATGGAGCACTATTTATTGGACCATATAACAAGCACAGAAGACTCTGGAGAAATAAAATGTTAGATAAGATCGTAGGTAAGCCGTTAGGGAAATTTATTTACTCTTTCGTCGATAGATCTGTAAAACTTGCCTTTTTGATGTGCCGCGACCTGCTTACTAGGAAAAAATATTCTCCGTATATGCTCAATGTCAACTCGTAGAAATTTATTAGAGAAAATGCGATTTTTTTGTTGTATTTTTTCTTAACTACTCGACCAATAGTTATGAAATCTATGTAGGTTTTCAAAGGTTATCCCGTGCGATTCTGTCATTCCGCTGCATAGTACTGCGTGGTCCAGCACACTACAGGTATTGTCCAATTTAACTGACAATGAGTTGTATTTTTTTTTTTATATTTATAGTCAGATATTACAGTCGGATTGATGCAGTGATAATGTTCCGATATCATTAAAGGTGGCAAGAAAGCAATCAATATTGATATCCAGTTAACGCAGCGTAAATGCTTATTTGCAATCCCAGGGTAATCCAGGGCTTTTATCCACCGAGTGATATGTAGTACAAATAAACACAGGTATTTCATATTTGCTGAGAGTTTTAGTTCTTTACCGTGTTTTGAGTTATTATCCAGCGTTCGCTGACAAAAATAAGAAGACCATCACTCATCCATGACACCTACGTTTCTACACCAAGTAGTGATACACAATTATGCTGACAGATGTCGCTCGTTAGTGCGCGAGTTCGACAATGGTGTCGATGTATTCAGCCGCGACTTCTCACCGCTTCAGGCTTCTCTAGCCCCCTAGCTGTTAATGATGAATAAAAGAGATCTCGTTTCTTTATACTCGATTTCTTAGTTCTGTTAAAGTTATATATAAAATCCATCGTAATGAACAGGCTAGAACGAAAACAAGTTAAAATTGTGCTCTGTATTAAAGGATTCAAAGCAAATTCTAACAATAGTTAGGTTTACTTCTATTTCTATTATATATAAGCTCTTTAAACAACATGTAGCCGAGAAATCGAGTTGTGTAGAAATCGAGTTGGCTTGGATGAAAAATAGTGAAAAAATAGTGAAAAGTGATAGCTTGTCGAATACATAATCACACACCTAATACCCAATACACATCAGTCAGTTATTATGGCAAGGGAAACAGTAAGTGCATTCTATTTGAGTTATAAAGCATGTAGGTATGTAACAAATAAATAAATTCTCCAGACTAACACACCAATTCCCTAGTTCCAAACTAATCTTACAATATATAGATACTAGGTGAACGGATAGACATACATAAATACGGTTATAAACATCCATGACTCGAGTACAAATGTCCATGTTCATCACACAAAACATTTACCGACCCTCGGTTTCCTGGCCAGGGTCTCTGACCACTCGACCAACGGGCCTTTCTAATACATACTAATAATCATTACTTAAACTATTGTCACCATTACAAGCGTCAATTTGACAGATTCCCGGGACATTCCGCGCAGCCTGTAGGACGATTAATTTAGCCGACACCACCAATCCGGGATGGATGGACCGCTGACCGAATTAATTACTTCGTTACGTTATTGATGATCCGTATCGTTATTAACTGTTTTACGTACAATAAAATGGCTTGCCGACTAACTGTCTGGGTGATTTGGTCCATGATTGTGGAATTGTGATGAGATATTTTGGTGTGATAAATTATAATCATAATTATAATTAGTCTATAGCTATTATGCCTATAGAGGATATAAGAAGAAGATTAAAAGAAGGAATAGTAAGAATATTAAATGAAATGATTTAGGATTGAAGATACAATAACGCCCGCAATTCCCAAAGGAGTAGGCAGAGTCCGACCATAATTAAAATCGAGTTGGGCTACATGGAAACTTCTGAAAAATGTTAACCATCCAATCCAGAAAATAACACAGTCGTCACGGAATCGGAACAGTATTTATATTGTTTTTAGTTCCAGACAATATTTACCTACTTACAATAAACAAATTATCTCGAGCGTTGGTAGCTCAATTGTAAGGGCACGCGCCTCATAACCGAGGAGTGCGGGTTCAAACCCGAGCACGTACCTCTGGATTTTTCAAATTTATGTACGTATTTATACTACTAGCTCGGCGGTGAGGGAAAACATCGTGATGAAACCTGCGAATTCAAAACCTTTGGATTTGTAACCATGATCCAAAAATTGTCTGGATCCCCTGTCTTAGGGTTAAGAAGGTCAGATCGGCATTCGCTTCATTATAATTACCAGACTCGCTAAATCCTGGATCATTGTCTAAGCGGACTCTGTCTAAGCACGGGACATAACGCTAGGAAGATGATGAATAAACAAATTATCTCAGTGACATTATCATCAAAAGCAATTTACTGATGCCCTAAGAAAATACACTTAGCTGGCAAAAATATGATAGTCAGTTGTTTGTTGAAGACGTGAAGTGACTATCGGGTTTCTACATTATTCAGACGAAGCAACATCTCTCGTCTGACGCTTGACGCGGGTCGGCGTCGCGACGTGACAAGCGATGTCGAAAAATAATAAACAAAGGACGAAATATGTCGTCCAGCATAAAATACGAGGATGGAGGAGGTACGATTGTAACAATTTAAATATTTAACGAAGTTGGCAGGGTCGTCTGTAACCTTTTGGAGGCCCTGAGCATATAACAAAATTATTATATTTTTGCGCAATAAATTATCGGTGATCCGTGATTAGTAGGGGGGTTACTAGATCCCCTCTCGTTAGAGAGGCCCTGGGTACCTGCCCAGAATGCCCAGTAGGAGGGGCCTGGAAGCTGGTAGCGTACCCTCAGGGTGCGAAGGGAAATGGAGGGGTGATGTAAGTCACGAGCATCCTCCAAGACTGGCTGTCTATGACTGTACAGAAACTGTAGGCTGAGTTACTTATAGTCTATGACCATTTAAACTAAGACCGCACATTTAACGAACCTATTTTAAAAGCCATGTAAACAATAATTACATCACCTAGTGTTAAAATATTTTACTAAATTTAAACATTTAATTTATTATTTTTGAAAATATCAACCATTAAGTGGTGCCTTTATTATTCACCTACAAAGAATATCAATGGAGTTATATAGGTGAAAATAACTCGCCAAATAGAAAAGAAAAACTGGTAAATAAATAACATTTTCCAATTGAACTTTAATAAGCAATATCGCACCTTGATGAAGTGACATAAACAGGCTCGAACCCAGAGCCCATTCATCAGTAACAGTCGCCGAATTTCCATTTCATTGGCGCGCGAAGTTTCTTTTCAAGTCGCTCAATGAGGCCATTCTAAAGATACAAAGTTGCTCTAAGGAGTGCTTGAATACAGAAGACTTACTTTGGAATTATATTTAGGTAGGAAATCCTCCTAATAGGGTATAATACTCCGTTTTAACGCAGAACATGGAGGGATTGTCTCTTAAATGTGGTCTTTAAAAACATTAAGTGTACACACACACACTTACTCAATCACGCTCATAATCCCCGAAGAGGTAGGCAGAGTCAAAGGGGCAGGCCTTTTTAACCACATTCAGCCAACAATAAAACAAAGTGTTAACCAAAATTCTTACTTTAAAAGTAAATAATTGTCACGAATTTTAAGTTTGTGAAATTTTAAAGAATAGGTTTTTCATTTTTATAGTACCTAATAGATATTTTATTAGTTTTTCTCATTTTAGCAACATCTTAAAAGTAAATAATTGTCACGAATTTTAAGTTTGTGAAATTTTAAAGAATAGGTTTTTCATTTTTATAGTACCTAATAGATATTTTATTAGTTTTTCTCATTTTAGCAACATCTTAAAAGTAAATAATTGTCACGAATTTTAAGTTTGTGAAATTTTAAAGAATAGGTTTTTCATTTTTATAGTACCTAATAGATATTTTATTAGTTTTTCTCATTTTAGCAACATCTCTGCACAGCATCAGATCGTATTAATTGTTATTTTCTCTTTCTTAAAAGCTTAGAAGCTAATCTTCTCTTTATCTCTTCATATAAAAATAGTGCGATTTACTAATATGTTTTATAAATCGAATTAAACTTTAATATAATATATACGTAAAACACTTTTGCAAGGCGAGAAATATCAGTGCGAACTTTCTTCAAAAGACAAAATACAAGTAGTGAAACCTAATACCATCAAGGCATGCGGCAGCGAGTCTAAACTAATTTCAAGCCAAATAAACTGACGGTACAGCAGCCTTGTTTTACATTAGAAGCCTTTTCTTCACAATGTTCCTAAGTTAACATAAAGGCTTTGTAGCTAAACTGCAGCTTTGTTGAGGTTAAGTTTACCGAGGGCTGCAGCTAAGCAAAAAGTTGCTTAAGCGCTTACGTATGAGACCTCCTCAGAAGTCCTCCCGACCGAACTTGGGTTATATTACAGTTACGTAAGAGGGAGACAGGCATAAGTCCTCTTTCGGAGGATTAAATTTGAACTTGGCTTTCTCACGGTTAAGATATACAAATGTGAAGCTTATACATAATTTTGGAAGAAGGATTTTGTCTTATATTGAATGTACGTTTGTTTTGTATTTTGGGAGCTTTTTGATTTTAACATAACATAACATCACGCCCATAATCCTCGAAGGGGTAGGCAGAGTCAAAGGGCAGCAGGCCCCTTTAACCACATTCAGCCAAAAACAAAACTGGGCTGGGTTAGGTGGAAAATTGTAAAAAAGTAGTGACAAGTGGCTAGCTTGTCGCCTACACAATCACATACCCAAAACCCGATATAAAATTAGTCGTCTTTTACGACATTCTAGGCACGAACCACAGTTGACACGTTATTTTTAGGACCCAGACCAACATGGGACAAAATGGGACTTTTTATTTTGATTAAGGATTTGATTCTTTTGTTATACATCCTTACAAAATCATCTCTGCTTTTCCTCCAAGCAATAGTTTTCTATATTACAGGCCTTCTTAGAACTGACGTTGCCAATTACTTTTAAAAAACACACTTTCATTACTTTATTAAATAGGTTTCACTATGTCTATACCGCTACTGCTACTTTGAGTATTTGTAAAAGGCTTCTGAGAAATGTACACATTTTCACTAGCATTAAATGCGAAAATAACCTGTCTGTTACTTTACCACGACTAGACCAGCGATTCTAAACCTTTTATAATAGCCAAAAATCTCCACCAAATACAAACTTGTTTGATTATGCGTAAGTTAATATTTCTATACTTGTCTATATAAAAATTATAAAGGGGAAAGATTTGTATTATTGAATTTTTGTGTGTTAATGTTTGTAATGAATAAATTCAAAAACTACTTTGCCGATTTCAATAATTATTTCACCATTGGATAGCTAAATTATCCCCACGGGAACGGGAACGTGAACCGCGGGGCGCTGCTAGTTATTAATATAATACACAGATTGGTGAATTAAAATAAGATATTACCAAAATTTGAGACTTACTGTTATCATCTTTTCTCAAAGCATAAAGATTTAACTAAATTAAACTACCCAATTCAAACTTAGACCGCTTATTGGTTAAACGTTTTCACGCATAGTTAATTAAACTTAATCAATATTCAAACTGAAACAATGTCTCTGATACAATTCCAATTAAACCGCAATAATAACTCTGTCAGAAGCAGCGAAGGTGCTACTGGAAGCTTCAAAGTGTCAACTTGACAAGTTTAAGCTCAGCGCAGCAAGGTATTTCAATTTAAGCTGAGTGCGAATAAAGCTGTCACTTGCAAACTATTTGGGGCGTAAGCTTAGTCTTATTACTGGAGTGGAAATCTACGGGACTAAATTTGTCTCAAATGTAACGTGCCTTAATATCCGAAGATGTTATTTTAAAGACACTTGAAATAAATTAACAACTATTAATTTTATTTTTGGTTGGCAAATTTCATGATTGAAAGTAGAGGGCTTGCTTTTCCTTTTCAGGGATTGCAAGTGTGATATTATATAATAATTAATTTCTATCTTTTATTAAAATACAAAATTTTGCCATTGAAGTTAACATGTCAGTGGTTTGTACGGGGATTATGGGCATGATGTTATGATTTTTTGTATGATTTTATAATGAAATGAATCACATCGTGTGGATTTTCATTCAATCGAAGAAGATACCAAATATCAGAGAGCGATATAGAAATAGAAATAAATTCTTGGATAATCAGTCAAATACACATTCCGATAAAGTAAAATGCGGCTGATTACCATCGTCATCACAGGTCTTCACCCATTCTGTAATGATTATGACTGAATAGAACTTTAAAATTGGAAGTTCCATGAAATCGCCCCATTAATTTTATATCACAATAGAACAAGCCTGAGCGGTGGTAGCTCAATGGTAAGGACACGCGCCTCTTAACCGAGGAGTGCGGATTCAAACCGGGGCACGTACCTCTGGATTTATTAAATCAATGTACGTATTTATACGCACTAGCTCGACGGTGAAGGAAAACATCGTGATGAAACCTGCAAATTCAAACAATATTGGATTTGTAACCCTGATCCAAAAATTGTCTGGTTCCCCTATCTTAGGGTTACAAAGGTCAGATCGACAGTCGCCTTAATGTAATTACCAGACTCGCTAAATCCTGGATCATGGTCTAAGCATACCCCGTCTAAGCACGGGACATAACGCTAGGAAGATGATGAGAACAAGCCTTAGGCGATAAACATATACATTAATACTTGTTACTGCCAAGTTAATATCCATTCTCCACTTATGAAACCGTTTAGATTAGACAACAAATATCTGTTAGCGACAATAATCACCAACATAAACATCTCTTTGAATGCCTATTAATCGTTCGTGAATGTACTATCTGACAATTAACTTGGCTATTATGTGCTAATAGTGCCTTTATTAATAGGCTGTTCGTCTGCACTGATAGATTTAAATTGACAAATAAAAATTGTAACTACTTAATAACTATTAAGACTTGGCATTTAAAAGAGTAACTATCGAGTTTCTTGCCGGTTTCTTCTCGGTAGAATCTGCTGTTTGAACCGGTTTATATTTATTTTGTTCTGACGATTTATAAATGCTTTTTGTAAGCCTATATAAATAAAGATAATTTCAATTCATTCGTTTTTATTTTTGCAAAATAAATATTAAGGTAGATACTTTATGACTCTGCCTACCCCTTCGAGGATTATGATCGTGATGTTATGTTATGTGTGTAGAATATTTACTTTCTAGGTTGTAGCATTACTATACCTATCTTTAATACTTATTCTCAACTTAACGTGCTGTACATATCTAAGTAATATCTCGTCGCATCCGCAGCCCAATCAGAAGCTTTGCGCCTCGGCTCGAGTGTCCTGAGATTGCGAGGTTGCTAGCGACAGAGCTTTATTAAGCTCGCTCCAGCTTTAAGTTGTTATGGATGAGAGGCCATTCAGGAGCTAACGTTTGAGACTGTGTCGTTATAAAATACATTAACAGTTACTTCAGCTTCGTCGGCTTATTCTTAACTAGGATATTTAAGACATGTTTATTGCAAGCTTGTTTTAATCGATAAAACTTAGATAGTATATATCGAAATTCTGGCGATATATATACGATTGAGTTATTATTATTGTCATAAATTAAATAGTAGTCATATGCTAACATATGTCCTTTCCAATCTAAAGTAAAGTTAAGTTAAGCTAAGTTACCTGATAATGGCTAAATCTCAGTGAAAGTAAATTCGAGATGCTGGGAGTGTCCATTAATATGATTGAGTTTTATTATTATAAACGTTTAAATTGAGCAAATTTTCAATTTAGTTGTCTCTATGCGAATAGCAATTAAATTTTTTGCAATCATTTTGGTTGCTGTAGTACGTAGTGAATGGGCTATTAAGAATAAACAAAACAATTTTATTCAAATTACGTGAAAGCTTCTAAAACAATAAAATTTAAAACAAAGGAAATTTTAAACTCTAAAAATAACAGAGCCCTCAGCTTCTACCAAATAACGGTTTTATTTTGAAAAGCAAAAAGAATAATCCTGCCACCTGAAATACTGGCGACCTCGCAACGGAGGGAAATACCTCCGCCCTCAGGCATCCATTGTGTTACTGGCTGGACAATTTGTTTACTCATTTTATTATGTTCTAACAAAACAGTTTTCAAACGGGAATATATTTTAATTCGTTGAAGCAAACACGCTGGGATATTTCAATTTTTACAATGTTGAAATATCTATGCAGAAATATCTTATTTTAAAACAGTAATATTTGAGTAGTTATTTAAGCCGTGAAATACATTTTCTACAGTAAAGTCTGGTATAAAGGTAAACCATGATTTTAAATTTTCGGAATACTAAATCCCACCTCAATCGGTTCAGATGTTTGAACGTGAAAACATACAGACAGAGTTAATTTTGCATACATACTTAGTTAGTACCTAGTAGTAGGGTGTTGGCTAGATAGTTAGTTAGATATTTAATCTAATTTCGTTAAACCTTTTCCACATTTTTGAATAACAAAACCAAATATTATTTTTTTACCCTAACAATACAATAAAGCAGGAAGGTTATTTTTATCTCCCTACAATATACAAAAAACCGAAATTCACCGCTTATAATTGGCTGAAATTCTGTTTTTATTATCAACCACCGTACCCGGGGTCGTGATTAATCTACCGTAAAAACGGTTTCCTTTTCGCTTACATTCAAGTTCAAGGTCAAACTTCACGGCTAAAAGTGCCGCAGTGACGTCACAATTAAAATTGGGGTAGTGACGTATCCTGCCCTCCTTTGTGAATACCGGGAGCGCCTGTCTGGTGAGTAAGCGGCGAAATTTAGATTTGCAACGGCAATACGTGACAAAGAGTGTTTGTAATTCGATTAACGGTGGCTGTCTGCTGCGTGTGTACATTTAAGCACCTATATGTCGTGTGTAGGTACTCAATAATCTAAATGTCGGAAATATGTACCTGGTTTTTACTAGCTTTTTAGGGCTCCGTCCACGTGGAAGACTGTACATATTTCTTTCACGAATTCTATCGTGAATTTCGCTAAATATTTCCGAGATGATGAAAATCTTTCTCAGGGTTAATTAAATTATATTTATTATTATTACATTCAAACATTGTTTAACATAACATGGCGTACTAGATTTCTAAAAATATTAATCTTGAGGCTGCGAATTTAACCGCGTTTAGAGATATAATAGAAATACAAATACATATCTATAAATGTATTTAAGCCAAGATAAAAAAAAACAGTCTTTTCTACCGTTATTATAGGTATTCTTGCCGGTTTCTTCTCGGTAGAATCTACCTTTTGAACGTGTAAATATTCTATTTATATACGTGTAAATATTCTATTTAAATATCTACTTTTTAATCCTGTTCTGACGATTTTAAAAAGTGCTTTTTTGAAGCCTAGGTATGTATTTTTTTTAATTAAATAACAGACTACATTACATACATTGATCTGACACCAAGGCAAGTAGCTTAAGCACTTGTGTTACGGATATCAGAATCAACAGTGGTATTACAGATATATACTTAAATATTGGATATCAAAACCCAGACCCAGAACAAACACAAGTATTCATTACAAAAATGTTGGTCCTGGATAGGGATCGAACCCACAACTCTTGGCGCATGGGACAGGGTCCCAACCGATTGCGCCTTCGAGTCAATAAAAATAGTTAGGAATAAGTATTTTCCTCATATCCGTAACAACGTCAGCCTGGTAGTTTCTGAACATTTTTGTTACTCCAACGAAGCGCGGAATAGCATTGTCCTTGTTAGATTGTCTCGCAACATTGTCACTCAGGAACGCTTTTTGTTCCAGGTAAGCGGGTTATTTACGGCCTCCATTGTCTCGCAACATCGAGGCACCGCAGGTGACATTTGACATGACAATCATAAACAAAATGGAGGTTTGTACACGTTTTGTTTACTGGTTCCATCATTAGTGGGATATAAATCTTCTCAAAATACATTGTAGGTATGTGTTGTTGGGGTTTAACTATGTTGCTTCGTCGGTTAAAACTATAATGTAGCGTATTTTAATTCCAATACAATTGTTTTCATGCAAAATTTGAAACGGGAATACGTATAAATACGATACCTGTAAATATCTATACTTATAATAAATCTGTAGAGAGGTCAATTCTGTACATGAAATATATTTTCAAAATAACTATCAGGGGGTGATTAGTGATCGATACTGATGCCAAAAATGCAATCAGTAAAATTTTTGTCTGTCTGTCTGTCTGTATGTTCCTTATAGACATAAAAACTACTCGACGGATTTTAACGAAACTTGGTACAATTATTCTTTATACTCTTGGTTATGTATACTTTCATCACGCTACAATTAATAGGAGCAGAGTAGTGAAGGGAAATGTTGGGAAAACGGAAGAAGTTACTGCATTTTATAAGCTTCCGTCTCGTGTGCAGCCTTAATGGTTAAAGTTACATAGAAATCATGTATGACGGAAATAGTCTTTATAATATTAACCATAAACGCGGGTGACACCGCTGGCACAGCTAGTGAATAATAACTTACTTGGCATTAGTAATTTTTGATAATTTGATTAATAAATAGCTATGGAATTTCATGTCAAAATGATTTTGAGTAGAATAAAACATGGTCTTAGATTCATATTTTGAACATCTATGATGATGATCCATGGGTTGATTGAATTCTGGAACCTTTATACTCGTATCAAGATAAATAAAAATCAGCGTTAATTTTCCGCATCATTGGCTAAATTTAGTATTAATATTTTTTTACTTTGAAGTTTAAACAATGATAAAATTTGCCATAGGAAATTCCTATCTTGAGAACCCACGTTTTGCTTAACAAACAAGTTATATTGAAGCAATAGAGTCGAGGCTCAAATCGTTAGAGGTATACTCGAGCCGGCAACTTACAAGGACTCTACAGCGGGCGGGACTCAAACCCGCACTCCACAATTTTCGAGACGCTTCAAGTGCTCCCAAACGAACAAAGTTTCCTCCCAATAGTTCGAATATGAACCAAATTATTTCGCTTCAGGAGAAACCGGCGAGTATTTCGAAGAGTTCCATTCGAAGTCACATGTTTCTCTGACGTCACATAATGTAACAGTTATGGATACAGACTTATTAACGTTACTAATTCAAATTTAAATACAAAATATCTTTATTTTAAAACGCTTCAAGAAAGCACTTATAAAAGAAAAGAAATAATACTACCACCGGTTCGGAATGTAGATTCTATCGAATAGAAACCAGCGATAAACTCGATAGTTACTCTTTAAAATCATTCTTCATTTATTTTCTTTAATGATCTTTCTTCTTTTTACACAACACAGACCATGTTGCGTAAAAAGAAGAGTATAATCTTTATTCTTAAACAGATTCTTTACTATCTATACACACCCAAAAACACAAAGCTGATTACTTCCAGCTCGAAAGCTGAATTCCAAAGTAGTTGAAGTGACAAGCTAACCACTTTTCGGTTGAGCAAATTCTATTTTATACATAGACTTGAAATCCAGAGGTAGGTGGACCGATTTGAAACAGTATCTCTTGTATAAGGCGCATCTCCATACCATTAAGGTAGCACTGTACATGACGTCACATATACAAATAGTTTGCATCTCACGCCGGAGCCCGGTTTCAAATGTTCCTCGGTTGCCCTAATGGACCCCTACGCTGTTTCCCACTGGGCATGAAATATTGCTGAATCTATCTTCGAGCTCCGTGAAATATGAATATTGCCATTTCACATATTGTATCGCGTATAATAGAAGGTATTAAATTGAATACAACGTGAATACGTGTTAGTATTACAAACAAAGAGCAGACAAAACTAGATTGTACAATACAGTCCTGATAATGTGGTATAATACGCAGCATAGAAGTATATACATAGTTAAATAAATAAATAAATAAATTCTTCAGACTGACACACCAATTCCCTAGTTCCAAACTAAGCTTATGCTTGTACTATGGATACTAGGCGAACGGATAGACATACTTAAATACGTTTATAAACATCCATGACTCGAGTACAAATGTCCATGTTCACCACACGAAACATTTGCCCCTAGCGGGATTTGAACCCGCGACCCTTGGTTTCGTGGCCAGGGTCTCTGACCACTCGACCAACGGGCCAGTTAAATGCAAAATGGACAGTCTATTTTATAAGTTGAAAGTAAGAAAGAAAGAAAGAAAAACATTTATCGACCAGACAAAAATAAACAGGGTACATAATTTATATAATATATATAAAAACAAAATAAAGAATAACATAAGACTACCAAAGCGGTAAAAAACCCGTACTTACATTTAGAATTTGTAGAGGTACATCCACAGGCTTTCCAGTAAGTACCCCATTTATCTGAGTTCATACTTCACGCCACTTCCCTAGCAGAGTAGGCAAAGAGAACTGAACATCATATGGCAAGATCATTACACACCTGACTTGCTTCTTCATGATCATGATCCTTATAATTATATACATCTAAAGAGTCTCTTCAATCATTATTATAATTATTTTACCTGGGTGAAATGGTTCCGACTTGATATTATTTGAAATACCCGGGTGAAAATAATATAATAATCAAAAAATATATTACTTCTTGTAATATATTTTTTGATTAACGTTAATGTAATTAAACCACGACTGTTGTTCGTATTCCACTAGGAGTAATTAAGACGAATGATCTAATTCAAGCATCACGCTAAACAAGATTGCGTTTTATTAACATTTTCTCGCGCTTAAGGAAAACTGTAATTATTTGTTGCTTAATTATTAACTACGAGGCCAGCAACATGGAAAACTCCATGTTCTCATTTTAATTTTCTTAATGAGTCAACAGATTTTAATTTTTGCGTTTTTAGTCTGAAGAAAAGACACCAAGCGAAATCTTAATATAGAACAAACTGACATCTATCACTATTTTTTTTATTTAAAATCTTATCAGTTTTAAATTGTTTGAAATAGGTAATTCTGTTTTTCTTTAAAAACATTCCCATAATCAATAATTATTATATAAAAAGAAGGAAATAAATAAATCATTATCATTTATAAAAAAGAAAAAAAAGAAGGAAATAAATAATCATTAACATTATCATACATAAAGTATAAAAAAAAAATAAAAAAAAAACATACCGAAAACGAAAAACACCTGAAACGGCTCATCTTCAAACGTTTCTATTCACTAGATCATGAAACAGGTATAAATAGAAGAAAGACGCGTTCGCTCCCGAAACTGTCCAATATGCTCGGATTTATTCGATTCCCGTCCCAGAACGTGTAAAGAAACGTCGCCTCGTGAATTTATGGGATTTTTCAGGAGCCTTTATTGAATAAGCGATCAGATCAGTCAGGTGAGATGCGGTTGGAATTTCGTTTTTACTGTTAATAAAAGAGACTTCAGCCGAAGCTGTCGAGAGGAAATAGGAAAGCAGACTATTGCCTGCTTTTGATGTTCTATAGTATTGCGTACTGGTTTCAAGGAATAGAAAAATTCAAACGTTTTAGTTCGATTGAAAGTCTAAATGAAATTATTATGATTTCCAAGAAACGCCGCTCCGGACCTTGATTGGGTAACTGCGAGTTAATGGAATGAAAATAAGTTTGTTTCTGTCGTAGTTCAGTCAAGTAATAAGAAATTTTGGTTAAATAACTCGATTCTGTGCACAATCGTTCAATGTAGACGTTACATAATATATTTCTTTTTTATTTTCATTCAATCCGTACTCTTTGATTGAATATTCAATTTCGTATGTTTTTAATTACATTGAAGCTACTGCATTTGTTTTTCGTAATCAATAAATATAAAAACAAGGCAAGCTCCAATCAGTGCTCCCACCGTTTGAAGCTTAGCCTTGCCTATCATATATTTTTTCTCACGACGGTAACCCTTATCGCCTAGCTATCATAAATTCAATATTTTTAAAACCTCGAGGTAGGTACATGCTCGAATAAGAACCAGGACCCCGAGCATATGAGATACTAGCTAACCTCTGGTCCACAACCGCTGAAATGACACGCACCAAAACTCCCCTGACCTAACTTCCCGGCACATTGTCAACGATTATACTGATCACAGTCTTAAAGTTGTACACGGCGCAACTTCACTCAAGTTACCGAGTTTCTTACTCAAGTTGCTAAGTTACTACTTGAACGCCTCGTGACGTGACGAGACACGTCCAACTATGACGCCTCAAGTTTCACGCCTGTCTAAACTTGATGTTAATATTGTTTAAATAAAATTCAAGTTTGAGAGAGAACAGTGTGAGAAGACGTGATATTAAATACTGATGAGTTTACAGGAATAGACATATTAATTTGTGCAAGATATGGTCTAAACACCACATTTTTGAATTTTGACCCGAAATCTTTTAATATATTTGACAATCTATCTATATCTATATATATATATATATATATAGATATATATATATATAAAAGAAAGTCGTGTTAATTACACTATTTATAACTCAAGAACGGCTAAACCGATTTAGCTGAAAATTTGTGGAGAGGTAGCTTAGAACCAGGAGTCTAACATAGGATAGAACTTTTTATCCCTATATTATTTTTTTTATTTTTATTTCCTATTAAAAAAAATTACTTAATATCATCTAAAATCTGCTTATTTTTTATTGCCTCTAAGGCGGAACAGAGTTCGCCGGGTCAGCTAGTTAGTAATAAGTGAACAAATATGGTAATTATTTACTAGTTGTTTTTATTTTAAATGTAAGAATCAATCTAAAGAATACTCTGATACTCATTTTACACCACGTATATATAACTTTATATCTAAGTTATCTTTCAGGAACGCTGAAAAATATCACATAAGATATTTTATTGGCGTTTTCCCAGAGGAAACCCAATTCCCTAGACTGATGAAAAATTCAGTGTGAATCCTAGCTGCCTCTTTCATCCGTCATGCCACAAAAACGTTTATCATAAAACAATCGATATATCGTCTAAAAACCCCAGTCTAGGGATTTGGAAATGTGGTTGTGTACACTTACATTACAGCACTTATTTATTTATCTATACAATCTTTATCTAGACTTAACAATAGGTCATATCTTAAATACTTATTTATTTCAAGAATTTAAATCTTGTGTTATATAGCTAGACAAGACATCTAAGGCTAAAGAAGACATCTTTGATTTCAAGATTCTCAAATCTGAATCTATTTAAATTTTAGAAAGTTATTAATGAAGATACATTAATAACTTTTAAACAGGCATTAATGCGCTCTTTCATATTTATAGAACATATTGTTCACAACTATTGCTGTATAGGACAATAGGGTAGGACAATTACCAATTAAATTTAC
Organism: Glyphodes perspectalis; assembly: GCA_951394215.1. Taxonomy (NCBI): domain Eukaryota; kingdom Metazoa; phylum Arthropoda; class Insecta; order Lepidoptera; family Crambidae; genus Glyphodes; species Glyphodes perspectalis. The sequence continues at coordinate 14,698,706 of OX596215.1, forward strand.
GTAGTCAAATTTAACTAGCGTAATTAAACTAACGTTAACAAAAATCTTTCAAGCTCCATCGCACAGTACGGACATGACATCGGAATTCCGACTTGAAAACTGTTACGTTTCCTCTTAGAGTATAATCTCTCGTCTAAATTACAGCCGTTAATTAAAACAAAAGAAGCCCAGTCAGTATTGTCTGGGCGTCGGAGATAAATCGTCCAGTTTCTACACTGACAGAGGAGTCTAGTGTTAAGTGAAACAAAGGTCAAGGCTCAATAAGCGCTGTGCAGTGCTTAATCTGTGCACTTGCAGACGTTTAATATCAAGCTTTCAAGCGCTGTGGAGCATCAAATTAGACGCTTGAGAAAGCACTGAGATGATGCTTAGCTATTTGTGTCGAGATTAATACTAACAATGAAATAGTGGCACTGATATGTTTCCTTTAGCGTTTAATTTGAAGTACAGCGAAATAAACAAAGGCCTTTCCAAAATAGACTGTTAGAAATAAAATATGTGTCTCAATAGGCAAGGACACATCTTAAATAAGGTAATTTTTAAAAATCTAAGTTGGGATAATAGGCTAATCTCTATGCTCCTAAATAATTAAAAAAAAACGAAAATCCCCGGCTATCACGTTTAAAGAGCGATTAAACCCGAAACCTTACTAAAAACAGTTTAAAACAGTATTACGGCGCACGGCGTCATGCAAGCGACCGTTTTATTATGCAAGCGGCCATATTATCATGCAAGTTAGCGGCAATTTACCGCAAAGTTTAATTTCAGCCGCATTTTTTCTCGGCAAGTCTGGCAAAAAGGCGACGAGAGACATTTTGTGTCGCGTCGCATGATTTAATTCTGTCTGTTAATTGGTTTTTTCATTTGCTCTTTTTATGTGGTTGATGAGCTAATGCTGCTTGTTGGATGCGACCTTTGTGCTTGCTATTTGTGGATATCAATGCTATGTTTTTACAACACAGTTTAACTCTTTCATATAAGTACTTTATCTCGATTGATAGTCTAGAATCTAGATAGTGTGAAAGGCTTACCAAAATCTTCTGGTACGTCATTAAAATAATACTGACAGGACTAAACGCAATATTCATTATATAGTACATGAGTACTTACAGCTTGATATCTTTTGGCAAGATTAACCTGGGTAGCAACAGCAATAGTGTAACATTGTTTATCGAATATTACGATTAATGGTGTATTTGATGTCCTAATAACATTAACATCAATATTAACAGTTAAGAATCTTCGGGATTCGAGTAATTGAACTAGGACTTGTCTATTATAAGTAATTGGACACATTCTCGATGATCTAATAAGATCTAATATGCATGAAAATTGTATAATTGAAATAGACGAATTTGCTCGTAGCCTTTGTGAATTAGGGCCTTTCTCTAAGGTCTGAATGTTTCAGATAACTTAACTGATAAATATTCAAGCTTTCTGCTTTTACCGTTTTAACATGCGTATCTGCATATTCAAGTAGAAATAAAACAATCCGTTTCTGCTTGAATGCAGAAATATGCACATTTTAATACCGTATTTATCCAGACCCGCGTATTTTTAATTAGGAATATTTCACGGTCCAGTAGAATCCCAACTTCTATAGGTAGGAATATAGTATAAAAGATGAATGAATTTGGATTTTTTAGGTTCTTCCGTTAAGGTGTCTGAGAGACTTGCAATTTCACAAATTTGTAAAAAGCTTTTACATTTATGTGGAACCTTTCCGGTCTGTAATTTGCGAGTTCTCGGTCCATTTGTCCGTTGTTCGGCGCCGATAATTCACGCGTCGTCCTCGGCCTCGGCTTTCGGCTTCAGCGAGGATGACGAAGGACTATGCCGAACTGTTATAAATGGGTGTGGGGGTGAGCTGTCAGCGGATACGGATCTTAGCTTTAGTAATTTAGGGGCGGGTGAATCGTACCAATATTGTAAAGTGCCGCGAAAGTTGCCAACAAAGGATGAGAGTCGTGAATGAGTTAGATTTTTGGCGGTCAAGGTTATACTTCATCATTATGTTTGAAATTGTATTTAAAATAGAGTTTAAATTAAGTTTTGAAATAAATATCAGACTACATCACATACATTGATCTGACTCCGAGGTAAGTAGCTTAAGCACTTGTGTTACGTATATCAGAAACAACAGTGGTATTACAAATATATACTTAAATATTAGATATTAACATCCAGACACAAAACAAACACAAGTATTAAGTACAAATATTTGTCCTGGGTGGGGATCGAACCCACAACTCTTGGCGCATGGGGCAGGGTCACTACCGAATGCGCCATCGAGCTGCCTATATAAATGCATACATACATAAATATAATGTCACGGCTTTTTCCCATGGGGGATTAATATAATAATTCTAGAGTAAATGTTATAAAAAATATTTATTATTTTATCACTGCAAATGCAGAATACACTAGCGAATTGATTTCACCCAAGTCTGGTTTAAACTTTATATTCTTGCATTAATCTAGTTACTAACTAAATTATATAATAAAATAATTTAGTCACTATACAGACAGTAAAAAAAAATTACAAGAACACATCGAGACTTTAAACTTTAAGGAAAGACATAGGCTACTTTTTATCGCAAAATAACTGATAGGTCTCTCTGGGCGCTTATTAAACTCTGTGACAGGCTGTGCGGACGGAGCCGCAGCTAAAGCTAATTATTCCATATAATCTAATACCCTTCAATGTCCAGACCTATTGTTTCAAAAATTCTATTCCTCTACCCATATCTAATTTCCATAAAAGCCTAATTTGCAATAGTATCCCTCATCGCAACTGACTTTAGATGTCCCGGATCCAATCCCAGGGGACGCGGACCCTGCCCTGCCCCAGATTATGGGGTTTAGGGGATAACGCGTGTAATCGCGTGGGGACATCGAATGTTGGTTTGTCGTTAAAGTGATGGCTTCATTGGACGATATTGCCGGTAATGCGGGTCCGGTGATTGGGAATGGTGAAGGTGCGAATTTTCTTCGCGATGTTTCTAATATTGGAGTGATTTATTTTTTATTTTTTGCTAGCTACATACATATCACGGCCAAAATAAGTGAAGAGACAAAATTCAATTAAAATTAAATGAAGTAGTGAAGCCAAAAATTAAATTGAGTTAGGTTAAATGGAAAATTGTAACTAAGCGGCGATAAGTGGTAAAACCTACTACTGACTAATATAACATATAACTATTGTATTTTGTTTTTTTTTCATTCGTAATTTACTGACGATATACTTAGGAAAAAAAGCGTGATAAGTACCTTTTGAAACCCGTTTTTCGTACATTGAGCAATTTTCGTCTATAAGCCTAAATATAATTTTCAATTGGATTTGCAATTATGTAAGTTAATCTAAATTCAAAGATATTTGATACCAGAAAAAGACACCACAATAAAATAAAATAAAGCCTTTGTCAAAACGCATTTGTCAAATGTAACCCCAACAGGTCATTAGTCGCGACCTTAATTAAAAACGGAACATCCCAAAGATGTATCATCGGGCCATTCCATCTTCTAACCGGCAAGTTTCAGCAAAACCTTCGCAGGCAATCCATCATGGCGCCGACGCGTCATCTATCATATCGCGATATGCTTTTATGTCGTTTCGCCCTAAGATTTATTTGGATGTAGGCATTTTGCAGGGCTAATGCGGCGATTTTATGGGGTGGTTTTTATGAGGACCATGGAAAGCTAGCGTAACATCCCTTGATATGTTTTTCAATGGTAAATGTAACTTTTAGATGTACATAACTTTAATGGTATGGTTCAGTTGCATGTACTGTTTCATTTGGTAAGATGGATGTTTTAATAATGGAAATATTTGTATATATATTTTAACGTGAAATTTTATTGTGTACTAGCTGTGCCAGCGGTGTCACCCGCGTTTGTGGTTAATATTATAAAGATTATTTCCGTCATACATGATTTCTATGTAACTTTAACCATTAAGGCTGCACACGCGACGGAAGCTTCAAAAATGGAGTAACTTCTCCCGTTTTCCCAACATTTCCCTTCACATACTCTGCTCCTATCAATTGTAGCGTGATGAAAAGTATACTATAACCTGCCCAGGAGTATGAAGAATAATTGTACCAAGTTTCGTGAAAATCCGTCGAGTAGTTTTTGTTTCTATGAGGAACATACAGACAGACAGACAGACAAAAAATTTACTGATTGCATTTTTGGCATCAGTATCGATCACTAATCACCCCCTGATAGTTATTTTGAAAATATATTTCATGTACAGAATTGACCTCTTTACAGATTTATTATAAGTATAGATGTACTATGCATTTGACTTGCGTGAGTCGAAGAAGTTTTCTGTTATTTGAAGCAATAATACTCTTCGGCGTTTGAAAAATATCACATTGTTAAGTGAACAATGTATTTTATTTGAACAGGTACACTTGTATGAGTATTTTATTGATTTCTTATAAATTCACTTTTTTTCAGACACAAAGCTTTTTATAATTATCACAAAATAAATTAACTGTTTTAGTGTAGTGAAAGATTCACATTCACATTTCATTCTAAGCTTTAACTATTTAACTCGTCCCAAAACTTAACCCATTTACTCATTCTCAGCTCCAGTTTCCCACTTTCAAGACTAGTTACACAAGAGTCAGAAAAAAAATCCCCTTTCTAAAAATATAATCTCTTAACCGCATCCCGCAACGCGCTTCAAAGCCTCGGATCTAGGTATCCAGGTCATGCAAACACGACTTACAGCTAGGTCTCTGCGGCTTGAGTAACGAGTAGGACCTAAGGTTTGAATTTTAAAAGTTGCACTTTTTTCGTTTCAACTTGCAGCTTTGTGGGCACAATGGAATTTGAGGTGGAATAAGCGCTTTCAGTCAAAGCGAGCGCCCTTGTGTGTGGTTACGGCGTTTTCACTGGTTTTTGTTAAAGTATGACATAAAAAATTAAGAGCGAGCTTCTCTTGAAGGGGGCTATGGAAGATCGACTACAAATGTTTCAATTCTTGTAAATGACGACTATGTCATACTAAGCAAAACTGTCATCACGGTCAGGTACCTATTATATCAATTAATGAGACAATTTCGGACACTATTTCAAAGTTAAATACGACTGTTGACTGGACATTATGATGCTCACTATTGAAAGTGAAGTAATTTTTTTTAAGAATTCCTTTTTTTTAATTTCAGTTATATATAAATTATTAGCCGTTATTTGAACAATTTACGTACTGAATAAGATACCACACCACGGTGATTGCTAACCATCAGGATGCCTGCATGATTCTTTGTTGTCTCTAGTGGTGTAAAAAAACACCAAGTTATCCTTTATCGTCTTAAAAATCAATTGGCATTTATTGCAAAGCATAGATTAAATATAAAAAGTATGAATCTAGTAAAATAATATTAGGAGCCATAAAAACCGTAGAGCTTGTAAAATGATCATGAATGTTATAGAAACAAGTAAGGACCGTGCCATATGGCGTTCGGTTCTCTCTGCCTACCGCGCTAGGAAAGTGGCATAAAGTTTGGTTAATTAGTTAACAATGATTTTTTTTTTACATCATCCTTGATAAAACAAATATCTCATAGATTTTCTTTTAGCCAAATAAGAACACAATTCCTTTAACAATTTTCTTTTCACTTACCTGAAATGTTTCCGCGGCATTACAATTTTCAGTTAATTCAACCGCGAACCGACAAATTATTAGCGAAAAATGTTTACAAAGCGCGAAAGGAGCACTCCCCGAATATCTTAAAAAGTCGTTAAGTCTTGTTCCAACTCATTCCTAAAATTAGAACTCTGTTTCAAATTTTAATAAGCGTCGCACGAGTCTTGTAATAACAAAGGGAAGGACGAAGAAATAAAACTCAAGTGTCTATCTGTATTGTCAGTATAACAGCTATTTAGTAAATGCGTATACACAGTACTTGTGTGTATAAGTAAGTAAGTCTGCATACTTGTGTGTATAAGTAAGTAAGTCTGCATATGTGTTTGTTTAGGCTTAATACGTGCACTTATCTGAAATTTGGAAATTTTAGTACCTTAACAGAAGTAGACAGTCCCCGATATATTTTTTTAAACTTTCATATATATATTTTTTTTATTTAAATACTGTTTTTTCAAAAATATAAAGTAAATAGAAATTCCGAGAGACGTTCTAATTATTGTCGTTCAATTTATCGGTCGCTTAATTTTCATCTGGCTAATGAAAAGTCAGGTTTTAGAAAAATACTTAGATTACCACACAAAAAATAAATTCTGAGAATTCGGCTATCTAAAAATTTTTCTTTAAATTCCACGTGGCTGAAGTCGTGGATTCGAGTCCGCCGGTAATACTATTGAAAACAGTCGCAATTCAAACATTTTCCAATATCAGCACAGGTGTATTAAAACTTTGCCAATTCCACGTCTGGGCGATATTGCTTCCCAGGCCAGTGGTTTAATCTTCCATTTTGTGTCCCAGATATATTTTTGATCTCGTATGCTTTGAAGTTGAACATTTTTAATACTGACAAATATAACCAATGCAATATTTGAAGTGAATTTTAGTTTGTGGTAACAGCGATATATTAAAAAAGTTTGACATAATTTTATTAAGTCGGCGGGAACGGAGGACAGACTAAGATGGAGGTTCTTATTATCGGAAGCCAAGACTCACTTCGGATAACATAAAATCCAATCAATAAACAGAATACGTAGGTAAAACCTATCTGTACAGGTTTTATGAATACGAATTGAAAAATGTTCTGGAAACATCGGTTTAAACGCGAGTGCACTTAGTGTTTCACGTCTTTAGTAAACTATCGATATAGTGTATCGACAGTTTAAACATAGTTAAGGCTATATTTTTTTGGCTGTCTTCATAATAAATAACTACTAATAGATAATTTACAATAAAATAGTATAATACAACCAAATATATATATCTACTGATTGACGGCATCGTATCAATCATATCATATGAAAATTTTATTTGTACGACAATGCATCATGATTTAAAAATAAATTAAAACACACAGTCATTACGCCTGATTTTAAAAAACAGTAATACTGTTATTATACGCTCCCGCCGACCATTTTTAACAGTCTTCGATGTCAACAATCGATAGTAGAACTATCGACATCTCTACAACACTAGTCCCAAGTTTTAAATGGCAAACGATGTTCCGACGGAAGGCTTTTGAGCGATTCCTCGAACTTTCTTCGATTCTCGAGGCGTTACACTGTATTTTACGAGAATCAGACATGAAAGATGGAGTGCTCCTCGGCAATTCCTCAAAAGGCTTTGAAATGGGATTTGCATGCAATAATTGAATAGTTGCGCATGACTTGGCTGCATGAAGTTTATTCACTTAGTACCTACTTTTTCGGGATTTATTGGTTTTCTAGTTGAAGAGCTTTTGATAGAGATAATTGACTATTTCAAAGTAAGCTCAGACCAATAAAAAAAGAAAGACAGAACCATCCCATACTATGCGGTGAAGCAACCAATAGGAAGCCGATAGGGCCATAGAAAGCCGACCGCCCGCCATTTCGCCTTCAGTAAGTGATAGCGCACGTCGTTAATTTGGTGTTAGGAAAAAATTAAAATATGCCGTCCTGTGTTGTTATACGGTGAAGGCGAAATGGCGGGCGGTCGGCCTTTCTATGGCCCTATCGGCTTCCTATTGGTTGCCTCACCGCGTAGTATGGGATGGTTCTGTCTTTCTTTTTTTATTGGTCTGAGAAAGTAAGTTGAATAGTATGTAATCTCTGTTTCACAATTTTAGTGTATCATGTCATACTAGCTTTTAAATGCGGCTTCAATAGGTATGTTACATAGACACTATTGTGTGTTCTGTGGAATGTATTTTTTTTCTGGGTAAAAAGTAGCTTGTTACCTTTATGATGTTTAGATGTTCCAAATTTCATCGTAATCGGTTAAATTCAGGCGCAAAGACGAAACAGACAGACAGAGTTAATTTCGCATTTGTAATATTAGTAAGGTCTAGTAAAGAAGTAAGAATAAGTAATGATCACACTATATTATTACATGTTTAACTAACTTAAAGAAAATGCAGGTTCTCAAGTAGTCGGAATATTAAACTTTTAGCAATGTACAAGTCATATATCTACATTGAACTTAATAAATAAATTCTCCAGACACCTATTCTAATTTTCCAAACTAAGCTTATACTTGTACTGTGAATACTAGGTAAATGAATAGACATACTTAAATACGTTTATAAACATCCATAACTCGAGTACAAATGTCCATGTTCATCACACGACACATTTGCTCTTAGCAGGATTCGAACCCGCAACGCTCGGTTTCGTGGCCAGAGTCTCTGACCACTCGACCAACGGGCCTGTCAACTTGATAAAAACTTCTCATAAACTTATATTCGCTTGTACCAACTCGCATATGTAATATGCTACCTAGCATACCTACTATGCCACATTACAACACGACTTTCAGCACCTTGAAAATACATAAGTTGTGTTCGGTAGCCATTAGCGAAAGTTCACACGTGTCGGCGAGGCGGCGCGGCGTATTGATCGGCGTTTTGGTCACGTTTGGGTAAACTGCGCCGTGTCCGACACGGCTTCAGGAATGTGGGGAAATAGGCGGTGTCGGTGTCGCGACGCATTGGATTTCATAAATGGAGAAGCTAGCTGTACATATACGAGTAAGTAGGTACATATCAGCTGGATTCAATGTCTGTAAATAAATATTTAAAAAATCATTAAAAATATATTTGGCTGAAAGTGGTTATAAAAGCTAGCTAGCCCACTACTCTGCCTACCCCTACGGGGATCACGTGATTAAAAAAGCACATGAAAAATAAGAAGGAAAAATAATCTTTAATCCGATTCTGATCCTGAAACCATAATAAGAAATACTTCTTAATTTTTTATGTTTTATTGTGTTATGAAGTTGACGGAAAACAGGCTCACTTTTCCCAAAGTCTTCAATACACAAACCGATTCCTTAGCTCAAAGTAAGCAGTTATTCCTTATGCTATGAAAAGTAAATAACGTATAGACATAGTTAAATACGTATAAAATATTATACATGCTCTAATATTTCAGCAATAACACTTTTAAACCATTGGATATTGTACGCACGTAATCGAAATCAAAAGTCGCGTCGCGGGCTGTATAAAATTTGCACATTTTTCCCATTAGGCCGGCGGTGAGCATATTGAGCCGTTATGGACTCGATACGGCCGGATTACCGATCAGGATAGGTCTTTGTTACCCCGTTAAGCACTTATGATAGAGTGGGGTTGTGTTGGGGCAAATAAGGGCAGGATTTTCGGTCGTTTACGGGATTTTGGAACTGTACACGTATAGAGTATTTTTAGGTTTTAATTAAAATATAAATAAACATACATTTAAACATAAATATATATATATTTCCGACTACATCACATACATTGATCTGATTCCGCGGTAAGTAGCTTAAGCACTTGTGTTACGAAATTCAGAATCAACAGTGGTATTGCAAATATATACTTAAATATTAAATATTAATACCCAGACACAAAACAAACACAAGTATTCATCACACGAATGTTTGTCCTGGGTGGGGATCGAACCTACAACTCTTAGCGCATGGGGCAGGGTCACTACCGAATGCGCCATCGAGCTAGTCAATGACAACAAATGGCAACTCATTCAATTAAAGTGTTTGTGGTCAAGTTTTTACAACGAATGCTGTGTATACTTTGAGAGCTATATACGAGAATAGTTAGATTTATTATATAGTACCTACCTATTTATCAAACGTAGAATTTTTAGTAGCTATGTAGAATGAAAGAGATTTTGAATCTACCTAAAATGCAGAATACTGATTGTTTTTTTTTATGCCTGCCTGTTATTTGTCGTATATATTCACTTTATTAGCAACTTTAGAATCACTTATTAATTTTAAATAAAATTTAATTTTTTTTTCAACGAAATATGACTACATCGCGTTGTAATTAAAAGAAGCGCTACGTTTTAACAAAACAAAAAAGGACGCTAAAATTAAAATTCAGCCCCAGTACGTGATATTCTAATTAATTAAAACCCCGCGCCTTCCCATCCGTAAAATATGCTATATGAGTGTACCACCCGGTCCTAATTATGTCATTTAGTGCTTCCATCCGTCGGCATTTAGGTCCCAAATGTTGGACGAGCCTTACAGAATTTTAGTGTCATTTTATTTGCATACATACATATATTTCCAATATACATACATCATATTTACATACATTTTAAATCCAAGCTTTTAACTTTGAAAGTATGTTTAGATTAAATATTTCTTGGAGTATAAGCTTACTTCTTATAAATCGTCCCCTTTTTTATATGAATGGTCCATTGCAATAACGATTATTTTCCAAGACTTTTTCAACTTAAAATGAGACATATTTCGATTAGATTTATAAAGGGTTCGAATTACGCAGTTTATCGAAAATAAAGAAATGATAGACATTCATGATTCATAATGAATGTCTATCATACATATATACGTTATATATACATATATATATAAGTAATACAACGCCCGTTATCCTCAAGGAGTAGACAAAGTTAAAGAGGCAGCAATCCACTTTAACCACATTCAGCCAAAACTAAAACTGGGTATATGAAAAATTATTAAAAAGCTCGTCGCCTACACAATTACATACCCAAATCCAATATACAATTAGGCGCCTTTTACGACATGCTAGACAAGAAACACAGTTGGCGCATTCTTTATAAGTCCCAGACCAACGTGGTATAAAAACTACTAATTAAAGCGATTTTTTAAAGAATTTAAACTGCATATATATACATTTGTGCTCACTCCTCACCTAATTCCACCTTCCTTTGGTGAAGTCAACATTGCCTTTTTACATTTAGTTACGTAAAAGCTCATTTTTGTATTCTCACCAAAAGCAACCTCCTAATTGCTATAATAGACCCACATTCGCTTTTGCAAACGAAAGTGCTCGTAATTAGGAGTTCCAGCAGTTCTGCCATTCCGTTAATTAGCACGCATGAGAATAATTAATAACCTCCGTGCAAAAGGCGGTTTCGCCCGATAGGTGAATAGTAATTACCTTTTCTGCTAACTGTCCTAGATATTTTTGTTATTAGTTAGTTTATGAGAAGGATATGTTTGTGGAGATTTTATTAAGTCCTGCTCCTGGAATATTATGTTACACATATGTCATCATGCATCCCACGGTATCTGAGCATCAGGAAAAAGTATTTTATGTATAAGAAGTGGCGTGATCTCGTAGTTCGGACATGTGGAAATAATGGATGACGAAAGATTGACTAAAAAGATACAATGCGAAAGTGGAAGGATGTAGGAGCCGCGGTAGGCCCAGGCTCACCTACCATAGAGATTTGCTCAAAAAAGTTCTATAGAGGAATAACCTTAAATACATAACCCATGGGCCCCGAAGGGGCAAGCCCCTTTAACCACATTCAGCCAAAAATAAAACTGGACTGGGTTAGATGGAAAATTGTGAAAAAGTAGTGACAATTGGCTACCTCGTCGCATACACTACCACATAACCAAAACCCCATATACCATTATATTAAAGAGCCACCAAAAAACCATGCACACCATCTAATGTAAAACATCTAGTCCCTCATTTTTAGATAACATTTTCCCTGACAAGCGGACATTATTTCACAAGAAAATATCTCGAAAACAGTGAACTTGCGAGTTCGTCATACATTTTCGGAGTAAATTGTATTATTTTGGCGTCGGGAGAGTAATTTTAACATCTCACATTTAGCGGCTTCCCCCAGAGGGGGGTTCGGCAAAAAATAGTCCAAGACCGCTCTCAGCTGTCTAATATTGTAGGGCTAGGGAATACGCGGATAATAAAGGTCAACTCTCATATTCTGTGATAAGTTTAGGTTACTTGGTTAGTTTAGAATAGTAATATTTAACATTACGAAGGAAATAAAATAGCTTTATTTATTAACGCTTCAAAAGTAGACATACTAATCAAAATTATAACACATTATAAAGTATATATTCCAGTTTTGAAAAAGTCATCATGGTATATAAATTAGTTAGACATAGGAAAGATTCCAAGTTCAATAGTATTTTTTAGTCAAGTAAAGAATATAGTATAATATGGTTTTTGGTAGGTACATCTATAAAATACTACGAATTGTACCGAATATCACAACATTTTTTTGTAATTGAATTCCCATAAGTCCCCAATATCACGGGCCTCTACTCAAACCAATAGACGATTGTAGCTTTCGGTAATAAAACAAGCCGAATAATTTTATTACTTCAACATAAAGGAAACTGCAACCAATTTGTGGAAAAGAAACTATACCGGTATAACTACAGCACCGCTTACAATAATAAATAAATTATTTACGGTCTACATTTACAAAGCGTTGAACGCCAATAAAATCGTTCTGATCAATCTCACTTTATGGCCCCACACCAACCCAGAGCGCAGAATAAAATATCCGCAGTCGTTCTTTTATTCATTGCTCCCTAAAGTTGGAACTTCTTTATTGGGACAGTTCTGAAGCAGCAATGTATTCTGTTTTTTGTTGGAGTTCCTGGGATGCCGGCTTCGTTATTGAACGGAGTACAAGGAAGTTTGTGCTTTGTCGTTTAGCACTTAAGGCACTTTTTTGTTGTGCTGCTCGCGAGCGGACATTTAGCTCCTTTTACGTTGTAGTGATCAAAGTGAGTGTTTGAGGAGGTATTTCGAAAATTGTCGTTCCGCTTCAGTCAGTTTTTATTGCAGAATGCTCCCTCTTGCCCATCTGCTGATCGTGGAGATTTTTGCTGACCTATATTTACAGCTTATTTTTAACTAGAGAGTTACCCTGACTTCGCACGGTAAAACATTCAAACCTTTTTCTTATATTGGTCTATTTATTGACGAAAATTGCTTCAACATCCTTTGCATAGTTTTAAGGGTCTAAGCGAACAAATTGAAGCAGCGACTTCGTTTTATGATATGTAAATCGATTTATGACGTCACAGAATTTTAGTCATGGATATTTGTAAAAATTTCATGAACCATAGATTACGGTGCTTATAAACAAACATGCTGTACACTTTTAATGATACATACATAGATAAATAATAAATATGAAATACACATTTATAAATAACGTCGATTAGCGAACAATAACACGTAAGTAGGTTTTATTATAACGTCTAATTATGACATAAATAACATTGAAATTAAGGCATTTTGAGCAAGTTTGACTGCGCGTTATTAGACGCTATCTGACGATATCTCCATCACTTGATCACACTAGGAGTTATCTTCCCCCTAACGAAATTCGAACCCGCGACCTTTGTTTTTCGGTCATAGTTTCCCAATGACGACGAAGCCGTCTATTGAAAGATATTATATTACATTGATTTATGATAATTCTCCCTCCTAAGATTAAAACTTTTCCTAAGACACAATCTAACGGGGTACCACCCCATTATATATTAAGAAACCATCCCCAAAAACTCAGCTCTTAACACTGTACCTAACCAAAATCTAATTTCATAAGTCATATTGCTTTCGGAGATGAGAAATTCCGAGATAAATTAGGAGCCGTTCCACAGAGCGAGATATGAGATAATAAACCAATTTAACTGTCGTGAAAGTTTCATGCCGTGTGCCGAGCGAAGGAGTTCGCGTTGTGTTACCCTGTACCCTGCTGGGGCAATTACCCCGAATGGGGTAATACGAGGATAGCTAACGGGTAAATATTTGAGAGCTCTGGTCAAGGGGTCAGCAATGTGCGAGTGAGAGTCCTTGTGTTGAGAAGTCTTTAGACGTGTCTCAGAAATAGCTACTGTAGGCCCCGGACTATGAATATAATCTTAATAGATTAAAATGTTAGCATTAAATGACTTTTCCATATCTAGGAACATGTATTTTGGAAAAGAAAGGTGTCCTTTACTGTCTAGTCTGCACATAAAACAATGCCGTATATTACGATATCCCAAGCTTAAAACCATTCGCGATAAGATGTATTATAGCGTAGTTGTACGACTATTGCCATAATTAAACACCGTATGGTTTTTATATGTGTTAAAATTTTCAGTATATTAAGAGTTCGTGGAACTAGGAGGAAATTAATATTACATGTACTTATTTCCATCCAATAGCGCTAGCAGAATTCAAAACGATATTTAATTAAAACTACTACGCGTGCTGCAACAATATACAATAATTTTGATGCTAGAAAAAATCTAAGAACCTTAATGTTGAGAAATGTTAATCTTTAAACAAAGACAGTCAAAGAGGTGGTTTTTAAAGCCCAAAAAAGATGTGTACGTGCAATATTTGGATTAAAATAGCAAGAATCCTGCCGACCTTATTTTAAACAATTTAAATTATTAACTTTGCCATCCTTATATATTTATGAAGTAGCTGTATTTGTAAAATCCAACCCTAGCTTTTTTGTAAAAAAGACCGATGTAAGCCAACGTCGTCAACGTGACGAAAGTAGACTGTGTGTTTGTATAGCCAATACGACACTTAAGCAAAAAAGTATTCTTGGTATGGGTTCGCTTATACATTGTATTTAATAAATTGCCAAAAGAAATAAAAAATCTTGACATCATTGAATTCAAAAATAAATTAAAACATTTCCTATATCAAAAATGTTATTACAATTTAAATGATTATTTGACTAATGCTTAATTTGATAAATTTTTAGGGTATGAATTATAATTATGTACTTATTTATTATTTTGAAGTTTAGTTTGTAAGTTTTTGACAATATCTTAATCGATTATTGTATAATTTAATGTATAAACCCTATCTAAGATTCCAAATTTTGTACGCCACTATTGGCAAAAACATGCAGGACTTACACAATTTTTGTACATCATTTTGTTACTCATGTTTTGACAAATAAAAATATCTTTATCTTTATCTTATCTTAAAGTAGAAAAGTAATCCAGTTGTATGGAACCAGTGTCTAAATAAAAATATTCGTACCCAACACCGAGATCTGGCTGCTTTGGAATTCCGCAGCGAAATAACAAAACGAAACGTGCTTCAGACATTGAAATGTATTCTTGCCGTTGTAACTTTGAAATATCGGTTGAAAATGCGACTTATTTTGTAGTAAAATATAATGTTTTAAATAATCTACATTTTAGATGATTAAATTTAGTTAGTGGGGAGAATTTCTATTGAATAGAAAACTCGTACGAATTCAGAAACATATTTTATCGGTTTTTAATAAATATTTAATACAGCCTTACTGAGTACCTAATTCACATTAATGAGAATCTGTTCTTTAACGGTTTTTCTGATTAATACTCTCGTCTAATGACTGATGAATAAAGTCTTTCTTTATTTCGATGAATTTGCCATTTCTCGTTTTTAAATCACATTGGCAACTGTAAAACATCTAGTCTAGCCAAAAGAATTACTAGACTGCATGAATAGTGTTTGAGTTCCTACTTAACCGAAGAATTTCACTTCTTGTAGGTAATATGTATAACTAGATGAACTATGTTCTTCCCTAGAATTTAGGAACTATTTTGATACTTTCATGAAAATACTTAGTGATAAAATTGTGCAAATGGATACCTAATTCCATTTTACGCAGGGCGACCACCAATCTGAATTACTCAAGTCAATCATGTTACTCACCATTAGAAATATATCTTCACTATTTTATAAGAGGCAGAATAAATGCCTATCGATCCGGAATACCAGAAAAATATGTCAAATCCCTCTTGACCATTTTTTCTCAACGCAAACCTTCCTAACACATACCGCAAAATTCCCTCGCATTAAATTGAGGTCTTATTGCCCTCCCGGGCTTGAAGGGTATCTGGAAATTATGTTTATTGAGGAGTAAGCATCGAGATACCTTTTTTTTTTTTTTTTTTTTACGTGAGGAATGCATTTACGCACCGTCCAAGTAAACCTAGGTTCGGCCTACGAGGGATGTGTCGGGCTCAGAGGCTGGGAAAGCACTCTACTACCGACTAAACCTCACGGTGGTCATTCTTCGGGCGTTGGCGCAGATTCCGGGCTCCCCACTCGGGACTCTACGCGAAATCTACGTCTACGCCGCTGCCGATCCATGCGGCCCATCTCGAGGGAGAGGCAACCTCGCCCCCAGAACACCTCGCGGTGCTTATGACGGCACAGACCACAGTGTCACCCCATCCTATTTAACGGACGAGGATCCACGTGTCGTCATCTTCTCTGGGGCTGCTTAACGAAGTGAATGCAGGCCCCCCCGCAAACACCCCACAGTCCCAAAGGCCCTTTTAGTCGCCTCCTACGACAGGCAGGGATACCACAGGAGTATTCGGAGCCCCCCCTGTAGGGCGCAAGCATCGAGATACCTGGGTCAAGTTGAGTGTAAATCTTATTACGTGAAGTAACATTAAACATTTTGGATACATTATAGCGTTCGG
Source organism: Glyphodes perspectalis (assembly GCA_951394215.1). Taxonomy (NCBI): domain Eukaryota; kingdom Metazoa; phylum Arthropoda; class Insecta; order Lepidoptera; family Crambidae; genus Glyphodes; species Glyphodes perspectalis. Next base: position 14,715,090 of record OX596215.1, read on the forward strand.
TGTTTGAGCAGACGCGTGAGCAAATATTGAAGTTTGTTCTGTTATATGATTATATTTGATATTTGATTATACTCGATGTAACGTTTGCGCGAAAAATTATTTTTGGTAGGTACAAATAAATAAATTACAATATTAAGTTTGACATTAAATCAATTCCATCTCTTGGTTTCTTTCTATCGATAGAACAAAAATTTAGTTATTTTATACTAGTCTGTTTCGCCTGAGCAAAACTTTCATTTAAAATATGAATACTTGTGTTTATTCTGAGTCTAGGTATTAATTTCCAATATTTAAGTATATATTTGTATACCTACTGTTGTTTCTGATATCCGTAACACAAGTGCTTAAGCTACTTACCTCGGAGTCAGACCAATGTATATGAGGTAGTCTGATATTTATTTAGTTTATTTATTTACGTGTAAATTTTAAACCAAACTCGCCGACGTAGGCCGAAGTCAATTAAGATTTTTCATGACAAAAAATAACGGGACATTATAAAACATCCCACGTTTCCAATGAATACTAAACTTCGCTTACAGCTTTACACGAAGCCCGTTGATTTAGTAAAAAAGTACATATTAATACAGAACTCTGGGGACTTGGGGATGGCGGTGCTGGCAACATTTAACTTATTCATTGGCTGGTTTATTACTCTGTGTGATGTGTGTATAGACTGGGTGATGGTAGCTCAATGGTTTAAGCCTTCGCACTTTATTGTGTATAGAGGAATATTATTGCATAGGAAAACAAAAATGGGAATCAAATTTATGTTACACAAGCGTAAGCTTAGTTTGGAACCAGGGAATTGGTGTGTCAGTCTGGTAAATTTATTTATTCTCACAAAGCAGATAAACGCTGCAGTCACCGAACGGATATATATCATCATCTTTCTAGCGTTATGTCCCGTGCTTAGACAGGGTCCGCTTAGACCATGATCCACGATTTAGCGAGTCTGGTAATTACATTGAAGCGACTGCCGATCTGACCTTCGTAACCCTAAGATAGGGGAACCAGACAATTTTTGGATCATGGTCACCGAACGGATATATATCGGAGTACATTTATTAATACATATTTTTTTACCAATGTAAGCTAAAAACTAAACTTCCACTAACGAACCGTTGCGCCACTGCAGTGAGCTCTTGAAAGCTGAAAAGGCTTTTAAATTTCTCATTTTAAATGCAAAATGTTCGTTAAAGTCCTTTTACGTACGTAAAGTAACTGTTTACTCGCAGGTATGGAAGTGATGAGTATCTGCGTGAACAACACGAAATTAAATTACCTAAAGAGGCTTACAATATTAAGCCCTAAATTTAATCAACACTTCACCCGTTTTGGCGTGAAATTAAGCTATTACGTTCGGGAATATTTCCTTGAGTAGGTGTATATCAAAAGTATTATGAGTTAAGTATGTGCTATTAAGTTCATTACGTAACGCCTATTTCCCTTGGAGTATTTCTTTAAGTACGATAATGGCTCATACTTTTTACTTCTTTCACACTCAATAATCTCTTCATTATGACTAGCAGTGCCCCGCGATTTTACCCGCGTAGTTCCCTTTTCCGTGGGAATGCGAAGATAAAATATAGCCTATGTTACTCGCAGGTAAAGTAGCTTTCCATTGGTGAAAGTTCGGAGCCTTTTCATTTTAAACAGACAATCAAATGTCTCTTATCTTTCTTCTTTTATGATGTTCAGTATCAGTTGAGTGTGTGATGTAATGGATATATTCATTTGCACTGTACTCAAAAATACGTCTTTAAATATATCTAACTAACTAACTCAACTTCACGCCACTTCCCTAGCGGGGTAGGCAGAGAGAACCGAACGTCATATGGCACGATCCTTACACACCTTACTCGCCTTTTCAAAAATATATCTATCTGTTGCTTAGTATCTATCTCACTAAGATAATTGGATTAGATAGTTGTTGACATCAACCGCGGGTTAAACAGTCAGAAACACAAAGACTTAATAAAAATCATTTTTGTTAAAATACATTTTGTAATACGCTTTTATTTTGACATTACAAACTGACACCGCATTTTTTTATGTACATATTATTTATCTATCTAACTAAACAGATAGAACACATGTGTGTTCGTGCATATCTTAAAGGTATTGATTAGTATATTTAGCAAGAGACACATGATCACAGCCAAATATACTATCACCAGTTCCATCACATTCCGCCACCTGAGACTACGTCCCAACGCCATTAGTCCCGCTTGTTCCACCCCGAAACATCAATAGCGACTAATTTTCCCAGTTGCTCCCCGATTCCCATCTAATCTGCATATCTACCCAACTTCGGCTGTGACGTCACTTGATGAACAAGAAACGTTCGTTTGATTACTAAGCCAGTTTCAATTTCCTTTCAGCTTGAGCTAAGCAATTTAGTTTAGTGCCAATGACTGGAGTTGTACTTAGGACTTGTTAGGTAACGAGAAATTCTGATTATTATGTTTATTTATTATTTTTAGTTATTACATCAACTTTACTAATTAGAAAGTTATGTAAGCTCAAACCCAAGACGGTATAGACCTTTGATATTATTTTAAGTCTTTGTGGCGGTCAGAATACGTAAGGAATACATAACATATAATTAATTGGTCTGGTTCATCATATTTATAGCATTATGTCCCGAGATAAGTCAGCGATCATTAAGCGATTTTCATCTGAAGTTTGTACCCCCTAAAAATAATAAAATGCTTACACTTTCATAGTTATTTAATGGAACTGACGGCACAAATTCATACTAACCTATATTTGAAAATACAGAGGCACATACTCAGATTAGAATCTGGAGCCCACATATGTGAGGTGTGTCCTAACTATTGAGCCATTGCCTTCTTGATATAGACTTAAAAGAAAAGAAAGAGTTGGCTTTGTTGCCTTATATTATATTATTACTGATAAAATAACAATAGAACGGGCAAACGTTTCATCTGCAATGCGCAGAAATGTCCTTGGCACCGCGGAGGCGCCGTAAAAACTCGAGTCTGCAGTTTGAGAAGCGATGAAACTTAATTCCGGTCCTTACTTTTGTTTCAGGTAATAGACAACTCGACAATGGAGGTTCGACATGGTGTTTTAAGGGAGTATATATAAAATCAGAAAAAAAAGGCAGATTGGCGCCAATAGATAAGAGTTGGTTTGATTAGGGAACAAAATAATTTTGTGTCAGTTATGTAAATAAATTGGTCACACATTTTAAATATTTCTGAGCTGAAATTTTTAACATCCAAAATATTATATTTTTAATAGGTATTAAATTTTTATGTGCGGTATCTCCTCATGAAAAACCAAATGATGTCGTACACATGAAATCTAACCTTAGCTTTTGAAGGGTTTAATTTTCTTTGATTAAATAAATACCTAGACTTAAAAAGAATGAGCCAACTGTGTTTCTTGGCTAGCATGTCGTAAAAGGCGACTAATGGTATAGGTATGGGGTTTTGGGTATGTAACTGTGTAGGCGACGATCTAGCTACTTGTCACTACTTTTTCACAATGTTCCATCTAGCCCAGCCCAGTTTTGTTTTTGGCTGAATGTGGTTAAAGGGGTCTGCTGCCCTTTGACTCTGCCTTCCCCTTCGGGGATTATGGGCGTGATTGTTATGCTATGTTGAAGTAATCTTCAAACCAATCATCCAACTTTAACCAACTATCTATCGGAAATATCTATTATGTAAGACCCAAATTTTATTTCAATGATTCGAGAAATTTCAACAAAGTTTATTTCCTACAATAGCAACACAGTTTCAATGTAGCGATGTGTTTTAGGGCGTGTCCACTCGACTTAATCTATCGTTGCATTTTATTGCAATTTTACGGGCGTGTTATTGGCGAAGACAAGAACGACGTGTGAATTTACGAGTTTGCTGTCTTGTGTCTGTGCAACAGCTATCGTCTTTTTTGCGCCGTGATTAACGGCTTGACCACGTCATTTTTTCAGTCCGATATGATGGCTACATTGGCTGTCTTGGAATCGGAATTCGGACACAAAAAATTCTATAAAAAATAGCTGTTCTATGTAATTATTCTGGTGAATTAGCCGTGAATTAATCTTTTTCTAAAAACGATAAGGCTGGATTTGGTAATCTATTAGAAACACTGTAGTTAGGTTCTTCGAGCTCAATGCTTACTTCAAGACCAAGATGCGATATTATTATGATAGATACATCCAAAAACATATACTGCACAACCAATCGCAACTGTTGTCTGTCTGGAATTGAAAATGGCATCCGTTCGGATCGGAAATTCATTAAAACGGTGTTATTGGAGCGAAATGTGGAAAGAGGTCGCGGGGGACGGGAGTGCCGGGAGTGACCTTTGACCTCATGCCTCAACAAAGATAGACTCGGGTTATTGCCCTGCTAGGCTTTCAGGTTGGAACAAATACCTATATCAAAAGAGTTTAATTAGATTGGTCCCAGATGTATTCACATGCCTACGCACCTATAAGCGTAGAAAATTATTTTGAACGAATTTTCGAGAATTTTTCGTTAGAACAGTCAAACTAATTTATAGTGTAAGTACACTTCTTTGTTTCCTTTTATTTTTGACAGGCTCGATGGCGCATTCGGTAGTGATTCTCATCATTAAAAAAATAATTAATAAATATCCGACGACATCACATACATTGACCTGACACCAAAGTAAGTAGCTTAAGCACTTGTGTTACGGATATCAGAATCAACAGTGGTATTACAAATATATACTTAAATATTGGACATTAACACCCAGACACAGAACAAACACAAGTAATCATCATACTAATGTTTGTCTTCGTTGGCGATCGAACCCACAACTCTTGGCGCATGGGGCAGGGCCACTACCGAATGCGCCATCGAGCCAGTCAAAATACTGTTTTCCTTTCGTCAGAAACTCTCGCATTCCACCACAGTTTGCATGACCGTTCAAAGTGCATGAACCAAATGCGACATAATGCGATGTTATTGCAACAGTCCGGTTAATTGCGACAAATTAATATTTCACGTCTCTCCGGACCGGGCTAACGGCGCACAGACATGCATGTTCATCAGATACATGGATATGGAATAAATAATAACCTGTTTAAAAGTACATAATAGATGGATTGACGTGTGATGGCTCTATTAGATTTAACGCTTTTTTGTAATTGTTTTTTTATGGTAAACTTAGCTAGTTTGCGTGAAATTTATCAATAAATATTTGTTTTTACTTCGAAAACTATTAGGTAAATATCGCCAGTGGAAGATTAGTCCGAATCGCTCTAGCCGATTTGGAGATATGCCGGAACAGACGGACAAAACTATTAGAGTTGTTTTTGTTGAATTTCAAATGAAATAAACAATAAGCTGCTATTTTATCGATACAAATAGACACTTCAATTTTATTTATCATCTAGCAGCGCCCCGGCGTTTTTCCCGTGTAGTTCCCGTTCCCGTGGGAATATGGGGATAAAAATATAGTCTATGTTACTCCGTGATAAAGTAGCTTTCTATTGGTGAAAGAATTTTTCAAATCGGTCCAGGAGTTACGGAGCTTATTCAATACAAACAAACACTCATATATTTCCTCTTTATATATTAGTATAGATATACATACAAGAGATATAAAATATTTAAGATATATAAGTATTTGACTTGCATATTTGACTATTATTTAGTAGTAACATTTTGTAATACCGCAATAAGTAGCAAACAAGCATACTCAGCTGATGATGCACCAGTACATACATCCTCATGCCCTTCTCCCAGTTCATCTGGGGTCGGCGCAGCATGTCTTCTTCTTCCATACGTCCCGGTCAGCCGTCATCAAGCTATCCACATATATATATATACATAAATGTCATCACGCCCGTAAGCCCCGAAGGGGTAGGCAGAGTCAAAGGGACAACAAACCCCCTCAACCACTTCAGCCAAGAAATAAAACTAGGCTGGTTTAATTGGAATATTGTGAAAAAGTAGTGACAAGTGGCTAGCTCGTCGCCTACACAATCACACACCCAAAACCCGATATACCATTAATCGCCTTTTACGACATGCTAGGCAAGGAACACGGTTGGCACATTTTTTTTAAAGTCCCAGACCAACATGGGACAGCATCACATAGCATGCTGTCCCATGTTGGTCTGGGACTGGGACATCACAAAGTCTACATAGACTTTGTAATGAAAATGTCCATAGAGCACTGTACCTACATAGGTACCTTTACATGGTAACACTTTCAATAAAAAACAAATAATTCAAAAGCCTGAAATCAATCTGTTCCAACAGAAACGAATATTGATATTGGACCACTCATCACAAGAATCGATATCCCATTCGAGCTCCGATACAAATCGACGTATTGTCCACGAGTAATCAAACAGCTGTTATTTGTTGAAGCCTAATAGCCCAACATGAAGTAACATCATCAACGATTCCGCGAATGCAGCAATCATAACTGATTGATGTGTGACGATATTAGGGTTGCCATCTGCTAAAATTAAAAATCCGGACTCTGCGCTATAAAACGCTCGACATTTTACCCTTAAAGCTGGGTATTGCCTTCTTTAATAGCCAAACTTAATTTTTATAAAGCTGGACGTACGTTTCTAATTAATAACCGGTGGTAATGATTTTTTTCTGTTTTAATTGACTATTTATAAGTGCTTTTTTGAAGCATAATAATATATAAATAAAGAGATTTTGAGTTTGAATTTAAATTTTATTTAAGGACAAAATGTTTATAAAAATATAAACGTATTTTTTTAAAATGACACCGTGCACCGCGTTACGCCAACAAAAAGCCAGAAAGGCCGGACCTATAAATATTTATCTGGACAAAAAGCTCAACATGTCCGGCTAAAGCCGGACAGGTGGCAACCCTACACGTATCGGATTGGGCGGTACGACGAAAACAATTTGTGTAAACTGCTGGGTTCGCGTGTTTGTCGTGACTTAATGTTCTGTTGCTTCTGAAGAATACTGATTATAAGGAAACCAGCTTTTGCCGCGGCAATCCTTATAAAAAAAACTTAATTTGCCTGTTCTAAAGATTTATCTAACATTATTATGTTAGATAAGTGATATTTCACGCCCATAATCCCCGAAGGGGTAGGCAGAGTCATAGAAGCAGCAGGCCCCTTCAACCACATTTAGCCAAAAATAAAACTGGGCTGGGTTAGATGGAAAATTGTGAAAAAGTAGTGACAAGTGGCTAGCTTCTCGGCTGCACTATCACACACCCAAAACCATCAATAAATAAATAAATATCAGACTACATTGCATATATTGATCTGACTCTGAGGTAAGTAGCTTAAGCACTTGTGTTACAGATATCAGAATCAGTAGCATTACAAATATATACTTAAATATTGGATATTAACACCCAGACACAGAACAAACACAAGTATTCATCACATGAATGTTTGTCCTGGGTGGGGCTCGAACCCACAACTCTTGGCGCATGGGGCAGGGTCACTACCGAATGCGCCGAAAAAAAAAAAAAATTTTGTATCTATCTGCATTATCTGAGAAAACTTTTATGTTTACATGTATGAAAAGAGAATAGCTGATGAATAATATTCATATAGAAATAACTCCGTATATTACTTTAGGCCAATATGTCAAAAATATATTTAAAAGTCAAATCAATATGAGCTGAAAAGCTGTGTTTAAGTATTACCCTAGGTTTACCGCCACCGGAAAAGCTAGATTATGTTACACGATCAAGGCCTCATTAGCGACTGAACATAGCTTCAGCCAGTGACTTGGCCCACAATTTAATTCCTTACTTTTTGCTGATAGCCGATTAGTCGACACGCGAGTGTCGTGCGCTGTGTTGCTTATAAAATAATGGTTATTACGAACATTTTACGTAATTTGGTTATGCAAATGGCGGCGTACTGGGAAATCCTGTTTATTGAAGTTACTACTTTTTCAATTGCGCTTTTTACTGGTTCCTTTTTACCTGATTGTGGAAAGTTTAAAAGAATTGCTGTTATTTTAGCAGTTTGTGTATATTTACTTACTTTAATTTTACGGCAATTCGCTGGCAGAGTAGGCAGAGAGAACCGAGCGCTATGACACGATTCTCACCTCATGTTAATTTGCTTTGACAGTTGCTAACGCAAAGAAACTGACAGCAACTGACAAAGACCATAAATCTTAAATAGGCGATAGGATTTAGTGTGGAGAAGGCCAATAAGCCGATTGCACTGAATGGTAATAAATCATCTTTGTAAAGCGGTTGTGGTTAACTAATAGGCACATTAGGCTATTTGACTTGTCTAGCCTTTAGTAAACACCGACAGCGGCATCTGTCAGCAGTTTTAGTCAACTATCGCCTACGTATGCCACTTCGAATATTCGATTATCGCTTGTCGTTCACTCACTCACCTATAGTCAGAGTGAAAAATACTCTATTTCTCATCGATTGGAATATTATTTCTAGCAGGCATTTTTTCCATAGTCATCTCACAATTTTGTAAAAGAATTCTAGCCAGCTATTTATTGATGAAGACCTAGACCAAACCTCTATCGTCATGTTCCGAACACAAACACGCCGCCTCAATAAAAGACAGAACAATCCGCCTCAGAATGCCACATATTGGTCTGCGGCATGCGACCCCGGGCCGCACGGCCGGCATGCAATCCGCATACCGGTGTCTGCGGGCCGCAATGAACACATCTGCCTATTGTGGAACAGACAATATATAGAATACAAATATCAATTATTGTCATTAGTGTTAACATTAACATAATAACAAAATTATATTAAGACTATGTACGCAGTCAATATTTTTTCACAATGACCCATTAAACCCAACTTTACTTTATTTTTGGGTAAATGCGGTTTTGTTTATTTGTTCCTTGCATTCTGCCTATTAGGCAATGTGATATGTTTAAAAAGATATAAGAATACCTGAGAACAAGAGCAACTATGTTGTTTCTAGTACTTTTCCATTTTTTCCCCATATTTGGACTTTTCATCTCTCTAGACCTTGTGTCCTATTCTTTATCGGAACGTAGTCTGTATAAAACCAATGAAACAACAACAAAACTAAATTTACCATTATTTTAGATAAAATTTACAACTTGACAGAAATAGACAAAACTACATTCACCCTTCATTGTGATAATATTTACGACATTGACAGAAATACATATCTATAGATACATAACATCACGCCCATAATATATTCCATCCATCGAAGGGGTAGGCAGAGTCAAAGGGGCAGCATGTCCCTTCAACCACTTCAGCCAAAAATAAAGCCGAGCTGGGTTAGATTGAAAATTGTAAAAAAGCAATGACAAGCGGCTAAACTGTCGCCTACACAATCACATACCAAAAACCCGATATACCTTTAGTCGCCTTTTACGACATGCCAGGCATGACAGAAATAGATCTCGAGATAGTTTTGTTTGCGATTAACCAAGTACATATATATCATAACACAATCCTGTATGATTGGATTCGTTGTAACAAAGCTATTGTACGATTGAAATTAATACTATTCATCAGGATCCAAATACTAAGCTCTCATTATGAATGCTTCGTCACTAATTATGAATGGCCGACTCTAATTAATTTGCATTCGACCATGTTTGCGGGTGATGCAATTATTTATGACGTATTTTACGACGTCATCAAATGCGGTTGTTTGAACCAACAGCGAGGTGGTTAATAGAATCGGCGAATTTAATGCTATCTGTTTAATTAGATATTTTAATTTGCATGTTCATCAGCATTGGAATTGAGCGAGCGTTTTATTTTCAATTTTAACGTCACAGGGTTTAATATATTGATATATAGTCGAATGCTGATTAAGTTTGTTATTTAGTATTAAGTATCTTTTATTTTATTTTTTTTATTAAAAATAATAAATAAATATCCGACTACGTCACATACATTGATCTGACTCCGAGGTAAGTAGCTTAAGCACTTGTGTTACGGATATCAGAACCACCAGTGGTATTACAAATATATACTTAAATATTTGATATTAACACCCAGACACAGGATAAACACAAGAGTTAGTATCTATCTGCATTATCTGAGAAAACGTTTATGTTTACATGTATGAAAAGAGAATAGCTGATTATTATTCATATAGAAATAACTCCGTATATTACTTTAGGCCAATATGTCAAAAATATATTTAAATAACACACACGAGTTTAGCAAGTATAGGTAGGTATGTATTTCCCTCAATGATACTAATGGCATCTAATCGAATACCTACTAGTTTTACAGATTTTGTAAATCTCTCTTATTATGCCGGTCCACTGTGTAAATGTTATTTTTTTATTTATATAATGTTAAAATATATTTTCGAGCAGAATATCTTGTTTCTTTTTTTTTAATATATAATACTCTCCTAGTAATAATCTTCATTGATTGTGTAGGCGACGAGCTAGCCACTTGTCACTACTTTCTCACAATTTTCCTTCTAAGCCCAGTTTTGTTTTTGGCTGAATGTGGTTAAAGGGGCCTGCTGCCTTTTGACTCTGCCTACCCCTTCGGGGATTATGGGTGTGATATTATGTTATGTTGAAGTAATCTTTAAACCAATCATCCAACTTCAACCAACTATCTATCGGAAATATCCAAAATTTCAAAACAATCACTTAATTGAAATCTTCATGTCTGAACAAACAAAAAGAATTCACACATTCCAAATGTCAGTTCTGACTTTATTTTATGCTTACACCAATAACAGAATCACCGCTCCTGCGACGTCTATTTGTAACTGCAAGTTAGTGCAACCAGTTGCATTAATCCGTAACTCGCTGAGGCCTCGGAGCGCCGGAGCCCAATGCAATTAACCCATTTCCCTCCTATACGGCCTGATTTCCCGTCGGATGTTGTATTCGCACATACGACACATATTATACGAACTAACTTTAAGTTAAATAATGTTCATGTTGCGCAGTTTGTTTTTAAAAACATGTGTTTGTAGCTGTTGGATGACAATATTGCAAAAAATATTGCACATTCTACATATATTTTTTTACTTTTTATTTACATTTCTGGTATTATTGAGTTATTACAGTTATTGAGCGGTGGTAGCTCAAACCCGCCCTCTTCGGGTTGGGCGGGTTCAAACCCGGGCATGTACCTTTAGATTCTTCAAATCTATGTACATATTTATACGACTAGCTCGATAGTGAGGGAAAACATCGTGATGAAACCTGCAAATTCAAACAACTTTGAATTTGTAACCATGATCCAAAAATTGTCTGGTTCCCCTATCTTAGGGTTACGAAGGTCAGATGGGCAATGTAATTACCAGACTCGCTAAATCCTGGATCATGGTCTAAGCGGACCCCGTCTAAGCAAGGGACATAACGCTAAGCACGATTCTGGTATGAGGACGTTTGCGAGTGGCAGTGAAGCTCAAAGACTGTATAATCACCTTATTATTCTTGATTTAGACATATTTTTTTTCTTCTTTGACTTAGTGAACAAAGATGTGCCTTGGTTTTCAAAACAAGATCTCGCCTTTGAAATGCAAAAAACATGAAGGAAACAAATAAAGTTTTTGTATAAACTTTATTTTAATCGTATTTTCTAGGATTAGTTCATAGGATTTCTAACTTTAAAGTTTTCAAATTTGTTCATTAATATACACATATTATATCAAAATGTAAAAAGTTTTCTTGTAGTGATACCTATGTACCTAAACTACTATCAAAGTTAATCTAATTTCTAAAGTCTTAATTCATTCTAAATAATATTAACAACAGTAATGTTGGACATAACAATATCGCTCACAACAAATTTGGAAGCGTTTTAAGCGAACATCGACTCGAGCTTGTAGTCAATATTCGATTAAAACACTTCTAAATACACGTACCGAACAATAGTTGAGCGAAGTACCTATTAATTGAACTGAAAGTTCAAAAGCGCTCGTATATACATAGCAGATGCATGTATGTAGATTGGTCAAACAGTTTGTTTACCCAAGTGGGTCAGGGCAGGTGCTGCGTCCTGGCAAATGGGGTAATTGCATTCGCCAGACGCACTAAAAGCATCGCTGCGATGGCCGGCGATGTACTCGTTGCAACCAGATGTAGGCACTACAGATATAATACCTAGTAACTAAATTGTAGTTTATGATAAAACGAAATTACCATGTACCTACGTGAAGTTCTGTCGTAATTATGCGAGCTGCTAAATTTGAAGCGATTACATATAACCTGCTACTACAACTCGATTGCGTGGGGTTTATAAAAAAAAAACATATTTATCTTACAAAAGCTATTTGTTAATTGCTTTAGAATCAGTTCAACCGTTTAGGAGATTAGCTAAGAGACAAACAGACAGACATACAGACTGACAGACCGTTAAACGAACAGATAAATAGATAAAAAGTTCGAAATGGTGCTCTTGCGAATGTTGTTGTTCGAATTTAATTACCTTGGAATGTTCAATTACCTAGTGCTGGAACCAAGGTAAAATAAAAATATGTATACGCATAATTGAAATGAAAGTCGAAAAGTGATATCATGTTTTAATAAATAATTATAATTTATACTATTTCCAACCTACTTAACAATATCTTATTAAGAAACAATATACCTAAATTATACATTATTACTTACTACTTGAATTATATGTTTTTTTTACATCTATTAAACTTTTTTACTAACAATATAGTACGTATATGCACAAGATTAATCTTAAATACTTAAATATACTTTTTTTTATTTATCATATTTTTTTTGTACCTACCATGTATAATTTCAAAAATGATTTTCAAATATTATAAATTACGAATACAGTACTAGTCTACAGTAATACAGTCCCTACATACAACACTAGACTTCACCTCAGCAAGAAAGTCGTGTCTCTTTTGAATATCCCAAATCAATCAATCCCAAATCCGTGTCAGTCTTAGCACTTACACAAGACGCAGAATATCTCATCGTCCTCCAGCTTCCATCTAATCCGGGCGCCAAAGCCTAAGTAATGACGCTCTATTACATTCCCACTGAGATTAACGCTACAGCAATCGAATCAGTGTTAGAATCGATTGAATCGCTCACACGACTAATTAATTATCCGTAGCAACCGCAGAGTTCGCCTTACTGATTCGAACGAACCACATTATCGGGGTTAGACAACAGTTTCTGTTAGTACCATTCAGTTTCTGTTAGTGGTCGCCAAGTGGTGGAAATTCGACCATAACTTATTAAATTTTTTTAGGAATTTGTAACGCAATATTTATTTAAATATTTGCTTTCTGCTGCTCTTTCTCTATATAAACTTCAACTGTGACAAATCGCGTACTCCTCCGTCCGCGGAATGTTCGTAAAAAGGGGAACAAATATTTTGCTTCGCGTATTTAATATATAGATACTTTAATCATTCTTTCTTTGATAAATAACTTTGATATTTCAATTCTTTTTCATTCTCAAGTTTGGGATTTAAAAATAAATGTAATAACTGTGTTACTCACCTAGCATGTGGTAAAAGGCAACTAATGTGTTCAGGTTTTGGGTTGATAATTATGTAGGCAAGCTAGCTAGTTGTCACTACTTTCCATCCGTTTCCATTCCGTCCAACTCAATTTTTAACCCCCGACGCAAAAACGACGGGGTATTATAAGTTTGACGTGTCTGTGTGTGTGTGTGTGTGTGTTTGTGTGTGTGTGTGTCTGTGGCATCGTAGCTCCCGAACGGATAAACCGATTTTGATTTTGTTTGTATTATTTTTGGCTTTAAATAGTTAAAGTGGTTAATATAATGGCAGTAGGTTAATTTAAACATCAAAAAATAACCTAAGATCATCAAAATGTTCAGGTTCTTCTATCTCGCTTAAAGCTACATGGTATTGGCCATCTTTGCGTAATTTGACTAGCCTTTCGATTTCTATTAGACTCTTGACATCAGTATCTGGCATTATCTTGTTTAAAGCAACTAGAATTATTATCATCAAAATCATTGTTATCACTAATACGCCATGCAGACCTAATATATCAGTCAAACTAGGTACTGATTTCAGAAGGCTATTACCAAAAGCCCATAAGTATGCACATGTTAGAGAACTACCCACGCCTTTATAAGACATTGGGAATATTTCACCTAAAAACGAAAACGGTAATGCCGTTGTTCCCAATGACATAAACATTACTAGTCCAGTAACTAGACTTAAAAACATCCATACATAATCTTTCAAAAACCAATCTAATGTTTGCAAAAAAAGAAACAGAGATATCATACCTAAAAATACAATTGAAAATGAGCCAGTAAATATGAACAAGGTTTTCCTCTTGACTATTTGGATCAAAACGCAAGCAGTCAGAGAACATATGAGTGTCAGAATGTCTAATACTATCGTCCCAATATACTTTCCGTTCAAATGAAAAACATTTCTCATTGAATAATTCGTAATAAGATTCTCTCCTCCTACGCTCACAAAACTGAAGAGTAGGAGCATAATTGAGAGGGGCTTTAAGAAATCTGCTTTTAATAACGATCTTAGATACTCCGTAATCTTTTCTCGCAGCTTAAGGCTTCTTAGCGGCTTTAAAGATCTCAATTGCATTTTTATTTTCTGACTCAAAAGCAAATCATTCAATTCGCTCATAGCGTCTTCGTCCTGGCCTCTCAACCAGCAGAAAGTTTCAGTTCCTTTCACCAACTGGCCTTTACTCACTAACCAATACGGACTCTCGGGTGATATGTATGTAATTAAAAGTGCAATAATTGACGTCAAGACTCCTAAAAAGGAAATTATTTTCCAACAAGACAGTATTGCACAGATGTGACACAATAACACTCCAAGAGAAATCATAGCAGTTTCGAGCATCAAAAATACTCCTCTGTACTTGGGACTACAGAATTCCGATATTATGATGCTGCTTATGGAGACAGCTCCTCCCAAAGAAAAGTTGTGTAAAACATTAACAATTGTGAGGCTGACGAGATTGCCAGCATTAAAGCTTATGAGCCAGCTCAATAAAACGGGCATTATTGTCACAATGTTCGCCGTACGCCGGCCCTTTTTCTGCATCGCGAATGGAATAATCAGGATTGATGGGATGAATGCCAGCTCACCGGCCGCCTCTGAAAGCAAAATTAATTTCACTTAAAGCGACAACGGCGCCTTATCTCTTTCCTTTAATTATTCCAGTTTTTCTCGCTTAAAAGACACATTATTTCGCGCGAATCTTTTATTTAACATCTTTCGTTTCGAGGTCTTTATGAGTCGTAAGTTTCCTTTCTTTGTATTTCTTCGTTTCAGTTGGAAGTTTTAAGTGATTAATTTTCTTACCTATGTAACGGAGAGACTTGGTGCCGTCATCAGTTTGATTGCTGGGCTTTATATTTAGTTCTTGGAGAACTGGGAGAAACCCCAATCCTAATCCGCAGCTTAGAATTGTACTTAGAACTCCGCTCGCTACAAAAATCTGAAAGGTAGGATAATTATTTCGCTATTTACAATTGGCGAGTTAGGGTTCTTAAAATAACAGATATATTAAATCTAACTGCAACTGACTGGAATACAGGGACAATATACAATACTAGACAGCAAAACTAAAATTAAAATTTTATTATTTTTTATGAATTAGAAAAATCTTTGAAGGAATTAAAAAAAAATATTGTGACTATGAACTGCTGATACTCGTAAAACATTTAACAATAGATAATTAATTCGGTTTGCCAAACGAAAAAAAAAAACGATTCAGAAAGTAGTAGTCTAATTGCATCATCCAACATTTAGTAATTTATTTTCTGTCATTATACATATAATGGCATAAAATAAACTTACAACAACCATATATAAATATGTATTTTAACTTAATATACATATTTAGGCCTTATAAACGTAGAACGTATTCAATGCGAAGAACTCAAAACTAGAAATCCACATCAAATAAAAAAAAAATACCTGATTTATCAACGGTGACTTGAAACCTTTCATGTTTGACGTCATATGTTCACCACACTATTAAATTCGTTATTTAACTCGGCTTATTTTGAACATTATATTTTTAACAATTAATTTATCACATTAATTTCCAATAAAGAGTACCCGCACACTGCCTGACGAGTATATGAACTTACGAATGCCATTCTCTCTTACATCTGTTCAAACAAACGTCATTATTTACGAAATCAACTGTACGTAGTCGTTTGGCAGACTATACACTATATTATGCAATTAAAACAACTAATATTATGTTAATCTAACTTGTATTATTCTATTGTGGGGTAAACTCAAACATAAGTGCATAAACTCCATCAATAATATAACTTAGGTACTTGAAATATGCGCATGATGGTATGAATCTATCTCGAGAGATAGAATCTATCTGGAAAGCTATCTCTAATTATAATATTATTACAGACTAGCTGTGCCAGCGGTGTCACCCGCGTTTATGGTTAATATTATAAAGACTATTTCCGTCATACATGATTTCTATGTAACTTAACCATTAAGGCTGCACATGCGACGGAAGCTTAAAAAATAGAGTAACTTCTCCCGTTTTCCCAACATTTCCCTTCACTACTCTGCTCCTATTGATTGTAGCGTGATGAAAAGTATACTATAATCTGCCCAGGAGTATGAAGAATAATTGTACCAAGTTTCGTTAAAATCCGTCGAGTAGTTTTTGTTTCTACAAGGAACATACAGACAGACAGACAGACAGACAAAAATTTTACTGATTGCATTTTTGGCATCAGTATCGATCGCTAATCACCCCCTGATAGTTATTTTGAAAATATATTTCATGTACAGAATTGACCTCTCTACAGATTTATTATAAGTATAGATACTTCATTGAAATAGCTCAGCCAAGTATCATTGAACACAAGCTAAACACCTCAAAACAAACAATACATTGTGTTGTTTGCTCGAAACATGCTCGTGATGAGCACATGTACGAGTAGTACAGTACCAGCATATACTTTATAGTAATAGCAAGCGGTCATCGCTTAATGATAAAATGCGAGGAATGTTAAATTACATACCCACCTTTGGATTTCAATAGTCGCATATGCAAAATAATAACGGGATTTGCTAAATCATGGTCTAAGCGGCCGCATACACTAGAATAGAATAGAATAGAATAAACGTTTATTTGGCACATTACAAAATTTGCTTACAAACTAAAACTATATGTAGCCAAATAGGCCTCCGCTCAGCTATTGTCGAGACACAGTGTGCCAGGACGCTGGTTTTCTGCGGACACCTTTTCACACACTGCTATAATAATCATCTGTCTACGAACATACCTCTAGCCTCTAGCAATAGAATGATACTTTACTGTAATAACTATACTGACCCCTAAGCCCGGCCAGTGAACACAAACAATACTAGCTAGACACAAACAAAACAATGAGTTGTTTAGTTTAATACCGTCCGGCATTCTCATTAGTCTCACCCTTGCCATATCCTTTCATTGCAAAAACAATTAGTGCAAACTTAATTACGCTGTAATGTCGCATTGTTAAAGAAACATGTAATGTTACATCAGCGTTAATTTAAATGATATAGGGAGACCATTTCTGGAGTAGAATTATTTTTGAATTCATTACGGAATCGTAAAAATCTATATATAGAAGCAAGATTTAGTTTTGGCAATTTCCCAAAAAAATCCTTAAAAAAATATATATCAAAGTATATTAATGTTAACATACATGCCACCAAGCCTCGAAAGGGTAGTCAGAGTCCAAGAAACAAAGCGATTGAGCTCCTTAAATCGCATAAAACTAAAAAACTACGTTAATATTAGACCGTCTCCTTCAAGTGTAGTGTAAGCATTAAATGTCTTTTAAAGAGAAGATGTTTATGTGTCATCTATATATTAATACGTGAAGCAAAAACTTTCTAACTAAAATTAACTAACTAAACTTCACGCCACTTCCCTAGCGGGGTAGGCAGAGAGAACCAAACGCCATGTGACACGATCCTTACACACCTCACTTTGTACCCCTTTTTTATGAGAATTACGCTGACGGGGGATTATAATTTGGCACAAATAACGTTTATGGAGAAGGAATGCAGAAAGCTAATATTTCAATAAATAATTAAAAAAATATAATCAAAATAATAATGGTCGAATTTCGACCAGTGGGCGATCACTAGTTAAAATAATACTCCTCCGAATATAAAATATCAGACAAAAATAAACGTTGAAAGCGCAATCGCCACAGTTCCCTCAATATAAACTCTCAATCAAACATACCAAAATAAAAAGAGCGAGGCTGACTGTCATCCGCAAACAACTCGCGCCGCCCGATATTGGTCCAGGAATAGACTTCGCGCAATATTGCTTCCTTCGTTACTTCCCCGTTACAATTTACAACAGCAACGTTAAAGCGTGGCTTTCGATGGTCTGGCATGGTTTGAAAATCGTCTTTTTTGAAAAAAAAAAAAATTTATGTAAGGACAGTATATGGCTTTTTGTAAAGTGATATTGAAGTGCTTTTTTTATAATTGTGGAAGATAAATTGATGCACAGAACCGATGAAACGGGATAAAAGAAGATGGCTTCTCAAAGGACAGATGGGCAGAACTATTTTCGCATTGGCTCAAAATTACTCTATCCATTGAGGAATTTGAAATGAAATGATAATTTTAATTTTATAGAAGCACATAAAAAAAAATATTCATCATAACACAATGAAAAATTTCATCCCAAAATTTATAATAGCTCCCCAGAGAAGAGCCACAAATTGAAAAATATTTTTTGAAGCTAAACTCGACGGCGAAATAGTTTACGGGCACATTCGCAAATGGTAACGGCCATTTTGTAAAGCCACTGCTCAACCAATATTGGTTCTGAAATAGCTTAGCACGAATATAACTCTCGTATCCATCGGTCGCGTTTCCTTCATAACTTCCGTGGTCCCAATGCCTGTAGCACCACTGTGTGCTAGATGTCGTAGAAAAATAATTTTTGACACAGTTTAAAATAAATACAATAATTCGATTAAGGTAAATTGAAATACGCAGTATATCAAATACTTTTTGATTATTTTGTCGAGTACGGCATTGTAAATTTTTAACCATGGCAAAAATTTTGGGCAGTCAAAATAATGTTATTTTACAAGTAAACCAGCATAATTGTACTTGAAAAGTTACATCCATTCCAATCTCCCGTCGAAAATAGCCTCCACACAAATATTAGCATTCACATTTGATTGAGGTTGCGGCTTCCTTCATTATTTCCGCGCTTCCCGGGGGATAACAGCCCTGCGCTTATTGGATTTATATCATAATGTTTATATCATTCCTGATTGCTCTGGGAACGTCCACACTCGTTGTTATACATAAATAAAAACATCGCACAACAGTATCTACTTGCATTTCAGATTGATATAATTCCGAAGTAAGTGCCGTATTGGTTTATATTTTATAAATCAGATTAACCAAATGAGCCACAAATATCTAGTCCTGTATTTCCATACAATCACTTAGTCTTAATAATATAACTTTTTTTCTAATAATAATATTACAATATTCTAGCTTTTGTCCACCAAAATACCAATGCTATATTATCCCATAGAAAAATATTTACATGAAATTTTTTATACCAATTAAAAAAATTGTATAAACTATACGTTAAGTTAATAGATAAAATATGATGGGCAATTCATATATCATATTTCACTATATTTTTTCAGTGTCTATGTTTACAAACTGAAGGAAGATGTTAATTTTGAATTTCCCACAAGTAAAACGCTTGGAAATCGTTGAAACGCCTCTCGATCCGTAATCTAAGCTAAATTTAGCAACAAGAGTTATTTCCCGGCACGCTTACAAGAATAGTCCCTCCGCAAAATAAACATTCGCGTGGAGCCCACACTTCCTTCATTGCTTCCGCGCGTCCCGGGGGTCTCCTTGTACGGCTGGCCCACTGTAGGTGGCTATATTTACTCGACTCGTAAAGGGTTAAAATATCTAATTATGTAGGTACTTATGGAAGCTCAACGTATTCCGAACATATTTATTTGTTAACACATAATTATTCTACTCTTTTACTACATGACTTCAACGGTCACGTAAGATAATATCAAATCGTTGTCGATCATAGTTGTAAATAATTAACACTTATAACCGATGCAAGATGTACGTAACTTCACATTCAGTTATCAATCAAATGTAATTAACGTTAAAAATTAGAAATAGCATAATTTATGTAGATTTAAAAATCACTTATAAAGCATGTCTCTACCACCGGTCCGGAAAGAAAATGTTCCCTTCAAAGAACCGACAAAAAAAATCATCAGCATCGAGACATTTGTACATCTAAATAAATATTAAATCAAAAAAAAATATATATACATACAAACAAATTGAGAACCTCCTCCTTTTTTTGAAGTCGGTAAACATATACATTATAAAATGTTTATCAAACACGAGTACATATCAATCGAAAGTACCAGATTCATCAGAGCAGACCAGCCCAAAAAAGCGTCACAAAGGTTTGCGTTTCCGAACGAACCATCAATGTTAGTTTATTTTTCCATATTCATTACTGTATAAATAACCTTTGTTTTCCTTCTGGTGAGTAAGCAGTTTGTTGATTTTCTCTTAAGCAGCTGAGGAAACAACAAAGACCCAACCCTTCGGCCATTGGAAAAGCTTTCAAGAAAACAAAGAAACTCTCAAGGGACATAGTATCGCTTCCTCGACTTCTTACAGTACAGTCAGCATTAAAAGTAGCTAGATCATTAGCTTTAGGGCAATTATGTGATTTCAAAATTCATATAACTTCGGTTTTGTGTGAATTCGAAACTGTTTTTTTTTTATTACCCCTACATAATGGTATTGCAAGTGAGAAGTGTAAGGACCGTGTCATATAGCGCTCGGTTCTCTCTGTCTACCACATACCATAGGGAACTGGCGTGAAATTAGTTATGTAATTGATAGGCATTGAGAATAAAGCAAATATCTTATTAATTTTTGAAAAAGATTCCTTATTACCATCAAAAAGCACATAAGGAATCCTGGTCTTGTTAATCATGAGATGTTTGACAGCAAACAAATAACAAACCTGTACTATACTTGTATAATTTCATGCATTTGGTCATATTGATAATAAATGGATTTTTTTTCAAAATTTTAATAATCGTTCTGACAATCTTATTCATTGCTCAGATATTTTTTTCTTATTTTCGATTTCATATTTCTTTCTGTAGTTACCTATTATACCTGTACAGTATTTTGGTGCTGACTGTACTCTATTCCAGATCAAATGTGCACGGATGTGAAGAGCGTATGTTTAATAAATGCCCGAGAACGGGTAATTTTCGGGATCTGGGAAGATTTAGGAGCTCTTCCCATAGAGATTTATCTTATCTTGTTATACGTACTGGGATGATGTTTCATATTTGAGGGTTCTGTAATGAGAAGGCGAAAATGAGCTTTTATGAGGAAACTTCCGTGTCCATTGTCTTTGGTTTATGTGTGAGAAAATCCAGCGTCTTGGATGACGGATTTTTGTTGTCATATCACTGTATGATAATTGTAGAAGTCAGACTTTGCAGAAATTATAATGAAATATCACCTGAAATAATCCGATTTAACATAAGTATAGTAAAATCTGAATTTATGAATGGTACAAACACTATCTTTCCTACGAAGCTGGTTGTGATTATAGGGATCTTGACTGGCTAGTCAATTTAGATACTTTTTAAGAGCTGTCAAAACGAAATCACTTCATAGATTTTGTATGGGCTTGTCAACATGTGACGTCACTTGTTTGTATAGTCAACTGACTTAATATTAAGCAGTTTTTGTAAAATTAAAAATCTTAGACTCAATATGATACAAAATCAATAAGGCTTAACAGCATACTACGATACTTTCTTTTTCAAAAATGATATTACAAAATTAAATATAAATGGTGTCAACATCCCAATTGTCGTAACAATCATAAGAATAAAAATATTTCTTTGGTGAAACTAATCGGATTTTAATCACATACATTCATTTTGGCGATTATTATTTACTAGCTGTTTCTTGCGACTTCGCCCGCGTAGACTAATATTTCTGTATCCTACAGAAACTGTGTATTTTTCCGGGATAAAAAGTAGCCTTTATGTTATACCAGACTGTAAACTATCTCTGTGCCAAATTTCATCCATATCCGTTCAGCAGTTTTGCGTGAAGAAGTAACAAACATACTAACAGACACACTCACAAACTTTCGCCTTTTTAATATTAGTGTGATTTATATCTTCAGATGACTACTCCATAACCTACTCCCCAAATGTTATTATTTTTAGAAGCTAATATAAACGTCTGTTTGTTCCAGGGCTGCTGTCATGGGATTCTGGCGAACACCAGGTCGATCTGGAGAAGGAGCTTTCCACCCTCACGGCGCAGGCACCCGAGGGGGAGGAAGCCAGATATGGTGAGTGATAAACAAATGTATTAATAATACTTTATGTTATGTTGAAAGAGGGATTTAAAAAAAGGGATCTTGAAAAATATGTATTAGAAAGATAATTCCACTAGAATATAGTATGCAAGCAGACCAGAAAACAGAAGAAATAAAAGAAACATTCATACATACATACATAACATTACGCCCATAATCCCCGAAGGGGTAGGCAGAATCAAAGGGGCAGCAGGCCCCTTTAACCACATTCAGTCAAAAACAAAACTCGGCTGGGTCAGATAGAAAATTGTGAGAAAGTAGTAACAAGTAGCTAAGTAGCTTGTCGCCTAAATATTTAGAGAAAAAAAAGGGGGAAAATATAATTATTAAAGTTCAGTCGAATTGAGAACCTCCTCCTTTCCTTTGAAGTCGGTTAAAAACGAGTTTGCAATGGCCTATTAATCAACTCATAACATATTTCCAATAACTATGTATTAGTACTCTGAAACAGCTGATTAAAATGTCAAGATGAATACAATTTAAATGCTTTCCTATAAAATTAAAGTCGGCATAATTTTAAATTTGGTTTTTCATGAAATTATACACTGGAATCAATCGATCTTTCGTCGCGGGCAAAAGTTAATGTTTGATAATTAGGTTGACTCGACTGATGCATAATATTAAATGACAAATGTATCATTGATACATATTCAGAATCAATTGATCGTGTTTCCTTAAGAATATGTCTTCCATATTCATACTTGACTGGAGTCCTTATTCGTTTAATGACAATTTCTAACATTAGCGAATATAGTCTGGAAATAATTCTTAATACGTACTCCCAAATCATTCCATATTCTGTACATAACGACTTTCATTTGAACGAGCTTTTTTAATCTCGCGTAAAAATTGCTTTACGTCAAAAAAGGACCTAATAAGATTTGTAGCTCCCGAAGACTCCAGATATTACCTTTTGTTTTGCTATTAAGATATTTCAAGTTAACGACGTGAACGATTTAGGTCGCAGTTATTGGTGTTTCACGTCGTACGATTTTATGGGTTCATACAAAGTAAGTTGTTACTTGAGCTAAACAAGTAAATGACCCATAAGAAAGATTGTGTGTGGAGTCGGGACGACTTGTGGAGAATGCTTATGTTCCGTACGCGTAGCTTGAAGGATGTTTTATGAAACTCAATGATGCTTTGGGAATTTTATGGTTGGTAAATGTACATAGGGTATGTAAATGTATTTACTTGCTTATGATATTATTTTTATATACCATTGCGTCATAATGAGGACAACGGTGCCGTTCAAGATAAGTCAAAGTGAAAATATTTTTCATTTATATAGGTTTCAAGGAAACATTTATAAATCGACAAATACAGGTAGAGCTAAATGATTTTACCACTGGTTGGGAATGTTGTATCTACCGAGATGAATCCGGCAAGAAACTAGGTAATTACTCTTTTCAACACAATTTATACAAAGGAGTATGAATCATAATTAACTTTGAACCATGTTTTAGTGTGAGTCTGTTGTAGAGTATCAAAATAAAAATACTCATGTAGGTAAATTACAAGCCAAAATCTCGACCGACCAGATATTTTTATGAGATTCGAAGTTAAACACGATTTGTATTCCAAAATAGTAAAAGTTATGTAGAATGATGGTAGAACAATATTTGTCTTAATTAACTTAATAAAGTACTTAATTTAGAAAATGAATATTCGACCTATATGTTACATAAGCTAGGTCGATTAACCTCTTTCGTCAAAACCAAATAAGTAATGTAGGCATTGTGATACGCTTAATATGTAAATTCATACACCTACATATAGACTTCTTTTTAACATTGCCGTACTCAAGTAATACATTCTCATCCATAATGGAAGTTCAGGGAAGAAGTTCGCCCCTCGCGTGAGTCCTAGGGCTTAACCCCGTCCTTGATATCTTAGTCAAACAGCGCTATATTTCCTGAGTCCTTGGAACACGCTAAAGTTTCTACTTCGTTGTTATTTTTCTTTATGTAACAACGGTTATATAGTACACACAAAAGAATGAAAACGTTCGTAATATAGATTTATGATGCGAAATGTTGTTTGAATATAAAGAGTGGTGAAATTATTTTTGTCTTGTATAGGTAAATCAACTGACTCCAAAACTAACTGATTATTGTAAATATTTAAATACGTGTTAAAGATTAATACTTTCATCGAAGCAGTCGAAAGAATTTATTTTATATTGTTTAGTGTTTAAACATTTAAATAGCTATTAAGGCAGTTCTTACTTGTGTTTTTTTTATAAACATTTTTTGCGGGGCTTTTTGAAGTCGGTTTTTATATATGTTACAGTTCGTCTTCTGCCATACTTACTCAAAATGAAATTTTTTTACTTATACGGTGTTTGAACTTAAATAAACATTAACCTCATTACCTTTATTCAAAGAGGTACTTATACTATAGCTGATAATATTTTTAGTAGCAAACTTTCACATACCTACGCATCTTTTTAAGCAAAACGTTTCATCGTTCAGGCCCTCACAAATGAATTTACGACTTTCGCTCCGGTTCCCTGGACCATAACTCACTTTTATCTTTCTCCCAGCGTAATGAACGACAGTGAATCATGTCCGTGAGACCTTGATACGGGTCACGAACATGCGAATAAGAAAGTTCTTATTATTATTCTATACCCTATGTGCCAAGAGTTGTGGGTTCGATCCCCATCCAGGACAAACATTCGTGTGATGAATACTTGTGTTTGTTCTGTGTCTGGGTGTTAATATACAATATTTAAGTATATATTTGTAATACTACTGTTGTTTCTGATATCCGTAACACAAGTGCTTAAGCTACTTACCTCCGAGTCAGATCAATGTATGTGATGTCGTCGGATATTTATTATTATACTATTATATTGCCTTACGTTATCATATAAACATTACTATAATACTAAATCAAGTGATAATAAATTAGAATTGTCGAACTCAAATAATAGTAATGAATTCACAAACAATTTTATACACACAGTGATGGTGGAAAAAACTTAAATATTCATATCTTTTACACACTTGGTAAGCATATTTGTACAACGATTAGATTATTTTTAACAGTATTTCTTGAACTACGAGGAGGGACCAATTTCAGATGAATATAGTAGACTAGCTTCTGCCAGCGGCTTCACTCGCGTGGTACATCGATAAAACATAGCCTATATGTTATTCGGGTGTATGAGCTATATTATTCTAAAGTTTCATTTAATAGTTTTTTTGTGAAAGAGTAACAAACATCCATAATAAATATCCGACTACATCACATTTGATCTGACTCCGAGGTAAGTAGCTTAAGCACTGTGTTACGGATATCAGAAACAACAGTGGTATTACAAATATATACTTAAATATTGTATATTAACACCCAGACACAGAACAAACACAAGTATTCATCATACGAATGTTTGTCCTGGGCGGGAATCGAACCCACAACTCTTGGCGCATGGGGCAGGGTCACTACCGAATGCGCCATCGAGCTTGTCGAAATAAATAAATAGGTACATACAAAATTTCGCATTTAGTAGGATATTTGTACTTAGTTTTATCGATAGAAATGCTTGTCATATGCAGTGAAAAAGAAGAGAGATTTGAGTCACTATTAACTTGCGCGTACAAATCGTCACTAACTTGTATAGATCATTAATGAATATAAATACGTCATCTTCGGTTCTGCCTAAAGCACCTTCACCTGTGTTCTTCAGCTGAAATATTGTTCATTTAAAAACACAGCTACACTTCATGCATCAAGGCTACTTTGGTTCAAGACAGTGTTAATAAACGCATGCTCATGTATGCAAATGGTTACTTTACTGTATGTCTCCATACTATGCCTCACTTAATACTTTGCGGGTCGAGCCTATATTAAACAGTCAGTGAGCTGAATCTCCACTTTATACGCTCTTTACGACGCACTCTCAAGATTATAATCTGCCCTTACCGAGTTTACTTAATCAAGTTTAAGCACTGTTTATTTTGGGAGCCCATATTTTAAAGTAAACTTGGAAGTTCGGGAAACTTTCAATTGATATTCACTTTAAAATAATTTAAACTTTGTGGATTTGGTAACAGCTTAGTATAGATGACATAACCTACGGGATAGCATGGGCGATAATTTACCGTTCTGAATTACAACTCCAAGCTACGTGAACAAACGTAAAAATTTGTACTCGTATATTCCTAATAAGAACGTTTTCGACAGCCCTAGTCGCAACTTCTATTTATCCCAATCACGCCTCCTTAAGCCTGATCAATTACTTACGTACACCACATAATGTGCCCATCGATCGTGACGTCGCACGTCACGTGGCGTCAATTTATCACGGGCTGTCGCGTGATCGGCGCGAATACCAATTTGAAGATTAATTCATCGGTAACAAGCTGTGACGTCATTAGGCGACGGTAAAGATCTACGTGGTACTATAAACTACTGGTATGCAAAGTTTCATACCTTAAGGCTACTACTAACTAACTAGGACTATTATAAAAATTCAGACGGCCTTCGGAATGATGATGTAAAAAGAGAGTCGGCTAGAAAGACAGTGTCGGTGTTAAGGGAAGAAGAGGTATGCTCAAATGGTTCGGACATGTGGAAAGTATGGATAACGAAATATTGACTAAACAGATATACAATGCGAAAGTAGAAGGATGTAGGAATCGCGGAAGGCCCAGGCTCACCTACCAAGACCAGATTGGTCGTGTGTTAACAGAAGATGATGTTGGTTAGATGTGAGAGCCATACAAACCGCAGAGCTTGTATGAAAGGATTATGATTGTAAAAGAATCGAGTGAGATGTGTAAGGGCCATGCCATATAGCGTTCGGTTCTCTCTGCCTACCCCGCTAGAGAAGTGGATTAAAGTTAGTTATATTGTAAAAGTTAATGTAACTCTGTCTGTCTATATGTTACATGTTCACTCTTAAACTACTTAGTCAATTGCGATAAGCCTTTCTTTACCCTGAACAAATATTGGTTCTGTGGGGTGCGTGATAAGCCTCTGTAGCAGACCGTTCATACATAGATTGATAATATCCTGAAAGCTGATGATAAGGCTGTCTATTGTATAAATACTCAATAGTTGCCAACTTTTTTAGTTAGTAATTTAACTAACTAACTAACTAAACTTCACGCCACTTCCCTAGCGGGGTAGGCAGAGAGAACCGAACGCCATATGGCACGATCCTTACACACCTCACTCGCCTCTTCAACATTCATAATCCTTTTCATACAAGCTCTACGGTTTTTATGACTCCTAACATTTAGTAATTTAACATTTCTACAACACTACACTACTGTACTATCTTCAACATACATATTCAACATAGTATATGTGTGGTACAAATTGACCAGACTAAGAGACAGTTAAATGAAAAATGTCTAATCAACGCCCCAACCGATATATTAACTTCGCAGCTTCTAGCTTGCAACGTAAATCCTCAGTGCAGCAGATGCATTTTCCTCAATACATCACGGTCGCAC
The DNA here is from genome assembly GCA_951394215.1 of Glyphodes perspectalis. Classification (NCBI taxonomy): domain Eukaryota; kingdom Metazoa; phylum Arthropoda; class Insecta; order Lepidoptera; family Crambidae; genus Glyphodes; species Glyphodes perspectalis. The sequence continues at coordinate 14,742,933 of OX596215.1, forward strand.
CAGCGTCACGGTTGAAATTTGTTCGCTCCCGGTAATTGGCCATCAATCTTGGGATCCCGTGATGAGCCATTGACGGGAATCGATTTTACCGGGATTAAAGTTACTGAGTAACAGCAGCTGTTTTATGTTTCAATTTCAATTAGTGGTCAACTTTTAAGCACTCAATTTGTTACTATGTTTATTATAGCCAATATTTTCAAGGCTTTCTCCATTGTACAACGAAACATTATTAAGTGTTCCATTATTATTATATATTATTAAAAGGCTAGTAGTGATTACTACAAAACGCCGTCCAATTCATAACAAGTCCTTCCCAAAAGTGAAGATTCACAGCTTTATAGACAAAGAAACAACAGCTTTTTATATAGTAACTACTCGCTGAAGTGATAAGCATACTCCAAGGAACAATAAGGTCTCTATAAAACATTCAGCCAAAAATAAAATTAAGCTATATGAAAAATTTACAAAAAGTAGTGACAGCTAGCTCGTCGTCTTAATATATAAATATAAATATCTGACGACATCACATACATTGATCTGACTCCGAGGTAAGTAGCTTAAGCACTTTTGTTGCGAATATTAGAATAAATAGTGGTATTACAAATATATACATAAATATTGGATATAAACATCCAACCACAGAACAAACACAAGTAGCTATTCATCATACGAATATTTGTCCTGAGTGGGGATTGAACCCACAACTTTTTGGCGCATGGGGCAGGACCCAAATCACACCCGTTGATAGTTTTTGTACTCAAGTAAAAAAAAATACCCAATGCCAACGGATACTGTAGCCACTTTCAGACATCCATTCCGATCAACCTCATTGCTTTACTCATTGGCTATAGCAATCACTCGGGTACACCAGACTCCATTGAAACGGTGAACGTATCATTCGCTCAGGCCATTAGGCTTGGCGGGCTGTATTTCACCGACATTGTCTGGGCAGCCCAGGGCGTGGCTGACCCTTGGCATTACGGAAAGCGGTTCGTTCATCGCGTTTTATGTCGCTTCAAATTCTGTGATAGGAGAACTAGGCCAGATAGAGACGTGTGAGCTTACACAATACATACATATGAAAATGAGATGGAAATCAAATCAAATCAAATCAAATCAAACATTTATTTGCTCACTAAGTGTACATAGTAGGTGTTAACATAAAAGGAACTTACAACTTAGTTACCATTTAGGTATTGCAAATTTGAGGACAAATGTACCACAATAATTATAGTAATAGATAGATGTAAGTAAAATAATTTAAAAATCAATTATATATTCTACTGAATCAATAAAACAATTGTTCTTGGTATTGTATAAAATCAAAATCTAACAATATGGCAAGTAGCAACTCAATTGAATGTAATAGAGCAGGTGACCATTTTAAATACATTTTCGAAACACAATACCGGATTTAATTATTCAGATAATCATTTATTGAGTAATAGCATTTAGCAACTAGGTAACGTTTAAGGTTCTTTGAGAAAATAATAAAGTTCGGTTCGTTTTTAATATTCACCGGTAACTTATTGAAAAATTTTACGGCCATGTAGTAAGGGCTTGTATTCAACATTTTGATTCTAGATGGTGGTAGGTATAGTCTGGAAAGATATAATACCTCTTTGAAATTTTAGAAGTCACTCGTTGGTCTTTGAACAAATACCTAGGTACGATTACTAAACGAATGAGTTGACTTTCTACAGTTACAGTTAGTTACAATACATTTTCAATTGTTTTAGTTTGGTAAATCTTACTAATTACATACGATGTGATTAAACAATGTCAAGAACGTTAGAAGAAACATAAAAAAATATATATTCACCTACATAAGGTCTATTTAGACCATATTCGTAGATTTGACTATTTACTTAGGATTTTTTGCCTCAATGATGAGGTATAAACCGTTTGAGTTAATTTATATACTCTCTCACAAGTACTACATTGGTTTACTACAAATAATTTTTTATTAAATTCAAAGAAAACGAAATGTATTAACCAAATGTATTAAATTTTCAATGCCCAATGTAAGACAAGTAAACACTAAGATATGCATGAATGATGAACCTATTGAAAACATTCATTCTACAGTTTTTCTTGGAATCACTATCGATTCTAAGCTGCAATGGAGCCCTCATATTACGGCTTTGGCTGGAAGACTCAGCTCAGCAGCATACGCAGTTAGGAAAATACGACTCTTGACTGATATTGAGACGGCGAGATTGGTTTATTTCAGTTACTTTCATAGCGTAATGTCGTACGGCCTTTTATTATGGGGGCCCGCTGCTGACATACAAACTATTTTTGTATTACAGAAGAGGGCCATCCGGGCTATATATGGCCTGAAACCTCGAGATTCGCTAAGAGATATGTTCAAAGAAATTGACATATTAACCGTGCCATCACAATACATCTTTGACTGTATTATGTATGTACGTAAGAACTTTCATAACTTTATTCAAAAATCTGATTGTCACCATTTTAACACCCGAAATAAACACAAGCTTGCCGTTCCGTATCTAAGACTTCACAAGACTAGTAGTTCATTTAGGGGGTTAAGTATAAAATTATTTAACAAACTACCAGGCAATATAATTGAACTGCCTATGCATAGATTTAAATTACTCATTAAAAATCATCTTATGAGAAAGGCTTATTATAATATAGAAGATTTTTTAAGTGACAAATATTTGTAATTGCTATTATACATATTTACTTTTTTAGATTTGTATAGCATAGTAGCTTAAGGATATGATAATTGTTATCGATACTTATTGTAAATTTGGCGATGAAAAGAGTAACTATCGAGTTTCTTGCCGGTTCTTCTCGGTAGAAGCTACTTTCCGAATCCGGTGGTAAATTTTTATTTTCATTTGTATGTACTGACGATTTATAAGTGCTTATTTGAGCCTACGTAAATAAAGATCATTTCATTTCATTTCATTTCATTTAACCCATCCATTTTCCATCTAACCCAGCCCAGTTTTGTTTCTGGCTGAATGTGGTTTGAGGGGCCTGCTGCCTCTTTGACTCTGCCTACCCCTTCGGGGATTATGGGCGTGATGTTATGTATGTATGTTAATCTAGTATTAGAACTTATGCATATGTGGTTCGTCTTTACCCACTGAATTCTGTACTAACATCTCTATTATAAATCGGTATTACTTTGATCGAAATGTAGTTGGTATACAGTATATTTGTACTTCTTATTGTGCGCCTGTGAAAATAGTTATCGCTTCAAAACACCGCTAAGTTAATTTTGAGTGCTCCCTGCAGCAATTAAACTAAACTTAGCGAGAGTTGAATGCAAAAGTTAGTCGTAGTAGTTAAGTTAGCATGCCGTTACCCATCGGGACTGTAGAAGCACTTTTTTACATCGGGTATATACCAGGATTGCGTCTGAGTCCATGAATTAATTGAACTTCAACAGCTAAGCGAACAAATTTATAGTACAACAGTAACCCTTATTAAGCGGCTTTTGAAAAATAATGTTGGCCTATGTTGGACCGGGACTTTAAAAAAATGTGCTAGTTAAGAAACACAATTGTGTTTCTTGCCTAGCATGTCGTAAAAGACGACTAATGATATATCGGGTTTTGGGTATGTGATTGTGTAGACGATGAGCTAGCCACTTGTCACTACTTTTTCACAAGTTTCCATCTAATCCAGCCCAGTTTTTAGCTGAATGTGGTTAAAGGGGCCTGCTGCACCTTAGACTGCCTACCCCTTCGGGGATTATGGGCGTGATGTTATGTTATGTAAAAATATATATACTTGACTCTGACGGATGTATAGCCTCACTTCTCTAAGATGTAGTTAGCACTTAGCGCACTATGCAGATTATTCGAATTTTGAAAAGTGCTGAACTACGCACTTCGAGGCTTAGTGCGTTAAAGTTTGCTATGCCATAGGGTATCCGATTCAATTGAGAATTTTATTTAATCCGGCATTTAGATTAATAAAAATTTTGAACTAATATTAAAAATACAGCGCGATAAAACGTTCCGATTTTTTTTACCAACTAAATTCTTTCATAAGGAAATGATCCAATTTTAACTTAAATACTTGCGCAGTGACATGTGCTAGAATTGCTGTTTTGGCGAAAGTTTTTTTGCCGAGCTACGAATGACTTTAAGAAGGTAGTCGTTTAACAATATAATGGGGAGTTTCTACACAAAATTTATTAGCTTCCAACTCGATAACTCACTATATTCAACACGCCATCCTCAGTGGGAAACTTTGAATGGATAAAAATGGTTTAGTAAAACAAACTTTTGGAATTATTAGGTCAGTAGTCGGAGGAGGTGGCTCTACGAATTTCAGGTTGTTCATGATTAGATCTAATGGTGATTATTAGGTCAATTGTTTTATGGCCTCGTAAAATTTAGGTTATTTCCTTTTACGTTCAATCGTAAAAAAAAATAGAAGGTCTAACAGAGAATCCCTTAACATGTTACTTATTATGTATGTAAACGTTTTAACTAACTACACTTCACACCACTTCCCTAGCGGGGTAGGCAGTGAGAACCGTACGGCATATGGCACGATCCTTACAAGTTTTTAAGTATCGTTTAAAATTATATTTATTTAAATTAATAAAAAAAGCAAATAATTTATTGACTTCATGTGACTACATGAAGTATTCGCCGGCGAAAATAAATATATTACTAATGAAGTCACACAGCGAGAATTGAGTAAGCTTTAGCCGATCATCAACATTTCCATCCAATTAGCAAAGCTTTCAGGCATTGCAGTAATTCACACATATACTGCCATCTCTCTCTCTCCAGTGCAATTCACATGTTTACTGTTGCTGTCTCTCGCAGAGCAAGTGATTCGGTTAGGTCGTTACGTGTACGCGTCCAACTGAAAACTGTGATAACCTGCGCTCGCATGTAGGTCACTCGCTCGTAACTGGCGCCTAAATTGAAGCAGATTTACGTGGAACTTGCATTTCACTGTATTCATGCATTATAATTGTTTCACAGTCGTGTTGGGGAAATGGTTCAGTCTTTCCGTAAATGCATAAGGGAGTAATCACCGCAATTAGACAGATAGATGTTAACGAAATTGGTTTTATGTATATGTAAATCAAACTACATACTACATAATGTATGTGACATTAATCTGACTCCGAGGTAAGTAGCTTAAGCACTTGTGTTACGGATATCAGAAACAAGAGTGGTATTACAAATATATACTTAAATATCGGATATTGACACCCAGACACAGACAAAAATAAGTATTCATCATACGAATATTTGTCCTGGGCTGGGTGGGGATCGAACCCACAACTCTGGGCGCATGGGGCAGGGTCTCTACCGAATTCGCCATCGAGCTAGTCATAGTTGTATCATATTTGTATCATAATCAAGGGTATGATGCAAATAACAACATTGGCGAAACATGCAATGATTTTGATCCTCATAATACATACAAGCACTTAAGCTACTTATTTTGAAATCAAATAAATACAAGTATGTGATGTGAAAATTCGAATTGGCTCTATTAATATAGGCAAGAGAGCACTTTTATATCGTTAAATTCTATAACAAAGAAAGCAATATGATTCTATGTTCAGTTTAAAACGTTCTTGCTTATTTATTCCTGTTATGCAGACATAAAGGAATCTCTGGCATTTTATCTGGAATATTTTAGCATTTCAAATTCAAAGCGACTTTATAAACCAGTCAGAATCTATTACGATATTATTTTAGTATCTATACATTCATAGCTTCGAACATAGTAAAGATAGGCACAAAATAATCGCCACGTTCGGGTGTCATTTTCTCCCATTGGGGGCAGCCGCCCCAGGCTCGTCAAGCGCGCCCAACCAAAAACTGCGATAGCTGGATGTAGGTCGCTCAGACGCGCTGAGTACGTGGTCGTTTGGCGAATGTGCCTTTGGCACGTTTTTGTTTTATGACACTCTTGTTTGGAAGTCTACCTGGTTTTTATGTTGAAAAATCAAGATAGTATGGAAGATGAAGGTGGAATAGTTAAGTTGCTTTGAGTTTGCAAAATTATAACAAAATGAGATGTTGAAATCGTGTTCTTTCTATTTCAAAAATACGAACGGCTCAGTAGGTTCTAGAAAAACAAGTTTAAACTGCTTTAGTACATAAAGTTGTGTTTTTATTTTTATTTTATGGTTGATACCAGCATATGTTTCACCCGCGTAGGATCTGTTCCCTAAATATGGCCCTATGTTACTCACCGATAAAGTAGCATTGGTTAAAGAATTTTTCAAATTGATCGAAAGTTTCGAAGCCTATACAATTTAAACAATTAATCAAATCTTTCCTGTTTATAATATTAGTATAATTAGCGGCTGCCCGTGACATACTGCGGGGTTAGATCTATGCAAATAAAACCTAAAACCTTCCTCTATGAACTGATCTTGAAGATTTTATTAATGCGACGGAGATTTATTCATATTTCATTCAAAATGATTTCTACTTTCAAACAAGAGACAAAGTATCGACGTACCTTATACATTTCACAAAGTCTACGTTATATTAACTATGAAAAGGCCTTCTAAAAGCCATTTGTGTTCTCAAACGACTTATCTAAAGCTTAGCTGGGTAAATGTGTTCTAGGGAACATTAAATATATACGTAATCGCCTTGCCAGCTTCTTTGAGATGCGAAATGAGTTATATCATCTATCAAATGACATAAAGGTTTTGTACGAAGTCGTTTTTATGTGACATCGGATGATTTATACTTATTAATATTGAAAATGTTAAAGTTCTCTGTCTATAACGTTTTCATGGCTAAGAAATAGTTTTCTAAAAGACTGATTCCTAAGAAACAACAGGCAGTTTATTATTTATTATTTATTTATTATTATTATTATTATACTAAGTATACTAAGTATGGATATTAGACAACAGAAAGATTAGATCATCTTCCTAGCGTTATGTCCCGTGTTTAGACGGGGTCCGCTTAGACCATGATCCAGGATTTAGCGAGTCTGGTAATTACATTGAAGCGACTGCCGATCTGACCTTCGTAACCCTAAGATAGGGGAACCAAACAATTTTTTTGGATCATGGTTACAAATCCAAAGTTGTTTTAATTTGCAGGTTTCATCACGATGTCTTCCTTCACCGTCGAGCTAGTGGTATAAATACGTAAATCCAGAGGTACGTGCCCGGGTTTGAAACCGCACTCCTCGGTTAAGAGTTGCGTCTCCTTACCATTGAGCTACCATCGCTCTCCAAGATTAGATACCGGATACCGACAGACGGACTTTATAAACGTCTATAACTTAAGTAGGTACACATGTTATTATCACACCGACACCGACCCCCTAGTAAGATTTGAATCCGCAATCCTCGGTTTTGCGGTCAGGCTCTCTAGCCACTAGACCACCGACATCGATACACCTACTAAATATATTTAATGAAGTTTCTAAAACTTCGGACGAAATTATCATTAACATGGACACCCGACCCCAAATAATGGGATTAACACAGGGAAGAGGGTACACTAATAGAGTTACCGAGATAAACTTTGTTCTCAGTATGATGACCAGGTAAATGTATCTTTATAGGGAAAAGGGTCGTAGAAATAGTCGACAAAACAATTGTATATATATACTTAACATCACCCCCGTAATCCCTGATGAGGTAGGCAGAATGAAGGGCGCAGCTTTAACCAAATTTAGACAAAAATAAAACAATTATAATGTACAAAAGGTATGAGTCTAATTATAACTAACATTTATTAATTTTTTTATAAAATTAAAGAAAAAACATGGCCAGCCATATAAAAGTCAGTCGCCGTAGCCTATGGATATTTGCAACAACGAGATATCATATTGTATGTTGCTCACTTTGCAAATGCCTTCGTAAAAATTTGAAAGTGTGTATATTTCTTCGCTTACATCTTCACACTTTAGTGTTAGTTTAAGCTAAACATATAATACATACAGGCTTAATAGGATTAGTGGTTAATTTGTAGGTCTTAAGCATTAAAATATTTAATAAACTGCCTCAAAACCTTATTGAATTACCCACGCATAGATTTAAGTCTTATATTAAATCATGTTTAATAAGAAAAGGTTACTACAAAATAGACGATTATTATGATAAAAATGTTTGGACAAGATAATCTGCTCGCATGCACAGTGAAATTTTTAATCATGATATTTTAAAGTACTACATATTAGAGATAAGTAAAACATGTTTTTAAAAAAGGCTATCTGTTGAGTTTCTTGCGCCGCCTCTTCTCATCAGGCCATTCACGTCAAGGTCCTGGTAGGGTAAAAAAGTGTGACTTGCATAAGATTTTGTTACAATTCTACTTGCAGAAATAAATAATTTCATTACATATATCGTTACGACTGAAAACCCCGAAGGGATAGACAACGTCGAAAGAGCAACAAGCTCTTTTACCCATTGCACAACCAGGATTAAATTAAATAAATATAAATATTCAATAACATCACATACATTGATCTGACTCCGAAGTAAGTAGCTTAAGCACTTGTGTTACGGATATCAGAAACAACAGTGGTATTACAAATATATACTTAAATATTGGATATTAACACCCAGACACAGAACAAACACAAGTATTTATCACACGAATGTTTGTCCTGGGTTGGGATCGAACCCACAACTCTTGGCGCATGGGGCAGGGTCACTACCGAATGCGCCATCGAGCTTGTCATAAATTAGACAGAAATTTGTCGGGTTTTATGTAAGTTTTCTTTGAACTTGCACAAAATGCGCCATACTGATGTTATTTTCTATTAAAACATCATCTCATTACCATTCCAAATAATCCGATTCATTATCGTCCCTCGTAAATCCCTCCCTTTATTGTTTTAATCATCCAAGTACGCATTGTGTCGGGGTAAACCGAGTGGTATTACGCGAGGGAATCCAGCTTAACGAACGACCCGTGTTTTCATTTCAATATTCGATTCTGTGTATTCAGATATTAGATTAGCTGATTTTACATACGAGACTTAATTTGCGCATAGGGACGTATCGTGTTCGATGTATGTTAGCGAAATGGGTTTACGGTAATCAGGTTTGGGTGTTTTAAAAGTGAGGGTGGAAAGGTTTAATATGTGTCTTGTTTCCGAATCTATTTCAAAATTATAAAACTGAAGAGTTTGTTTGTTTGCTTGAACAAACTAATCTCAGGAATTATTTGTCCGATAAAAAAAAAAACTTTCAGTATTAGATAGCCTATGTATCGAGGAAGGATATAGGCTATATAATATTAACCATAAACGTGGTTGAAACCGCGGGTACAGCTAGTTAATTTGTATTTGTTAATTTGTATTGTCTCTGTGTATAAATCCGATTTTTGTTAAAGTTAGTGGGCGACAGGTTAGCCGCTTGTCACTGTTTTTTCACAATTTTCCTTCTAACCCGGCTCGGCTTGGTTTTTGGTTGAATGTGGTTGAAGGGGCATGCTGCCCCTTTGACTCTGCCTACCCCTTTGGGGATTGTGGGCGTGATGTTGTGTGTATGTATGTTAAAGTTAAATTGTTATCAGGGTTTTTAGTTTTGAGGTTTGGTATACGGACAATTTTTTTGAAGCATAGTTATATACCGCTTCCTATGTTGGTGATCAATTTTCATTAGCCTGAGCGGATGCCGAATTGTCAGTTCTTTTTATATTGATTGAGTACTACAAAATGAATAATACAAAATGAAAACTACTTAAATGCCACTAGTACATAAGGTTCCCCATTTTGTTACTGTAAAAGGAGTGAAAAAAAACTTATACGGCCTTAAAATTGACAGACCTAATAACATGCAGCTGTAAGTCAATATCAAATCAGAATCACCACAAGATTACGTTCCACAAACTTCTGCCCACAACTTCGATTAAGCTTTTAACTTGACTAAACTTGTTTATGTATATAGTAATCTATACTTATAATAAATCTGTAGAGAGGTCAATTCTGAACATGAAATATATTTTCAAAATAACTATCAGGGGGTGATTAGTGATCGATACTGATGCCAAAAATGCAATCAGTAAAATTTTTGTCTGTCTGTCTGTCTGTCTGTATGTTCCTTATAGAAACAAAAACTACTCGACGGATTTTAACGAAACTTGGTACAATTATTCTTCATACTCCTGGGCAGGTTATAGTACTTTTCATCACGCTACAATCAATAGGGGCAGAGTAGTGAAGGGAAATGTTGGGAAAACGGGAGAAGTTACTCCATTTTTTAAGCTTCCGTCGCATGTGCAGCCTTAATGGTTAAAGTTACATAGAAATCATTTATGACGGAAATAGTCTTTATAATATTAACCATAAACGCCGGTGACACCGCTGGCACAGCTAGTTGAATACATAAATTCATTAAATAACTTAGTTAGTCAGTCGTCCTCTCTTACAACCCAGATTCTTAATTAATCAGTTTGCGGAATGGAAGGCGACCCCAATTAATTTTGTCAAGAGAGTAATTGTGGATCTCATTGCTCAGAATGGTCATGGAATCTACTATTAAAGGGCAAAGATTACTAACTATTGAGAGAGTTGCGAGATTTTGGTACGTAATTAAAGCCGCAAATGTACCTTTACAAAAGTACCTTTACATATGCAATAATGGTCCAAATGGCTTAATTTAATAGCTTGTGAGGATAGATGGACACCGATCACATTCTTGAAAGAGCATTGAATGGATTCGGTTCAAAAGTTTACTGGAATAAGTATACATAATTATGTAACTTGTATACATGAAAACGACAAAAATACAACCCATGAATGAGATTTGAATAAAATAAATAAACTCATACTACATCATTTACATTGATCTGACTCCGTGGTAAGTAGCTTAAGGACTTGTGTTACAGATATCACAAAGAACAGTGGTACAAACATATACTTAAATAATGAATACTAACACCCAGACACAGAACAAACACACATTCATCACATGAATATTAATTGTCCTGGGTGGGAATCGAAGCCACAACTCGTGGCGCATGGGGAAAGATCACTACCGAATGCGCCATCGAGCCAGTTAACGAAACTCAAGAATTAAAAAAAATATCCAGATATATATGATCTTGGTAACTATTACTTGACAATCTCGATGGCGCATTCGGTAGTGACCCTGCCCCATGCGCCAAGAGTTGTGGGTTCGATCCCTACCTAGGACAAACATTCGTGTGACGAATACTTGTGTTTGTTCTGTGTCTGGGTGTTAATATACAATATTTAAGTATATATTTGTACTACCACTGTTGTTTCTAATATCCGTAACACAAGTGCTTAAGCTACTTACCTCGCAATCAGATCAATGTATGTGATGTGGTCTGATATTATATTATATTATATTATATTATATTACAAGTAAGGTAACAGTTAATCTCAACACAAAATCTGAGAAAGCACAAGCATTTCAAGAACAAACAACACAATACGTCACTTGACCCCCAAAACGGTAAACAAGCTAAGTATAATGCACGAAGCGAAACATTCGGGACAATAGGCGCCCAAACAAGGCCTATACAGGCCTATACAGGCAGCGAAACGGGCCTGAAAGTGGTACACAAAGCCTGTGGCCTTTTATGGAACGTTTGTAAGCTGAGTGAATAAGGCTTTCCTGTTATATTAATGAAGCTTGAGCTTATGACGGAAAGTAGGAGGTTGACTTAAAAAAATGGAGGAACTTTCTTATGCTGTGGTATGTAGTATTCTTTATATTAAGTTCCTTTAGGAAGCAGTACACATCAGTCTGTACTGATGTGTACTGATACTGTTATCAGTGCTACAGTTAGTATAGTTAACAATGAATATATTTATAAACAAACATACTGCGAGGTAGTGCTCAGATATATTTTTTTAAATTAAAAAGAGAAAACGATGTTCTTTCTATCTCCAATACAGTTAAAGTGTGTTACCGAGACTTTATAATAAGTTGAAGACTACTATTATCTTGACTGACCCGTTGGTCTAGTGGTTAGACACCATGGCTACGAAACCAAGGGTCGCAGGTTCGAATCTCGCTAGGGGAAAAGGTTTCGATGACATGGACATTTGTACTCGAGTCATGGATGTTTATAAACGTATTTAAGTATGTCTATCCGTTCACCTAGTATCCATAGCACAAATATAAGCTTAGTTTGAAACTAAGGAATTAGTGTGTCAGTCTGGATAATTTATTATTTATTATCGACTTTTTAAAGTATGTCTATTTTTTTTGTTCCTTCGTACATCATTGTAGCTTATTACTTTTAAATCCAGGTTTTGTAGTCCTCCTATTGAAAAACCAGTCAATGTGTACTTTAGACTAAAGAAATCATCATAATGGTATTTTCAATAGAAAAAAGGTTCCTAAAACAATTTTCGAACAAGCTTTAGGATACTACGGAATCCCGAATCAAACTGACAAAAGCTGCAAGCCCGATGCACATTTCAAGTCCCGCGGCAACATCCATTGGTGGGCTATCGGCGATGCGCAGCCAGCCAATCAGCGCTCTCGCCGCCGGGAATTGATAGGCTGTTGAATGGAACTCGATTTCAATTAGTTCTACTCTTTGAATTCGGAAAAATGGAATCCCGTGGGCCAATTAAACGAATTTGGAATACCTTTGGTAGCAAACGTAAAATCTAGACTAACGGTTTTTTTTTTAATTTGATAGGCGATTTATAAATTTAAATTGTAATGGTTTTGTCTGTGACTATGCGCAGGCTTCAGAATTTATCTTAAATGAATATTACCTATCCCTTTTATGGTATATCCTTTGTATCACAGAAGTACGAAAAGAGGATAATAGTTATCATATGAAATTATTTTCGTATGGGATTATTGATAACATTTTACGAAGTTTTTTTTTTCGTTTATACATCAATCAATCAAAGACAGAAGCTATACATTAAATGAAATGAAATGAAAAATATTCCAACCCATTTATCAAAGAATATTCAAATCAAAACCCAGAAACCAACTCTAGCTTCCAACGCTCCGTTTCTAAGAAAATAAGTGTTATAAAATTCTCAGCTAAAAGCTGCATTCAATAATCGCATTGCCTATGAAAGACTCACATGTCTCATTCAGCGAGCGAACTTACGTTGATTGAACTCCTTCAATCGCATTTCCATCGCATACGTCTTCAGGATAGCACTGGCTGATGCTGTATAAAAAAAAAGATCTTTTACTGATTTGAAAAGAAAATTCTAGCGCGGAATTTTACATCCTTAAAATGGATTCAGTTCTTTTTGAGGATCTATGGTGACTTGTGTGTTATTATAGTAGTTAGTATGTGTTAAAATATAAAGCTTGTTACATCAATTGAAACCGATAATGCCATGTATAGACAATATCCTATAATAAGTGAATGATCATTCAATTATATAATCTGTTATCCTTTTGAATTGAATGTGTGAACGATTAATAAACTTTCTTTTTCTCTGGTAGCCACCGACGAAGTAACTCGTTTTTATTTCAATAGTATGATTTAAAAAGGGTGTAGTATGCCCGTATAAACAGATTTTAATATTGGTTAAATTAGAAATCTCAGCTCTATATCTGACGATATTTAGTGAAAAACTCTGATTAAATTTTTAAAGCTTATTTATTAATATTATAAAGCTGACGAGTTTGTTTCTTTGTTTGCTTGAACGCGCTAATCTTAGGAACAAATGGTACGAATTAATAATTTTTGTTTTGTAAAGTTTATTTATCGAAGAAGGCTTAAGGCTTCATAACATTAACCATAAACGCACGTGAAACCGATGGCACAGCTAGTATTTAGATAATTAACAGGTTTATTGCAATCGTCAGAAAGTCCTTCTGTGTTTTTACAGAAATAACTCGTCCTTTATTCAAAATGAAAACTCAAAAAATTTATGCTCCACCGAACAGGAATTATATTTTAACAATGTTAACAAAGAAATATCGAAACGCGCGCTGCTTCACTTCAAACGCAGTCCCGACGGAATACCGGCAACAATGGACGGACACATGGACAGAATTCTTTTTGTGTGTGTTTAATATTTCGACTAATTCGCGAGGTCGACGGTTGCCGTTAGAATTTTTTTAATTGTTAACAAAATACGTTTTGAATGTATTTTTTAACATTTAGCAGATTTCATCTTCCTAGCGTGTGTTGTGTTTTTAGCCCGTGTTTGTTTGGAGTAGGAACCTATTTCCTTGCCACCTAGAACCAGGGTTTTCGGTTCAACCAGCTAGACTTACTAAATCTACTTATATAAATTTTTTGCGAGCTTAGTTACACAAATTATGTGAAGTAAATAAATTCTCCAGACTGACACCAATTCCCTAGTCCCAGACTAAGCTTGTGCTTGTGCTATGGATACTAAGTGAACGGATAGACATACTTAAATATGTTTATTAACATCTATGACTCGAGTTCTAACGTCCATATTCACCACACGAAACATTTGCTCCTGGCGGGATTCGAACCGATCTTCGGTTTCGTGGCCAGGGTCTCTGACCACTTGACCAACGTCTGTCAAACACTAGGGTGTGCTTTTGAACTTTTTACACAGCCCCACAAATTTTCAACCTGCTATTAATAAAACAAATTTGATAGGCAATCAGTGCAGATTTTTCCTTTAAAAGCGTGCTACTAACAGGGAAATATTAAAACGTCAAAAAATATTAAATTGTCGCTTCTATATTTTTTTAAGCAAAAATCAATTAGTGACGCGAAAGTTTGATACAACGTGAAAGAACCGTTTTGCCTACAAAATATCGGATGATTAATATCACTCGATATTTTGCGTCAGCCTCGCATTGTCCTGTTAAATATTATTAAAAAGATACGCGCCGGCGTCCATATTAAAATATTGACGTTAAAAAGTTAAGCGATCGAATAATATTGAAGCTTTACCCGTGTGTCCAATAAGAAGGAATATTAATTATCGTTTAAATACTATATTTAGCCCAAGGCTTCACTCACGAGACTTTTGATATGTCAATTCAATATTTTAGATTAGATAAAAATAAAATAAATAAAAATAAATAACATCACGACTATAATCCCCGAAGGGGTAGGCAGAGTCAAAGCGGCAGCAGGCCCTTTTAAACACATTCAGCCAAAAACAAAACAGGGCTGGGTTAGGTAGAAAATTTTGAAAAAGTAGTGACAAGTTTCTACCTCGTCGCCTACACAATCACATACCTAAATCCCATATACCTACATTAGTCGCTTTCTCGAGAGTCGAGAACCACAGTTGGCACATTCTTTTTAAGTTCCAGACCAACATAGGACAATGAGCTGGGCTAGATGGAAAATTGTAAAATAAATAGGTTAGATTAGATAATTATGTATATTATACAATAAATTTATACCTTTAAAAAATATATATAAACTTTGAGATCGTTTACGACAAGAGCGCATAATTAGGATTATCATTGCCGATTCGTTTTAACCGAATCACAGTGTTCTAATTTGTTAATTATGCTTAATTTTCATACAGGTCAACGGTCCTAATAGAGAAAAATAAAATTTTAATTACGACTTGCCATGAACAGCTTATTCTAATACTTGGTTCACCAGCTGATGGTAAATCAAAATGTTTTACGGCATTTTAACGGTCGTCGTAAACTTAGGAAAATTGGTCACAGAAGCTTCCGTGTTTGAAGGAAGTTAGAGGGAAATATTTTATGCTTTCGGTTTGGTTAAAACGGTTTTTATTAGGGCCCTTCTATTACAATTGGATGATATAAAATTAAAATGACTATTTGCTGGAAAATTATGGATAAATAGAATCAGGTGCTTTATTTATTGATTGCCTCGTTGTTCTCATATTAGCACGCGCCGTCTAAAGACTAAGAAGTCCCGCGTCTCGGATCGGCCCAAATTTTTTAGCTGTGTATTTCAATATTGAAATTACTCAGTACCAGTCCGGAGTCAGGAAGTTGGCGGTTTAATCATCACCGTGCCTCAGAAAGCACGTTGAGCCATTGGTCCTGCGCCTGACCTTTCTCCGGTCATGACGGATTGCCGTCTCACCGGACTATGAGAGTGAAGGAAGAGAGAGTGCACCTGTGTTTGCGCACACACTTGTGCACTTTAAATATGTCCTGCGTAGTTCCTTGTTAAGTTTTCTGCCATATTTCCTCAATGGTGCTTATAAGCTCAAAATGTATGTACATGACTAAAAGGACTTTATCATCATCTTCCTAGCGTTATGTCCCGTGCTTAGACGGGGATCCAGGATTTAGCGAGTCTGGTAATTACATTGAAGCAACTGCCGATCTGACCTTCATAACCCTAAGATAGGGGAACCAGACAATTTTTGGAACATGGTTACAAATCCAAACATGTTGGAATCTGCAGGTTTCATCACGATTTTTTCCCTCACCGTCAATAGTGGTATAAAAACGTACATATATTTGAAAAATCCAGAGGTACGTGCTCAGGTTTAAACCCGCACTCCTCAGTTATGAGGCGCGTGTCCTTACCATTGAGCTACCACCGCTCTAAAAAGACTTTATATGAGTTGTTTTTAATATCTGCATTGTACACAACAATACAAGCAATATTACCCAGTAACCCGACCATGAGCCAAGCAGAACTTCCATAAATAGCAATAAAACAAATGTTTTAGTTTAACACATTCTCTCTAAGGCCCGCAATCATTGTGCCAATATAATTTGAACCCTCCGCCGCGCGCGTACAATACAGAATCAGTTATCCGCAATGCGGCATTCACTCGGCTCCGACTTACGACCTAGGGTTGCCAGTAGACCTATATTATTACTTTATGTATGTGAATTTTTAATATGCGACATAGTTTATTAACTAAGTATTCCTGACAATATTGATTATCTAATGAAAAATTAAATATGCTTTCTGTCTTATTTCGTACTTGAATTGAAAAAAGAAGAAAAACACCAAAAAAAGTGTTATGTTCCATCAAATGGCCTTTTCCATAATACTACACCAAACTTATCGCATCATATTAGAATAATTATATTAACGCAATCTTGTGTTCTTTGAATAATAAATATTATGAATCGGGGTTAGAATTACATTGTCAAATCATTTGAATATAAATGATTATTTAAAACGAATATAATCTTCCATCTTGACTTTGGACGCGTAGAAATATGACCAAATGTGTCAATCACTAGCCTATATTCTAATACCGTGGAGATATCGTGATAAAATTATTTTACTTTACTTCTAGATAATGCAGGTTTTACATGTTAAAATATAATCTCTTTTCCCCTGTACAACGTAACTTCAGAAAAAAATATTGTTGACCTTTGACTTTTTGACACAAAACTAAGACTAAGCTGCTAGCCCTACAGGCACTTTGAACAATAGCACAGCTCTTTATCAGGGCCCGCAGCCGGCAATCCGGCACTCCCACCGATCCCGGCATTCCCGCAGACTGCCCAATCCCGCGTAATGCCCCACTCTTATTTGCGAGCCATTGTCGTCGCTGCTCAATGGCAGATGTTTTCACTTGCAGCCATTCAAGTTTCCCACAAAAGTTATTTCTGCTGTAAATTAGATTGGCGCTAAAGGATTTCAACACTAAGTCTTTGACTTCTTTTGTTAGAGCAAATCGATTCGTCGTTGGATTTATTTGCACTCATTAGTAAATACTTGTGCTTATTCGTATTATCTTCAGACTCCGCGTATTTGCAATGCTTTGGATAGACCAGCATTTTCGGTAGTTAATTAGTTAGTTATAATATTTAATTTAAGGTTATTAGTTTTATATATAAAATTACACAAATTCTGACAATAGTATCTAGGTGAAAATTATTGAAATCTCTGCATTTTTGTTATATTGAAATAATATAGTTCCAGTCATATTTATTGACGTTAAGAGTCAATATGCAAATTGCGCTCCAAATCCTTTGAAGCGTTAGTTACATGTTGATTATATAATGACTCATAATGTCACGTAATAACCGAGATTAGTGAGATGCAAATGACGTCACGAACTACTAAGATGTTGTATATATATTGAGTACGATAATAAGATTTGCTACACCACATTATCTCGCAACTCATTGAAATGGACTTGCCAAGACGCTGTATACCGAGTAGGTTCGTCATCTTACAATGTAATACTAAACATGCTATTACCCGCGAATTGGATTTCGTAGAATTTAGACTGAATCGAAAAAAAATACATATTCACTTCAATTTAAAAGCTCACAAACGCATATTATTGTTAAATATCAAGCGAAATATTCAAAGTCAAAGTCAAAATATTATCTATTTAAGTATTTAGGTTTCAAAGAAACACTTATAAACCGTCAAATGCAAGTAAAGCTATATGATTTTACACCGGTTCGGAATGTTGTAGGTACTGAGAAGATTCCGGCAAGAACCTCGGTAATAAATAATGTAGTTAATTAGTTAGTAATTAACATTTATTTTTATATGTACTTTTAATATTGAAATTCACTATCCTAATTATAGATACCATTTAAAATTAATTCTAACAACGATTCACTGCTAGAACTTATTTTTATTCTTAATCAAGATGACATTTTAAATATCAAGTAAACACTTATAAATAGATAATAACACGATAATAAGAAGTATCACACGACACCATCTCATAACACGATCAAATAGACTGTATACCGAGTAGGTTCACATAAAATACCTCGTCATTACCCTTAAAGCGAAGCTGCAGAACCATGTATGGGAGTCATTAGTATTGTCTCGCGCCAAGGACGGGTTGTTGTCTAGAACAATGCCGGTGAAATATGAGCTACTTCTCGCAAGGCTACGGTTTTTTGTGGTATTTTTTATTTGCGGGATAAGATAAGGTGTTTTAAAAACGAGACAATCTTCAAGGTCATTTAGGTCATTAGGTTTTGGGTTGATTATAAAGGACTTCCTAAAAGAATTATAAAGAATAATAACATTAATAAATTTGAGTTATCCAGATATCACAAGTAATGTATAATGAAATTCCATTACACAGAGACTTAAAATTTTGTATACGTAAAGGTTAAAAGAAATGATATGAGTAATAAAATTAATGACTTAAAAACTTACTTGCATAGGCAGTCAATTCAATACATCAATCTTCCGATATTTACAAGTAATATCAGAACTTATCAACTTAACAATTTCTGATGTCTCCCTCGAATGTCGGTCATTACCGACGTATCATTATATAAGTAGGTATGTACCTACATCGATTATATCATTATATAAGTAGGTATGTACCTACATCAGAAAACATCCAAATTTTTCGCCGAATATTCAGAATATATATTCAGAATATATAACATTTATAGAAATACGCCTTATTTTTTTTTGTTTACCCAAAGAAATTCGTTACGCACCATCCCGCTGAATCCGGGGGGAAACAGCGGGGTGTGTCGGACTCCCGGGGCCCTCTAGATGATAGGAGGACCCTGCTCCGCCCAAGGTGGTAGTGGGCGGGGTATACCGACTAAACCCCTGGGATGTACCTCTACGCCTTTATGTAAGATGCCCACGGGATCGCGCAACGCTAAACCACCGTGAAAAAACCTGCTAAGAAAGATTTCTATGTCGCTTATATGTGCAAACAGGCGTGTACTGTATACCGTCACTGAAAGATTCAAATTTGATTCTAAAATTAACTTACTTCACGCCATTTTCACAGGGCAGGCAGGGAGAACCGAATTTTAATTGATCACGATTTATCATCCTTACTAACCAGTATCAATTTGTCTGCAGGCGAGCGCCTGATCCAGTTCGCATCAGAGAACCTGGTGACGGAGATCCTGATCCACCCGCAGATGAACACGCTGATGCAGTGCATGCGCAACCTGCTCAGCTCGTTCACTCGCCACCGGCACCTCGTGCACGCCGGGTACACCTTCGCAGGGAACGGCTCCTGGATCATGCAGGTACGCAACCTGGAGAACATTGCCTAAAACAAACTTCAAGCATTGTCGAACAAGGAGAATGGCAAGTAAGGCTTTAAATTTGACAATATGAGTATGTAATAATTTTTATTTTACCTGGAGAACACTTTTCACTACATGACGTGGCGACTTATTCTGACCTCCACGGAGAAAGGCTTCCTTAACTAGCATGTCGTAAAAGGAGACTGGTTTATTGGTTTTATTTTCAGAATTGCATTTATTTCATAAAATTACCATTATCTTATAATTCAGGAAGAAGAACTGAGATGATTATAACTGGTTGCATAATCTTAACGTTATTTAACTATTAGGTCAACCTTTTTTTGATCCACAAAGCCTGGCACTAGCCAAAAAAAAATACCAGTAATTTTTTTTTCAGTTTACAGTCCTGTACAAATAAGCAACGGTAATGCATTGCCTAAATCCATTCGTTTGAACAATTCAGGGTACAAATTCCAGTGACTTTCACACTTAAACAAGGAGTGTGCAAACAACAGTCTTGTTGTCAAAGTTGGTGAACTGACCGCGACGCGCCCTTCGACCTACATTAAGTCGTTACTATTAGCCAACGGTTTTAATTTACAGTAGGGATTGTGATAGTAATACATATAACATACATACATACATAACATCACGCCCATAATCCCCAAAGGGGCAGCATACCCCTTCAACCACATTCAGCCAAAAATAAAGCCGGGCTGGGTTAGATGGAAAATTGTGAAAAAGCAGTGACAAGCGGCTAATCTGTCGCCTACACAATCACACACCCAAAACCCGATATACCATTAGTCGCCTTGTACGACATGCTAGGCAAGAACCACAGTTAGCATATTCTTTTTAAGTCCCAGACCAGCATGGGACTGTGGGCTGGGTTGGATGGTAAGCTGTACAAAACTACATTTAATAAGAAACTATTTAGTTTTTACCGCAACTAGTGAGAATTAAGCAGACAGATATTTTCACAACTAGTAGTTTCTTAATACTGTAGCTCAGTATGGTGTCCGAGTTACAAACTGCATACGATGCGTATTGAAAAAGTTCAAAAAAAAACTAATTCGTTACATGACTTACCGTTTTAGGACCCCAAATTCATTGAATTCATACACTGAAAAAGCGAAACATCATAAGCTTGATCCCCTCTCTACACGACGTACTTACCTAGATATATCTTACCTACACAAGCTGATGAATAACCAAATAGATTGCCCAAAACTTCTAAGTAAACTAGACTTTAACATTCCGAACAGAATACCGCGGTATCCTTGTGGATTGTTCAAAAAAAAGTTCTGCAGGACCAGGCTGGGCCGAGACTCGCCTGTCACCCGTTTGTCACGCCTATATAACGACCTCACAAAAAATATACCTGAGCTTGATGTCCACCTTCATAGCCTTCCCGTATGTTTAAGTATACTTAAAAAAAAAAAGCCGTACCTACCTCATAATTTAGTGTTTGTTATCTGAATTCTTAACAAAATTTGTTAACTAGTTTTAAATACACACATATTTGTCCTTTTATTTTAATTACATTATTACTTTTATTACTTTTTTCAAATTCATACAAAACTTGTCCCTTTTATGCATGCTGAGATTGCCTGTAATTATAAGTGCAGTTAGCTATAAGAATATATTGAATTGTTACCTTAATTATTATATACTGTACCTTATGTTGGTGATCCAATAAATAAATAAATAAATAAATTAAGTTTTTTTTAAATTAAATTTATTAGTATTTTAGTACTTTTTTATTTGTCGGTAGCCTTTATTGTTATCCTTGAAAATTTCATATTTTAATATTCGTACCTACATACAAACATATCATCAAGCCTGTAATCCCCGAAGGAATAGGCAGTATTCAAGGAGCAATACGCTCATCGCTTTCTCGCTCTATATTTTCATTACAAAAAAAAAACATTTTATTTCACGGAACAAAGACCTATTACCCCAATTCCTACAATACAGCCATATCCCCCCTATAGGTAAACTCCCAGTAATGCAGAGTGACCTGAAATTTGTGCGTTCATTAATTTTCATTATCCCCCCGCCTCCCGCGGCGTCCCGTTTATGAGCCCGATCTCCAGTTTAAATCAATATCGCTTTTGCATTATGTATGCGTTAGCCGTTTTGTTGTGAGTTTATATAGACTTCTATACTACTCTATACGAATATTATAAAGAGGAAAGATTTGTATTTTTGTGTGTGTGTATGTTTGTAATGAATAAACTCAAAAACTACTGCGCCGATTTCAAAAATTCTTTCTCCGTTTGAATGCTACATTATCCGGAAGTAATAGAGATATATTTTATCTCCATATTCCTACAGGAACGAGAACTATGCGGGTGAAACCGCGGGGCGTTGCTAGTGTTATATAAAGTAGCTATATCATATTTTTAATACCTGCAATATCTAAAGAGGTTGGCAGGGTCTAAAGAGTTAGTTCTTTTAACCTTATAGTACATAAGTAAAAATTGTCTGTGACGAGAATTTTGAAAGAATAGTGATAAAGGAGACAGCTGGTTGCCTACCTTATGTAATCGCTTTTTATAGCCTTTTAAGGCTCAGCAACATGGGACATTTACCCTTCAAATATCATAAATATAACATTTAAATGATGGGCAAGTAAAATAATTCATGACCACATCTAGACGCACATGTCTTTTCCACTGCAAGTCTAGATACTTTCAAAGTCTCTCCTAAATCTATCTCCTAGATCTAAAACGCGAATCGTTCAAAGCCTTACTTTGCCCTTACTTCGTCGTCAAGTTCCTATTCCGTACACGGTGACATTTGCCCCGACCCTAATACAGGGTGTCCGGAAATTGCTTGCTAACTTGCTAAATTGGCACACGTCGAGCGCTCCAGCGGAAACTAACGTACTGTGACGACACTTTAAGTGGAGCTACACGCAAATAACAAAACCATACGAGGATTAGTATTTAGAGTAATCAACATTTTAAATTATGGAGTAATAACTGTCATAGCATATCCATGAGTTTGAGTTCCTCGAAAGGGTATGCAGTCTTAAGAACAGTATTCCCTTTATGCAAAAATAATATTAAATTGGGTTACATGTAAAAATGTGACTAAGAAGGGTAGGCAGAGTATTAAAAACAGTATTCCTTTTAAGCAAAAATAATATTAAATTGGGTTACATGGGAAAATGTGACTAAGTGGTGACAAGTGGCTAGCTCTTCTAAACAATTACATACCCATCACACTGATAGCCATATTTTCTATATGCTAAGTAAAGATCACAGTTGGCACATTCTTTTTAAGTACCAGACCAACATGAGACATTACACTGAACGTATAGCAACATAATTGATAGCTGTTGCGGATCCTCTCATCATCTGTAATACACCAAATTCCACGCAGGTGCAACCTCTATAACTAGCTCTAATTAAAAGTAGTAACATAATTTTAATTAATCCGTGCCAGCGAAACCAATGACATATTTAAAATTAAAAAACGAATGGACATCGGACGGATATAACAAGAATTCCAGATTAAATATTAAATTTCCCTTCAAAATATCTACCCGCTTCAGTATTCCCCCCACACCCCCAAGTGAATATTTTATATGTCAACCTTCTGGGAAGCATCAACAAATAAATAAACTCAGTTACAACCCAAAGTCACTCATGTTTTCCAATAAAACAGATATAAAAACAAGGTTACAAGGTTGACAGAGCTATTTTCTTTTAGTCCCATAAATAAAATACCCTCCCTACTGATTCAGTCACGCTACGCCAATTTCAACGAAGATTAGTCTACTTCCAGATATTATAATGCCAATGTTAACACAAACACAGGTGCACTCTTTGTTTCTTCATCCTTATAGTCCATTAAGACGGAAAAACGATCTAGCAGGAGAGAGGTTATGTGCAGGTCTAATGGCTTAACGTGATTTTCCTAAAAACCGCAGTAAAAAAAGCAGTCAAAAATGTATGTATTTGACAATAATTAATTATTAACAAAAGTCAAACGTTTTCTTTAACTTACATGAATATTATAAATATTGCATACCCGGTATAGGGAACTGTTAAAACTTAGGTAAATGTAAACATGTCACCACCTTTTTGTAACACAGTTTCTAGCAATAAAGCATTTTATTATATTATACTCCACATACATAACCTCACGACGATAGGCAGAGTCAAATAGGCATCAAGCTCCTTTAACCACATCCAGCCAAAAATAAAACTGGGCTGGGTTAGATGGAAAATTGTGAAAAAGTTGTGACAAGTGGCTAGGTCGTCGTCTACACTATCACATACACAAAAACCCGATTAGTCGCTGTTTCGACATACTAGACAAAAAACACAGTTGGCACATTATTTTTAAGTCCCAGACTAACATGGGACATTTTATTCTATTGTAGACTTAACAATTTACTACAGCGATTGTGCCAATTCAGTTCAATGCGCTAATAACTTTGCTCCACAAAAATTAACTTCAAAACAAACCACCCTAAAAACGATTTTCTTTCTTCGAACTTTCACTTCAAAGTAGTAAAAGTTCACGTTTCGCATTCAAAGCGCAAAAATGAATAACTCCCGAGGGCTATTAATTGGCTGAAAGGAATGAAGCTATCATAAATCAAGCTTATTGAAAGCTCTGCAAAGCTTCGTGCGCGAGATAAATTTAAATTGGATTCATAGTTCCGTGTTGATATTTCTTTAGATCCAATATTTGCTCGTTCGAGTAAAAGATTCACTGCAGTGATGGATAAGTAATGATGCATTCAATTAATTAATATGAATGCATTTTTCCTAATGCCATTGCTCAACGTAGATATTTGTGATTGGCGTCCTTAATATTAGGAGATGTGCGATCATGATTACGGGCTATTTTCATTATTCATCATCATCTTCCTAGCGTTATGTCCCGTGCTTAGACGGGATCCGCTTAGACCATGATCCAGGATTTAGCGAGTCTGGTAATTACATTGAAGCGACTGCCGATCTGACTTTCGTAACCCTAAGATAGGGGCTCCAGACAATTTTTAAATCATGGTTACATATCCAAAGTTGTTTGAATTTGCAGGTTTCATCATTATTTTCATTATTATGAAATACAAATATTCTAAGGTCACTCTTTAAGAAAATGTGAGAGAGTTTACTTCACATAAAAAAAGTCTATGGCGGTAGCGTAGATATTATGTACAAATTGATCTGATTCCCCTTATGAAAGTCAAATAGCAATCGTTTTAATCTTATTAGACTTTCTAAATCAAATCACGGAGATGAGACACTGAAAAAAAACGAAAAAAAATCTCATAGAAAGCATTCTCTGTATAATGATACTACATATATCTTGAAGTAATCTCGAAAATAAAAAGAAAATAAACGGCTAGAACGATAAAAACACTTTTCCAGCGTAATAGACATCTAGACTCAGTAATAGGATTACAGCTGATATTTGGAGCGGCTGAGAAAATAGAATGAACAGACTGTGTACTATCTACTGATATTGTATGTACAATTGTACATAAAGATCGTACATAGAGTACCTACGTGATTTTATTAACTAGTATAATTGAGTTATAAGAATTCTACTAATATTATAAACACGAAAGTTTGTGAGGATTTATTGATGTTTGTTACTCGTTCACGTAAAAACTACTGAATGGATTTTAAATGAAACTTTTCAATCATATAGCTTGTACATCCGAATAACATATAGGCTTTGTTTTATCGATGTACCACGCGAGCAAAGCCGCGGGCAGAAGCTAGCTCCTTCATAAATATGTACATAAGATCTCACTCACAATCTTTATAAGGGTAGGCAGAGTCAAAGGCGCACTAAGCTCCTGCTACATTTCACTGATAATAAAATGTACCTAGTTTAGATGGAAAACTGAATAAATAAATAAAAAATTAAATTCTTCAGACTGACACACCAATTCCTTAGTTCCAAACTAAGCATATGCTTATTCTATGGATACTAGATGAACGGATAGACATACTTGAATACGTTTATAAACATCCATGACTCGAGTACAAATGTCCATGTTTATCACACGAAACATTTGCCCCTAGCGGGATTCGATCCCGCAACCCTTGGTATCATGGTCAGGGTCTCTGAACCTCCACCAACGAGTCTGTCAA
The DNA here is from genome assembly GCA_951394215.1 of Glyphodes perspectalis. NCBI lineage: Eukaryota > Metazoa > Arthropoda > Insecta > Lepidoptera > Crambidae > Glyphodes > Glyphodes perspectalis. The sequence continues at coordinate 14,768,886 of OX596215.1, forward strand.
AAAACCTGAAAAATATAATGAATGGCTAGCGCGTCGCCTACATCTCAGTTCCAACAGTCCACCATTGCCTTTTACAATATGCTAGTTAAAGAAAACATTCGGTAGATTCTTATAATCAATGTGGTAGATACTTGAACTGTGCTTCTAAGTAATGTCTAATGACGCAGTGAAAACTCGGCTTTTCATGAATAGTAAAAAAGTTTATATCAGATTCAGAAAACCTAGAAAATATGCAAATTTATTTAAATATTGATATAAACGAAATGTTTTAAGACTGCTTACTGGGATTATTTTTGAGATTATGAGGATTATTAACATAAATAAAAGTTGTCTAAGCTTAAAGCTCACAGACGTGCTCACTGGAATTATAATAAATAAATATCAGACTACATCACATACATTGATCTGGCTCCGAGGTAAGTAGCTTATGCACTTGTGTTAGGGATATCAGAAACGACAGTGGTATTACAAATATATACTTAAATATTGGATATTAACACCCAGACACAGAACAAACATAAGTACCTATTCATTATACGAATATTGGTCCTGGGTGGGGATCGAACCCAAAACTCTTGGCGCATGGGGCAGGGTCACTACCGAATGCGCCATCGAGCTTGTCAAATAATATAGTTATACATAATAGGTATGCTAGACACATTAAACTTGCTCAAAGTGCGCCAATTCATATTCTACCTACAATATTAATTCAGGCATAACCTTTCTGAGTACTAAATGTGCCCTTGAGCACTTCAAATCGTACGCAGATAACACCGAGAGACGTTTTCTGACAAAAAACGCGATCTCTCACTGGGGATTCATTCATCTTATGAGTCGCGTTTTGTTTTGATACATCGCCTGTCTGCTTGGCTGAGATGAAAGAATGATTTTTTCACTTATTGCGAGAGAAATAATTTTTTTTACTTTAGGTTGTTTAAGACATATTTTTGGTGACTGACGATAATTATGAGATGAGTATTTCTTGTGGTTTATTGTGTAGAATCACAGCTAGAGGATACGTGTTCATACCTAAATATAGAGACACAACTTTGACTGACTAGATGGCGCATTCGGTAGTGACCCTGCCCCATTTGTAATACCACTGTTGATTCTGATATTCGTGACACAAGTGCTTAAGCTACTTATCTCGGAGTCAGATCAATGTATGTGATGTAGTCTGATATTAATATATTTTTTTTATATTTATACAACTTTGGAAGCTCGGAACTTTGGAAGGTCCAAAAAATATTAGTTACTATAGTGGAATATATATTTTTTTTTTAGATTTCTGTAATTAAACATATTATGTGGTATTCATTAGGAGCCCTACGTCCTGCGGGATGATTGATGATGTTGATAGTGATGATAATGACCATGGGGTGAATTTATTATACATATAATACGATCACGCCCGAAATCACCGAAGATGTACGCATAGTCGAATGAGTGATAAGCTTCTGAAGTCCTCCACCACATTCAACCATTTATTGCTCAAAAATAATGCAACTACATATTTATAATAATAATTTGAAACGGAGCGCATAATATCGTAATCTAGCAGCTTCATAGTTGTGTACTTCACGAATTACTCCGAATGTTTCTATTAGTGATCCAGTAATATTGGCCATTCGTACTATCAGCTTATTCGCCGTCAACAGCGACAGTTCCCGGTGACCGGGGCACGCGGCGGAAATTACCACAGTACTATTGTAAACTGAACGATCAGCTGTGTACATGAATGGGTCTAATGGTAATTTAGGTATATTTGGTTCGTGGGTTTTTGCCATTTTGACTTTTAGGAGACACACTTAGGTATGTGAATTCAGGTATCTTTTCCCTGTAGTGACTCTTTATTTCTTGCGTTCTCTTTTTCTTTATTTCACCATCATTTTTTATCTCAAGTCCGGTATTTATCTCAAGAGCGGTGGTAGCTCAATGGTAAGGACACGCGCCTCTTAACCGAGGAGTGCGGGTTCAAACCCGGGCATGTACCTCTAGATTTAAAAAAAAAATCTATGTACATATTTATACCACTAGCTCGACGGTGAGGGAAAACATCGTGATGAAACCTGCAAATTCAAACAACTTTGAATTTGTAACCATGATCCAAAAATTGTCTGGTTCCCCTATCTTAGGGTTACGAAGGTCAGATCGGAAGTCGCTTCAATGTAATTACCAGACTCGCTAAATCCTGGATCATGGTCTAAGCGGACCCCGTCTAAGCACGGGACATAAGGATGATGATTTTTATCTTAAGTCCCATGTTGGTCGGAGACTTATAAAAGACTATTTCTTGCCTAGCATGTAATGGTATATCATGTTTTTGTGTAGGCGACAAGCTAGCCACTTGTCTACTTGTTACACTTGTCACTACTTTTTAACAATTTTCTATCTGACCCAGCCCAGTTTTGTTTTTGGCTGAATGTGGTTAAAGGGGCCTACTGCCCCTTTGACTTTGCCTACCCCTTCAGGGATTATGGGCGTGATGTTATGTTATATATTATTTATCTAATAATAACTCGAGAAGTGAGTCTTACGCGAACTTAGTTAGATAGCGCTGATCAAAAATATTTTTAATTTCCATTTCGCAAATATGGCTAACTATTAACCAAGCATGCCACGTGCCTGAAATTTTCCGCCCTCCATCCCTACTAATATTAAAACGCGAAAGTTTGTAAGTATGGATGGATGTTTGTTACTCTTTCACGCAAAAACTACTGAATGGATTTTTATGAAACTTTACAATAATATAGCTTATATACCCGAATAACATATAGGCTATGATTTATCGATGTAACACACGAGCAAAGCCGCGGGCAGAAGCTAGTTTTAAATATTTGAATCAAGTTCCTGGTACAGGTAGATTTAAAATATAGCAATTTTCCAAAAAATCCCCTACTGTATCATGTAATATGTTATTAACAGTGTTTTATTTTAAGCCGTCATTAACCAACCAAATGACTATTACAATATTTCAATTGCCTTAATTTTAGTTATCCGTCTGGAAACAGATAATTACCCCATCCGAATATTGCAACCAAAACTTCACTAGTCAATATATCATTGTGAAATGAAATGAAATGATCTTTATTTATATAGGCTTACAAAAAGCACTTATAAATCGTCAGAACAAAATAAATATAAATCCATTCAAACAGCAGATTCTACCGAGAAGAAACCGGCAAGAAAATCGATAGTTACTCTTTTAAATGCCAAGCCTTAATAGCTATTATGTAGTTACAATATTTTTTTTGTCAATTTAAATCTATCAGTGCAGACGAACAGCCTATTCTGCGACTGGCCAGATTAAAATCCTCTCCTCTCCATTAATCCTCATTTACTTAACTAAATTACCAGCATACGCGTGTCACTATATTTACCTTTTCCATGAAATGAGCTTATTTTACTGCGCGGTTAATCTTTCAGCCCGAAATAACAGACTCGCTTTCGCTCAACAATTAAGTAAACGAACAAAGGTCAAATAGGGAAGCAAATAGTTGCTCAGCCCTCATTATTTATTCAACGATTTGAGGATAAATTAGCATTGGAACCATTAGGGGATCGCATCAGACGCCGAGGGAAATAAATGGGCCGTGCTTGGAATAAACACACCACATAACAAATTGGGAGGAGCGAATGCTCTCGAAGTGTAATCTTTGTTTGCTCAAACAAGATTATGCCCGAATTATTTACTCGACTGCGGAAGGTAAAAAGATGGGTTACCATCTTGATTACGAGTTTAAGAATGTTTGTACATTCCGCACCGTGTACTACATCGTACATATATCGTAGGCTGAGTTCAAGGAAATTTAAAAAAATAAGTAATTTCAATCGATTAAACAAAAGCAAACAAGAAATAATAAATAATAAATATAATAATAAATTCTTCAGACTGACACACCAATTCCCTAGTCCCAAACTAAGCTTATAAGCTTGTGCTATGGATACTAGGTGAACGGATAGACATACTTAAATACGTTTATAAACATCCATGACTCGAGTACAAATATCCATGTTCATCACACGAAATATTTGCCCCTAGCGGGATTCGAACCCGCGACCCTTGGTTTCGTGGCCAGGGTCTCTGACCACTCGACCAACGGGCCAGTCAAGAAATAAACAAAACCTTATAATAGCAAATCATCGCCAAATGTCCTGGTTGGTTTACATTACTCGAACCTGTCTGATAATTCATTCTGTTCTCTCACAATGTCCCAGTTTAGCAGACAAAGCGAAAATGAATAACTATAGAGACATCATAAATTCATCTCACCAAAGAGCTAACATAAATTCCGCTTATTGAAAGCGAAGATTTTAAATCGTAATAATTGGCATTTCTATTGAAAGGTCAAAAGTGATTTACACGACACTAATGCTTAAAGCTACTTTCTTTGGAATCGGATCCGAAAGTATTTATTGATATCAATTGAAAATTGACATAATATATTATTATTATCATCGCGCTGTTTTATTGCAGATATTCTTACCTACATTATTTGTAGATCTTTCAAGGAGTTTCCAACAACACATTTGAACTTTAAACCGCATGACATTTACTGGTTTAAAACCCTCCGTAACTTCTTTTTTATTGGTCTTTCAACTACCAAAGAGTTTTTAAACCCCTATTTTCATTAGGACGAAATGAACTATGAAATCGCAGTCACGCTATTTCTACGTGATATTTCCAAGTACATGTTTCCACCTGCTTGTGAGTGGCCACTGAGCGAGTGACGGTAATGCCTGTTGCCGTAACGCGTGGCATTTGTAGTACGGAAGTCCTTTTAGGAAACAATAAAAGGTTCTGACCTACTAACTTTTGTTGGCTGACGTTGGGGTGGCTTGAGTTTTGTCGTAAAAAAATTACACACAGTAAGTATATATAGCCCGAAATTTAATACTTCGACCTTTGGTTTAAATGTGAAAGCAGACTTTAACTTCGGAATAATGATGGTTGGAATCTTATGTTTTTCTGAAACCGATTATTAATATTTTAATAAATTATTATTTTAACCTAAATTATAGATCTGTTATGAAGATTTTACAAAAGGTTTGTTAATTCTGAACAAGCGTTTTGACACAAGTATTTATCATACGAATGTTTGTCCTGGGATCGAACACACAACTCTTGGCCCATGGGGCAGGGTCACTACCGAATGCGCCATCGAGCTTGTCAACTTGTATTTATACTTTAATCCATATTACGTTATTCTATCGCAATCATCATTCTATAGAATTACTATCGTGCTTATGAACAATATCCCTCCTACACAATATAACATGGACCATTTATCTGACACACCTTTCATTAATATAATACATGTATGCAAAGGCCTATTAGTTAACATTATAAGCGGTAACTTTAGAGAGACTATTCGACCTTCATCAAACAAATTAGTTTCTCGTTAAGGTAAGATGATACGCTTTGTAAAGGTTCACGTTAAACAAATGATGCGTCGTAAGCAACCAGGATTAATATACATACATGACATCACGCCCATAATCCCATGAACCCCGAGGTAGGCAGAGTCAAAGGGGCAGCATGCCCCTTCAACCACATTCTGCCAAAAATAAAGCCGGGCTGGGTTAGATGGAAAATCGTGAAAAAGCAGTGACAAGCGGCTAACCTGTCGCCTACACAATCACACACCCAAAACCCGATATACCATTAGTCGCTTTTTACGACATGCTAGGCAAAAACCACAGTTGGCATATTCTTTTTAAGTCCCAGACCAACATGGGACAGTGGGCTGGTAATAGTATTAATATATAACTAATATTAGGCTATGTGTTGCAGTTGATATGTTAGTTATTATAAGTCTTTCAATCGTTTGCGTGACATTACTTCATTACATTACAAAAGAGCCGTAGGTGTAAATCTCGCACCGGGGCAAATACTCGTATTTATGACTGGCTCGATGGCGCATTTGGCTAGCTCGAACCCACAACTCTCGGCACATAGCCCTACCCTATGTGCCGAGAGTTGTGGGTTCGATCCCCACCCAGGACAAACATTCGGGTGATGAATACTTGTGTTTGTTCTGTGTCTGGGTGTTAATATCCAATATTTAAGTATATATTTGTAATACCACTGTTGTTTCTGATATCCGTAACACAAGTGCTTAAGCTACTTAACTCGGAGTCAGATCAATGTATGTGATGTAGACGAATATTTATTTATTTATGTATTTATTATGAACGGGTATTTTATTTAGCAGTATCTTTGTTGATCCGATTAACAATACTTGCTAGCTACTTTTTTTAATCGTACTAACATGAAATTCCTTTGTTTCAGGACGGCACATTCTCCCTAGCTGACTTTACTGACGCTTACCAAGAAAATGAAGTACAACGCGTGATCCGCGCGTACGAGAACTCGATCTCGATCGATGTCCATTGCTCCACCAGTGGGGGCGGCGAGTGGGCGCGCTTGCCCGAAATGCCCTTCGTGAAGCACTGCAAGATTAGGGTCAATCCCACTGATATACTCGACTCTGGCTCTCAAGCCATCAAGGATTTTATTGGTAAGTTCGCTTTCAATGTAGATACTGTTAGTGTAGATTCTACACTAATAGTAATTACACTGTCTACATTAATTAGTATCTACACTATCAACATTAATAGTATCTACACTGTCAACACTAATAGTATATACACTGTCTATACAGTAGTATAGTAGTATAGGGTCATACAGTAGTATAGGGTCTCTGACTATCCGACCAGCCTGTCGAGTACGACAGGCTGGTCGGATAGTCAGAGACCCTATGCATATAATCAAAATCGTAGTTTCAAAAATATTTCGTATGAACGTTGTAATATTATAAGTGTGAATGTAGCTCCGTCTGTTAAATTTTTCATCAAAATCACTTAATTAATGGTCATTAAATAAAAATATTTAAATTAAATTCACATTAGATTCGGTTCTCTCTTCCTATCCCGCTAGGGAAGTGGCGTGAAGTTTAGTTAGTTAGTTAAATTCAAATTCGAAAAAACATTCATATCGAGATACTACTTAAGTAGCGAGGCATTTTTGTTGTATCCAATTTTACAAATAAATGAATGCTCTAGACATAACTCAAAAACACCACAAGTCAAGTTTACGAACAATTGGCATCGTTAGCAGATGTTTCAATGGTCTCGAAGTTTCTTGGCAAATTAGAGCCCCAGTGTTCAACTTCGTGGAAACCAAACGTAGGTATATTAGCATCACAATGTGTGGCTTGTAAGTCAATGCAATAAGGTTCATAGTTGGATAAATATTTTCATAGAAGATTATAAGGGAAACTTTTGGTTTTTTATATGACCTTTTTGAATACAATAACCAGTTTTGTAAACTTAGGTAACTTTATCCAACTTTATTCATGTTATACCTAGAGTTAACTTATACCAAACAAAAATTTCTTGAATTATGTTTGCCAAATGAACCTATAAATTTAAAATATATTTCAAAGATTACTTTGTGTAAGTATCAGTAAATAAAATAATGCTAGCTATAAAGAAGTACAATTCTAGTTACAGAAGTTCCATACTTAGTATAAACTTACCTGTCTTCTCGCAATGCCACAGTTGTGCAAAGACAGCATATAAGTACATGAAACTTTAATACCCCAAATGCAAAAACTTGTACAACAAGTTGGCTTTATACAAAATTGGGAACAAACTTTTGCCCGTGGCTCCACCCGCGTAGACTTCGTCTTATTACAAATTCGTACATTATCATTAATTCTGCAAAATCTATCTCTATTTTACCAGAATAAAAGTGTACTTTGTCAGTTTAAACTGTCAGTGTTTTAAATTTCATCATATTTAAAAGCCAGACGGAACAAAACAGTAATACATTAGCATTTATATAATCAGAAAAGATTGTCTATATAATATATTCATAAGTGCTTTTGTGGAGCCTACATGAATAAAGATATTTCTATTTCTATTTCTATCGTAGCGTTGTTCGTAGCAAAACTACGTGTCATTTTGGTCGAAGCTACGGGCTACGACACGACTCGGTACGTGTTCGCTACAAAGTGCTACGTACTGCTACAACATAGCAATGTAGCATCATATGTCAGGCAGATTGTTTCGTCTGCTTTGTAGTACCGACTTTTCATTCGTAATGCTAAATTATATAAGTATAGAAATGACAAATATCAACTAGTAAGTTACAAATAAAATGCTTGTATACTACTTATCAAATGTATTGATTGAGTTTCTGTCTATTCGTTACTCTACCCTTAGTAACGTACATAACATAGTGAGTGGAAGTCAAAAAATACGTAATTTTTAACGTTATTTTTTACCTAGTCTATGGAAGAGGAAATCATTTCCACGTAAGATTTCTCGCTATACCAAAGACATGAATACATTTTTTACCAAAATCTAACTGCCTAAAAGAGGACACCGTATTGATTTTCTAATTTAGTGTTGTCCTTGCCGCGTCTACTGCCAAATGTGGGTCACATTCGGCACTTTGAATAATAGATCGGGTAACAAATTAGGGAATGGGAAAAGGACAGTTCTGGAACTACGTTAAATATTTACGGGAACGAGTTTTTAACTATCGTTTTACTACAAAATGAGTAAATCAATCATAATATCTGATGTTGACTTTATTAATCTTTAATTAATTTTGTAGTACGAATTTTCAATACGATTAAAAATACTAATTACAGTGACTGAACATAATTAGGCCTATTTCTAAATATTGTAAATCTTTGGATGTTTCGATTCTACCGATCTACTTTGATGCCACACAAATATACACAAAGAGGTTAAGTAATTAAAAAAAAATACTTTATATTCAAATTTTTTCCATACAAAATCGTATTTCTATTTATGCAAGATTAATACGACCAAATCCTAACTGAAATAATATTAACTGGCCTCAAAATAAGACACTAAGAAACAAAACTGTATTTTTTTTAAAAACAAACACGTCTATTCCTATTTCAAATCCGTAACATTCAAATTGTTACAAAATAAAAGTTGTTCTGCCCAACTAGCCGTGTTGTCGGAACAGTGGAACATTGGAATTGTGGAACGTCGGAACAGCGGAACACACCGACCCGGGACTTCTGCACTGAACTACGGAACACATTTCCATTGGGGAGGTAATTTGAAGCCACAACAACTTCGCAATTGTGCGGCACATAAAAGTTAGCCGTTTGTTCGCGGTCTGACGAGGGGTAGAGTGCCACAAATTACATGACATTTGACGATGGAAGACAAAGACAGGAGAAATATTGAACTTGGTGTACAGTTATGTGCTTCTGTGTTGGAATATTATATTGTTGAGTCCAATATAGGTATATTGTTAAAAATCTTTAGCTTTGAAATGAAACAAGAAAATAAAATGCACTTGAATCTCATTTTTAAACAATTTCATCCTCTATACAAAAATAAAGAGATAAATTTTAAAAAATTAAATAAAAAAAATATTTTAGAATGTATTCTCATTTTATGTTATCAATATTCAAAATTTTTTGAATTATTTTAAAGCTATATCGCTAGATATAGACTGACGATAAAAATAACTCCTGTCGATCAAATTTGAAAGTTTTAGTGCAGTTTCTCTACTCGTTCAAATGAGTAGCCAACAGCCTTTCCACTTTAAACAGAGCAAAAAACTAACATTCAACATTATAACAAGCGTAATTCAAAAGCTGTTTCCTCTCCCTCGTACCCCCAGAGTTACTCGTAGGCAATTCTGAGAGTTATCTGACGACGAAGTTGCCCCGGGCTCCAATTCAACGCGGAATAACGTAGCATATAATAATTATTCATGGTAATCGTACCTTCATTTAAATTGTGCCGCAACACTCGCGACATTCTGTGCGAATAAACACGGAAATTTACTGAAATATTCGTGTACTTGGGTAACAATGGTAGATAGCTCAATGGTAAGGACACGCGGCTCGTATTCAAAGTGTATGGGCTCTATACCTGCACCACTAGATTTTTTTAAATCCATTGACATACTTATTTATGCCTATAACTCACCCGTGAAGGAAACATCGAGACGAAACCACATCATTTGATTTGATTAACTATAAAGCTAAATCTTTAAGGGTCTTTAGTTAAATCTAAAATTAGCCCTAAACTCGACTTAACTTATGTCTCATTAAATTTATCTTGCACATGTGTAATATTCATTGGATTTAACTAAATCTCGATTTAGTATCTACATCATTCACTCACCATTCGGTCATTACGTTCCGTTTTGACGAAAAAATGTATGTCCCCTTGACGACAACGCGATTTTCCAAAAGTCAGATAGAAATCTCAGATTAATGAAATAAAAAGTCATTCATTTGACAATGTCATTCATTGATGTCCCTACCTACAAAACAGAATATAGAATTTTAAAACAATCGGTTTGTAATTTATTGAAAGCGCATCAGAAAACTTAAGAAACCATACATTTATAAATAAGTTAGAACAAGTTTCCAATGAAAAATAATAAACTAATAACTCTCCTCTCAGTGTGGGCGAGGCTTGTAAAAATCAATACGAGCAAGCTCTAACTTAAATAATATTTCTTTCCAACTCGTCTCATACCTTTTATAGGAGAGCAAGTATCTACCAGTCATAGCTCAAGTTAGCATCACAAGATGTATCCAATACCGCGGTACAAGTTTAATGTTGTTCTCGTAACTTGAAATTGCTTCCACAACTTCGCTTCATACATCGGTTAGTTCAGACTTCGGTAAATGTTTAACTATTCTAAACTGTAGCGAAAATCTCTGAATGAATTAGTGGTGAATTGCAATTTGATACGTTTGCTAACTTTGCTTAGAAGGGTCGACCTCTATTGTGAATTTGCTGTTAAGTTTAGTGCTATAATTAGGTATGTAACATTTGTGGCAATCGCGATAAAACATACTAAGGCGCCCGCGATACTGACTGAGCAATGCAATAATACTTCAACTTTGCTCATTAAAAAAAGGTAGGCGTTTAAAATATTTGTCTAAACTGTTAACATATTTCTACCATTACAACGCAGTTTTTCTGAACTATACAGGCTTAAAGCTATTAAATTACTTAATGAGTTACTTATTATGCAACTGTGTGTACGTACTTTTAGAAATATAATCATTTAATTTTATTTCTAATAAAATATTCGACATTCGTCCATTCCAATTTCTCAGACTATGTGTTTCGTGGATTTATGTAAAAAGATCATAAGTTTGTCTGAATTTTTTCTACGAAAATCGTATTTCGATAAATTAATTCTAATTTCGAGTTGGTAAAACATTTGGTTTTGCTTATATTTCTTGATATAATGAAGAATTGACTGATACTCTATTCAAATCGCCATAGTACCTACATCAGGCGGTTTAGTAAAACCTACTTAAATTCGCCTGAATATATTATATTATATACGCCTGAATATATTATACATATATATAACACAGATTAAATATATCTGGTGGTTTAGCCGTATTCAATCAAAATGTGAAGACTAATATCGCCTACCTATGCCAGCCTATAGCCCATCCGAAACCAGTCAAACAAGTATAGCTAGATGCGTCATTATTCACTATTCAAACGCAATTTCAGTCCACGGCGACCGCTTTATCACAGAAAGAAATACAACTTACGAATACAACTTACGCCAACAAATCTCGCGCACGCTCAAACCGTATTCACGGCTTATTTCTATGCAGGCCCATATTACCTGCATGCCTGCATTGCCTGCATCGCCTGAATTATGAGAGCGTGCCTCTTTTATACGGGCGATATTGAGAACTGCTGAGCTGTAATATGCAGTGTTGAATGCTTTGGAGTGATTTTATTACTAGGCTCGTTGGTAAATAACCTATTGGGCTTCAATGCGGTTGTTTTTCTTTACGAGAGTTTTAAATAGTCCCTTTTAAAATAACTAGGTAATCAGCAAATTATTAAAGAAATTTATGAAAGGCTTAAGTCCGACAGTGGATGTGTATAGGCAGATGATGATGATGTTTAACGAATTTGCTATGGAAAAATACGAATCTTACCAGTATTACCTGACACTGAGGGTTTTTAAAAATACAAAATCAAAAGATGGCGTAACTGTGACTTGCGGTCTTGTCACCCTCCTCATTGGTTAGTTGTCAGACCAAACTGACATGTTGTCAACCAGGAGCCAATAGTGACAGTGATAAGACCACGAGACTCCCTCGTGCCATCTGGCGGTTTTTGTATTTTTGAAAACCCTCAATGAGATCGATGGATGCAAACTGAGTTTGTTAGCGGTGAGGTAAAACATCATAAAGAAAGCTGCACGTTTAAATTAAGTTTGCTATGTAGTCATGTTCCAATTTGTGTGATCCGAATGTCTAACGGTTGCGAAGTTTATTCGTCACCCACTTCATTGTAACTCACTTTATTGCATTGATGTGGCTGATGATGTCAGGATTATAGTCCAAACGAACCGCGATTTAAGTAAGAGCAAAGTCAGTTTTAACCATGAAACCGATCATACAAGAAACATATTAATCAAAATGTCCTTAGACATTAAGACTGGCTCGATGGCTCATTTGGTAGTGACACTGCCCCATGCGCCAAGAGTTGTGGGTTCGATTCTCACCCAGGACAAACATTCGTATGATGAATACTTGTGTTGTTCTGTGTCTGGGTGTTAATATTGAATATTTAAGTATATAGTTGTTAAAAATACCACTGTTGTTTCTGATATCCGTGACACAAGTGCTTGAGCTACTTACCTCGGAGCCAGATCAATGTTTGTGATGTAGTCTGATATATTAAGCTATTAACTCTCAAATCCAAAGCTAAATATGTATTTTAATTATCTTCCACATCCAGAGAGTTCGTTTCATACATGCCACATGTTCCTCTCGACCTCTCCCACTAATTGTAGCAGGAACTCATTACCACCGCCTATTTCATTAAGCTCGATTAATTAAGTGCAAAGTTTAAACTGGCATGCTGACACGTTAATTACGATGCTACTACGACGTGGTAGAGTCTAGTTTAGCTTGGCGGATGTAGCAGAGTTACTGGGGCAGAAGTATTGCAAGTTCTCAGGTCATTGATTGGGTCTCATGATAGGTTTCCTGGATCTAGGTTAGGGTGGCTGTCTATATTTAGTTTGATTGGTATTTTGTTGGGAAATGTAGGTAGTGTCTGTTCTTATAGCTATCTAGCTACGTAGTTGAAACTTGATAGACGAATTTAGCTTGTGTTTTTGGTATTAATTGAATTAATTGATTTAATTAGGTAGTCTGCGTATGTGTTTATTTATGTAAATGATATATTGATCGATTTGTTAGTATGGTTCGGGATAATATAGTTACATTTGATCCGAAATCAAAAAAGGAGATGAAGTTTGAGCATACTTTTCGTACGTTCGTTTTTTAAACATTTAGGGCGCGCTTTCGTTTTAAACTAAAAAAGCACGTATGCGTGTGCTTATATACAGATTACTGATAGTCATAATTAAATACGTTTTTAAACATTCAAGATAGGGGTACATACAACAATATTATTAATAATATTTTATCCTAGCCTTTAGTTCCAAAGTTTATCCTTTTTTTTAAATAAGTAGGTATAATAAGTCGAGCTAAGGTTTAATTTATACACCCCACTTGAAGTATTACGTCAACTTACACTACATAGGAAGCCTTTATTAGAAATTCCAACGATTCCGAACACTCCGCCATCATAATTTATGGCTAGATATTGTAAAGCTGTTCCGATATTGAAGACTACATTTTTGCAAAGGCTAACCTTGTGGAAACTTAAATGTCTTCAAATAAAGGAAATTGAATTCTTTATATACCTATGTACTTTATAATGCGAGTTGTGTTAACAGTACATTGTATTTAAACTATGAATAATGCTTTTTATTATTTTGGCTTCGAGTAACCAAACATTAACTTTAAACTATTAACACATTAAGATTAACAGGAAATCCGAAAATATAAACAGCCACATCTCTTAAGTATATAGGTAGGTAAAACAAAGTCGTGTTAGTTACACGATTTACAACTCAAGAACGATTGGACCAAATTTTATGATTTTTGTGTTCTTTAGTTCGTCTTCGTCCGGAATAGAATAATAAATATTGAAATATGTTATTTATCAATAAAAAAAATTACCAGTTTTAAGAGAAAGGCCCGTTTATGTATTTTCTCATTGACTGTTAGGCGGAAAGAAGTTCGCCGGGTCAGCAAGTTTATAATATTCCAAGGATTAGGCTCTGGTCTGGTTAATTTATGTTTTAATTTTGTAAACATCGTTATTTCATATTTTGGTGTCTGACAAGCCGTCTTCATGACATGCTTCAGAGGCAAATATGATCTATACACCCTTGTAAAAGATGTTATTAAAAAGAATAACTACCGAGTATCTTGCCGGTTTCTTCTCGGTAGAAGCAACATTCCGAACCGGTGGTAGATTTAAATTATTAGTTGATTTTCCTGTTGAATTGACGATTTATAAGTGTTTGTTTCAAACCTATATAAGTAAAGAGTATTTTGACTTTGACTTTAACTTTGATTATATAGTTGATAGAACAACAACATCAACATTAGCTATACTTAACTTTTATAGCAAAATAACTTTAGTTTCGCCTCTGATAAACAACTTTTCGCACTCACACTTGAAAAAGCCGTTCATGAAACTCATCAATCAAAGGAACCAATCCATTCCCACTCGGCCAAAGTTCTCAGTGAAGGGATGTTGAGAAGTTTCGTTGGCTACCTAAAATAAACAACAACTTTCCTGAAATAAAAACATAGGTGCCTACGATTTTACTTATATCTAACGGAAATCAATAAACATGATATATTAATATTTGATAAACATACTTACCAGTATACAAATGTTAATTTAAGTAAGGCAATAGGCAAGATGATTTAAAAAAATCTATTTAGACCGTCAGTAAGATTATAAAAAAATATTGAACACGTATTTTTTTATTTATTTGTCAAACAAACATTGACGAAGATGCAATGCATTCAAGTTGCGCGTGACATCACACTTTCGCAAAATGTTTACAAAATAGTGACGTCGCAAGCCCCCACTTAAAAACTTTAATGCTCTTTATCTTTGTGATTTTTTGTTAATTTTATAAAGAGAAAAATATCTGTCTAGTATTTTTCTATAATCTAACTGATGTACTAAATAGAATTATAATTTTTTGATGCAGTCATCATCCCTATTGCATTTTTTCAATATGTAAGCTATCAGTATTTTAGAATAACAGATCAAATGTTCTTATCCATGCCTCCCTTACGATGTTAAGTCTGTATCACAAGAATTATCAAAAATATATGATTTAAGATTAAATCTGATATTTCCCATCCCTACACTTCACTAAATTACTTTTCTTTCACAAATTTCTTCAACGAACGCTCTGTTGATCTCTTGATTTTTAAAACTTGCTTGATTAATTTTCTCGCTGCTAAAGGCCTTGGACTCGGAAGTTTCGAGAAAGATTAAACAAGCGAATGTTTTAAAGAAAGCGCAGATGAAGTCGACCAAAAAAACTCACTCTTCATTATGTATTGTGAATCTTCATCATACTTTCTGAAATTCGTCTTCGAAGCCTCAGTTCGGGTCGCTCTGCAAATATTTGTACTTCGTTTCGAGAATTATGCTAATTTTGGCGGCAATGACGAGGCGGAGAATTGAATGAAAATAAAGTCTACTTCACATGCGCGGTACTTTATTCGAAAGAATATATTACCATCACAATGTATAACGATTATTAAACAATCTTTTATATTTATTATGTATTAGCGTCCCGCAGTTTTACCCGCGTAGTTCCCATTCCCGTGGGATACGGAGAAAAAACATAGCCTATGTTACTTACTGATCATGTAGCTTTCTATTTGTGAAATATTTTTTAAATTGGTTTAGTGGTTTAGGCGAAAAAGCGTAACAAACAAACATTTGCATTTATAATATTAGCTACGGTTCTACTTGTAATGAACAAATTAACAATACAACACCTATCAATTCACCATTCAAATTAAACCGAAATCACGCTTCCAAATAGCAGAATAAAACAATTATTAACAGCCTAAGAAGCGAATAGCAAGTTGAAACAGAAACACCGACGGCATTTAAATTGTAAATGATTCACCAGTCGATTTGTATGGTAATTAGTGCTGCGAGTTGCCGCAGGTAACAGCTGAAATGGCTTCAGGCGTCGCTTTGCGCCGACAATTTGGCTCGTACTTAGTTCTGATTTCATTGGAATTTGTTATGGCTTGTATACCAATTCAATTTAAAATGTATTTATTTATGTAGGTATGTAAAAATCTGTAGAGCAATGTGAATCTACCACCGGTTCTGAATGGTGATTCTACCGGCAAGAAACCAGGCCTAAGTATTGCTTTCATAAGATAAGCCTACTTCTCGATACCAAGCACTTCTCGACAGCGAACTATTCTCGACATGAAGCACACTTTTATATACAAGATACAGATAACTAACGTTTTTCTTTCTCCCGCAGCATACCTGGAACCATACATTGTGCCAGCGAGCCTGGACCAGCTCCTGGTGTCGAGCGACGTGGTCGGCAACATCAGGTTCAGCCACCCGACGCTCTACGTCTTCCCTGGAGGGCAGGGAGATGCCGCGCTGTTCGGCATCAACGGATTTAATATGCTTGGTAAGTGCTGATGTATTTTCATTAAAGACGTGTACCGTGGCAAAAGCACTCCCATCATCATCCTCCGAGCATAAGACGGCAACCATCAGAAGCGGTCTGAATTTTTATTTTGACAGACTTAGAGACCTTTGCGTAGGTCGCAAGGTAAAAAAGTTTGAAGAGTCTAATGTCTATCAAGGGTCATTCAAAAGTAAATCGAGGTGATATATATCTATGTAAATATTATGTGCGTCTTTTTTAATATTAATTGGCGGGCCGGGCATTTATATGGATTATTTTATTTTATTTTCTATCCTATATCAGACTTATTTCTTCGTAAAGTATAGTATGTAAGTATAACCTACAAAAAATATGTACTTACGTCATCACTTCCAAACCACGACAAAAAAATCTAATAAAACTGAAAAAAGCGTCAGGCATTCGTTCATCTACAGCAATCTACAATATTATCTGAGGAGGAAATAGTTCTTTTATGAGCCGGCCAGTTGGCCAAATGTCTGGAGACTATCACATATACGATTATGTAGTAGGCAAGGCTGAATCATCCTGTGGTTATTGCCTGCCCTAAATCCCGTAACTTCGTTTCTGAAATGCCTGCGGCCCGATTTTTGCGAACATCCAGGGCCGTTGGGATAAAATGGGGAACATTGGCCCTAAAAGTTTACATTTGGATATCAGTGTAAAAACAATAGAATATGTTATAGTTAGCACAGAGAACATCACGGCTATCCAGAAGGGCTAAGCATAGTTCAAAAAGGATTAAATTCCTTCATCTATTAGTGAAAAAAATAAATTGAGATAGATTAGAGACTAGGAAAAATTGTGAAAAATTAGGTATTTGCTACACAAATGACGGGTGATCATAATCAAAATATTGTATATTCGTGAAAATTTTTGAGTTTTTACATCCCACGGTAACAAGCTATCGCGTAATTTGCTTAAACTACTAGAAGTAAATAAAAACTAATAAAAAATATCTTCTAGATTCTGTTTTTAGAATTTATATTAGAAATATCAGCAGATTGTACAGCATCTCAACAAAGAACGTCTCGTATTTACGAGAGTCTATTTAGGCCCCCCGCCGTCCTAGATTCCGCCCTGTGTTGTGATCTCACGCTGGAATTCTGCCAAAACGCCGGGGGGTGTGTGCGAATACCGCATCACTCTAAGAAATTACATTTGACAAGTAGTTATAGGGGAAAATGGGGAAATACATAGGGGATATTATTACGTCCTATATTGGGGAGGAATTGGGTTATCATTCCGGTGGCAATCTGTGGTGGGAGGTTCTTTCACATTTTCATCATATGAGGATATGTATTGACGACAATAAAGATCATTTATTTTTTTTAATATAATATGTGTTTTTTTACCGGCTTTAAACATCATTAAACCTTTTTAAAACCAATTCCTGTTTTATCCATGGGTTTTTCTACCGGTTTTTATTATGGCAAATTATTTTCAAAATCGGCAATATAACATTCATTGCAGTATTATGAAACTAAGGAATTTATTAGGATGTATAATTTGTTACTGTCTAATCTTCATTACAAAATGCCGTAATGATTGTTAAGCATATTATATCTGCAACAAAGTAATCTATCTATTGTAAATTTTGATCAACATACATAAAATTTTAATAAAGCCAATTGTGTATGCTGCAAACGTATTAAAATCGTTATTCTTCTTTTTTTCTGAATAAGTTTAGCTTGTTGTGAAGTACACAGCAAACTAATTAGATAGTTGTTAATTAAATACTTGGAATGGAATAGGTAACTAATGAAGGGAAACTTTGTACTTGTATAATATTTTCCACTCGAACACTGTTGTTTTGGGTCCCGCCAGAATACCAGCGCTCCTGCGGCGTTAGTTTGCCGCCGCAGTAGCATAATGCTGAGGCAGGGACCCAATTGGCGCCAATCTGTTTTCTTTGTTTCTTTTTTTTTTCTAGGTGGTTTTCCTTTTTTGTACTATTTTGTCCTGTGTATGTATTAACAATTGTGCGTCCAATAAATGTTATTTCTTTCTTTCTTTCTTTCTAATGTTTTGAACGTCGCATGTTAAAGGTTTACTCGATGCAGAAACACAAAGCTTAATTATATTGAAACCTTTATTTATCCTATTCGGTTTTATTAAATAACCGTGTTTGCATATTGTGCAATTTTGCAATTAATGAATGTAGAATATTTTGTTATTATTATGTTTATATATATAATATGTTGAGCCTTACAAAAAATTGTCCTGACTAGTCATCAAAAAAAAACAAAACTCGTAAACCTAGAAAGCTGGATTTAGGACAATGATTTATTTTATAATATATGTCCCATGTTGATCTGGGACTTCAAAATAATGTGCCAACTGTGTTCCTTGTCTA
Organism: Glyphodes perspectalis; assembly: GCA_951394215.1. Classification (NCBI taxonomy): domain Eukaryota; kingdom Metazoa; phylum Arthropoda; class Insecta; order Lepidoptera; family Crambidae; genus Glyphodes; species Glyphodes perspectalis. The sequence continues at coordinate 14,787,875 of OX596215.1, forward strand.
GCATGTTGTAAAAGGCGACTATACATACAAACATACAAAACATCACGACCATAATCCCCGGATAATAACTATATTATATCGGTTTTTGGGTATATGATTGTGTACGCGACAAGCTATCCACTTGTCACTACGTTTTCACAATTTTCCATCTAACCCAGACCGGTTTTATTTTTGACTGAATGTGGTTAAAGGGACTTATTGGCCCTTTGAATCTGCCTTATGAACTTATTTCCCGAGTGAAGCCAGAGTAACCAAGTCGCTACTTAAACATGGGATTATACCCTAGCGTTAACATTCTGTATTTTTTTATTTTATAGCGAAACCCCAGACTCTAATTGCCATTTGAAGGATTAGGATCAACTTAAACATGTACAAGGTTTCCTCAAGGAACAATGTTTTCGCTAAACGGAAAGTGTCAGGCACGACACTTAACACCAGTTTACTCAAGCTTAACTTAAGTTAGAGGAATAATTCGATACCCACTCGGCTGAGACTAGTCTAAGGGGCTTTTAGCTGAAGATATCCAATATTGTATAATAGCTGGCACGATACCAACGACTCAGTCCTCGAGCGAAGGCCAGGCGTCTGCTCTATAGCCAAGTGTCTCGGGTTTATTTGTAAAAAAGGAAAACTTGGTACCACTTGTCTACTTCGAAAGGCTCTTTAGAATTCTTGGGAGCTACGTGACCTCTTTAACGAAAGGGGTAAGTACCAGATAAGTGCCAAATATAAATTGGGTGTTGAAGTAACTTTCAACAACTTTGCTTCGTGTGGATGAAGAAAGTTGAAGTAGGTACTTACGAGCGGTAGAATAACACTACGATTAACGCTTTCCTAACTACAATGTAATTAATTTCAATCGATGCAAAAGAAAAATTCTAGTTAAAGTGATTTGAGGAATATTAACACAAAATAAGCTAAGTCCATTCAATCTCTTTTCTGAACAAATCTATCCTCTTTATATAAACTAATATTATAAAGAGGATAGATTTGATTATTTATTTGTTTGTTTGTATCGAATAGGCTCTGAAACTACTAGACCGATTTAATAAATTCTATCCCTAATGGAAAGCTAAAGTAGCTTCAGCATCAGCGAGTAACATAGGCTATATTTCATCCCCGTATCCCCACGAGAACGGGAACTAATAATTCATAAAACTGACGTATTATCTAAAAACATCTAAAATAACGAAATCCCCGTAAATGTACAATTGGATATTCCGAACGAATAAGTATAACATCATAATATTTTGTTTACCCCCCCCCCCCCCTCAAGGCCTGGATGAGCTCAATAAACAAGTTCTGTTGACACAGCTAATTGGACGCCTTGTTACTCACAGGTTTCCAATTAACAATTTCAATCTCAACTAAAGCTCTGCGCAAATACTCCAGTCATAGCCACTGGTGGCTACAGACTAGTAATTTCATTATGGTTTATTAACTAAGGCCTGCTTTCAATTGTAAGATAAAAGACAATTGTAACATCACGCCCCTAATCCCCAAAGGGGAAGAGTTAAAGAGACAGCTAGCCCCTTAACCACTTTCAGCCAAATCAAAATGGGCTGGGTTAGACGGACAATTGTGAAAAAGTAGTGACTAGGAGCTAGCTTGTCGCCTTCACAATCACATACCCAACCCGATATACCATTAGTCGCCTATACGACATGCTAGCCAAGGAACACAGTTGGCGCATTATTTTTATATCCCAGACCGATATGGGACATGGATAAAAGATAACAGTGAAATACGATACAGCGATATAAACGCGTCATCGCCTGTTTCCTGACTGAAATAGTGAATGATTACATACATACATACATACCATACATACATAATGTCACGTATGTATGTATGTATGTAATCCTGAATGATTGAAGATGGAAAGTTATGAAATAGTAGTGACAAGTGGCTAACTCGCCGTCTTTACAATCGAAAACCCAGTTCCCTAAACATCATTAGTCACCTTTTACGATATGCTAGGTAACAAACACAGTTGGCTCATTATTTTTAAAGTCTCATATCAACATGCTAATTTCTTTGTTAGTGATCAATAATTTCAAAGTGTTAATGTGGCGGCCACCGAACACTTCTAGCGGCCACTAATCGCTACGGTTGTTACCGAAATGTGGCTCACGACCCATTGATGGCTGTAACGAATGGCTCATTAGGGGTGGAATTATTCAGATCGTTATTTGTTTTTCCATCTTCGTTCCATTAGTATTAGTATTGAAATAGATGCAAAGTTAGGCAAATGGTGGTATCACCTTGATTTGCATTTAGTATAAATAAGTGACTAGTAGGTACGTATCTGGAACTTTCATTAACATAGAAAGGTGTATTTACCTATTGTTTAACTAAGCCATAAATACTCTCTGTATTATTTTTGTAAGTGTATCTTTGCAGGAGGTATTCTTATTCTATGATGAAAGTTTTCAATATTTTAACGTTGAAAACTTTTAACATAGAAGAAGAATACCTCCCGCAAAGATACATTTCATCATGCTCCAAATTATCTCACAAAAGCAAAACAATGTACTTAGTAACAAATTCTAATTTACAACACTCAGATTAATTATACGTCACAAAAAATAGACGTTCTCCTCAGATAAATAGGGCTTATCTTATAAAAAAGATTATCCCAACTTAATTCACAAAATTAATTCGGGGAAATTGAAACAATGCGCGGGAGTGAGACGAAATGCTCTCGCGATATTTTCACGAGTCGTTAAACACGGACGATAAGACCCCATTCATCCGCCGTTATCCAGCTTTGTCTAATCTTGACCGAAAACTCAGATTCGTCTTCTCTTCAGCTCGACGTTGCTTTTAAGGTCATTCTCGTGGACAACGTACTATTTCTTTTGTTCATTTATTAAGTAAAAAAAATCAGTCGAATTTTATTGAGAACCTCCTTCTTTTTTTGAAGTCGGTTAAAAATAAGATGTTCTTTTTTTGAATTTCGTATGTGTTTTTTGTGTTCTTTTTTTGCAATACTTGTATTAATCTGTTGTAACTTTTAAATAAAAAGACTTAAATTAAAGCATATTGTCAGCATTATCAAATAAAAGCGATTCATTTACGGAATTTGAAAAGTTGATTCTATAGCGAACATGTGCCTCGTACGGTTTACTAGTTTAGATTAGCATAGACATAGTACGTGCATTGCTAGCACTTGTGCTAGCACTTTAGTCACCAAAAATACAATGCTTCCGAAATATAGAATATCTACTCGTAACTCGCTTTAAAAATTATTAATGTAAAAGTGAAATTTTTCAAAACGCTAAAAATATCAACAACATCACCTATATTGATCTGACTCCGAGATAAGTAGCTCAAGCACTTGTGTTACAGATATCAGAATCAACAGTGGTATCACAAATATATACTTAAATATTGGATATTAACACCCAGACACAGAACAAACACAAGTATTCATCATACAAATATTTGTCCTGGGTGGGGATCGATCCACAACTCTTGGCGCATGGCAGGGTCACTACCGAATGCGCCATCGAGCCAGTAAAAAAATCAAATTCTAACAAATTCCTTATGAATCTGAAATACTATAATAATCTCTAATGGTTGCAGAAGTAACACTTCCGCAAATTATCTATAGGTACTAATATTATAAAGCTGAAGAGTTTGTTCGTTTATTTGCTCAAACGTGCTAATCTCAGGAACTACTGGTCCGATTCGAAATTTTTTATCAGTGTTATATAGCCCGTTTATCGAGGAAGGTTATTGGCTATATAACATAAACCATAAACGCGGTTGAAACCGCGGACACGGCTGGTATTGAATAAAATTCCGTTCCGATTTCATGGACAATATGGAACGTGTCAAAATTATGTCCCATCTATTTGTACACATGTACATATGTACATATGTACCGGCACGTTGTTTACACTCCTGCCCGGAACATGTCACGTCACGAGAGCTTGTCACACAGTTCGGGTTACGGCAAATAGTCTGTGTATCACTGTGTATACGGTCAACAACGGCCTATATAGTACGTTGTAGGTATTATAGGTTTGTTAGATTTACTTTGTCGTGAAAGCTGGTTAACAAATAAAGTCACTTTTACCGTATACCTACTTTAAAGAGGGCTTTGGAAGCTGATACTCTTAGGTCTTAGCGGGTCGTTTGTGACGCATTTCTCTGAGTCAGTAAATAGTACTAAAAAAGTAGTACCTGTTTGTTAATAGTTAACACGTACTTTTAAACGTTACTATTATGCACCCTAGTTAGTTAGTTACGCGTGTATTATCTACGCTTGGCCTCATAGTTAGGCCATTGGGTTTCCGTCATCATCAGGAGACTGCGATGATCTCTATTTACCTAAGTCAACTCAATTTAATTTCCAGCTAAAGTTTCTAAAGCAGATTGCTACTCCTTGACTTCTGTACCACTTCGGGGATTTAGAATAAGCATTATAATGCCGGATGCAGTGCAATCACTTCTAGGGATTGCAATGCTGGATCAAGGAATCCTGTTGGGTCCAGCACTATTAAGCCCTGTTGGAGCCAGAACATGACGCTGAATTGCAATCCATTACGTATGTATGCATCAAAGACTGATCATATTAATTTAAAGCGAAAACCAGATCTCTATTTGCACACGCCGATTGGCCATACGTACCATATATTCTCAGCCAACAAGCGAGCAACGATCACTACAGCCTCGCGGGCTACAGGGCTTTCCAATTTATTTTTCAATCAAGTGTACCAGCCGTGTTTAGATTCGTTTTTATCCTGTATTTACTTTTGCCGCGGATATAAAAATAGATGGTGATGCGGTTTTCATTTTATGCCAGCAATATTTGTTTGACTGGCTCGATGGCGCATTTGATAGGAGTTATGGGTTCGATCCCCACCTAGGACAAACATTCGTATGATGAATACTTGTGTTTGATCTGTGTCTGTGTGTTAATCTATATCTATACTTATAATAAATCTGTAGAGAGGTCAATTCTGTACATGAAATATATTTTCAAAATAACTATCAGGGGGTGATTAGTGATCAATACTGGCGCCAAAAATGTTCCTTATAATGTTCCTTATAGAAACAAAAACTACTCGACGGATTTTAACGAAACTTGGTACAATTATTCTTCATACTCCTGGGCAGGTTATAGTATACTTTTCATCACGCTACAATCAATAGGAGCAGAGTAATGAAGGGAAATGTTGAGAAAAAGGGAGAATGTACTCAATTTTTTAAGCTTCCGTCGCGTGTGCAGCTTTAATGGTTAAAGTTACATAGAAATCATGTATGACGGAAATAGTCTTTATAATATTAACCATAAACTTGAGTGACACCGCTGGCACAGCTAGTATCTAATATTTAAGTTTAAAGGTATTTGTAATACCACTGTTGTTTCTGCTATCCGTAACACAAGTGCTTAAGCTACTTACCTCGGAGTCAGATCAATGTATGTGATGTCGTCTGATATTTATTTATTCAACTATTTGTAGTCGTATAGGTTAGGCTAATTTTAACAATGAATTTAGTTCAAAAATATATTTTCTATTATTATTTCTTCTTCATATTGCGAAAATAAATTAATAAATTACTTTTTCTCACAGCAATCTACAGAAAGAAGGTTTTATTTTTGCATAGTGTGTCTATTACAGTGATGCAAAAGAATTGAGAACAAAAATCAGAAAATACCTCGAGATTAGACTTTTCTATTGACATAAGTTTAGAATTTAACTAAATGGGACATTTAATAGGTTTGATACGAATAGTGGAAATAAGGTTATTTACTGATAGGCATACATCACAGTATGCAATTTATTTCACAAAGTAATTTCACTGTCGCACTGAGTACGTAAGTTTTCATGCAATTACTGTCCATTTCGTCACGAACTCAATTAAAATAAACAATTGACACTCAATAATTAATCAGCTGCCTCTTCATGCGCGAAACTCCAGTAGAATGTCAATGTGGACAGTTTAAATGATTCGTCGCTTTTTAATGTTGGTTCGAGACCACACCTCGAAAACATTGCGGTTTTATAACAAAACGTGCGAAAGCTCCAATGTAATAGACAACACGAAACGAGTTTTTAATGCGACGGACGTGTGCAAACATCGCTGGTTAATCCGCGTCGGACGATTTGTGATTGGTGGACAGGAAATTTCAAACATGTCAGTGGTTTGAATATAAATTTTGGGGAATATTTACCTGAAAAATGTTTGTATGCCCATTTTTGGCCGTGAATTTGTACGTCAAAATCTCAAAAATAGGACAAAATGATTGATTTTCCACATGAATTTGTGCCGGATATAATTTTCTTGCGTGCGTTTGACTTTTGGTGACAATGTTAAGTCTTATAAAACTGGTTTAATGATGGAGTCAGAAAGGGACCAAAGGAATTCGTTCCGTTTATAGACTACATAATTAGGGACATGATTCCCGTTTTAAATAATTCGATGGCATATTCGGTAGTGACCCTACACCATGCGCCAAGAATTTTGGGTTCGATTCCCACCCAGTACAAATAATCGTATGATGAAAACTTGTGTTTGTTCTGTGTCTGGGTGTTAATATCCAATATTTAAGTTTCAAATTTGTAATACCACTGTTGTTTTCTGATATCCATAACACAAGTGCTCAAGCTACTTACCTCGGAGTCAGATCAATGTATGAGGTGTAGTCTGATATTTTTAAGCTTCTAGCATAAATTTAAATACGTTTAAATTTCCAGTAAATAGTAGAATGCACTCTTCTAGAATGTAAGCATCAAGCACATACATCTAAATGTTCATTGAACGTCAATACTTAAAAAAAATAGATCCTATGGCTCCAATGTTGAGTTTAAATTTCCAGTGGATGGCGGCTTCTCCCGCAAGGCTTGCTGGTGGGACTTCGCGCGTCACCTGGACCGCCTGGACGCGGTGCTGTTCACCCGGCTCAACAACTGCTCGGCGTCGGGCATGGCCTCAGTACTGAGGCGGAAGGCCAATGCTAACGTCTACCCGCAGATCGGACATTTCTTCTGTAACCTGGAAGTGAGTTGGTTTTTCTACAGACACTTTACCTTTGAAATAACTTGGTATTACTTTGGATTTCTACTACAGTTGTTTGAAGGAGACTTAAAGCTGAACTAATTTCAAGCTAAGACCCTAGCAGAGCAGGCAGAGAGAACCGAGCGCCAAATGACACGTCTTTACAAACCTCACTCGCTTCTTTGACATTCATAACTAACTAACAAAACTTCACGCCACTTCTCTAGCGGGGTAGGCAGAGAGATACACATTCATAACTCTTTTTATAATTAAAGTAATATCTCGCATTGATGATGTCTTTTAATGTCTTAGGAGCCTTTTATACTCTTAGATGCAAATCAAGACGTGATATCATATTTTAAAGATAGTAAGATATTTAAAGAATCTATCAAAGCGAATAAATAAACTATTGAATATAAGAAAATGTCAGACGTACTATAAATATACAATATTATAAAAACTCAAATTCTTACATTTAATTCGAACTGCCGTCCCCTAGAATGTGTTAAAACCAAAATAAGAGAGAACTACCATCAGTTGGAGATAGGTGATAGAAAAGTAAGAAGTAACATAAATCTGTCATTGATTATGTTCCCTTTGGCTATCTTCTGGATGCAGAGAAAGTCACAGGCACAAGCTAGTTTAACACAATGCAAGTGAGGCTGTGAGCCCAGCTGCAGGTGATAAGCCGGCGCCTGCGTGGCGGGCGCGAAGGTCGCGACACCCGACCCGGCCGCGCCTGACCGCGCATTCTGCCACTGGCTCTGATGCCCCGACATCCTTGAGTAGACACACGGAGACGGAGTTAGGTCTAGCTGCCAAGAATCTAGAATCAAATCTTGGTTCTTTTTCTCTTTAATTGTTGTTATCTGACAAATCTGACAGGCCATGAGTAAAGTTAAGAAATAAGGGAAATATATGAAAAACTATTCCTCTTTCTTTATTCACAGATATACACTCAAAGAGAAATAGGTAGTATGTCAGAGAATTAAAAAAACTGCATGGGTATAATGTGGCACTAACTAACTAACTAAACTTCACGCCACTTCCCTAGCGGGGTAGGCAGAGAGAACCGAAGGCCATACGATCCTTACACACCTCACTCGCCTCTTTAACATTCATGATCCTTTTCATACATGCTCTACGGTTTTATGACTCCTAACATCACCTTCTGTTAATACACGACCAATCTAGTCGTGGTAGGTGAGCCTGGGCCTCCCCCGGCTCCTACATCCTTCCACTTTCGCATTGTATATCTGTTTAGTCAATCTTTCGTCATCCATTCTTTCCACATGTCCGAACCACCGGAGCATGCGTATTCTTACCTTGTCTCCGACGCTGTCCTTCAGACCGACTCTCTTTCTTACATCATCTTTCCGAACGCAGTCTGTGAGCAGTACACCGCAGATTTTCCGCAGCGCACGCATCTCGACCGCGTTTATTCTACTTTTATAATGTGGCACTGTGATCAAAATGCATTAAATGTTATTTTTGATGGCATTTCTTACCAGTCAAAAACAGTAAAAGTCTTGTAGCACTACACATTCAGCTTAGTTAACATCTTAACAACCATTATTCATTGGGAAGATATTTTCCTGGAATTATGACTTTAAAACCCTCCCGACAAGTTTGCTTGCCAGATATATTATATTATTATTATACACAGCTATCATCTATAATATAAAAATGAATCGTTGAATGTGTTGCTAAGCGAAAATCTCGAGAACAGCTGTAACTATTTTGCAAATTTTTTTGGTTCTTATGAAAGAAAAAAGTAAAAAAGTTGCACGGAAAAAAAAATGGTATTGAAAATCCAAGAACGGGGCGTTACGAAGTGCGCTGAGTCAGCTAGTTTATTATAAGAATATCTTGTATTACAATTATTAGAAAAATACTAATAAAGGTGCTCATATATCCAATTACTTGTCTTAGAGGGCCAATCAATTGATTAGTACATAGACGTGGGCTGCATTCCTCCCAGCGAGGGTATTGGAGCGAGGAGTGTCAGGTTGCTCCGCGCATGCGCAGAGCGCTCACTACAGAAGTGTTGTGCGTTAATTAATGTTGCTTTAATTAATCGTGCGGTTTTGTGTGTTGACGATGTAATAGTGCTAGGAGCTCTTGAGTAAGTTATAAAATAATTGCTTGGTGTAAGTTCGTACTTTTAAATGAAAGTTTTATGTTTTGTCGATGTTAGGAAAATGTAGTTAGTTGTTGGTACCAAACATTTTTACAAGACTCTTCTTGGCGTTTTGTCCCGTTCATAGATACTTATAATTTTTTTTGTAATTTAACAATAATTGTTTTTATTCATTTTTTTTTTGTTTGATTGAATCTCATTTAAAAATCTGGGAAAATAACTATATCTTGACCAAGTTATAAATGTTCAAAGTTATTGGTAAAACAGAAAGATTCGATAAGTTTGATAACGTCGTCGTACACAGCGCCATACAATCCTTATAAAAAAGATGGACATATTTGTTTAAAATTATAATATATCGTAAATAGATGAGATGATCAACTTTTGATCCATTTTGATTCTGGTTTCATTGTTAGTATTTTATTTTAATGTATTTTTCGGCGACGATAAATGACTTTAAATATTCTTTCTGCTCCGGCTCATTACCTTTAGACAAAATTACGTTCCGCCGTTAAAGCGTCTCACGTTTAACCGATAAGCTGATCAAATATTCATTCTTAATTCCAGGAGCGACGAGCTCTGGCCAGCCCCGACGGCGACAAGGACGCGGACCCGCTCCTCGTGTCCCTCTTGCAGGAGGGGGCCGACATGATGACGGATCTGCGACACATCAACCTGAAGCCGCAGCACTGCTACCGAAGCCCGGACCCCATTAACCTGTACCACAAAGTTGGTCATGGTGAGTAATCACAATCTCATCATCTTTGCGTTATGTCCCGTGATTAGTCGGGATCCGCTTAGACCATCATCAGGATTCAGCAAGTTATCATCTTCCTTGCGTTATTTCCCTTGGGTAAATGGATTCCGTCTATGAATTTAAACGGGGGCGGAAGTTCCTGTAATAATTCTATATCAAACACTCCCTCAAATTTCGTGCAAGCAACACAGTATATAACACTATTTGCCGCCCTAGGCCTAAAACATGCTTAGTGCGCCACTGGATCCAGGATTACAGGAGTCGAGCTATAACAATGAAGCGATTGCCTATAGACTGGCTCGATGGCGCATTCGGCATTGGCCCTCTCCTAGGCGCCGAAAGTTGCGAATTCGTTCCCCACCCAGGACAAACGCTAGTGTCATGTATTCTTCTGCTATTTCTATGTTTGGGTGTTAATATTTAACCATTAATACTTTTGAGTCTGATATTCGTAACAGACCAGGTACCTCAGAACCTGATCAATGTATGTGATGTTGTCTGATATTTAATATTTATCATCCTAGCCTGTGTAACTCTGCCCTCTTAGACCATGAACCAGGATTCAGCAAGTCTAGTTATTACAATGAAAAAAACGCCAATCTGACCTTCATAACACTTAGACAGGGGAACAAGACTAATTAGATTCTAGTTTTTGTACATATCCATAGTTATTTCAATGTAACGATGTTTTTCCCCACCGCCGAGGTAGTGGTATTAAATACGGGATCACATCATAGAAAAATCCAAAAGTACGTGCTCGTATTTGGACTGGCTTCCCTCGCATATAAGGCACGTGTACTCACCATTTAGCTACCACCGCTTATTATGACAACATTGATGATGTCAATCTATTTAGGGGACATTTAAAAAAAACTTAAACTGGACCGCTGTGGCCAATAACGGAGTAGAATTTTTGTATTATTATGAACAACATTTAGCAACAAATCAAATTAAGATGGAAATTTTTGTAAAAGTATAACTAGTGGCAAGCTCGTCGCCAACATAATCATACATACAATAGCCAATACCATCGCCTTTTATGACATACTAGACAATAAACACAGTTGGCATATTATTTTTAAGTCTTAGACCACCATGTTACGGTATATTCCATATTCCATTAGTCAAAGTCAAAGTCAAAATACTCTTTATTTATATAGGTTTGAAACAAACACTTATAAATCGTCAATTCAATAGGCAAATTAACTAATAATATGAATCTACCACCGGTTCGGAATGTTGCTTCTACCGAGAAGAAACCGGCAAGAAACTCGGTAGTTACTCTTTTCAACAACATATTTTACAGGGGTGTATAGATCATATTTGCATTTGAACCATGTCGTGAAGTTGGCTTGTCAGACACCAAAATATAAAATAACGATGTTTACAAAATTTAAGCATAAATTAACCAAACCAGAGCAGACCAGTCCCCATAGGTGGCATTCTATATTCTTCCATTTTCATAATATAAGTTATAAATTTAAATATTCCCTTTTGTTTCAGGAACCCTTGACATGTACGTACTGAATCCGTCCAAGGACTCGAAACACGTTCGTGAATTTCTCAAAAGGTGGCATAATAGTGAACAGAAACTATTTGAAGGTGCAAGTGCGTCTGGACAGTTTAATTTCCCAATTCCGAACCTAGTGTCTATTTGTGCGTTGCTCGTATGGCGACCGGCAAACCCCGACGAGACGATCACGAGGATAATGTTCCCAGGGTCGACTCCTCAACACAAAATATTCGAAGGTCTCGAGAAATTGAAACATCTCGAGTTCTTGCAACACCCGACGTGCACGGGACGCCAGATGCAGGCTAGCGTCCCCGCCATCACAGCTACTTCTACAACAGTCACTACGACGAAGACGACTAAACACGCCCCTTCCAAAGTAAGCAAAGAACGAAGCATCATCACGGAAACACACAAAGCGAAAGAAGAAAAAATCGTTGAACCCGAACTACTACCGGCTAAGGACAAAGACTTAATCAAAGACGAAACAGACTCTAAGAATATCATAGACAATAAATTGCTCAGTGAGTTAGTTGAAGGTGAAGAGAAGAAAATCGAGTCGGTTCTACAAGATGCTATCGCAGCTCGGATAGAAACTAAATTAGACGATAAAATTGCTCAATACGAGAGCACTGTGTTAGACGGCTTACCTAAAAAGAAAGAAGTGAAGAAAAAAGAGAAGGTGGTGGATAAGAAAACTAAACGTGTTGATAAGACTGACGATACAAAAGACTCTGTAGTTAAAACAACTGAAACTAAAAAGGCTGATATTGATGTGAAAAAAACGGAGGCCAAGAAGAAAGTTGAAAGCAAAGCCAAAACGGAAACAACGTCTACAATAACTAGGAGTAGAATAAGCCATCGGACTTCACAAAAATTAGACAGGAAAACTGCGACGAGTACTTTAGAGAAAAAAGCGGCGGATGATAAGAAATCACCGCCAACTACACCAAAAAAGACAGTAGAATCAAAAATAACAGCCTCAACTATTCACTCGGTAGTGAAAGAACGAGTGAAGGCGAAAACAAGGAAACTAAGCCCAGGGAGTACACCTGCCAAGAGTGCTAAGGAAGCGAGCAACCGACGAGTAGCCGAATCAAAATACAAACAAGCTTCACCGAAACGAGACTTGACACAAAAAGTACCCGAAAGAAAAGAACCCAAAGCAAAGCGAGAACCTATTTCAAGACGACCAAGACCATTAGCATCCCCAGTAAAGGGATTGAAGGCTATGAAAAGCCCTTCAAAATCAGCTAAGACGATTAAAGCTGACACTTCTAAGCTAAAAGGCTTGCAAAGAGTTAATTATGAAGATATTCTAAAAGATGCCAAAAAATCCGACGAAGATACGTCAAAATCTCTTGACGACATCAAACAACAAGAATTAGATGAAAGAGAAGAACAGGAGATAGTCAGAGAAATTGAAGCAGTATTCAATAGAGATAGTGAAGCTGATGAAAAGGTAGAATATGTAGGTCGTTCAGATATTGAAAAAATTACGTGTATGTTAGACGATGCCAAAACTGAGACCACTGCCGACGGTGAGTTTGAAGAGGAGTATCTAATTATTGAGAAAGAAGAAGTCGATCAATACACAGAAGATTCCATTGCCGATCATGAGGGTAGCCATGAGCATGAAGAAGAACTTCAGAAACATATTAAAGACAAAGAAGAATCCGAGAAGAAAAAAGATGTGCCTACTAAAGAAGGAGATATAATACAAGAAGTACAACCTGTAGTAGAACCTGAACCTGAACCTGAGCTCAAACAAATAGAATCAAAGGAGCATTCAATTAGCGTGGAGGAGAAACAAGATATAAGCAGCGAAAAGAAAACCTCTGACAGCAAAAGTGGAGCACCAAAGCCTAAAGATTCACTAGAAAATATTGTTCAAGAGTCACAGCCGGATGAAAAGATTTCCACAACAATTGAATCTGGTGCAACAACTGCTCCAACTTTACCTGAAGATGAGCGTATAACTCTTGATGATATCAAAGAAGATCAACAAATTGAAGAGAAACATATACAAGAAGAAACAAAAGAGGTTATTCCTCCGCAGACTTTAGTTGATACTCAGAAGATGACTTCAGTAGAAAAAACTTCAAAACTCGAATCTATACCAGCGCCAATTAGGGAAATAGTTAAAACTCCAGATGAAGTAGCAGATTTGCCGCTTCATGAAGAAGTAGATTATAGAACATACGAAGAGAAGAAAACTCCTATCGAAGAGGACGTGTTTAAAAGGAAACCAGATGTCGGTTTCGTCCAAGAAATTAGGGTTCCAAAAGACTTGCCCCTTCCGGACCAGGAAGCTGCTGTGTCTTACAAAGGAGCTAAAGCAATTGAAGACGATGTTATACACAAAACAGTTCAGCGAGCGTCACACGCGGAGTTAGTTACTGTTACTCCGGGTTCGGCACCAGAATCGCCCATGTATCATGAACAAATGAAAATCACGTCTATAGGGAAAGACCTAGAACCCGTCAAAGAATATGACGGTGTTGAATATAACTACGGTCAGTACACTGAAAAATTAAGGGAAACTCATATCACAACTGTTGATTCACCCATCAAAGATGATATCATCATCGTAGAGGAACCCACTCCGTGCATGCCTGAAAAGATTCCGTCAATACCAGAAGACGTTGAAAAAGAAATTGAAGAGGAACGTAAATTAGAGATCGGCGAAAAACCTCCACTCAGTCCAAAAGATGTAGAAAAAATTGTTGCTGATGTTGCTGAAGTGCTTAAGTCTGACAAGAGTCTCGACGAGATAATGGCTGAAAAGTCGCCAATTGTTTTACGCAAATCTCCAGAAACTGTTATTAAGTCCGATGTAACTATCAAGACTGCTATTGAAGCAACCAAAATGCTTTTTACAAGTGAACAAGCATTTAAGTTTGAATCAAACGTTCAAAAAGATATTCCTGAGAAAAAGGAAACTATTGAAGACAAAGTTGAATTAGACACTATAGATATTCAGAAAGAAGCATCACCAGCTCGATCAATCACTTCTGAAGACGTAAGTGAAGTTTCAGATAAAACAGTACTTAGCGAAGGCAAGAGAGTAAAACGAGATATTAAAGAAGCTGAGACCAAGCCCGAGAAAGGAATGGAAGAAAAAGACGTTCCTGAAAAGGAAAAGGATGAAGTGTTTGAGAAAAAAATTGACCACCAACTAGAAGAAATAGCCATCAAAGTAGATAGATCAGTTTCAAAAGACGTGACAAAGGTCGAACAATCTATTCCTAAACATGACACACACACAGACCGACCAGACGTAAAGGGTGTAGTAGTGGAACCTGAACAGAAGTTAAGTGGAACGTTAGAGTCCGCAAAAACATTAGAAAAACTCGAAGAAAAAATTGCAGACTTAAAACGCAAAGATGAACTTTCACAATCGACCCTTGTGCTAGATGATAAGCAAAAAGCTGGCGTATCAAAAGTTAAAGATTTTACAGAAATGACACTCGAAACCAAAGCTATTCAGGACCGTTCACCTGAAGAGCACGAAAAAGTTGATAGTGAAAAACCTATTGATAAACTACTTACTGAAGAAAAGCCTTTGCGTAAAGAGGATCAAAAGAATGAAATATCCGTCTTTGAAGATGAAGTCATCACCATCGATGATAAAAAACCGAGCCCGGAAAAAATATCTGATGCTTTACTCAGTGAAGTTCTTGCAAAAGAACCTAAACCAGAGAAAGAGGATCAGATAAAAGAGAAACCTGAGTCATCCATCACGAAACCGCATATTGATGTTGATGGCAAGATCAAAAGCGCCAAACTTATGGCACGAGAAACGGAATTACTTATTCTATCTGAAAAAAATGTTTCCAGCCCAGATGAAGTGGATAACGTAAAACCAAGAATTGATAAATACACAGCTGAAGAAATCGGCTTTGAGAAGGAATTAGTTCCACTTTCTGTCAAAGAAGGAGAGAAACAGCTAATTTCCGAAAAAGACAGTGATGAAGAAAGTCTTACAGATAAGGTTGACTATTTCAAAGAATCAAAACAAGTTGACTTGATAAGTACACCAAAAGACAAATTAAATCAAAAAGAATATATAACCGAAACAACAAGTATAGTTTCTAGCAAACTTGATCAAACGCAAGTAAGTTTAGAAAAAGATATTACTAAAATTTCGCAAGATAAAGTACTAAAAGCAATCGATGGTGATGATACATGTTTGAATATAATTAAAGATACCGATAAACTGGCCAGAGAAACAAAAGAAATTGAATCAATATCTAAGAAACTCGATGAAATAAAAGCAGAGGCCGAGAAAGAGACCAGCCCAGAAAAGGAGTCAGTATCTAAAGTAAGTGAAGTCAAATCAAGTGCAGAGGAAGAATTCGTATTTGTAACAGAAAAAGATGTTGACACAAAACCAAAAGATAATGAACAACCACATGTTACTGACAAGCTTAGTACAATAGAAACAAAAATTGAGTCAGATTTGGTCTTAACAACTAAAGATGTAATGGTGGAAACGCCTATCCCTGCGAAAGCTATTTCCGATGAAACAACTAAAACTGAAATTGAACTTTTGAGGGAATCTATAGAATTGACTGACCGAATCACTGAGGCTATGTCTGTTTCTGAGGAATCTATTCTTAAGAAAACAACTAATGTTAAAGATTCTATGTCTGAAGATGCATCCATCCATATTGTAGAGAGGGAGATTAAGACTCCCATTGAAAAAACTATGATTTCAGAACAAGCATCTATAATGAAAAAAACTGTAGCGGATTTCCTAGATAAAGAAAAAGAATCATTATTTGACATTTCACATTCCACGCAAAAAAAAATAAGCTTAGAGGCAGACGTAGTTTCCAAAAAATCTATAACACCCGAAGGTGACAAAGAATCTGTTTCAACAATGTCAGAGTTAGATGCAGAAATTATTGTAACATCTGATAAAAAACCAACTAGTACTTCAGATAAGTCAAAGGAGATTTCAGAAAAAGAAACTAGTGAGATTATCAAAGAAATTGAAGGTAAACTCGATGTTTCAAATATAACAGATAAACAGGTTTTTCCTAAAGACAAAATTGTGTCTGAAGAATTAAAAGATGAAATACCTCGGAAGGCAAGCCCACTATCGGAAGAAATTTCAAAAAAAATAGATGAAATCAGTCCTGAAAGTGAAAAAGAGTCTATCTCCACATCTTTAGAAGAAGGTGAAAAATCGTCTATAATTGAAAGAGTCAGTCCAGTTATGATAAAATCTGATTCTAAAGAACTAAAAGTAATAGAAAAACATGGCAAAATGTCAGAAGAAAAAGGAACTCTAGTTAAATCTACGAACGAAGAAACCACGGAGATGGTAACAAAGGAAAAAACTGGAAAATTAGATGAAATAAAAGAAAAAACATCAGCATTTTTCACTGGAAAATTCGAAGGAATCAAAACTGCTTTTGATAAGATAGTCCCGTCTAAGAAACCCCTTGATAAGGAATCAACGCCACCTAAAACTAAAGAATCAGAAATAGCAACAGATATAAAAATGTTTCCTGAAAAGGTCACAACCCCAACGAAGGAGTTAGTACTTGAAAAAGTTTCACCAGTTGAAGAACCGAAACAGATTCCCGTTACAGAGGCTCTACTGGTAAAAGACGATATTTCCGCAGTAGAAGCATTAATAAAACCAGAAACTGTTTTGATTAAGCACCCAAGCCCAGTCAAAGACAAGTCAATTAAAATAGAAGAAGCGCCTGCAAAGGGTAGTAAAGAACATGAAGAAATTAAACCAGATCTTATTGAAGTGGCTTCTCCAATTGATGAATCGAAAAATCAAGAAGAAATAAAATTACCTGTAGACACACGTAAGGAAGTGGTACCTACGCTGGATATCGTGCTTCAATTAGAAAAAAAAGACAAGGAAAATGATTTAAGCCCAAAAGAAGTCGCTAAATCAATTCCAGAGAAATTCGAAGTACAGCCTAGTCCAACCAAGGAACTTATTTTGGATAAAACGGTTGACATTACGCCGCTTCTTGCAAAAGCTGAGGAGAAGATTGTTGAAAAAGTTCCATGTCCGGAAAAAGACGCTGTAATAATAATTGAAAAGCCTAAGGTAATCGAAGCAGTTGCTGTTACAGAGCCAACCATACTGTCTGAACTAAAGGAACCAGAAAAAATTAAGCAAATAATTACTTACCAAGAACCAAGTCCGGTAAAAGAAATCTCGGAAAAAGTAGAAGACCTTACAAAGGTACTTGAAAAGACACCCAGCCCTGTCAAGGATATCGCCGAAAAGGTTGAAGAAATAAATGTTGCTCTCAGCCGGGAACCAAGCCCGGTAAAAGAAATCTCGGAGAAAGTAGAAGACCTTAAAAAGGTACTTGAAAAGACACCCAGCCCTGTCAAGGATATTGCCGAAAAGGTTGAAGAAATAAGTGCTGCTCTCAGCCGCGAACCAAGCCCAGTAAAAGAAAGTTCCGAGAAAGTCGACGACCTTAAGCTTGCTCTCACAAAAGAAACGAGCCCGGTAAAGGAAATCTCAGAAAAGATTGACGACCTCAAGACTTCTCTCAGCAAAGAACCAAGCCCGGTGCAAGAAGTAGCTGAGAAGATAAAACAACTTGAAACCGCTATCAAGAAGACACCTAGTCCCGTCAAGGAAATCACTGAAAAATTGGATGAGATCAAGGTAACCTTTGACAAAGAACCGAGCCCTGTTAAAGAGGTCTCTAAAAAGGTCGAAGAACTAGAGGCTATTATTGAAAAGACAACCAGCCCGGTAAAAGAAATTACCGAGAAGGTTGAAGAACTAAGTGTTGCTCTCAGCCGGGAACCAAGCCCGGTAAAAGAAATCTCGGAGAAAGTAGAAGATCTTAAAAAAATACTCGACAAGGAATCAAGTCCTGTTAAAGATATCACTGAAAAGGTTGAAGAAATAAGTGCTGCTCTCAGCCAGGAACCAAGCCCGGTAAAAGAAATCTCGGAGAAAGTAGAAGACCTTGAAAAGGTACTTGAAAAGTCACCCAGCCCTGTCAAGGATATCGCCGAAAAGGTTGAAGAAATAAGTGCTGCTCTCAGCCGCGAACCAAGACCAGTGAAAGAAATTGCCGAGAAAGTCGACGACCTTAAGCTTGCACTCACAAAAGAAACGAGCCCGGTAAAGGAAATTTCAGAAAAGATTGACGACCTCAAGAATTCTCTCAGCAAAGAACCGAGCCCGGTGCAAGAAGTAGCTGAGAAGATAAAACAACTTGAAACCGCTATCAAGAAGACACCTAGCCCTGTCAAGGAAATCACTGAAAAATTGGATGAGATCAAGGTAACCTTTGACAAAGAACCGAGCCCTGTTAAAGAGGTCTCGAAAAAGGTCGAAGAACTAGAGGCTATTATTGAAAAGACAACCAGCCCGGTAAAAGAAATTACCGAAAAGGTTGAAGAACTTAGTGTTGCTCTCAGCCGGGAACCAAGCCCGGTAAAAGAAATCTCGGAGAAAGTAGAAGACCATACAAAGGTACTTGAAAAGACACCCAGCCGTGTCAAGGATATCGCCGAGAAGGTTGAAGAAATAAGTGCTGCTCTCAGCCGCGAACCAAGCCCAGTGAAAGAAATCTCGGAGAAAGTAGAAGACCTTACAAAGGTACTTGAAAAGACACCCAGCCCTGTCAAGGATATCGCCGAAAAGGTTGAAGAAATAAGTGCTGCTCTCAGCCGCGAACCAAGCCCAGTGAAAGAAATTGCCGAGAAAGGCGACGACCTTAAGCTTGCTCTCACAAAAGAAACGAGCCCGGTAAAGGAAATTTCAGAAAAGATTGACGACCTCAAGACTTCTCTCAGCAAAGAACCAAGCCCGGTGCAAGAAGTAGCTGAGAAGATAAAACAACTTGAAACCGCTATCAAGAAGTCACCTAGCCCTGTCAAGGAAATCACTGAAAAATTGGATGAGATCAAGGTAACCTTTGACAAAGAACCGAGCCCTGTTAAAGAGGTCTCGAAAAAGGTCGAAGAACTAGAGGCTATTATTGAAAAAACAACCAGCCCGGTAAAAGAAATTACCGAGAAGGTTGAAGAACTAAGTGTTGCTCTCAGCCGGGAACCAAGCCCGGTAAAAGAAATCTCGGAGAAAGTAGAAGACCTTACAAAGGTACTTGAAAAGACACCCAGCCCTGTCAAGGATATCGCCGAAAAGGTTGAAGAAATAAGTGCTGCTCTCAGCCGGGAACCAAGCCCGATAAAAGAAATCTCGGAGAAAGTAGAAGACCTTAAAAAGGTAATTGAAAAGACACCCAGCCCTGTCAAGGATATCGCTGATAAGGTTGAAGAAATAAGTGCTGCTCTCAGCCGCGAACCAAGCCCAGTGAAAGAAATTTCCGAGAAAGTCAACGACCTAAGTCTTGCTCTCACAAAAGAAACGAGCCCGGTAAAGGAAATCTCAGAAAAGATTGACGACCTCAAGACTTCTCTCAGCAAAGAACCAAGCCCGGTGCAAGAAGTAGCTGAGAAGATAAAACAACTTGAAACCGCTATCAAGAAGACACCTAGCCCTGTCAAGGAAATCACTGAAAAATTGGATGAGATCAAGGTAACCTTTGACAAAGAACCGAGCCCTGTTAAAGAGGTCTCGAAAAAGGTCGAAGAACTAGAGGCTATTATAGAAAAAACAACCAGACCGGTAAAAGAAATTACCGAGAAGGTTGAAGAACTAAGTGTTGCTCTCAGCCGGGAACCAAGCCCGGTAAAAGAAATATCGGAGAAAGTAGAAGACCTTAAGCTTGCACTCACAAAAGAAACGAGCCCGGTAAAGGAAATTTCAGAAAAGATTGACGACCTCAAGACTTCTCTCAGCAAAGAACCGAGCCCGGTGCAAGAAGTAGCTGAGAAGATAAAACAACTTGAAACCGCTATCAAGAAGACACCTAGCCCTGTCAAGGAAATCACTGAAAAATTGGATGAGATCAAGGTAACCTTTGACAAAGAACCGAGCCCTGTTAAAGAGGTCTCGAAAAAGGTCGAAGAACTAGAGGCTATTATTGAAAAGACAACCAGCCCGGTAAAAGAAATTACCGAAAAGGTTGAAGAACTTAGTGTTGCTCTCAGCCGGGAACCAAGCCCGGTAAAAGAAATCTCGGAGAAAGTAGAAGACCATACAAAGGTACTTGAAAAGACACCCAGCCGTGTCAAGGATATCGCCGAGAAGGTTGAAGAAATAAGTGCTGCTCTCAGCCGCGAACCAAGCCCAGTGAAAGAAATCTCGGAGAAAGTAGAAGACCTTACAAAGGTACTTGAAAAGACACCCAGCCCTGTCAAGGATATCGCCGAAAAGGTTGAAGAAATAAGTGCTGCTCTCAGCCGCGAACCAAGCCCAGTGAAAGAAATTGCCGAGAAAGTCAACGACCTAAGTCTTGCTCTCACAAAAGAAACGAGCCCGGTAAAGGAAATCTCAGAAAAGATTGACGACCTCAAGACTTCTCTCAGCAAAGAACCAAGCCCGGTGCAAGAAGTAGCTGAGAAGATAAAACAACTTGAAACCGCTATCAAGAAGACACCTAGCCCTGTCAAGGAAATCACTGAAAAATTGGATGAGATCAAGGTAACCTTTGACAAAGAACCGAGCCCTGTTAAAGAGGTCTCGAAAAAGGTCGAAGAACTAGAGGCTATTATAGAAAAAACAACCAGACCGGTAAAAGAAATTACCGAGAAGGTTGAAGAACTAAGTGTTGCTCTCAGCCGGGAACCAAGCCCGGTAAAAGAAATATCGGAGAAAGTAGAAGACCTTAAGCTTGCACTCACAAAAGAAACGAGCCCGGTAAAGGAAATTTCAGAAAAGATTGACGACCTCAAGACTTCTCTCAGCAAAGAACCGAGCCCGGTGCAAGAAGTAGCTGAGAAGATAAAACAACTTGAAACCGCTATCAAGAAGACACCTAGCCCTGTCAAGGAAATCACTGAAAAATTGGATGAGATCAAGGTAACCTTTGACAAAGAACCGAGCCCTGTTAAAGAGGTCTCGAAAAAGGTCGAAGAACTAGAGGCTATTATTGAAAAGACAACCAGCCCGGTAAAAGAAATTACCGAAAAGGTTGAAGAACTTAGTGTTGCTCTCAGCCGGGAACCAAGCCCGGTAAAAGAAATCTCGGAGAAAGTAGAAGACCATACAAAGGTACTTGAAAAGACACCCAGCCGTGTCAAGGATATCGCCGAGAAGGTTGAAGAAATAAGTGCTGCTCTCAGCCGCGAACCAAGCCCAGTGAAAGAAATCTCGGAGAAAGTAGAAGACCTTACAAAGGTACTTGAAAAGACACCCAGCCCTGTCAAGGATATCGCCGAAAAGGTTGAAGAAATAAGTGCTGCTCTCAGCCGCGAACCAAGCCCAGTGAAAGAAATTGCCGAGAAAGGCGACGACCTTAAGCTTGCTCTCACAAAAGAACCGAGCCCTGTTAAAGAGGTCTCGAAAAAGGTCGAAGAACTAGAGGCTATTATAGAAAAAACAACCAGACCGGTAAAAGAAATTACCGAGAAGGTTGAAGAACTAAGTGTTGCTCTCAGCCGGGAACCAAGCCCGGTAAAAGAAATATCGGAGAAAGTAGAAGACCTTAAAAAGGTACTTGAAAAGACACCCAGCCCTGTCAAGGATATCGCCGAAAAGGTTGAAGAAATAAGTGCTGCTCTCAGCCGCGAACCAAGCCCAGTGAAAGAAATTGCCGAGAAAGGCGACGACCTTAAGCTTGCTCTCACAAAAGAAACGAGCCCGGTAAAGGAAATTTCAGAAAAGATTGACGACCTCAAGACTTCTCTCAGCAAAGAACCAAGCCCGGTGCAAGAAGTAGCTGAGAAGATAAAACAACTTGAAACCGCTATCAAGAAGTCACCTAGCCCTGTCAAGGAAATCACTGAAAAATTGGATGAGATCAAGGTAACCTTTGACAAAGAACCGAGCCCTGTTAAAGAGGTCTCGAAAAAGGTCGAAGAACTAGAGGCTATTATTGAAAAAACAACCAGCCCGGTAAAAGAAATTACCGAGAAGGTTGAAGAACTAAGTGTTGCTCTCAGCCGGGAACCAAGCCCGGTAAAAGAAATCTCGGAGAAAGTAGAAGACCTTACAAAGGTACTTAAAAAGACACCCAGCCCTGTCAAGGATATCGCCGAAAAGGTTGAAGAAATAAGTGCTGCTCTCAGCCGGGAACCAAGCCCGATAAAAGAAATCTCGGAGAAACTAGAAGACCTTAAAAAGGTAATTGAAAAGACACCCAGCCCTGTCAAGGATATCGCTGATAAGGTTGAAGAAATAAGTGCTGCTCTCAGCCGCGAACCAAGCCCAGTGAAAGAAATTTCCGAGAAAGTCAACGACCTAAGTCTTGCTCTCACAAAAGAAACGAGCCCGGTAAAGGAAATCTCAGAAAAGATTGACGACCTCAAGACTTCTCTCAGCAAAGAACCAAGCCCGGTGCAAGAAGTAGCTGAGAAGATAAAACAACTTGAAACCGCTATCAAGAAGACACCTAGCCCTGTCAAGGAAATCACTGAAAAATTGGATGAGATCAAGGTAACCTTTGACAAAGAACCGAGCCCTGTTAAAGAGGTCTCGAAAAAGGTCGAAGAACTAGAGGCTATTATAGAAAAAACAACCAGACCGGTAAAAGAAATTACCGAGAAGGTTGAAGAACTAAGTGTTGCTCTCAGCCGGGAACCAAGCCCGGTAAAAGAAATATCGGAGAAAGTAGAAGACCTTAAAAAGGTACTTGAAAAGACACCCAGCCCTGTCATAGATATCGACGAAAAGGTTGAAGAAATAAGTGTTGCTCTCAGCAGGGAACCAAGCCCGGTAAAAGAAATATCGGAGAAAGTAGAAGACCTTAAAAAGGTACTTGAAAAGACACCCAGCCCTGTCAAGGATATCGCCGAAAAGGTTGAAGAAATCAGTGCTGCTCTCAGCCGCGAACCAAGCCCAGTGAAAGAAATTGCCGAGAAAGTCGACGACCTTAAGCTTGCTCTCACAAAAGAAACGAGCCCGGTAAAGGAAATCTCAGAAAAGATTGACGACCTCAAGACTTCTCTCAGCAAAGAACCAAGCCCGGTGCAAGAAGTAGCTGAGAAGATAAAACAACTTGAAACCTCTATCAAGAAGACACCTAGCCCTGTCAAGGAAATCACTGAAAAATTGGATGAGATCAAGGTAACCTTTGACAAAGAACCGAGCCCTGTTAAAGAGGTCTCGAAAAAGGTCGAAGAACTAGAGGCTATTATAGAAAAAACAACCAGACCGGTAAAAGAAATTACCGAGAAGGTTGAAGAACTAAGTGTTGCTCTCAGCCGGGAACCAAGCCCGGTAAAAGAAATATCGGAGAAAGTAGAAGACCTTAAAAAGGTACTTGAAAAGACACCCAGCCCTGTCATAGATATCGACGAAAAGGTTGAAGAAATAAGTGCAGCTCTCAGCCGGGAACCAAGCCCGGTAAAAGAAATCTCGGAGAAAGTAGAAGACCTTAAAAAGGTACTTGAAAAGACACCCAGCCCTGTCAAGGATATCGCCGAAAAGGTTAAAGAAATAAGTGCAGCTCTCAGCCGGGAACCAAGCCCGGTAAAAGAAATCTCAGAGAAAGTAGAAGACCTTAAAAAGGTTCTTGAAAAGACACCCAGCCCTGTCAAGGATATCGCCGAAAAGGTTGAAGAAATCAGTGCTGCTCTCAGCCGCGAACCAAGCCCAGTGAAAGAAATTGCCGAGAAAGTCGACGACCTTAAGCTTGCTCTCACAAAAGAAACGAGCCCGGTAAAGGAAATCTCAGAAAAGATTGACGACCTCAAGACTTCTCTCAGCAAAGAACCAAGCCCGGTGCAAGAAGTAGCTGAGAAGATAAAACAACTTGAAACCTCTATCAAGAAGACACCTAGCCCTGTCAAGGAAATCACTGAAAAATTGGATGAGATCAAGGTAACCTTTGACAAAGAACCGAGCCCTGTTAAAGAGGTCTCGAAAAAGGTCGAAGAACTAGAGGCTATTATAGAAAAGACAACCAGCCCGGTAAAAGAAATTACCGAGAAGGTTGAAAAACTAAGTGCTGCTCTCAGCCGCGAACCAAGCCCAGTGAAAGAAATTGCCGAGAAAGTCGACGACCTTAAGCTTGCTCTTACAAAAGAAACGAGCCCGGTAAAGGAAATTTCAGAAAAGATTGACGACCTCAAGACTTCTCTCAGCAAAGAACCAAGCCCGGTGCAAGAAGTAGCTGAGAAGATAAAACAACTTGAAACCTCTATCAAGAAGACACCTAGCCCTGTCAAGGAAATCACTGAAAAATTGGATGAGATCAAGGTAACCTTTGACAAAGAACCGAGCCCTGTTAAAGAGGTCTCGAAAAAGGTCGAAGAACTAGAGGCTATTATAGAAAAGACAACCAGCCCGGTAAAAGAAATTACCGAAAAGGTTGAAGAACTTAGTGTTGCTCTCAGCCGGGAACCAAGCCCGGTAAAAGAAATCTCGGAGAAAGTAGAAGACCTTAAAAAGGTACTTGAAAAGACACCCAGCCCTGTCAAGGATATCGCCGAAAAGGTTGAAGAAATAAGTGCAGCTCTCAGCCGGGAACCAAGCCCGGTAAAAGAAATCTCGGAGAAAGTAGAAGACCTTAAAAAGGTTCTTGAAAAGACACCCAGCCCTGTCAAGGATATCGCCGAAAAGGTTGAAAAAATCAGTGCTGCTCTCAGCCGCGAACCAAGCCCAGTGAAAGAAATTGCCGAGAAAGTCGACGACCTTAAGCTTGCTCTCACAAAAGAAACGAGCCCGGTAAAGGAAATCTCAGAAAAGATTGACGACCTCAAGACTTCTCTCAGCAAAGAACCAAGCCCGGTGCAAGAAGTAGCTGAGAAGATAAAACAACTTGAAACCTCTATCAAGAAGACACCTAGCCCTGTCAAGGAAATCACTGAAAAATTGGATGAGATCAAGGTAACCTTTGACAAAGAACCGAGCCCTGTTAAAGAGGTCTCGAAAAAGGTCGAAGAACTAGAGGCTATTATAGAAAAGACAACCAGCCCGGTAAAAGAAATTACCGAAAAGGTTGAAGAACTTAGTGTTGCTCTCAGCCGGGAACCAAGCCCGGTAAAAGAAATCTCGGAGAAAGTAGAAGACCTTAAAAAGGTACTTGAAAAGACACCCAGCCCTGTCAAGGATATCGCCGAAAAGGTTGAAGAAATAAGTGCAGCTCTCAGCCGGGAACCAAGCCCGGTAAAAGAAATCTCAGAGAAAGTAGAAGACCTTAAAAAGGTTCTTGAAAAGACACCCAGCCCTGTCAAGGATATCGCCGAAAAGGTTGAAGAAATCAGTGCTGCTCTCAGCCGCGAACCAAGCCCAGTGAAAGAAATTGCCGAGAAAGTCGACGACCTTAAGCTTGCTCTCACAAAAGAAACGAGCCCGGTAAAGGAAATCTCAGAAAAGATTGACGACCTCAAGACTTCTCTCAGCAAAGAACCAAGCCCGGTGCAAGAAGTAGCTGAGAAGATAAAACAACTTGAAACCTCTATCAAGAAGACACCTAGCCCTGTCAAGGAAATCACTGAAAAATTTGATGAGATCAAGGTAACCTTTGACAAAGAACCGAGCCCTGTTAAAGAGGTCTCGAAAAAGG
This sequence comes from Glyphodes perspectalis, assembly GCA_951394215.1. Classification (NCBI taxonomy): domain Eukaryota; kingdom Metazoa; phylum Arthropoda; class Insecta; order Lepidoptera; family Crambidae; genus Glyphodes; species Glyphodes perspectalis. The sequence continues at coordinate 14,813,875 of OX596215.1, forward strand.
TCGAAGAACTAGAGGCTATTATAGAAAAGACAACCAGCCCGGTAAAAGAAATTACCGAGAAGGTTGAAAAACTAAGTGCTGCTCTCAGCCGCGAACCAAGCCCAGTGAAAGAAATTGCCGAGAAAGTCGACGACCTTAAGCTTGCTCTTACAAAAGAAACGAGCCCAGTAAAGGAAATCTCAGAAAAGATTGACGACCTCAAGACTTCTCTCAGAAAAAAACCGAGCCCGGTGCAAGAAGTAGCTGAGAAGATAAAACAACTTGAAACCGCTATCAAAAAGACACCTAGCCCTGTCAAGGAAATCACTGAAAAATTTGATGAGATCAAGGTAACCTTTGACAAAGAACCGAGCCCTGTTAAAGAGGTCTCGAAAAAGGTCGAAGAACTAGAGGCTATTATAGAAAAGACAACCAGCCCGGTAAAAGAAATTACCGAGAAGGTTGAAGAACTTAGTGTTGCTCTCAGCCGGGAACCAAGCCCGGTAAAAGAAATCTCGGAGAAAGTAGAAGACCTTAAAAAGGTACTTGAAAAGACACCCAGCCCTGTCAAGGATATCGCCGAAAAGGTTGAAGAAATAAGTGCAGCTCTCAGCCGGGAACCAAGCCCGGTAAAAGAAATCTCGGAGAAAGTAGAAGACCTTAAAAAGGTTCTTGAAAAGACACCCAGCCCTGTCAAGGATATCGCCGAAAAGGTTGTAGAAATAAGTGCTGCTCTCAGCCGCGAACCAAGCCCAGTAAAAGAAAGTTCCGAGAAAGTCGACGACCTTAAGCTTGCTCTCACAAAAAAAACGAGCCCGGTAAAGGAAATCTCAGAAAAGATTGACGACCTCAAGACTTCTCTCAGCAAAGAACCAAGCCCGGTGCAAGAAGTAGCTGAGAAGATAAAACAACTTGAAACCTCTATCAAGAAGACACCTAGCCCTGTCAAGGAAATCACTGAAAAATTGGATGAGATCAAGGTAACCTTTGACAAAGAACCGAGCCCTGTTAAAGAGGTCTCGAAAAAGGTCGAAGAACTAGAGGCTATTATTGAAAAGACAACCAGCCCGGTAAAAGAAATTACCGAGAAGGTTGAAGAGCTAAGTGTTGCTCTCAGCCGGGAACCAAGCCCGATAAAAGAAATCTCGGAAAAAGTAGAAGATCTTAAAAAAATACTCGACAAGGAACCAAGTCCTGTTAAAGACATCACTGAAAAGGCGGAAGAAATAAATGCTGCTCTCAGCCGGGAACCAAGCCCGGTAAAAGAAATATCGGAGAAAGTAGATGACCTTAAAAAGGTACTTGAAAAGACACCCAGCCCTGTCAAGGATATCGCTGATAAGGTTGAAGAAATAAGTGCTGCTTTCAGCCGCGAACCAAGCCCAGTGAAAGAAATTTCCGAGAAAGTCGACGACCTTAAGCTTGCTCTCACAAAAGAAACGATGCTGGTAAAGGAAATCTCAGAAAAGATTGACGACCTCAAGACTTCTCTCAGCAAAGAACCAAGCCCGGTGCAAGAAGTAGCTGAGAAGATAAAACAACTTGAAACCGCTATCAAGAAGACACCTAGCCCTGTCAAGGAAATCACTGAAAAATTGGATGAGATCAAGGTAACCTTTGACAAAGAACCGAGCCCTGTTAAAGAGGTCTCGAAAAAGGTCGAAGAACTAGAGGCTATTATAGAAAAGACAATCAGCCCGGTAAAAGAAATTACCGAGAAATTTGAAGAACTAAGTGCTGCTCTCAGCCGCGAACCAAGCCCAGTAAAAGAAATTGCTGAGAAAGTCGGCGACCTTAAGCTTGCTCTCACAAAAGAACCGAGCCCGGTAAAGGAAATCTCAGAAAAGATTGACGACCTCAAGACTTCTCTCAGCAAAGAACCGAGCTCGGTGCAAGAAGTAGCTGAGAAGATAAAACAACTTGAAACCTCTATCAAGAAGACACCTAGCCCTGTCAAGGAAATCACTGAAAAATTGGATGAGATCAAGGTAACCTTTGACAAAGAACCGAGCCCTGTTAAAGAGGTCTCGAAAAAGGTCGAAGAACTAGAGGCTATTATTGAAAAGACAACCAGCCCGGTAAAAGAAATTACCGAAAAGGTTGAAGAGCTAAGTGTTGCTCTCAGCCGGGAACCAAGCCCGATAAAAGAAATCTCGGAAAAAGTAGAAGATCTTAAAAAAATACTCGATAAGGAACCAAGTCCTGTTAAAGACATCACTGATAAGGCGGAAGAAATAAATGCTGCTCTCAGCCGGGAACCAAGCCCGGTAAAAGAAATATCGGAGAAAGTAGAAGACCTTAAAAAGGTACTTGAAAAGACACCCAGCCCTGTCAAGGATATCGCCGAAAAGGTTGAAGAAATAAGTGCTGCTCTCAGCCGCGAACCAAGCCCAGTGAAAGAAATTGCCGAGAAAGTCGACGACCTTAAGCTTGCTCTTACAAAAGAAACGAGCCCAGTAAAGGAAATCTCAGAAAAGATTGACGACCTCAAGACTTCTCTCAGCAAAAAACCGAGCCCGGTGCAAGAAGTAGCTGAGAAGATAAAACAACTTGAAACCGCTATCAAAAAGACACCTAGCCCTGTCAAGGAAATCACTGAAAAATTGGATGAGATCAAGGTAACCTTTAACAAAGAACCGAGCCCTGTTAAAGAGGTCTCGAAAAAGGTCGAAGAACTAGAGGCTATTATTGAAAAGACAACCAGCCCGGTAAAAGAAATTACCGAGAAGGTTGAAGAGCTAAGTGTTGCTCTCAGCCGGGAACCAAGCCCGGTAAAAGAAATCTCGGAGAAAGTAGAAGACCTTAAAAAGGTAATTGAAAAGACACCCAGCCCTGTCAAGGATATTGCTGATAAGGTTAAAGAAATAAGTGCTGCTTTCAGCCGCGAACCAAGCCCAGTGAAAGAAATTTCCGAGAAAGTCGACGACCTTAATCTTGCTCTCACAAAAGAAACGAGCCCGGTAAAGGAAATCTCAGAAAAGATTGACGACCTCAAGACTTCTCTCAGCAAAGAACCAAGCCCGGCGCAAGAAGTAGCTGAGAAGATAAAACAACTTGAAACCGCAATCAAGAAGACACCTAGCCCTGTCAAGGAAATCACTGAAAAATTGGATGAGATCAAGGTAACCTTTGACAAAGAACCGAGCCCTGTTAAAGAGGTCTCGAAAAAGGTCGAAGAACTAGAGGCTATTACTGAAATGACAACCAGCCCGGTAAAAGAAATTACCGAGAAGGTTGAAGAACTAAGTGCTGCTCTCAGCCGGGAACCAAGCCCGGTAAAAGAAATCTCGGAGAAAGTAGAAGACTTTACAAAGGTACTTGAGAAGACATCCAGCCCTGTCAAGGATATCGCCGAAAAGGTTGAAGAAATAAGTGTTGCTCTCAGCCGCGAAACAAGCCCAGTGAAAGAAATTTCCGAGAAAGTCGACGACCTTACTGAAAAATTGGATGAGATCAAGGTAACCTTTGACAAAGAACCGAGCCCTGATAAAGAGGTCTCGAAAAAGGTCGAAGAACTAGAGGCTATTATTGAAAAGACAACCAGCCCGGTAAAAGAAATTACCGAGAAGGTTGAAGAACTAAGTATTGCTCTCAGCCGGGAACCAAGCCCGGTAAAAGAAATCTCGGAAAAAGTAGAAGATCTTAAAAAAATACTCGACAAGGAACCAAGTCCTGTTAAAGACATCACTGAAAAGGCGGAAGAAATAAATGCTGCTCTCAGCCGGGAACCAAGCCCGGTAAAAGAAATATCGGAGAAAGTAGAAGACCTTAAAAAGGTACTTGAAAAGACACCCAGCCCTGTCAAGGATATCGCCGAAAAGGTTGAAGAAATCAGTGCTGCTCTCAGCCGCGAACCAAGCCCAGTGAAAGAAATTTCCGAGAAAGTCGACGACCTTACTGATAAATTGGATGAGATCAAGGTAACCTTTGACAAAGAACCGAGCCCTGTTAAAGAGGTCTCGAAAAAGGTCGAAGAACTAGAGGCTATTATTGAAAAGACAACCAGCCCAGTAAAAGGAATTACCGAGAAGGTTGAAGAACTAAGTGTTGCTCTCAGCCGGGAACCAAGCCCGGTAAAAGAAATCTCGGAAAAAGTAGAAGATCTTAAAAAAATACTCGACAAGGAACCATGTCCTGTTAAAGACATCACTGAAAAGGCGGAAGAAATAAATGCTGATCTCAGCCGGGAACCAAGCCCGGTAAAAGAAATATCGGAGAAAGTAGAAGACCTTAAAAAGGTACTTGAAAAGACACCCAGCCCTGTCAAGGATATTGCCGAAAAGGTTGAAGAAATAAGTGCTGCTCTCAGCCGCGAACCAAGCCCAGTGAAAGAAATTGCTGAGAAAGTCGACGACCTTACTGAAAAATTGGATGAGATCAAGGTAACCTTTGACAAAGAACCGAGCCCTGTTAAAGAGGTCTCGAAAAAGGTCGAAGAACTAGAGGCTATTATTGAAAAGACAACCAGCCCAGTAAAAGGAATTACCGAGAAGGTTGAAGAACTAAGTGTTGCTCTCAGCCGGGAACCAAGCCCGGTAAAAGAAATCTCGGAAAAAGTAGAAGATCTTAAAAAAATACTCGACAAGGAACCATGTCCTGTTAAAGACATCACTGAAAAGGCGGAAGAAATAAATGCTGATCTCAGCCGGGAACCAAGCCCGGTAAAAGAAATATCGGAGAAAGTAGAAGACCTTAAAAAGGTACTTGAAAAGACACCCAGCCCTGTCAAGGATATTGCCGAAAAGGTTGAAGAAATAAGTGCTGCTCTCAGCCGCGAACCAAGCCCAGTGAAAGAAATTGCTGAGAAAGTCGACGACCTTATTAAGCTTGCTCTTTCAAAAGAAACGAGCCCGGTAAAGGAAATTTCAGAAAAGATTGACGACCTCAAGACTTCTCTCAGCAAAGAACCGAGCCCAGTGCAAGAAGTAGCTGAGAAGATAAAACAACTTGAAACCGCTATCAAGAAGACACCTAGTCCCGTCAAGGAAATCACTGAAAAATTGGATGAGATCAAGGTAACCTTTGACAAAGAACCGAGCCCTGTTAAAGAGGTCTCGAAAAAGGTCGAAGAACTAGAGGCTATTATAGAAAAGACAACCAGCCCGGTAAAAGAAATTACCGAAAAGGTTGAAGAACTTAGTGTTGCTCTCAGCCGGGAACCAAGCCCGGTAAAAGAAATCTCGGAGAAAGTAGAAGACCTTAAAAAGGTACTTGAAAAGACACCCAGCCCTGTCAAGGATATCGCCGAAAAGGTTGAAGAAATAAGTGCAGCTCTCAGCCGGGAACCAAGCCCGGTAAAAGAAATCTCGGAGAAAGTAGAAGACCTTAAAAAGGTTCTTGAAAAGACACCCAGCCCTGTCAAGGATATCGCCGAAAAGGTTGAAGAAATAAATGTTGCTCTCAGCCGGGAACCAAGCCCGGTAAAAGAAATCTCGGAGAAAGTAGAAGACCTTAAAAAGGTACTTGAAAAGACACCCAGCCCTGTCAAGGATATTGCCGAAAAGGTTGAAGAAATAAGTGCTGCTCTCAGCCGCGAACCAAGCCCAGTAAAAGAAAGTTCCGAGAAAGTCGACGACCTTAAGCTTGCTCTCACAAAAGAACCGAGCCCGGTAAAGGAAATCTCAGAAAAGATTGACGACCTCAAGACTTCTCTCAGCAAAGAACCGAGCCCGGTGCAAGAAGTAGCTGAGAAGATAAAACAACTTGAAACCGCTATCAAGAAGACACCTAGTCCCATCAAGGAAATCACCGAAAAATTGGATGAGATTAAGGTAACCTTTGTCAAAGAACCGAGCCCTGTTAAAGAGGTCTCGAAAAAGGTCGAAGAACTAGAGGCTATTATAGAAAAGACAACCAGCCCGGTAAAAGAAATTACCGAGAAAGTTGAAAAACTAAGTGCTGCTCTCAGCCGCGAACCAAGCCCAGTGAAAGAAATTGCTGAGAAAGTCGACGACCTTAAGCTTGCTCTCACAAAAGAACCGAGCCCGGTAAAGGAAATCTCAGAAAAGATTGCCGACCTCAAGACTTCTCTCAGCAAAGAACCGAGCCCGGTGCAAGAAGTAGCTGAGAAGATAAAACAACTTGAAACCTCTATCAAGAAGACACCTAGCCCTGTCAAGGAAATCACTGAAAAATTGGATGAGATCAAGGTAACCTTTGACAAAGGACCGAGCCCTGTTAAAGAGGTCTCAAAAAAGGTCGAAGAACTAGAGGCCATTATTGAAAAGACAAGCAGCCCGGTAAAAGCAATTACCGAGAAGGTTGAAGAACTAAGTGTTGCTCTCAGCCGGGAACCAAGCCCGGTAAAAGAAATCTCGGAAAAAGTAGAAGATCTTAAAAAAATACTCGACAAGGAACCAAGTCCTGTTAAAGACATCACTGAAAAGGCGGAAGAAATAAATGCTGCTTTCAGCCGGGAACCAAGCCCGGTAAAAGAAATATCGGAGAAAGTAGAAGACCTTAAAAAGGTACTTGAAAAGACACCCAGCCCTGTCAAGGATATCGCCAAAAAGGTTGAAAAACTAAGTGCTGCTCTCAGCCGCGAACCAAGCCCAGTGAAAGAAATTGCCGAGAAAGTCGACGACTTTAAGCTTGCTCTCACAAAAGAACCGAGCCCAGTAAAGGAAATCTCAGAAAAGATTGACGACTTCAAGACTTCTCTCAGCAAAGAATCGAGCCCAGTGCAAGAAGTAGCTAAGAAGATAAAACAACTTGAAACCGCTATCAAGAAGACACCTAGTCCCGTCAAGGAAATCACTGAAAAATTGGATGAGATCAAGGTAACCTTTGACAAAGAACCGAGCCCTGTTAAAGAGGTCTCGAAAAAGGTCGAAGAACTAGAGGCTATTATTGAAAAGACAACCAGCCCGGTAAAAGAAATTACCGAAAAGGTTAAACAACTTAGTGTTGCTCTCAGCCGGGAACCAAGCCCGGTAAAAGAAATCTCGGAGAAAGTAGAAGACCTTAAAAAGGTACTTGAAAAGACACCCAGCCCTGTCAAGGATATCGCCGAAAAGGTTGAAGAAATAAGTGCAGCTCTCAGCCGGGAACCAAGCCCGGTAAAAGAAATCTCGGAGAAAGTAGAAGACCTTAAAAAGGTTCTTGAAAAGACACCCAGCCCTGTCAAGGATATCGCCGAAAAGGTTGAAGAAATAAGTGTTGCTCTCAGCCGGGAACCAAGCCCGGTAAAAGAAATCTCGGAGAAAGTAGAAGACCTTAAAAAGGTTCTTGAAAAGACACCCAGCCCTGTCAAGGATATCGCCGAAAAGGTTGTAGAAATAAGTGCTGCTCTCAGCCGCGAACCAAGCCCAGTAAAAGAAAGTTCCGAGAAAGTCGACGACCTTAAGCTTGCTCTCACAAAAGAAACGAGCCCGGTAAAGGAAATCTCAGAAAAGATTGACGACCTCAAGACTTCTCTCAGCAAAGAACCAAGCCCGGTGCAAGAAGTAGCTGAGAAGATAAAACAACTTGAAACCGCTATCAAGAAGACACCTAGCCCTGTCAAGGAAATCACTGAAAAATTGGATGAGATCAAGGTAACCTTTGACAAAGAACCGAGCCCTGTTAAAGAGGTCTCGAAAAAGGTCGAAGAACTAGGGGCTATTATAGAAAAGACAATCAGCCCGGTAAAAGAAATTACCGAGAAAGTTGAAGAACTAAGTGCTGCTCTCAGCCGCGAACCAAGCCCAGTAAAAGAAATTGCTGAGAAAGTCGGCGACCTTAAGCTTGCTCTCACAAAAGAACCGAGCCCGGTAAAGGAAATCTCAGAAAAGATTGACGACCTCAAGACTTCTCTCAGCAAAGAACCGAGCCCGGTGCAAGAAGTAGCTGAGAAGATAAAACAACTTGAAACCTCTATCAAGAAGACACCTAGCCCTGTCAAGGAAATCACTGAAAAATTGGATGAGATCAAGGTAACCTTTGACAAAGAACCGAGCCCTGTTAAAGAGGTCTCAAAAAAGGTCGAAGAACTAGAGGCTATTATTGAAAAGACAACCAGCCCGGTAAAAGAAATTACCGAAAAGGTTGAAAAGCTAAGTGTTGCTCTCAGCCGGGAACCAAGCCCGATAAAAGAAATCTCGGAAAAAGTAGAAGATCTTAAAAAAATACTCGATAAGGAACCAAGTCCTGTTAAAGACATCACTGATAAGGCGGAAGAAATAAATGCTGCTCTCAGCCGGGAACCAAGCCCGGTAAAAGAAATATCGGAGAAAGTAGATGACCTTAAAAAGGTACTTGAAAAGACACCCAGCCCTGTCAAGGATATCGCCGAAAAGGTTGAAGAAATAAGTGCTGCTCTCAGCCGCGAACCAAGCCCAGTGAAAGAAATTTCCGAGAAAGTCGACGACCTTAAGCTTGCTGTCACAAAAGAAACGAGCCCGGTAAAGGAAATCTCAGAAAAGATTGACGACCTCAAGACTTCTCTCAGCAAAGAACCAAGCCCGGTGCAAGAAGTAGCTGAGAAGATAAAACAACTTGAAACCTCTATCAAGAAGACACCTAGCCCTATCAAGGAAATCACTGAAAAATTGGATGAGATCAAGGTAACCTTTGACAAAGAACCGAGCCCTGTTAAAGAGGTCTCGAAAAAGGTCGAAGAACTAGAGGCTATTATTGAAAAGACAACCAGCCCGGTAAAAGAAATTACCGAGAAGGTTGAAGAACTTAGTGTTGCTCTCAGCCGGGAACCAAGCCCGGTAAAAGAAATCTCGGAGAAAGTAGAAGACTTTACAAAGGTACTTGAGAAGACATCCAGCCCTGTCAAGGATATCGCCGAAAAGGTTGAAGAAATAAGTGCAGCTCTCAGCCGCGAACCAAGCCTAGTGAAAGAAATTGCCGAGAAAGTCGACGACCTTAAGCTTGCTCTTACAAAAGAAACGAGCCCGGTAAAGGAAATCTCAGAAAAGATTGACGACCTTAAGACTTCTCTCAGCAAAGAACCAAGCCCGGTGCAAGAAGTAGCTGAGAAGATTAAACAACTCGAAACCGCTATCAAGAAGACACCTAGCCCTGTCAAGGAAATCACTGAAAAATTTGTTGAGATCAAGGTAACCTTTGACAAAGAACCGAGCCCTGTTAAAGAGGTCTCGAAAAAGGTCGAAGAACTAGAGGCTATTATTGAAAAGACAACCAGCCCGGTAAAAGAAATTACCGAGAAGGTTGAAGAACTTAGTGTTGCTCTCAGCCGGGAACCAAGCCCGGTAAAAGAAATCTCGGAGAAAGTAGAAGACTTTACAAAGGTACTTGAGAAGACATCCAGCCCTGTCAAGGATATCGCCGAAAAGGTTGAAGAAATAAGTGCAGCTCTCAGCCGCGAACCAAGCCCAGTGAAAGAAATTGCCGAGAAAGTCGACGACCTTAAGCTTGCTCTTACAAAAGAACCGAGCCCGGTAAAAGAAATCTCAGAAAAGATTGACGACCTCAAGACTTCTCTCAGCAAAGAACCGAGCCCGGTGCAAGAAGTAGCTGAGAAGATAAAACAACTTGAAACCGCTATCAAGAAGACACCTAGTCCCGTCAAGGAAATCACTGAAAAATTGGATGAGATCAAGGTAACCTTTGACAAAGAACCGAGCCCTGTTAAAGAGGTTTCGAAGAAGGTCGAAGAACTAGAGGCTATTATTGAAAAGACAACCAGCTCAGTAAAAGGAATTACCGAGAAGGTTGAAGAACTAAGTGTTGCTCTCAGGCGGGAACCAAGTCCAGTAAAAGAAATCTCGGAGAAAGTAGAAGACCCTAAAAAAATACTTCAAAAGACACCCAGCCCTGTCAAAGAAATCTCAGAAAAGGTGGAACAAATAAGTTCAGCTCATAGCCAGGAACCAAGCCCCATGAAAGAAGATCTAGAGGAAGTAGAAGATCTAAAATCGTCCCAAGAAAAGAAACCAAGTCGGTATCAGGAAGTTCCTTCAGAAAAACTTATACAAGCCAGTCTAGCTAAGGAATCTCTTGTAGACAAATCTGAGGATTTCAAACTTGTTTTAGAAAAGGAACCGGTTGGACATATTTCTGAGAAAATTGAAGACCTGGAGTTAGTTTTTGAGAAATCTCCTAGTCCAATTAAAGAAGTCGTAGAAAAGATATCAGATCTAAAAGAAGATTTAAGCAGAGAGCCAAGTCCTGTAAGAGGAATTTCCACGAAGGTTGATGAACTTGAAAGTGGTCTAGAAAAGTCACTCAGTCCTGTCAAGGAGGTTTTCGATAAGGTTAAAGAGCGAAAACTGACTGTGAGCAAAGAAAAAACTACCGAAAATCTTGTCGAAGCCAAACCTTCACTAGAAAAGGCACCGAGCCCAGCCAAGGACTTTTCTTTAGAAAAGCATAAAGATGACAAACCATCATTAGATAAGGAACCACGCCCCGAAAGAGACGTTTCTTTAGAAATACCTACAGAAGCCAGTCCTGTGAAAGAAATTTCTTTAAAAAAAGCCAAACCTTTAGTAGAGACAGCACTGAGCCCAGTTGAGGACATTTCTTCCGTAAAACAAAAAGATGACAAACCATCACTGGATGAGGAAACAAGTCTTTATAAAGAACCCAGTCCTGCCAAAGAAACTCCTCCAGATAAACCTGACGATGGCAAACTTGTTCTAGAAAAGGAACCGGCTGATCACATTTACAAGAAGGTAGAAGATCTTGAGGTGGCTCTCAAGAAGTCTCCTAGTCCAATAAAAGAAGTCACAGAAAAAATATCTAAACTAAAAGAGGTTTTGAGCAGAGAGCCAAGCCCTGTTAAAGAAGTTTCTGAGAAGGCCGAAGAGCTTCAAATTGCTCTTAAAAAGACTCCAAGTCCTATCGGAGAAGTATCACAGAAAATGGAAGACCTAAAAGAGGTTATTACCAAAGAGATAAGCCCAGCTCAAGAGAAGGCTTCAGAAAAACCTGAAGAAGTCAAACCCTCGGTAGAGATGGCACAGATCCTGGCTATAGAAAAACCGAAAGAAGACAAGACCTCACTAGAAAAAGAACTAACTCCTTTAGAAAAACCAAAAGAAATCAGTCCTGCCAAAGAAACTTCTTCAGACAAACCTGAGGATGTCAAAATTGTTCTTGAAAAGAAACCAATTGAACAGATTTCAAGAAAAATTGAAGACCTTGAGTTGGCTCTTAAGCAGTCTCCTAGTCCAATCAAAGAAGTCACAGAAAAAATATCAGAACTAAAAGAAGTTCTAAGCAGAGAGCCAAGCCCTATTGAAGAAGTTTCTGAGAAGGTCGAAGAGCTTCAAATTGCTCTTAAAAAGACTTCAAGTCCTATCGGAGAAGTATCACAGAAAATGGAAGACCTGAAAGAGACTGTTATCAAAGAGATAAGCCCAGCTCAAGAGAAGGCTTTAGAAAAACCTGCAGAAGTCAAACCTGCGGTAGAGATAGCACCGAGCCCGGCTATAGACAAACTGAAAGACGACAAGCCCTCACTAGAAAAAGAACCAAGTCCTGACAAAGAAGCTCCTTTAGAAAAACCAAAAGAAATCAGTCCTTCCAAAGAAACTTCTTTAGACAAACCTAAGGATGTTAAACTTATTTTAGAAAAGGAACCGGCTAAAGACATTTCCAAGAAGTTAGAAGATCTTGAGGTGGCTCTCAAGAAGTCACCTAGTCCAATCAAAGAAGTCGCAGCAAAAATATCAGCACTAAAAGAGGTTCTAAGCAGAGAGCCAAGCCCTATTAAAGAAGTTTCTGAGAAGGTCGAAGAGCTTCAAATTGCTCTTGAAAAGACTCAAAGCCCTGTCAAAGAAGTAGCTCAGAAACTGGAAGTACTAAAAGTAACTGTGACTAAAGAGATAAGCCCTGAAAAAGAAAAGGTTTCAGAAAAACATGTAGAAGCTAAACTTTCACTAGAGAAGGCACCGAGCCCAGCTAAGGATATTCATTTGGAAAAGGCAAAAGAAGATATACCGTCACTGGAAAAGGAACCGAGCCTTGATAAAGAAGCTCGGTCAGAAAAACCTGAAGAAACCAGTTTTGCTTCAAAAAGTCCTTTAGGCAAAGAAATTACAGAGAAGCTTGAAGACCTTAAAGTGACTGTTAGCAAAGAGATAAGCCCAGCTCAAGAAAAGCCTTCAGAAAAACCTGTTGAAGCCAAACCCTCACTGGATAAAATACCGAGCCCAGCTAAAGACATAGCTTTGGAAAAGACGAAAGAAGACAAACCCTCAGAAAAAGAACAAAGTCCCGACAGGGACGCCCCTTCACAAAAATCTAAAGAGACCAGTCTTGCTGAAAAAAATCCTTCCGACAAACCTGAGGATGTCAAACTTGTCTTTGAAAAGGAACCAGTTGAACAAATTTCGGAGAAAATCGAAGACCTTGATTTAGCTCTTAAGAAGTCTCCTAATGCAATTAAGGAAGTCACAAAAAATATATCAGAACCAAAAGAGGTTCTAAGCAGAGAGCCAATCCCTATTGAAGAAGTTTCTGAGCAGGTCGAAAAGCTTCAAATTGCTCTTAAAAAGACTCCAAGTCCTATCGGAGAAGTATCACAGAAAATGGAAGACATGAAAGAGGCTGTTACCAAAGAGATAAGCCCAGCTCAAGAAAAGGCTTTAGAAAAACCTGAAGAAGTCGAACCCGCACTAGATATGGCACCGAGCCTGGCTAAAGACGTTTCTATAAAAAAACCGGAAGAAGACAAGCCCTCACTAGAAAAAGAACCAAGTCCTGATAAAGAAGCTCCTTCAGACAAACCTGAGGATGTTAAACTTATTTTAGAAAAGGAACCGGCTAAACACATTTCCAAGAAGGTAGAAGATCTTGAGATAGCTCTCAAGAAGTCTCCTAGTCCAATCAAAGAAGTCACAGAAAAGATATCGGAACTAAAAGAGGTTTTGAGCAGAGAACTAAGCCCTGTTAAAGAAGTTTTTGAGAAGGTCGAAAAGCTTGAAAGTGTTCTAAAAAAGTCACCAAGTCTTGTCAAAGAAGTTACGGAAAAACTTGAAGATCTTAAAGTAACTGTCAGCTTAGAGATTAGCCCAGCTAAAGAAGCGCTTACAAAATTCGACCAAGAAAAACCAATACCTGCCAAACAATATCCTCAAACTAAGGAAACTCCTTTAGGTACACTAGAAACTATCAAACCTGTACTTGACAATGAACCAAGTTCTATTAAGGAAGTATCTTTAGAAAAACCTAAAGAATTGGAGTTATTAATACAGGAGAAAACAAGTCCTGAAAAGGAAATTCCTGATCAATCTGAACCATCGTCAGAAAAGGACCAAATTCAAATAGGAGAAAAGTTTTCTGAGATGCTTGAAGAACGCAAATCTTCATTAGTTGAAGAACCAAGCCTTAGTAAGGATGTCGTTTTGTCGTCAAAAGTGGTGCTATCTCTTGAAAAGAAATTAAGTCCAGTGAGGGAAGTGGTCCGAGATAAACCTGAGGAACGCATGCCTTCTTTAGTTAAAGAACCAAGCCCAATTAGAGAAGTTATCTTTGAAATACCAGCAGAGCATAAACCTTCCGTTGAAAAGAAACCAAGCCCAATCCAACAGCCTGTTATAGAGACACCAGAATTACGTAGATTGTCCTTAACTAAGGAGTCAAGGCCTATCACAGAAATTGCACCAGAGAAATCTGAACAATCTGGACCATTCTTAGAACACAGCTCGGAAAAAGAGCTTATTTCAGATGAACCCATAGAACGCAAATCTTCATTAGTTAAGGGACGAAGTCCAATTAATGAAGCATTCTCAGATAAAACTGGAGAACTTAAAACATCTATTAAAAAAGATACAATTACGATCATAGAGGCTGTTTCAGAGAAGAAAACAAGCTCTGCCAAAGAGGATATTTCTCAAAGCTATTTACCAGAAATTACAGATAAACTACACAGCGTTAAATCAGATGATAAAAAGTCAACCACCTATGCAGAAATCACTCATAAACATGAAGTTGATGATAAAAAACCGATTAAAGAGGAATCTGCCAAAACCATGATTAGTCCATCCAGACCCGAAACAGAAATACACACAGAAGTAAAAGACAAAGTACCTATGCTAGCAGCAGATATGCATGATGACAAGAAACCTGGCTTAGAAATGAAAGTTTCTCCTCTTCTGGTCAAAACCATGGAAACAGTGACAGCTTTTGAACAAGATGTGTCTGAATCCGATCAATTTGATGATAGAGATCCAAGCTTGGAAGAATTTTCACCTGCACTTTCACCCGTTTCTGACAAACAGAAAATTACAACAGTGTCAGAAAAAGAAACATCTTTGATGGGTGACATCTTATCATCTGTAAAAGATACTATTAAATCAGAATTATTAGATCAGCAGGATAGCCAGAAAACTGCTAGTGAAATAATTCCTATTCTAACAGACAAATCAGGACGCGAAACACCTGAGTTAGAACCAAAACATTCATCTTTATCTGAGATGTCTAAAATAAGTCCTCTAACGATTGCCGATGACAAGACTCCTACTAAAGGAAAAATTTCGCCACTACCAGAAAAACACGGTGAATCAAAAACAAGCCCACAAAAAGATGAGATTCAGGTGGACAAACGTGATGATGATAATCAAGAAAGAAAATCGTCATTATCTGATAAGCATAGTAGCGTTAAGTTAAGCGATAAAAAATCAGATGAAAAACTTTCGCCTTTGTCTGATAAAACTTATAAAACCAAAGCCACTTCTGATAAGATTTCTGTCACAGATCAAATATCCGACAAAAAACATCTTCTTAAAGACATAACTACATCTGCTACAGATGCATTGGGAGATAAATCTGATGAAAATAAGACCTGTATAAAAGATGCAGTATCACCTGTATCAGACAAACACGACGTTGACGTAATAGCAGTTAACAAACAAGGCGCAGATGAGACGGCAGATGTCAAAAAAGGAAAAGGAGACTTAGAAATTTCTAGACAACCCGACAAAAGGGATATTGAAGAAAAAGACCCAGCTACAGACCAAACCTCCACCAAGCAACATACTGAATTTACGGAACAAGTCAGTTCATCAACGCTTAAAACAATTCCGGATAAAAAGAGCAATATGATAGCTGACAAAATGAGCACATCATACACTTCATCGGAAAAGAGCAGTCACAGACTTGATTATACAAGCAACGGTCATATTTATGACAACGGTGATCTGAATAATGATGACATGCCCTCACCATCAGACGTAAAAGAAAAAACGTTGAAAAAATTATCTAAAGAAACTGAGGAAATGTTGAAACACGAGAGGTTACATATTTCCAAAATGGAAACAAGTCTTTCAGAAACATCAGATAAGACACACACAATTACAAAAAGATCTATTGATGACAAAGAACAGAAACATACTGACATTAGTCGTGAGTCGATTGACAAGGTATCTCTAGTTTCAGTCGCTGATAGTGGTATTGATCGCGAAAGTATAACACAGATACTTCATAGCAGCTCAGAGGACGTTTCAAAAGAAGTAAGCTTAGAAGAAAAATATAGTTTTGAAAGTACAGAAAAGAGTGAAAAGAAATCAGACTTCCATATCCGTAAAGAAAAACAGAAGGAAACCATACCAAAGACAATACACTCTGAAGTCGATAGTATTAAAGAAGATGTGCCTTCTGAGATATCCGATTCTGGAGCTCATAGTATATTAGATACAGGACCAGCCGGTACCAGTACTGACGGGAAGTCAGTTGCGCAATCGCTTACGGAGAGTGCAGCCTTTTTAATGGAATCAATACACAAAGCATTTGACGAAGATACTGTCCAACAAGGAATTAAGACGGAAGGCCTAGAAGCTTTGATTGTGCGTTCAGAATTTGACAGGGTATCAACACCACCTACCGTACCTGTTAGTCCTTTGCCAAAAACACCAAGCAGTTTCCAGGACGTAAAAGTCAGTGAGGCTGTCCAAAGTGAAATCACTTATGACAAATCTGATGGTAGTGAAGACACTATTACTAAGGTAGTCCATGTTGGAGAAGATGTCTTAACCCAAAAGATATCAACATCCGCTGAAAAAGTCCCGAAACTCGAAAAACCATTTACAATGGATAATGAAAGCGAACCAGAATTGATAGCTTTAATGCAGACAATGGGCAAAATTAAAACGGAAACTGATACTGTTACCAAGGTTATAAAAGAAGGTGAGAATGTCGTAACACAAACAATAACTACTGTAACAACGAAAGAAGTTCTTTCGAGAGAAGATGGAACTCCACAAAATATCAAAACGACAATTGAAACGACGACTCTAAGTAAAGGTTCTGATGGCTCTACCACCACTACAAGAGATACAAAGACATTACTTTCGGAATGTTCTTCAAGTCTTAGATCAACTTCACAATTAGACTCATACAGTAAAGATTCTAAAATTGAAATAGAAGAACAAGGGATATCTTTGGACAAACTTAAGTACAAGCCTGGAAAGTCACCAGAGCCCTTAGAAATGAGCTTAGATGATACACAAAGTATTTCTGATAAATCAATTACTGGTAAGTCCGATCATGATGCAGACAGTATTTTCCATTTGGATCTGGAGAGTGAAAAACCAGCTAAATTACAAAAAGAAACACCAGCTAAAGTAACAGAAGACAAACCTGCTATTACAAGTGAGTCCGATGAATATGATGATGAAAATGTAGAAGATACAGTTATTGATACTGACGTAAGTAAACGAGTAGTTCGAGAACAAAACGTAGACATCATGGAAACTCTAACTGTGATTACTAAAAAAGAAACTATTAAAGTCAATGACACACGTAAGATAATTAAGACTACGGTCGAGCGAGTCACTGTTAAAGAATTCCCCGACGGTACAGTGACTACTCAAAAGTCTGTGGAAGTTAAAAGTGAAGAAGTGGAAGTAGAATCAAGTAGCAATTTGGAAAATATTCTTAGTGAACTTACTGAATACGGTGAGCCAGAGGAAACTGTTACGAGTAAAACTGAAGAAATCAAACAAGAAACCATAATAATCAAACGAATTATTATTACTAGAATAGTGAAAATAAAATACGCTGACAGCAACGGTATTCCAAGAAAGATGAAGACTACTACAACTGTCACAACTACAGATAACTATCCCGATGGTTCTTCGCGTTCCAAAGTTGATAGTAGTATCACATTAACAGACATTGAAGCAGAAAGCAGCACAGAGCCCTCTGATATTGCTGAATATTCAATTGTAGAGGAAAAATCTGTGCAAGTAGAAAAACAGGAGAAAAGCACCACAGTCAATGGGAAAATTGTTTTGCAAATTATAACAACTACAACAACTAAAGAAATCTTGACAACCAAAGACATGTCTAAAAAGAAACTCAAAACTACCATTGAAACCACGACAGAAACTAGCCGTCCTGATGGGATAACTGAAGTTGTTAAAGATGTGAAGGTTTCAGTGCAAGATTATGGCACTGATTTAGTTGAAGAAGGTTTTGAAGAAGCAGAGACCCCTGAAGAAAATACTACAGTGGAGACTGAATCTGTAAGCGAGGGTGGCATTGTAATAAAACGAAAAATAACAACCACTACTATTAAACAAGCATTTAAAAATACATCAAAAAGAACAAAAAGGATTAAGACTACAGTCAAAACCGTCACTGAAGATGAGTATCCCGATGGTACTATTATCGCTAAAACCAGTGAGAAAGTGTCATTAGTTGATGAAAGCCTGGAAGAAGCATATCAGGAATTCAAAGTACGCGCGCTATCGAAGTCTCCTGAGGTAGAGCCTAAAGAAGTTGACTTAACACCCGAAAATGCTGAAGTAGAATCTGCATTGAGTAAATTAACACCTGAAGGAGAGCCCGAAGAAAGCGAGACAAGTACGACTGAAGAAATAAAAGAAAAAGAAGTAACAATAATTCGGACAGTTATTACAAGAATTATAAAAACTAAGTATTGCGATGGCAATGGTGTATTAAGAAAACTAAAAACTGTGACCATAGTGACGACTACAGATAAGTATCCTGATGGCTCTATACGTACCACAGTAGATTCCAGCACCAAAGTAAGTGACATTGAAGTAGAGGATGAACATGTTCATTCACAAGAACTCAAGGAATATACGAAACTAGAAGACAAATCCGTTAATGTAGATACTAAAGAGAAAACTATTATTGTTGAAGGAAAATCGGTGAAACAAATCATTACAACTACAACAACTAAGGAAATCTTGTCTTCGGCCGAAAGTTCTAAGAAAAAAGTCAGGACCACTGTGGAAACAGTTCGTGAAACAATGTTACCTAGTGGTGTGACCGAAATAACCAAAGATGTAAAAGTATCTGTAGCTGACTATGGAATGGAATCATTTGATGAAAATTTAGAAGGTTACTCACTGGTAGGTGAGCCCAGTCAAGAAACGAGTTCTGATTCAGATACAGTTATAGAAAATGGTGTTGCTATAATGAGAAAGATTACTGTAACTACTACAAGACAAGAATTCGAGAACACTTCAACTAGTTCTAAAAAGATCAAAACGACAGTAAAAACTGTAACTGAAGATGAACACCCAGATGGAACAGTCATTACTAAAACGAGTGAAAAGGTATCCATTGCTGATGTATTCCTTCGCACCCCACCAAAGACCCAAGATCAGGCCGAAACCGAACCAGAATCTTATATTGATGATACTGAAGTAGTGGAAGACACTACGGAAGAATCTGATGTCAAGAACGAAATTGTCCAACAAGGATCTATTACCATCAAGCGCACAATTACAACTAAAACTAAGAAGGAAACCTTAGCTAGTTCAGATAAGAATATCAAACGGGTACGTACAACAGTAGAAACGACTACAGTCGATGAATATCCTGATGGCTCTACTGAGACTACCAAAGACGTAAAAATAACAATTTCTGAATTCCAGAAGACATCTGATAGTAATTTACAAGCTGCGTTACAGGGCCTATCAGCAACTGGAAAAGTAAAAACGTCGGTTGATAAGAAGACAAATATTTTAACTCAGCATGGCGAAAGAATCACTCAAACTATTACAACATATGTCACCAAAGAAGAACTAAGGAACCATGAAACTAATGAAATTGCTGTGAAGACCGTCACAGAAACTGTAACGGAAAGTGCAAAGGATGATGGCTCAGTTGAAATTACAAAAGATGTACGCACACAAATTACTTACTTACCCATTGGAACTGGACTGGATGACTGGACTCCAGAGGAATTAGAGGAGATCGAAAAACAACCCGTCCAAGAAGACAAACCAAAGGTTGAAGAGTTGCCTTTAGAACAGAAGGAGGAGCCTAAACCAGAAGCAAAGCCGAAAAAACAACGTTCACCGGTCGGAGATATAACAACTGACACGGAAACATTCACCAAAGTAATCAAAGAAGGTGACAATGAAATCACTCAAACAATCACTGTCGTTACCACAAAAGAAGTGATTAGCCCTGAAAAAATTAAAGTCACTGTCGAAACCACCACGGTGAGCAGGGGCAGTGACGGCGTCACCAAGACCACCAAATCCACCAAGACTACTATATCAGAGTTCAAAGAAGAGTTCGAGGAGATTATAGATACGGGAGAAAGTGAAAAGTCGTTCTCGAAACATTCATCTAAGACTGGTGATATGCGAAGCTCTTCAGGTGCGAGCGATGACGACCACCCCGGAATATCGTCACCGCCATCTGATATCAGTTCCAGGGGCTCGAGGGCTGCTACTCATGTCTGGGGTACAGAGAGCAGCGGAATGTACTACAGCGACGATGATGGCCAGGGAAGTCCAAGTAGCACAAAATCACAAATAGCACATTCACCTAGATCAAACTTGAGCTTTGAATTGGACACCACAAAATTACCACAACAGCGAGAATCTAGCCAAGAACTGCTGTTTGAAAAGGATCTAGAATCGTTCCCTAGGGATCCCATGTCAACTTCCATTTATGGACAGTTGCCTGAAGATGACTCGTGCACATCATCAACCCATTCCGAAGTAAAGACTGAAATCCGTGTTGTTGAAATTCCATTATCAAAACTGACTGAAGACTTTTTAGCACAAGAGAAAATAAGGTCTGAAACTGAATTTGTAAAACATAGTAGTAAAATTTCGGACGCCACTTTCCTAAAGGAGGCTGATGAACATTTTGAAAAGGCTATTGAAGAACATAAAAAGGTTAGTGGTTCACAAGTCATATCGAATATCACGGCTAAATACGAGTTAGACGAACACAGCCAATCGAGCACAAGTCAACAGAAATCTATGAAGGAAGAAAGTTTTACCCTTAAAGACTTGAAATCCGAGTCAAAGAAGGTTTCAGAGACTAGTGTTTCGTCCTCATCGTCGTCAAGTAGTAAAAAAGAAACTAAATCGGTGCGAGCTGAGCATTCCAGTGAGGTTAAGTCGAAAGATCCGATTGACACTTGGGGTAAACCACTAGGACTGCCGAGTCCGGTCGGGCCGCCAACGCAGTCAGATGGAAAGAGTACTCCTAAAAAGCAGACTCCAAGTTCTACTGTCCTAAATAAGAATAAGATCAACCAGGAGAAGAGCAAGGAGGCTAAAAACAGAGCTGCTGAATCCCCTAGCAAGAAAAAGTCTCCTGCGCCGGTCTACATGGAGCTGACCTACGTCCCTCACCACGGCAACTCCTACTACTCAGCGGTAGAGTTCTTCAAGCGTGTCCGGGCTCGGTACTACGTGTTCTCCGGGACCGAGCCATCGAAAGAAATTTACAACGCCCTACTTGATGCCAAGAAGACTTGGGAGGATAAAGATTTGGGTATGTAAAACAATTTATATCAACATCATCTAATACCGTCTCATACAGGGTGAAAAAAAAACACTGTCGTTAATCTCTTACCAAAATAGCTTACTCTTTTTTATTTTATTTATATATCTCTGACTAATAGAAATAAAGAGATAATGTTAATTTACCATTTTGGTATGTAAAAATTCTTAACATGCATCTGAAAATTTTCCAGTTAAGCTTTTATTTGACTTCGAGATTACGAAATACTATTGATTTTTATTATTATTTTGGTCATTGACAATTTTCTTTTCATATTACAGAAGTGACCATAATCCCCACGTACGACACCGACGTGCTTGGCTACTGGGTGACCGAGAACGAAGAAGCCTTGGAGAAGTATAAGATTGACCTATCGCCATCGGCTTCCCGCTGCACCATCAACCTGCAAGACCACGAGACCTCGTGCGCGGCCTATCGACTCGAGTTCTAGGTGTCGGGTCTATTTGTGGCCTTCTCATCGAAGAAGTGAGAGGCTCACAGCGATGGATGCTCCTGAATGGGGGAACGAATCTTTAATTGTTGTAGGAAAAAAATAGGCTGTGATAGAGACGGTGGCATACAAGAGCATCCTGGCTGCGATAGAGCCCACTACTCCGCATGAGATAGTTTGCAAATAGAAACACTTATAGACTTTGTGATATTTGAATGCAATTAACAGACTGCTAATGAGTTTGATAAAAACGTAGTTAATTATGAGGTAATGATATGCAATCAGGAGATACGAAATGAAGAAGTGCTGGTGTATTAATGTGCGAGCCCCGGCATCGACTCGGCGACGCTGCCCCGAGCTGACAGAGTCCTTACCGCATCCAGTTTCAATGTCAATAACCAATCTCGACCTAATAACAGAAACGTCCATTTTTTTCTAAAACTGTTTTCTAGTAGCTTTCATTAATAAAATAGAACATGCCATTTAAAATATATTTCTGATGATGTTTTAAAAATTTGGTCTTATACAATCTGTAGTGCTTTTATACACGATATTTAGCGTAACCAGTCCATTTTGTTTAGCCAAAACACCGCTTGTGCGTAAAATCTAAATTTTGGAAAAGTTATTTTGCTATCGCATGTAAAATTTTGAATAGAGGAAATTGTTGTACAAAATATTTGCGAGCACAGCCACGTTTATTTTACTAGCGAAGCGCTTTGTATCAAAGGACGTGATAAATACGGTTCCGGTAGACATGTTGTCGCTGAAATCTTTGGCAAATGTTTATATGAAATACCTGATGTACTTTTATATGGTCAAAGATTAAATATAAAAAGTATATTTAACAAAATGTCTTCAAAAGACGCCCTTATATTTATGAAGTCGCTGGACAAGCTAAAGCGGCTTACGCTAGCTCTGTTGATATTTGTTAGAAGTGACATTACTATGTTGTTACGACTCTAGAACGACAAAGATGACTTCTTTATTCACTAGAATTGTATGCGCTCTATATAGCGAGTACCAGCTAGCTTTAAGATCAATGAAAATAATGTAATTAATTTCCGTTTCAACTGGAGCTTATTTCAACACTTTTTGATTAAGAATGTGACGATGGAGTGTTTCATTTGAAAGCACAAAATGAAACAAAAGAATGACAATTTAAAGGTTTGATACAATTGTTAAAGTACTTTGAAAATCCTGCACTTCAAAGTTCTTTAATATTTGTAGCGAAAATTTAAAACACAGAGTAAGGATTTCAAATGAAGCTAGATGCTATGAAAACGTTACCTGATAATATGACCGACGCTCCATCGTCGCTACATAACAATGAAGTGATCTCTGTTTTTCTAGATTACCAATGAGCCTAAAACGATAGAGAGCTTAACCCATTAAAATAAATGTTTTAGTAGAACTATTATTACAAATTGAACTCTCTATTTACCTTTGTTTCAGTTGAGATTTGCTTGTTGCGTCAAAAGTTACTAAACATAGTTATAATACATGTTATAAATTTTACTCATTTGAAAAATTGTAAATCTGTGAATGATTATGGAATCTCTATGTTTTTATTAGAATTTTTTGGCAGTTATATTTTTTGTCTGTTGTTACATTACTTTTTAAAATTTCTAGTCGAAGCGACCCAAATACTTACGAAGACGTGGTAGTCATAATTATTCGTTCCTATTCGAATTGAGTTCTAGCGTTTCTAATATTTTCCAATTTAATAAACCTAAATCCTCATGTAATTATAGATAAAAGTACTCCGTTAGATGATTGTTTTACAATTAAATCGTTATGTTCGAATGATGAGAGCGAATGTGATAATGATGATTCATCATATAATTTACCATCTAGCGAGTAAGATATTGATCAGGGCTTTCCTCAAGGTTGATTGTTTATTTCCCTATTTAGTTATTGCCAAATGTGAAATGATGTTTTGAGTCAATTAATTTTAAGTCATCCATAGTGGTAAGCCGGTCTAAATCACTGTCAATCATCGCTTACTTTGCCAACATCCTTCTAAATATAGTTATAATAGCGAGAACGTTTCGTAAATCAGATGGCACCAGCACAATGTATTAACATAAAATATAAAATAAAAATGTTAACAAATACATAAAAATATGGTATTATATATATTTATTTTTATGTAATACTTTGTAAAAGTACGAATGAGAATTTATTTTATAGTTGATATGATATAGTATGTGTTTAACTGTGTGTTGTTTGATGTGAGCACAATAAATAATTATGTTTCGATATGTGAATCCATGCTTTATGTAATTGTGGATGGGACTAAACAGGGAGATGAATCTTGGATCCAAATTGGAGTCAAAACCAATGTGTCGTTCAGTGTACACTTGCTTGTTTCGAAATGATTTCATAGCCAAAGAATCTTCATCAGCTTTTTGATTGACGTTTTTTTTAATCGCGGCCTAGTGTGGTGACGGTCTTGGTTGGATTGAGCTATCGGTATATTAATGTTTAATCCAACATAGAATCCTTTATTCTAATTTAAACAGTAATTCTTCCGGCTTAGCTGCTTCCTCTAACGTTTCCAAATGAAAGACGCATTGGTTGTGACAGTTTAAGCTTTGAAAAATATTTTGAATAATTTGAAATAGGCTTTCTATTTATTTTAGCCAGCATCCACATTGGCTGGCTCCGAAGCCTGACCCAAAAGTTTACTATTGTATTTTATAGCTAGAACTCTAATTAATGCATATTATTAGGAATATTAAAATGTTATTAAAAATAAGAATTGTATCAGCTTAGTGAACATCAATAGCTCTGAGAAATAAATCATTATTGAAATTATTAAATGTTGTATTCTTCCGGCTGTGGACTTTACGAAACGAATGTTAATGTTAATTTTAATTAATTTTACTGCAATTGATTTAATATCCCATAACAATAAACATAGACTAAGTCAAAAAACATTATATAAAATACAAAAAACAAACCTTCAAAAATTCTCACAAACACTATTTGAACAGTAATGAAACAGTCGAATAGTTTTGTGTTAATTCATTAATATATTATTAGATTTGAAACATCTATTAGATTTAATTGAAAACCTCTTAGTAGGTTACCCTTGGACCAGAGCCCCAGTATTGATATTGCTATTATGTCCCAATGATCGATCTATGATCTTGTCATATCATATCTTTATTTTGACAGTTCCATAGACTGTCAAATTGACATTAACGGGAACATTGATCAAACATTGTGACACAATCACAAAAGCGGAATTGAGGCCTATTAACTACCCTACACTTAATTTTACGCATTACGGATAAAAATGTTGTCTATCTAAATTCGTAAGTTTATTTCACCCAAAATTGTTCTACCTCGATGATGTGTTAATTATTTGAATTGCGTTGGATGTGGGGTATCATTAGGTATGTAGGTTAAATCCAGTGTATAAGCTTATGTGGTGCTAACAACTGATGTGCTAGGCGAGTAACTAAATCGTTTTTTATTTCCCGCAGTAAATAGTGACGGATCAAACCAATCGAGTCATTGCATTCATCCGATTGCCTATTAAAATGGTAAAAGATTAAAACTATTGTTAATACCTACTAATATGAAAATAAAATCATAATTAAATTCGTCACAACTTACTCGGGAAATATTTGACACGCTTAATGGTTAGGAAGACTGATCGATCGCTACGTTGAAATTTCCCAGTATTCACTTTTATTTTTAAATTATCAGTTCGCCGTGCTCAGTAATTTGTGTGAACCGAACGCAAATGTTTAATAATTTAAATAATGATGAATCTTTAAATGGACTTAGGTATTTGTAATAATTATTGTATTATGTAAAATTAAAATTAAACATTCATTGTATCAGTCATGTCGCTATTCTCCATTCAGCGTGTTTGATGAAATTGTATGACTCATTAAAAGTAATAAAAAAATATTGAAAACGTTATCATTCTATTATTTTTAGATGGTCTTAGTAGAGCCCCTATTAGACAATGACATTGAAAATGTATCGTATCATAGTTTATCGCACTGGTATTTCAACAGACTTTCGGAAAATCTACCATTAATCAGATAAATTAGCGGTAAAACCATTTTACAGGACCACGTGAACCCAAAAAGAAAACGACTATGACTTTATCAGTACCTATAAATATAGACAGTAGATTTTATCCCATCAAAAACAATACTTGCCAAAAAAACCAAGTCTCGCAACTGAGTTGTTCTACGGTAAAAAGTTGTGAGATCCATGTAATACCAAGTCGGTTATTAATTTATTCAGTCTCTACTTAAGCGACTTTCTGTTTTAATACGTCCAGTCCCTAAGACCACGATCGTGGTCCATAACAATTGAAAATCAATTGCGTCTGGAATCTCCGTCCTCGAAGCATTAAGTTGTTACGTAATAATTAACAGCATCTTATAGTGACGCATATCAATATTAAAAATCTTTAACGTTTTATATAAATATATTGAGACTCGGCCATGGCATGAAAACACGTGTAAATTAAATTATTTAGTGTAAGTGGTTATTAGCCCTTTGACTCTGCCTACCCCTTCGGGGATTATGGGCGTGATGTTATGTGTGTATGTGTGTGTGGTCTAAAAGGATCGACTAAGGACGGGACTTAACGGGTTAAAAGTAATTGAAATTCAAAAAGAATACTTTATTGCAATGGTTTGTTTAATATTTAAAAACAACAAATAAACAAATACAAATGTGACAGAGACTTACGAATAAACCTTAAATGTCTAACAATATTAATTTTCAATCAACGTGTTAACATTCGGAATGTCTTAATTATTTTATCACAAACTCTGTTGACTAAAATGTGCTTTACATACATTTGATCACTTAAAACGCATTTAACTCTATAATTATTATTGGGTGATATTTATAAAAATATATTTAGTTAAGAGGCAGTGAATTACTCAACCATTTAGTATTCAATTATGTACCTATAAACTAGAATTAAAACCTTTTATGTTGTAGAAACAAGTGAGGTGTGTAAAGATCGTGCCATATGGCGTTCGGTTCTCTCGAAGTGGCGTGAAGTTTAGTTAGTTGAAACCTTTTATATATAAAATTTCCTTGCAATCAGATAGATTTTGTATGACAAAGTATATGAAGCAAAGTAACATTTGTATTTATATATGATTGAATAGAGGTAAAGGAATGGAGTCATCTTTTGGTGTTGGAGGACCACCTCGAACCTGTTATTCCTGTGCCTTTTTCCGGCAGGTTTGGACTGCCATCTTACGTACATCATACGTACTATAAGAATAATAAAGGAACAGAGAGTGCACCTGAGTTGGTGCAGACACTTGTGCACTATAGTGCACAATATATCATAACTTTTACACAATTTTCAAATTTTTTCACAATTTTCCATCTAACCCAGCCCGACTTTATTTTTGGCTGAATGTGGTTGAAGGGGCATGCTGCCCCTTTGTCTCTGCCTACCCCTTCGGAGATTATGGGCGTAATGTTATGTTATGTGTTATGTTCTATCATAACTTATGCATCTCATAGTAGGTTAATCCTCGTTAAGAATGGCCACCGTGACCGAAGCCGTTTAGGAGGATATTATTTGTAAGGATTATGACTAAAACGTGAAAGTGCTACACTTTATTTTGGTGAAAATAAATACCTTCGCTACATGCAAGTTAAACCACTTGCATTTAACTAACTGGTAGTGACTAAAATTATGCAACCGCGCTGCGGTTTTAAACCGGAATATGCGATAAATATTTTTCTATCTACTTATCTATCTAAAAGATTGGAATGACGAAAGTAGTTGTTTACAAGATCTACAATACTAAGACAAAAAAATATGTCTACATTTTATATAATTGCATTAACTAAATATAATTTTTATATGTTAATATTAAAAACATAATATGGATACACGTATGAATGAATAAATGAAAGCTATTTAATCAAGTTTTGTAATAAAAAAAAAACTTGTTATTGAATTTGTTTCTTTTTTTTTGTTAAATGATCACAATTCTTTCATTAACCAATATTCTAATTAATTTTCAAATAATATTAATTATCACATTCACATATTTGTTAACTTTTAAAACCTACATTTGCTAATTAATATAGCCATTGTTACTTCATAAAGACTAGACTGTGTACATTTTTATTACGTATACATCCATTTACTTAACATACACCGACATAATTAATGAAAGCTTTTATATAAAAATATATAACAAACATTTAAAATTATGCAAAATTTAGCATTTTATTTTATTATTTCATCTGCTTTATATATTTTGTGTTAAATAAAGGGGAAAAACAAAATGTTAAAGAACTTATTTAAATTAAATAAACATTTTTTTTAACAAAATATGATACTGTACTAGATATACATCACGTGAATCTGTTTCAGTAAATAATACTGTTACCTCAAAATAAATAATTATGCTACATTAAAAATAATTACTCTACAACACATAGTTCATATCTTTGAAATACATTACTATCAACTGAAATATACATACATACTTGTCTGATAAAGTTAGTAGATATAATTATTATAAGTCGGTATATACAAAACTCTAACTCGATTATTTTAATGAATTACTTACAAAAGCACATTTTTTATTCATTAATTTAAAAGTATAGTACACGATTGATAGCTATATAATTATATGCAGACATTCTGATATATAACCGTTAAAAGAAGAAGGTTCCCAATGCAACTGTTTTTCTTATATTGTAAAAATACAAGGTTAAATATATTTTCTCACCAGTGATAGACTGTAAGTTATGTACGGTCAACAGCAGATCAAGTTACCCACTTACAGTCAAATATTAGCGCTTATGCCCCTGGCATAAGGGCGGTACAAAGTCCAAAGTGGATAGTCTGATGTGCTGTTGTCTATACATCAGATAAATATGAGGAACAACAGATTGAACGTCATATAGTCAAAGTCAAAAGTCAAAGTCAAAAATATCTTTATTTAGGTAGGCCTCAAAAAAGCACTTGGAAATCGTCAAGTATGTAATAGGTACAAAGTAGAACAATTTGAATCTACCACCGGTTCGGAATATATGAGAATTATTTTTTATCAGAGTTATGTACATCAGATTAGGCAAGATATACATACAACCATTTATGGTTAAGTTATTAATAACTTGTGACCTTTGGCTAAAGCTGCATAAAATTATGTATTTGGAACTTTTGATAAAAAAAACATATAGTGAGACCATTTATGTTTAGAGTTCGACAGGTGTAATAAAAGTCCAATAATATTAAACTTTTAATACACGCCTAAAGATTGTCCAGTAGAGCCTAAACTACTTGTCAGAATAGCGGACTTTTTGTTTCTGGCAAGCTTCAGTAGTGGCACCACTGTCGCAACTGCCTAAAGGTTATAGGGATCGCTTATCAACTGGCTGTCAGTGCGATTTGCCACCTTCATGGTACAAAAAACGGTTCACCCTTATCGCTAATAGCCAGCGGTGGGTCAGGTCCCTTCACTAAAACCTCAAATCGTCTGGTTTTCTCAGGAAGTACGCGACGCGGTCGATGGGGACCCGGTACTCGTGCATCCACCGGTTGCCCTTGCGCAGGGATCCGTCGATGCCGTCCTGCCATAGTCCGGGCGGAAGGTACACTGTGAAAAAGAGAATGGTGTTGTTTAAGTCTGATCGATTGGGGTAGTGAAAAAGATGACTTTATATAGCGTTACTATAGAGCAGCCACATACATACATACCTACTTTCACGCCTTTTACCCATGGGGGTAGGCAGAGATCACATCCTTCCATTTGCTACGATCCTGACATACACCTTTCGCTTCTAAGTCCGTATACGATATAGATTTAATGTTTCTATAATGTTGTGTAGACCACCTCTGTCAGAGTCGTTTAAGACTGAATCTGAGTCTGAGTTAGTGAACTACCGCTTAAGAGTAATAATAGAAGATATCGAGGGCTTTAATAAGAGTTTCATAACGTAATCAGACGAGGTATTTAACGGTCGTCAAAGTTAGCGATACTTTAATCTTGGTAACCTTTCCTAACTTAAACAGTAGCCGAACACTTTAATTATTTCTCGCCGATTGCACAAGCTACCATGCTACCAAGTTGTTCTGAAGAACATTCTGTAGACACACTTAATCATTCATCGTAAGGCTGTTCAATAAAATCTAAAATATAATGAGATATAACATCGCGTCAAAAGGCAAATCCTCACCTTCTCTAGTTGTCTGGCCCTTCTGTAGCACCGGAGCCACTACGATCTCGTCTCCTATCACGAACTCGTCAAGCAGAGCCGGGTCGCTGCCGGCCACCAGCCACAGCGGACGGATGAGGGGCAGACCCTCCTCCAAGGCCTCCCGCTTGTACTTCAAGAGGAGTGGGGTGACCTATTTACAGAAAAATGCTATTAGGTTTGTATACGTAACTATATATAATTCAAACAGTCGATGAATGCCTCTTTAAAAAGGCTTCGTAAACTTTTGAGTACTATGCACAGTCTTTAATAAAATTATGTGCATGAATTTGATCGTTACAGATAGTTTTCCAAAATTTCATAAGTAGGAATATAAATTTGCGAAGCTTACCAGTCTTTGTCTCAATGACGTTAAGTTCTTAGCCATTTCCAACACTTTCTCGTCATTATACTTGCTGGGCAAATGTGTGAACTTCATTACTGGTAGGAAAGTAGCCATTTGAAGCCATCTCATATACAACTCTCTTTCTGGCAAAGCTATCCCGTTTTCTTGAGTCGTATTTGTTGGGCTTGTGTCTACGGAACCTTTAGGAGACGGCAAGAACTGTTCACTACCAGGCCAGTAGATGTCGCCACCGACTGCCCCTGGCATTATAAAGGGAAACCCATTTATACCGTATGTCAAGATTGTCGGTATGACGCGCCTCAAAGCTTCCCATGAAGACTCGAACGGAGGCAAAGAAACAAATATTGGTGGTTTAGGCAAAGAAACTGCTGATGACACCCCAATTATACTCAACGTCTTCTCAAATGTTTTCGTGAAGTGAGTTTTATATTGATCTGGATTGATTAGTTTCTTCTCGCATTGATAGTAGTGCGGCAAGTCGTAGGCTAAGCCAAGGTCGAAATAGAACGAATCTATGTGGTACTTGTCGATGACTGCTTGCAGTTTATTGAGAATCCATGGAACTGAGTTTTCGTTCGTTATATCTAGCACGGCAGCACTGGCTAAAGATTTGAATCTAGTTAATGCTGGTATTCTCCTATCACTATTTCTTTCACTTATAAGTAATCTTTTTTGAACACATTCAGCGAAATTTACACTTTCAGTGCTAATAAAAGGTTGTACGGTGAAGGCCACCTTAAAACCTCTCCTGTGGAGTTTATCAACAGTTATATTCAAGGTTTCAAATCGACTAGTGTCTACGGAGAGATCTCCAATTTCGTTTTGCCAGAACTCATTGATCAGCACATGCCCTTGTTTCAGAAAACCCAAATTGATTACGTCTTCTGTGTATTTGGAGATGGTTTCAGCTTGCAGTTCGTGTTTGAAGCGAGGAGCTATTTGCCATACAGGTTCTAATATAAGGGATTCTAGAGTTGACATGTCAGCTGGCTTTAGACCATCCCATAGCGGAGCACTCCTATGGCTGTGTATTGACGAATGCAATGATTTCATGTCATTCGACGTGCAAATATTGTATTTCATTTCAGCGAATTCAGTAAATCTGTTAGCATAAGCGAACTCATCGTATTTGGCTTTGAGGCACACTTCTTTGGTCCTGCTGTTGACAGCGACATACAGCGGTGTTTCCTCGTCAATAATAATTGCTGCACCCTTAGAGTTGATGAGGTAACGTGTGACCACGTTGCCCCACTGGGATTTCTGGATGTCTCCCGTGACGAAGGCTGTGTAATCGATTGAGCCGGCATCTAATGGCCAAGTTAGGTTATTGGATTGCCCGCCGCCGTACCAATGGACTTTAGTGTCGCCCCAGTCGAAACAATCGTTTGGAGATATGTCTGGAATAAAAATACAGGTGAAATTAGACTCAATTTATGTTCTGTTCCTGGTAAAGGTTTCCGAGGTCTATTTTATAAAGGTCATAGGATGGAGTCATAGGATGTCGTGACGAGTATTTTCGGGTTGTGTTTTTAGTAACAAATTAAATGTTTAACAAACGAATTATGCCATAGCAACAATAACAAATTAATTATAGTTTTGTCATCTAGTTACTTTCTTAAAGCACTTATGCACATTTATATGATAAATATTAGGTTTGATTTATAGTTCCGTTTTGAGCGGATTCCTAGACTAATTTAGTTTAACCACCGCTTCAATTATTTAATTTTAAAATGACAAAATCTAGTCTATCTAAAAAAAAACATTTATGTTCGATTGACTCTTCAATACTAAAAGTAGCTTCGACTACTGACCATGGTTCAAAGCCTGCCAGTAGACGCTGTAGCAGGTGGTGTTGAGCACCCCTGGGTCATGCGGCAGGCTGCGCAGGTAGAAGCGCAGCTGGTTCAGCCACTCGAGACACACCGAGCCGTCGCCGCGCCGGTGTTCCGGCAGGCACGGGTACACCGCGCCCTTGCCGGGGATGCTTACAGCTGAAAAAAATATTACACTTTAATTGTTATATAACCCTATTGCTAAGATTGACAGCAAGACATTTGTATGGACAAGATAAAGTCGCCTCAATCTGGCTAAATTAGAAGATAATGTTTACCTACATTTGCACGATCTGGCCAGTGCCCTGCTTACCGTTTTCTTTAGTAAAACAACTGGTCTTTCCCAAGATCATTGTATACAAATCGTTACTTTAATTTTCTATGAAAAGTGATAAATGATCACACTTAACTTAGCATAGGCACTTACATGTATTCAAAATATTTTTTCAGCTACTAAGTCAGTTAATAAAATTACAAGTTACTGAAACACTCTTCAGATGCAATCATGCAATATTTACACAAGAAATGCACTTTCATTTTATTATTTGATTCTAGATTAAAGCTTATTATTTTAAAATACTCTTAATTATTCTGATGAGGTGGATCTCTTAAACCAAAATCTTACCCAATCGAGCTTTTAAGATCTCCGTCTCATCACTATTGAAGATCCTGACGAGTCGCTTGGGCTCGTTGAACTGCACGCTCTCGAAGTAGGCTTTGGTGAGCGCCTGCTGGTGATAGAGGACGTACGCGAACCCCACGAAGAAGGCCACCGAGAGGAACATGAGCGCCACGAACGCGCGGAGCTTGTAGTCCGTCGGCTTCTTCCTGATCTTCTGAGGGATGCTCTGGAGGGTTGAGGGTAGAGATTAAATAATGATAAGATTTCAGGGAAATGTTATATAGTGTCGTGTGCATTATCATAGATCATCTGAGTTGACTGTAGTTGTTTATGTGGTCTCAGACATGCGCCCTCCCCCCCACCGGGGTCCTCGGTTTGTCGTACCGGGGGGGCTTAGTAGGCCCTGACATGGCAGGGCTGAAGCGAAGAAGGACCCCGAGGTGAGCCGCAACTGCACGACTTGCTACCGGGCAGTTGCGGCGGTCCGGCTGTAGACCCACTGCGGCCGGACCAGGGTTGCCGAGGAAGAGGAGGAGCTGAGTGTTGTCGTTGCTCGCCTCCCTATCCTCGGCAACCCGACAGGGGCGCGCTGGGTCGCGTCGTGGTGGGTCGCAGAGGGATTGAGCGTCTCGATGCTCTCCCTCTGCGACGACAGGGCTAGACCCTCAATCTGGGTCGCCGGGCGGAAGGCGGCCCCTTCGACGAGGCGCTCTCCGCGTGCCCCTCTGACTTAGCAGAGGACACAGCGCGAGAGTGGGCCCACGACGCCGGTCACGGGGATGATCGGCGTCTGAATCCTGGGCGGAGTGGTTGAGACATGCTGGGTGGCCTGGCATGTCTCGACGCGCGCGCGTGCTCCGTGCTGTGCATCCGACGACTGTTGTCGTGGGCTGCACAGCATCGACCACCGCCGCGCGAGGTGGGCCGCGTAGCGCGGCACGCGCATCACCGGAGGAGCTGTCGTATAGTCCCGACAGTGGGGATACAGGCTCCTCCGGGACTGCGCCGCTGGAGGCCACGTTGGGGTTTTAGTCGGTTCGAGTCCGACACACCGCCCTCTGCTTCCCCGAGTAGAGGGTGACGGCTCGTGGGAGTTTCCCCAACTAAAAAAAAAAAAAAAAAAAAAAAAAAAAAAAAAAAAAAAAAAAAAAAAGACATGCGCCCTGAAGGGGGGTTCCGAATACTCCTGAGGTATCCCTGCCTGTCGTAGGAGGGCCTTTGGGGTCGTGGGGGTTAGGGGAGGGGTCCTCTGGCCCTCTATCGTCCCCGGAGAAGCCGACTGCAGGTGTTACACCCGGTCCGTCAGGATAGGGTACACAGCTGTCTATGTGGTCGTGACACACCACCCTAGGTGTTCTGGGGGAGAATATCACTCCCTCGAGATGGGCCGCCAGGCGGCAGCGCGCGCTGCGCTAGACTTTACGAGATGAATCCCGACAGTGGGGATCCCGTTGGTTTTGCGTTAGCGCCCGAAGAACGACAGCCTTGAGGTTTAGTCGCTACCGGTTTCGAGCCCGACTCACCCTTATAGGTCCACCCAGGACTCTGTTTGGATGGTGCGTAAATGCATTCCTCAAGTAAAAAAAAAAGGCGAGGGAACAAGAGGTGCCGAGTTTGGATTTGAGACTTATATGTAGTCTCAAAATATAGTATTACTGACTGGTAGTGAATATATGTTTTTTCAGACTCGACATCCAAACTCGAACTAAGTGGTGGCATTTTCTGTAGGAATAGGTACTGATTAAAAATTTAGTATTCATACAAATGACTATGTTTATCACACGTCTATTTGCACCTAGCGGAAACCTATCCTGATTTCGCTTTTATGGCCAAAATTTCTAACCATAAGATAAAACGGCCAAATTGGCAGTAATAAATCGACCTTTTTTTTACGTTACTATAATGTCCTCCTAACCGATATCGATCGGAGATATTATAGTGCACAAGTGTGTGCACAAACACAGGTGCACTCTCTATTCCTTCACTCTCATAGTCCGGTGAGACGGCAATTCGATATGACCGGGGCGAGGTCAGGCGCAATACCAACGGCTTAACGTGCTTTCCGAGGCACGGGGGTGATTAAACCGCCAACTTCCTGACCCTAGGCTGTTACTGACTGACTGTTGGGTATTAATACCCAGCCACAAATGTTTGTCCCGACCCGGGGATTGAACCCGGGACCTCTTGGTCCTTAGGCGGCGCATGCTACCACTAGACCAACGAGGCAGTCATTTTTACGTTAAAATACTCTTCTATAAATTGACAGATTATTATCAACTGTCGTATCATCTCCTAGATTTATGATTCATCTATGGGTAAATTAGTATTTATATAATGAGTAGCTTGTGCAGACACACCTGTAGCTTCTCGCGGAGCAGGCTGGCGAGCGAGTTGACGGAGGTGACGGAGTTGCTGGGCGAGTAGTCGTCGTCGTCCATGCTGAACTCGGACCGGAGTCGGCGCGGGGTGCGGCGCGGAGAGCGCAGGGGAACTCTGCGAGGGATTTAGTCATAAAGTAAAAGCAACTGGTCACTGGACTTGCGAGTCCAAGTCGTGCAGCGAGAGTACCGTGCAAGCGTAAGTAGGTACAAATTGCGCAATTAAAGGACCGAATATTGAATACAGTTCTGTTAATGGAACGATTTATTCATATCTCCATACGTAACTGCGTGTCTCTGGATAGAGATCGTTTACAATTTTTTGTTTTGAGGTACGGAGCCTTAATAAACGCTATTGAAATGAAATTAAATAAATTAAGATGAAAATGACAAAAACCTAAGAAAGGGATCGCTCAGTATAAAACTGTATGTACGTACGTTTTATGTCAGTAATCATGTTCTGTGTAATAATAAAATCTATCTCAACATAAAAAATATTAACATAAACAACGAATAAATATTCCTACACAACCTGAAGTGATTATATTGATAATCTTTCGGACAATGATAATCTTTCGCACAAACATTCGTAATTAGTTAGAGAGGATCATACCTTCCAAAGCATGGAACCGTGTGTGGTATATTTAGTTTACTCATTTAACCTATAACCACTGAAACCAATGTTTTTAATATTATCGACTACTTACTACACACCACAAATACACAAACACACAACGAAATACCAACATTTTCTTTACAACCTCTTCGTTACCGTTCTAAACTTGTACTAAGAGGCATTGCACGATCCGTCGGGAAACCATCTTCCAGTTAAACTGAGTTAGTCACGCGAGATGTCAAGAAATCGGAAGAAGTGAGGACTTCGCTTTCCAAGTATTCCGTATAGGATAATGCAGCTGTGTACCCAGTGTTTTTTTTATATTAATAATGCAGTATTGTTCTTACATAGTTACATGACCACAAGGCAAATTGTTAATCGACAAGTTAAACTTGGTCGTGTTAAAAAAAGGTGATGTTAGGAGCCATAAGAATCATAGAGCTTGTATGAAAAGGATTATGAATGTCAACTATGCGAGTGAGGTGTGTAAAGACCGTGCTGTATAACGTTCGGTTGTCTCTGCCTACCCGGCTAGGGAACTAGCGTAAAGCTAGTTAGTTAATTTAAACTTATCTTACATAATGTCGTTGCATTCCCTAAAATATGGTTAAGCGAAGCGATGGCTGACACATACGTCATGCTTGGGAACAGGTGCCGCCTTTGGGAGCTGGTCTGCTCTGGTCGGGTCATATATTTTTTTTTCATAGTAATTATAAATTTTTATTATCTTATTTCACACCAGGCCTACTTTGAAACATGGTTCAAAGTTAAATATGGTTCTTACAACTT
Organism: Glyphodes perspectalis; assembly: GCA_951394215.1. Taxonomy (NCBI): domain Eukaryota; kingdom Metazoa; phylum Arthropoda; class Insecta; order Lepidoptera; family Crambidae; genus Glyphodes; species Glyphodes perspectalis. The sequence continues at coordinate 14,849,802 of OX596215.1, forward strand.
TGTTAATACTGTTGTTGAAAAGAGTAACTACCGAGTTTCTTGCCGGATTCTTCTCAGTAGATGCAACATTCCAAACCGGTGGTAGAATCATATTTCTTTTAACTGTTTTTGACGATTTATAAGTGTTTCTTTGAAACCTATATAAATAAAGAAAAAAAATTAAAATAAAATAGATGAATAGAATTACAGGGCATAGGACATATGTAAGATTATCTAGTTTAACTTCTGCAAATAATCGGATATCTACCATAAATCAACATCGAACAGTTTGAAAAAGAAACTTCAGGACGTTTAGAATCTGAGTAAATAGGTAATTATATTAATAGCTTGATCATCATTGAGAGGAAACCTACACATTTAAATGAATATGGAAATGTAGTCATGATCGTATTTTTCTGGTGCCCCTACCTAAGGGTTAAAAAGACCAGAGAACACTTCGATGGTACCTGACTCAGCCAATCTAGGGTCATGGTTCAAACGGCCCCCACTGAGAACGAGTCATAGCGTTGAAGATGATGATAAAGGATGTTTATGTTCTGTCATCCAGAAACGTAAACAAATGTCACACATGTCACACGACAGTAAGACCACGACCTTGCGATAAGGCGGCCGCCAGTCAAATGTTGGCCAGAAACTGGAAACACACTACGGAACTACAACGCCGTATCACAAGCGTCATAGAGTTCAAATTGGCGAGAGAACGTGTCAATATCAAGAGCGATAATGAGGAAGTGGTCTAAGTGGGTAAAATGCAACGTCTCGCGTTTGAATTATTTTAATTTTGAACTTGAAAACGCGGCCAAGGCATTACACAATATTTGTTGAACGTAACGCGTTTAACGTAATATTTAATTTGAGGATTAACGTTGCTTAATTCCAAGTGGCATTAAAACTAGACATGGTATTTTGTATATGTTTGGCTGTTTGTCCAAGGGCCCCCATTTAAAAGTGTTGTGGGGGAGCCCTGAAGCATGAGGCCCGTAGTATTAACTGCTCACTTCTTTAAAGTTAGCCATTAGTGATCCAAAGGCGCCGTAATATTTTTAGACCATATTGTTTTTTAAATAAAATGCCTACTATTTTGTCAAAACAAATTTGATACATCATCATATATGCTTATTTAATTCTATCAAGAGTCCCATGCATGCATTTTTTAAGTTATGTGGTTGAGTTACAACAGTAGTACAGTAGTACAGTTTTCGTTACAACAAAAGACAGATAGAAATTCACATTGATATTTTTAGTAATAAAAATATCTAATTTCAATGAAATACGTGGAACAGAGGTACTTACATGCATTTTATATGGTTTAAGAAAATACAATTATTTGTGTAAAGGACCGATGTTAAGTACTTAGTATGTAATAATAATTCAATTAATATTCTAAAAGCCAATGTTTTTTAGAATGAAAGAATTTATTAATCAATATTTCTAATAAATTACCTATACTTACTATACGAATGTTTGAGGAAATGTTAATACAAAAATAAAAAAAAATGTTTACTTAATGTAGAAAGATTTTAAGTAAATTGTAAATTACATTATGGATCTTTTTATTTTTAATTCCAAGTTTTATATCTGTTTACATTAATCTGTTTAATCTTATTTAATTAACACCAGCACTTTAACAGATACTCGATGATTATCTAAATAACAAAGACTCAATAACTAGTTAGTTTTACTACGAAAAACTTACTTACACCAAGAACTTTAAGATTTCCTAACTTACTTTAAATTTCGTTTCAACAAACACAAACAAAAAACAATTTTCACTACAAGCGCCGTAGAAGCGATAGACGGTGATGCGCCGCGGAAAGTGGAAAGCGCGGAGTTCGCGTCGCGCGCGCACTGACTGAGCGGCGCATACGCATGCGAGCGCGTTCGGGTATGCTGTGCGCTTCCGAGATTTTGTTTAGCAAATGTTGAGAAAGTAGCGAGTTCAATTTTGCACTTAAGCCCTTAGGAATAAAGGCTGTCTATTCTGTATACTAAGTATCTATCTTATATAAGCTTATAGCTCAGTTTTTTCAGTCATTGTGAATACGGGACCCCCTTATAGGTTAAAAAATTCTCACGACAGAAAAAAGATTCTTTCTGTGCGTAAAACTTTGCCGTTTTCTATTTGGCGGCGATCCCTGAGTTAGCCTTTGGGACCCCCATAGGGTTCGTGCCCCAAAGCTTGAACAACACTGGACTAGATAATATACTAGCTATGCCAGTTATTTCCTACATATAGAATTATTATTGGTCTTGAAGTTTATCACGTATCTATCAAGTTATCCTGAAGAAAGTAAACCTACGCCCTTCTTAGAATGTCCATAATATTACTAAGGCGAGTGAGATCACTGCAATATAATGTTATCAGTGCGAAAATGACCTTTATATGCTTCCATCTCACGTGGTAACTATTGTCCTCTTCCCATTCCTCTGAGTTATGCTCAATCCTTTACTACCCAATCCACTCGCCTCTGGAACTCTCTTCCTCTTTCTATCAGGTTATCTGATAGTCTTCCGATTTTTAAGTCTCGAGTCGAATCCCATTTTCTTTCCCTTTAAGATGTGCAGATAGAGTACATTAGATCTCCTGTTGTTTGGTTCTCTTCCTATGATACAGATTTGGTATAAGTATAAGTTATGTATTGTAGCTTTTTATTTATTTGTATATACCTACTATTAAATATTTACACAATTACGCATTTGTATTTATGTTTGTATGTATAAGTATAATTATTTAAGTATTGTAGGTATCATCCTTTCTCTTGTATCCCTGTTATTATCGAAGTAGTATGATTGACTGCACGGCCCTATCCCTCTCTTTTCGATAGCTTTTGCGTGAAAGAGTAACAAACATCCCCATATACATTCATCCATCCATACAAACCTTCACGTTTATAATATTAGTGTAAGAAAATATTTATATCCATAGATACATTTTCCAAAACCTTTACATCCAATCACTAATTGAAAATCTGAGCTTGATAGCTCAGACTTTTAGTTAGAGATGATTCACAAAACAGTAAAAAATTTCATCGTATGCTAAAACTATTTACGTACAGGTTAGCTACGTTTTAATACTCTACCTACATAAATACATACATATATTATATAGCATCACGCTGTAATAATTATAAAATAATAAAGTCTCCAGACTGACACACCAATTCCCTAGTCCCAAACTAAGCTTAAAAGCTTGTACTATGGATACTAGTTGAATGGATAGACTTACATAAATACGTTTATAAATATCCATGACTCGAGTACAAGTGTCCGTGTTCATCACACGAAACATTTGCCCCTAGCGGGATTCGAACCTGCGGCCCTTATTTTCATGGCTAGAGTCTCTGACCACTCGACCAAAGGGCCTTTGTCTGCGTATCCGAAAAGGATAGGCAGACAAAGGCAGCTAGCCTCCGTAACCGCATTCAGCCAAAAATAAATCTGGGCTGGTTAAATGGAACATTCTTTGCATACTCAAACGCCTGAATTTACTGTTGAGCAATGTTGTAGCACTCAAACACGTGCTATCTTAAGGCGTTTACGTTAAGTAACGAATCTTCGGATTGTTTTGACCCTATCTCAGATTGCATAACGAATCACTCCGACCGGGTTCCCAGGAGAGGGATCATTAATCACATTTAGAGACGTTTCGCCTGACACCGTAATGTGTGATTGCCGTATGTATGTCAATTGCTTATTTATGGCAGTGCACCCTATGCAACCTAGCTGCACCCCGCTGGTTTGTCTGGGTTTTGAGTAGTTTTGGTTGGATGATTCTTGCTTTGGTTATTTTAATTAGGAGGTCCTTTTGGTATGGAAGTGAGATTAAGTTTAAGTAAGGTAGTCTTTCTGAAAAATATATAGAAAAAAATACCAATTACTTTATATACTTGATAAGTTCTATGGCGCATTTGGTAGTGACCCTGCCCCATGCGCCAATAGTTGTGGGTTCGATTCCTACCCAGGACAAATCTTTGTATGATGAATACTTGTGTTTGTTCTGTATCTGGGTGTTAATATCCAATTTTTAAGTATATATTTGTAATACCACTATTGTTTCTGATATCCGTAACACAAGTGCTTAAGCTATTTACCTCGGAGTCAGATCAATGTATGTGATGTAATCGGGTATTTATTTATTTTATTTATTTATATTTAGTGATACGACTACCTGTACTGTTTTTTGATATACGGTAATAGGTAAGTATGTGTGAACCTCAAACATGAAGTTGCAATCCTATTATATTCTGGATTCTAAAATCTTAATTCGGATTTGTAAATATATTTGTCAATACATGAAGCAAAAACTTTGTACCCCTTTTTACGAAAATTGCGCGGACGGAGGAGTATGAAATATCGCACACTTATAGTTTATAGAGAAGGAGTGCAGGATGCAATTTTTTTTAAATTATGTCTAAGCAATATATAAAATAAAAAAAAAACAACGAATTATGATCGAATTTCGACCACTGGACGACCACAAGTTTAGATATAGGCATACCTGCAATCCTTGAAAGGTTGGGAACAACAGTCTTGAAAGCAATGAAAATCTTAAAAAATATTGTGTCAAAATAAACTACAAATAATAGCGTCTGTATTTAACTACAAGGACCAATAAGAAGTCCCTACACCCTTTGAGAACGAGTATATCTTAAAAGTAAAACATCAAAGTCATTACGGTCTATACCCACATCCCAAGTTACACCTATGTTCTAAATAGCAGCGCACCGCGGTTTCACCCGCGTAGTTTCCGATCCCGTGGGAATCCGAGGATAAAATATATAGCCTATGCTACTTGCTAATAAAGTAGCTTTCCATTGGTGAAAGAATTATTCAAATCGGTCCAGTAGTTACGGAGCTTATTCGATACAAACAAACAAACAATAAAATTTTCCTCTTTATAATATTAGTATAGACTAGCGGCCCGCCCCGGGTCCGCGTGCGTTTGAAAATAGTTAGGTTAGGTTAGAAAATAAATTCTAACCTATCCTAACTTTTCCACCTAACCCAGCCCATTTTTCCATGTTGGTCTGGGAATAAAAAAAAATGTTCCACCTGTGTTTCTTAACCTACTTCAAAAAAAAAGGAGAGGGTTCTCAATTCGACAAAATTTTTTGTCTTGTCTGTCGTAAAGGGCGATTAATTGTAGGTATATGGGCTTTTGGGTATGTGATTGTGTAGGCAACGAGCTAACCACTTGTCACTACTTTTTCACAATTTTCCATCTAACCCAGCCCTAAAGTTTTTTGGATGAATATGGTTAATGGGGCCTACTGCCCCTTTGACTCTGCCTACACCTTCGGGGATTACGAGGGTGATGTCATGCATGTATCCTAACTTTTTTCGAAATGAGTTCGAGTGAAATATTTTTTTAAATCGGTCCAGTAGGCTTTGTTTATTAAATACGTTAAATACATACAAATATTTCCTGTTTATAATAATAGTGTAGATATGTGGATAGGACCTTCTTCGCGTCACTTGTAGATTGAATTCTATTCAAAGAGATAAATCGCTTCTCATCTCATCTGTGTCAGTGTCTGCGAGTTCAGATTGCAGTTTGCCGCCGCACATTTCGCAATGCACCGGGTCAACGACCGGACGCGCTTCCTTATTAACTGGTATACACTTGCAACATGCCTTAGAGCAACCTGCCTGGAGAGGGGAAAGGTACACTGAGGCGCAGGTCGTGTTTAGATTGCGATTGAACGTATGACAGTAATGGTAGACTGCGGAACGATAACAATTGAGAAACTTGCAGGCAAAAGGATAACGTATAGACCAAACGTATTCCTCCAAAATAGACATCAGATGACCGCGGTAGGGTGAGAGAGGGACAGAGGAATTCTCAGAATCTGATTAATAAGAGATTTGTCATTCGGTCTATGTGTGAGCTTAGATTCTTTATAACACATACACATCTGATAAAGGTATATGTGATTATGTAGGCGGCGGCTTCTATTTCGCAGTTTTCCATCTAATCGAACCATTTTTTATTATATAGGCTAAAAACTATTAAAACGGTGGGCTACCGCTTTGCCTAACCCTAGCGAGTGTGGTTATATTAAGTAAGTATATACAGCCTTAGGTAATTTATATAAGCCAGATGAGAATGATCTGATTACTTACAAAGTTTGGGCATCAGCTAAGACCATATTCAACAGACATTATAATGTTTACGCCCGCTCCAGTTGGCTATATTATCTAAGTATCACGCGGCTCTCGGATCTCCCGCGTCCGCTGGACCTTTGACCGAATCAAAGAGTCTGACAACATTAATGGCCTGGTTGCTAAGTAGCTGTGCCTATGCTAAAGCTAGACAGTAGGTACATCAATACACTATGTTTAGTCAGCGGCTTTGACTGTGAGAATTCGGTCCATTACATAAAGGAGAGATGGAAAGAGGCTATGATATTGGTTTACAAATACGTGCAAGTCAGCGATTCGAGTTTAAGTAAAGGTTGCAGTATTACTATTCTATACCAAACATATCGTTTCCGAGAAAATAATAGATAGGTAAGATCTGGGATATAGGAGTATTAAATAATTAATAGGTAAGATCTGCTCTGGCGAAACTGGGATATAGGAGTGTTTAAGGTCTACGCGAATCCTGACCAAGCATAAGGCAACTCTAGGAAGATGATGATGAGACAAAATATGTAATTACCTACCCTACCTTCGACTGGCTCGTTAGTCGAGTGGTCAGAGACCCTGGCCACGAAACCAAGGGTCGCGGGTTCCAATCCCGCTAGTGGCAAATGTTCGTGTGATGAACATGGACATTTGTACTCAAATCATGGATTTTTTTTAACGTATTTAAGTATATCCGTTCACCTAGTATCTATAGTACAAACATAAGCTTAGTTTGGGACTACGAAATTGGTCTGGAGAATTTATTTATTTATCCAAGGGTCGAATTGGTAGTCGCTTCATTGTATCAAACTCGTTAAATGGTTAAGCGGACACCGACTAAGAACGGGACATTACGCTAGGAAGATGATGATGGTAGTGTTGCAGTACAGTTAGTAAGTAAGTACTCACTTGACCGTGTTGTCGTCGGAGAGGACCTCATTGTGGTCGCCGGAGCCGGGCTCGCCGTCGCTGAAGCCTGATGCCGAGCTCTGGTGGTGCTCCGGAATCTGAAATGACACACGGGATAATCTTAATACAAATAAATAAATATGATACAGATATCATCAGACATTGATGATTTCACAAACACCCGAGACAAATACTTATTCCATCAATTATATGTCCCGGTACGGGGATCGAACCCTGCCCCTCGCGTTCGACACAATGCTGGAACCATTGTTGGTGCCGTCACTAATATTGCAAACCAAAGTTACTTTAATAGTAACACACAATAGATAACAGCGCAAAGCTAACACTAGCTCATAGCATTTGTGTGAATGTGGGTGTATGTGACACGTTCACACAAACACACCCACACACACACACAGATTCAAACTCACACTCACACACACAAGCAAACTCACATACACTCTGGGACGAATCGCAGAACGAATTATAATATACTTTTTGAAAGTGTTGTGGGACGAAACACTGAACGACCCAATCTTATTTGCGCATTACTTTTAAACCTGTGTACTTATTATTAGATATTAATTTACCTTTCCTGTTTTGATTGTTGCTATAGTATAGATAATTTGAATATAACTTAATAGCTTAACAGAAATTTACTTAACTTGTGTTTCTTTGTGTTTTTTTTTCTCCTTTATACGTAGACGAACAAAAGCCACGCTATTGTCATTGTTATCCTTACTGTGGGGTCATGGGGTCATAGAATTTAGACCTAAACTGGCTTCTGTGTTTATGTCAAATAAACAATTTTTTTTGTGATATATAGCCTTCATTTGAAAGCAGCATTTACTATTTGCGATAAATATTACTAAAATTATAAACGCGTAAGTTTGTATGATTTGTAAGATTTTAATGAAACTGTACATTAGTAAACTAACTAACTAACTAACTTAACTTCACGCCACTTCCCTAGCGGGGTAGGCAGAGAGAACCGAACGCCATATGGCACGATCCTTACACACCTCACTCGCCTCTTCAACATTCATAATCCTTTTCATACAAGTTCTACGATTTTTATGACTCCTAACATCACCTTCTTTTAATACACGACCAATCTGGTCGTGGTAGGTGAGCCTGGGCCTTCCGCGGCTCCTACATCCTTCCACATTCGCATTGTATATCTGTTTAGTCAATCTTTCGTCATCCATTCTTTCCACATGTCCGAACCACTGGAGCATGCCTCTTCTTACCTTGACTCCGACGCTGTCCTTCAGACCAACTCTCTTTCTTACATCATCATTCCGAACGCAGTCTGTGACCGATACACCGCAGATTTTCCGCAGCGCACGCATCTCGACCGCGTTTATTCTACTTTCATGCTCTTTCTGCCATACCCAACTCTCGCTTCCATATGTTAGCGTAGGAATCAGCACCGCATTGTGTATGGCGAGCTGGGCCTTCTGGCTTAAGATTTTGCTGCCTAAAAGTTTTCCTAACGCTCCATTCACCCTATTCCCTGCATTCACTCTTCTTTCTACATTAGTATAGCTTATACATTAGAATAACACATAAGCTATGTTTCATCGATGTACCACACAAGCAACGCCGCGGACAGAGGCTAGTAGTTATACAATTAGTTTCCAAGATACAAGCTTAGCTTAATTTCGGTACTCCTGGAAACACTGAGACATTTATTTGAAATAATACGGTTCTTACAGATAAGAATTGTAGAACTTAATTTTTTAGCTATAATTCGAAATTCAAAATTGTCTTTATTTATAAAGGCTTCAGGAAAGCACTTTTAAATCGTCAAATTGTAATAAATGTTTCTTTATTTCTTTCTTTCTAAATTTATATAGGTGATCCTTAAAGCTACATGAATCTACCACCGGTTCGGAATGTTGATTCTACCGAGAAGAAACCGGCAAGAAACTGTGTAGTTCCTCTTTACAGCGTCAAAGTATTAATTTTACAACTTTCCTTGAGGTCTAGACCAACTCATACCATTAATGTCCGTTGGCGGTACGGATAATCACGATTACTATTGGTATTGTACCAAGCAATAAAAAGCAAAATAAATAAAAAAAATAATTATCAAACATAGAATACTACTCGTATGAGAAGGTATATATTTTTTTTAATTTATAATTCAAATATATAGATGATAAATAAATATTATATTATATTATAAATATGAATAAATAATCTATTATATTAATATAAAAATTTGGCACCAATACAACCAACCATTTTTCATTGTAGCCCCTGTAGAAGCGAACTCACATTTTACGGTAAACCAATACCTATTAAATAGGTATTGGTATTAAATTGATGGTGATATAACGAGATAACTTATGAAATAAAGAAAAATGTGTCATAAATCTGGTTATAAAATTTATGACCAGATTTATGACACATTTTTCTTTATTTCATAAGTTATCTCATTATGATCTTGTAACTTAACTTTAGCGTTTACAAAGTAATTACTTAGTTTCACAGCAGAAAATTAATTATAAATTGCAATTAGTCGCATCGTGTACTTCATGACAAGAGTTTTGAACACATTGTTGTCAATATCTTAATTAAATGTAAAAGTAAATCTGTCTGTAATATGCTATTGTAGTCGTTTTTTTTAAATCTATTATTGATAATTGATACCTACAAAGAAATATTGCTTACTTACGTATTTTTTCTTTTTTTCAGAAAACCAAAAAAATTTAAATACAGCGTGTCAACTCGTCAACTCCCAGTGTCACCTCCAGGTGACGGGGTTTTGTAATTTTTTTTGCATGCAATTTAACATATTTTAAAAATCAATATATTACTACTAAAATGTTAATACTTAGTAGTATTTGTGATTTTATTTTGGAAACGCTGAAGTTATGTCGGCTGTAAAATTAATTCAATTGATTCAAACGGTCCTCAAGATGCAACATTGGTTTACTTACACCTCAAATGCTGGTACAAATTCCACAACAAATGAAAATAATACCATGCTTATCTAAATATCCAAAACATTTACAATACAACAATAATGATATAGGTATTATAATATTGTAATAATTTGTTTTACTTTAACTGCCATACAAAATACAAGGTATCAATTACTCCCAGTGTCATCTGTAGGAGACACTCCTTTAAAATTGGTGATGAAATGCCAGAAGAGATTATGGAAATAACATCTAATGTCCGGTCGAAACCAAATTGTCTTGCTCCCGCTAATAATCTCGCCAAATCCAGAGAGCCAATCAGAAAGCGCGAAATAATTTCGCGAAAACGTTTGCGACGTCGTTTTCGCGAAATTATTCTTAAATAAAACAAACCAAATCACATAAACACTACCGGGTATACACTCGACGGATTAGATCATAGGCTCCCAAACTTTTTTGAATGACCAGCCCCTTTATAAGAAAAATAACATCCAAAGCCCATTTTACATATTATATAAGCATGTACCGATTTCAAATGTCTGTATATTAATAATTACAAATTAAATTAGTTATCTTTTTTTAATCGTGCAAGTTATGGTCTTGGCTGAGTGATAAACATCTTAGACGGATTGACACTACTACTTGACTAGATACGATGTTTTCTTCCTTAAAATAGAGGCAAGTATTTTATTTTATTAAAATTCCAATTAGGTAGTTCGCCGCAACCATCCCCTTAGCTGGCATAATGCCCCCATTTGCCTTTTTAGCCCGCTATCGCCCCCTCTAAAATCTCCGTCGCCCACTAGGGGGTGGTACCGCCCCCATTGGGTACCTATGGATTTGATTAACATCTGTGTGTCAAATACGAACTATGTATTTGTCACCTATTAACAAATAAACACAATTTGCTTCTTTGCACAACTCTTGGCACATGGGGCAGGGTCACTACCGAATGCGCCATCGAGCCAGTCAATTAGTTTAAGATGAGACACTAAAACACATAAATATGTAGAATTGAAAGGAAAGTGGCTTAGTGACGTTTAGTTAGTTAGTTAGTTAAAATTGAAAACATATACAATAATACTAACCTTACGGATTAACTTTATAGTAATAAAATGCATATCACTCAAACCATTCAATGTCCTAAAGATAGTTTAGTTAAAATTGTTTCACCTAGAGTTCAATTTCTCTACACTACTGACCATTTTAGTTAATCTCACTTTATCTAATAATGAAAAATAGTAATTTTTGAAATAACGCATAAATGTACAATCCTCGCTATGATTCACTTTGTACTAAATGTTATCTGCGACTTTAATGAGAGCCGCAAACAAAGCGCTAGGATACAATTAGATTACGTACGTGAAAGAGTTGGAACGAATCTAAATGCGACCATGATTTTTAATCTGGTGTGTATGTCAGTTTTTGTGGCTTTTATTAGCGGTATTATTGTACTAATTTTACATAACATAACATCACACCCATAATCCCCGATGGGGTAGAGTCAAAGAGGCAGCATGCCCCTTCAACCACATTGAGCTAAAAATAAAGCCGGGCTAGGTTAGATGGAAAATTGTGAAAAAGCAGTGACGAGCGGCTAACCTGTCGCTTACACAATCACATACCCAAAACCCGATATACCATTAGTCGCCTTTTACGACATGCTAGACAAGAACCACAGTTCGCATATTCTTTTTAAATCCCAGACCAATATGGGACAATCTCTATAATAGCTTAAATTGTTTTAAGTCAACTAGCCTCATCTTCTTCCTAGCGGTATGTCCCGTGCTTAGACCATGATCCAGGATTTAGCAAGTCTGGTAATTTATAAAAATTTGAAGCGACTGCCGATCTGACCTTCGTAACCTTAAGATAGGGGAACCAGACAATTTTTGGATCCAAAGTTGTTTGAATTTGCAGGTTTCATCACGATATTTTCTCTCACCGTCGTCTAGTAGTATAAATACGTACATAGATTTGAAAAATCCAGAGGTACGTGCCGAGTTTGAGCCCGCACTTCTCGGTTAAGAGGCGCGTGTTTTTACCATTGAGCTACCACCGCTTAAGTCAACTAGACTTTTTAGTGAATAAATTTTTTTAACGTAAGCAACTTTTAATCCCAAAAAATCTTTACATCCTGCAAGACGCAACGCACGGCAGAGTAGCACCTCAAATTCCACGCGGGTAGGTATAGCCGTGGATAAAGTTACCTGGAAACTAGTCAATATTCATTGACTTGATCTAATAGTTTAAAAATAAACTATCGGATATCATATATTATAACGGATAGAATTTTTTTTTTTCAGACTACATCACATACATTGATCTGACTCCGAGGTAAGTAGCTTAAGCACTTGTGTTACGAATATCAGAAACAACAGTGGTATTACAAATATATACTTAAATATTGAATATTGACACCCAGACACAGAACAAACACAAGTATATTAATTATACGAATGTTTGTCCTGGGTGGGGATTGAACCCACAACTCTTGGCGCATGGGGGAGTTTCATTACCGAATGCGCCATCGAACCAGTCTGTTTGTAAGTATTAAATATTATGTCTATAAAATATCAGGCATCTTCTACTTGCTGACGTCATTCTGTAAACACACTTTTAATCTCATTCGCATCTGATGATGACGCTTCACAAACAAAGTAAAAATATAACACCATGAGACAACAAAATGCGAAAGGCTTAATGATTAACGACATTTTTAACCGACTTCAAAAAAAAGGAGGAGGTTCTCAATTCGACTGAATGTTTTTTTTTTTTTTTTTTTTTTGTATGTATGTTACTCGATATCTCTGAGAATTGTTAACCGATTTCCAAAATTTTTTTTTTAATCGAAAGGGTTTACTCCCGAATTGGTCCCATTGCCACCAAGTCAGGATCTGATGAAGGGATCCCAGGAAAATCGAGGGCAACCCTCAAACTTTATAGGCACGTACAATGTGTTTTAGACATTTTCTAAGATTGTTCAAGTATTTACGCATGGTACTTATCATCTTATGTTGGTGAGCTGATGATGGAAGGTACAACTCCTTAACGATTAGGAATTAGTTTATGATTCTTTAAATATTGATATCTTCGAGAATTGTAAGACGATTTTTAGAGTTCTTTTTTTATTCAAAAGGGTATATTCTGGAGTTGGTCCTATTGGTACCACATCTGGATCTGATGAAGGAATCTTAGGCAAATCGAGGGAAACCCTTAAGTATTATAGGCGCGTACAATTTTAGTTATTTTCTAAAACAGTTCAAGTATTTACGTCTGGTATTCATAATTTCATGTTGCTGAGCTGATGATGGAAGGTGTAACTCCTTAACGATTAGGAGTTCGTGGATAATTCTTTCAATATTATAGGGCCATATTGAGTGTAATTCTCGAGATAGTCTCAATTTCACCAAGTCTTGGTCTAGTGATGGGATACCATGAAAACGAGGGCCACTCTTAAATTTTAACGACATGTTAAGTGTTTTATTTATTTTTTCTAAAACGATTCCAGTATTTGCGTCTCGTACTCATCATGTTATGTTGCTTAGCTGATGATGAAAGGTATAACTCATTGATGATTAGTAGTTTTTAGTAATTCTTTAAACATTAAAGGCTCGTTATACCTTTACGTCTTTAGTCTCATAAGACCGGCACTGTCTCATTAAAGCAGCTCGTTTTGTTTTGGTCTACCTACCTATTAATAAATTTCACTAAAAAGTAATAAATAAGTTAAATTTTAACAAAAATAAAAACCGACTTCAAAAAACCCCGCAAAAAATGTTTATAAAAAAACACAAGTAAAAACTGCCTTAATAGCTATTTAAATGTCTAAACACTAAAAAGTATAAAAATAAATTCTTTCGACTGCTTCGATGAAAGTATTAATCTTTAACACGTATTTAAATATTTACAATAATCAGTTAGTTTTGGAGTCGGTGCCAGCCAAACTAAAAAAAAGTAGACACTTAATAACAAATTACCTTACTAATAACAATATGAAACAAATTAGTTAAAATATGAGTATATTAACTTACTATTGATTTTGTATATTCAAAACCTATTTTACCACCCTTCACCAAGAAACAAATAATTGCAAATTCCGAAATGATGATATAATTACGCGGGCTGGCACCGACTCCAAAACTAACTGATTATTGTAAATATTTAAATACGTGTTAAAGATTAATACTTTCATCGAAGCAGTCGAAAGAATTTATTTTTATACTTTTTAGTGTTTAGACATTTAAATAGCTATTAAGGCAGTTTTTACTTGTGTTTTTTTATAAACATTTTTGCGGGGTTTTTTGAAGTCGGTTTTTATTTTTGTTAATAAAGTATATTCGATTCATTTATAAGCGCTTATTTGAGCCTACGTAAATAAAGATCATTCCATTTCATTTCATTTCATTTGCATTGGATTGCTATCGTGTGTAACATGTTATATTGTTAACAAATTGGATGACTTGCAATTAATTCGAAGTCAATATTCTTTTAGCCGACAGCAAGTTTGACAATTTAATGAATCCTTTGTGTAAAAGTACTTTACAAATAGTATTACTATTGGAGGTTTTACAGAATTGAACAAACACTTTCACTCAGAAAAAATATTAAACAAGATACTAAACTGCCTATAAGAACAGGTTGGACCTAGTTTAGGTACTTAAGTATTGTACAAATTGTGTATAAATTTGTTGTGTTCCATAAATATTTTTATTATTATTAAACTAATTATGAAATACTAGAGAGCCAGGTGTGGTTGAAAACCAGCGCGGACTGGGAGCCTCGTTCCTCGTCAGGATAATCTGAACCTCATCTCTTGTCTTTGCGAATTTGTATTTTACTTAGGAAGAAACCTGTTTTTAATGTCAAAGACTGTATTTTTATTTTTATTTAATAAACTGACCTCGTCGTTATCATATGTAAATCCCCCAAACATAATCAGTTTAATTACACCAAAATTATACAACACTTACTTATTAAGACCCAGTTTAGTTTAATAGTATAATGACGACCAAAATGTATGTCGTCGTTGTTTTTTTGGATTTGTCGAGTTTGGAGTGGAGCCCACGATCCTAAAAGTTGATTCACTCGAGCGTCGCGGAAACCTATAAGAATTGGTAGATTAGACGATAGGAAGAATAAATGGTCTTACAATGTTGTCACTTTAAACAATGGGAAAAGCATCTACAGATTATTTTTTTAAATTTGTATAAAAAGTAGTGACATGGCGATATTAAAGCGTGTCAGGTATTGATATATTTCATGCTCCAACGTGTCTTTCATATGAAATATGTATTAATCTGATGATTTGCGTGATGGGGGTGGCCATGCGAAATGGGTGAAAACCAAACAAAAAAATTAATCCCGCCCCCTTAGGTTACCGCTCTAATCGTCAGATTAGCAAAATATACACTTATTAGCTAATATCCCCTTATCTTAATCTGACGTGCTCGAACTTTTTTAACCAAACTAAGAACTAAGAACATTTAAATTATTTTAGCTCTTATTATTTACAACATGTTTTATATTTTTGTTTATATCTTTAGATTTAGATAGATTGACTAATGAATGCGTTTTGGTATAAAAAGAGCATTTACCTATATTATTACTATATTATTATGTATTTTCCAAAGTGGATGCATTGTCTGTATCAGAATAAGATGACTCTCCTCCTCTAGATATATATCAAGATATAACCTCTAGAAAAATCCATGCTAATAAAGCCCTTTATTCGAGTCGTATCAGTTCCTAAATACGGTTTTTTCATATTTCAACTCACTATCACTGTTGATTTTGATGCAGAACGTCATATTTACAAAATATCGTCACAAAAAAATTCGTCACTTCGTCACGTCTCGCTAAAAGTCACTTACGCAGAGTGTCATTCACAATTTGGTTCCTGTAAGGTATTCTCTGTACATTAAAGTGAAGTAAATACAAAAACCAAATAGGATAATACTTAATAAAAAATACAAATATTTGTTTAAATGTACACATAAAAAAATTACTGGACAAAATTAAAATCTGGATGACATTCTGCAAAAGTGATCTTCTGCGAAAGTGACATTCTGCGAAAGTGACATTTAGCGAACGTGACATTCTGCGAAAGTGACATTCTGCGAAAGTGACCTTTAGCGATAGTGACCAAATTTTTCACGATGACATTTTGCAAATATGACGTTCTGCGTCCAAACCTCACTGTCATTTATAAGTCCCAAATTTGTTTTGAATTCAAAAATAATGGAACAACCGTGTTCCTTGTCGTAAAAGGCGACTAATGGTCGGTGTCGGGTTTGTGATTATGTAAGCGATGAGTTAGCCACTTATCATAATTTTTTTTTCAATTTTCCATCCAACTAAACTCAATTTTGTTTTTTGCCGACTGTGGTTTATAATAATAAGAATAAGAATAGTTTATTTGGTCTATATCACTTATCAAGTAAATACATATAGAAAAAAAAAACAAACAATTAGTAATATAGGACCAAAATGGCGCCCACTCAGCATGACGTGTCGAGGTGACGATAAATCACCAAGACGCTGGTTTTCAGTGAGACCAGGCGACGAGGTTTAAGGAGTGGTATCGCTCCTTAAACTCTGGATACCCCTTCGGGGATTGCAGGTGTGATGGTATGTATGTAAATCACTGACCTGGGTGAGGGGAATGCAGTCACTCCTGCGCTTGTCGGCGCGCATCCTGCGAGTGTACTGCAGCGGCGTAATTAGAGCCATCAATTAATTAGTGCGAGGTTATCACGACACGTCTACTGCCCGTCTGGTATAGGGCTACTTGTATCTTATTGGTCAAGATCAGATTTTTATTATTATTATAACATCACGTATTCTTTGAAGAGGTAGGCGTCAACGGGGCAGCTAGTTCCTATAACCGCATTCAGGCAAAAAATTAAAATCAGAAAAATTTACACCGTAAACCTGCTGTACTAACGAGATATAGCAATTTTCAGATGTATATTTTCTTTCCACATCGAGTGTTCATTTATTTTTTGTGTGTTAGAGGTAGCAAATAATCGGGTTACCTGATGGTAAGTCATTATCACTACCAATGGACGACTGTAACAGCAAAGAAATGGGCTATTTTACTCAAAAAAAAAAAATTAAGTTAAATTAGAATATCAAAAAATATTAATACGTCTTTTATTCTATATCTAATAGTCGGAAAATTACAAAGATACAAGGCTTCAAAGATCTGAAATGGGGCGCTTAACGTCACTTGGACGGAAAAATTTTACACACCTAGTGATATGTCGCGCGGCACTTTAACGCGATAAAACTTCATTATTTTTGGTTTGCTGAACAAAATAAAAAAATAGGAATATTTTTATATTATCTCATTAATGGACTATATATATTTTTTTCTTTTAATAAAAACCTTCTATGAATTCTGTAATCGAAGTGTCGAAGTGTGAAAAATCTTCAATCACACATGAGAAGCCAAGCTAGTTCGCAATACATTGACAACCCTAAGTGTAAAAGAAGACCGCGTAGTACAAATTATCCCTACGATTTATTGTTGTACTCGTCGCTGGAGATGATGTTAGAGCAAATTTAATATATTCTAAACTCGTTTCTACCAGCGACTTCGTTCGCTTACACTTCAGAATAAAGCCCAAAATGAATATTATTCCAAACAACAACTTACTATAAAATCTACGTGTCAAGTTAGATGCGTGCGAACATCGTGCGTATTATTTCTAGCGATAATTCAATACGATAGTTTTTTTTTTTTTATTATATCATACCATCACGCTCGTAATCCCCGATGGGGTAGTCAGAGAAAAGAGGAATTAGCTTCCTGAACCACATCCAGTCCAAAATTGAGTTCGATTAGACGGACAATTGTCAATTTTTTTTGAAGTCGGTTAAAAACTCAACAAAACCCATATACTGAATGGATTTAGTGAGATCAATCCCAGTCAGTCGTATTAATTACTTTACTCTTTTTGGTTTTGTTTCATTTTTCTACAATTTTGACTTAGAGGCTAATCTCCAGTCGTTTGATAAAGAAGTCGAAATCAAAAAAAAGTTTATTTTCCGTCACCTATCCAATCTTAGAAAATCATTATTTTCTGTAAAGTGCTAATATCAGTTTCAGACTTAGATTTTTTCATTTCGATGACCTATTCAAGCTTAGAAAATCATTATTTTATGTTATGGACTTATTTGAAAGCAATTATTATCAATCGTTATAAAAAAATTCAAAGCCTGAAACTGAAATGAGCACTTTACAGGGTATACTTTCACAAAATAAATCCTAAGAAGTTGAGGAACTCTTGTCAAGATATTCGTAAAAGTGAAGGTCTTTTACGAATATCTTAAGCATAGGTTGGTTGTCCTAATGAATAAATAAATAAATAAATTGTTCCTCTATAAAACAAACTTTTAATAGAGCTAGTTCCATTTTATTACCTATGTCCTTGTCTAACTTTCTTACAATGATCCTTATATTACTAGAAATAATGTATTATTTGAATATTAGGGCCAATGTACTTTTTTATGTGCTAACGAACTTTGGGGTCAGAAGTCAGTCATTAGCTTCTAGATAACGTTGAAAACAAAACTTTATCAATGGAAACGCGAATGTTACGTTATTATAAAGTGCTTACATCGGAGTCAGATCAATGTATGTGATGTAGTCTGATAATTAGATATTTTAATGTAAAAATATTTTGTGGATTAAACGTGGACACTAGAGTAATGACGTGCGGTGGTAGCTCAGTGGTAAGGACACTCGCCTCTTAACCGAGGGGTACCGGGTCAAACCATGGTAGGTACCTATGGATTTTTCAAAGCCATGTAGGTACATATTTATTCCACTAGCTCAGCGGTAAGGAAAAACTTCGTGATGAAACCTGCATATTCCAAAAACTATGGATTAGTGACCATGATCCAAATTGCCTGGTTCCCTATCTAAGGGTTACGGAGGTCAGATCGGCAGTCGCTTCAATGCATGTAATTACCGGACTTGCTAAATCCTGGATCATGGTCTAAGCAGACCCGACTAAGAACGGGATATAACGGTAAGAAGATGATGAATAGAGTAATAAAATAATAATTTCATAGACCTTTACTTTACCTTACTCATACCTATAAAATTAATACGAAAGTAACTTTGTTTGTGTAGAAGTGTATATGATGAAATTGGACTTTACATTGGATATCGCCAATAGTTTCGCAATATATTTGTTTCACACTTCGAAGCATTATCACCTTTTTAGTTAGTTATAATTATTAATTTGTAAAATTACTTTATAATTAAATTTATTGAAATAAAGTTTGCTTTTTTTGGATCCTCCGGCTGTAGCTATCGTAATTTGTCTGTATGCATGCATGCCTGTTTATTACATTATCACGCCTGTACCACTTAACCGATTGTGATGAAATTTAGTGTTTATCACTATCTCACATGTGAGGCTGACCATCCATGACAACTTAACTACCTCTATCTCGGTTCAAGTTGATTACAAATACACAGGTTACAAAGGTTAATAAAAAGTATTTAAAAATAATGATGAAACCTTTGAATCCAAGAAGTTGTTGATGCTATCCGAACTGCCGGAACTTGGCGAGGACTGGCATCCGATGCTATCGTCGCTGTTGCCGAGCCCACCGCTCCCACTGTCCGAGCTACTTTTGCCGATATCGGAATCGGACTCGATCCACAAAGGCGATCGGTATTTAAACTTGTGCGCGAACGAGTTGAAGCGCGACTCGTTATCCATGTTTTTGCTTTTTGATCTTCGTTTGTCGAATGTGATTCGATATTCAAATCGTTACACGAACTTGTTGTGTCGATTCTATTTTGTTTTTAAGTATTGCAGTGTCGTTTTCAGAACTATTTGAAAGTTAGCGACTGTCTTTTGTTATACATTTCTTATCAGTACTTATTTAAAAATAGTATAATTTACACTTCTTAATCTCGAATTTTTCGGGTAATACCTATACAGTTTTGAAAGCAGTATTAAAGTGACACTGTTTTGGGCGGTGTGCTATAGACTCTACATATTAACAGACTACTCGTAAGATCACGGGCACGGTGAAAATTGATTGCATGTAGGCAAATGGACAGGGAAGGGGGACGTTCCTTTGAACCCGATCGGTTTAGGTGCTTTGTTTAAAAAGTTTAAACAAAATAATTTTACAAGTATTTTTCAGATCATGTTCTGTAGACAGATTTAAAAGAAAATGAAAATTGTTTTAAATTTCGAAAATACCTTATGTTTAAAATGTTTATAACAAATGGTATATTTTATGAGAATAGTCTTTAATGAATTATCTGATTACTTTAATAAAATAACACAATTAATAATGATCTAGCTAGATCATAATGCAGAGTGTGGGTAAAGTTTTTATCTATATATTAAAATTACAGTGTAGGATATGTTTCACTCGTTTTAAATGTTGTTGAATAACAAATAGGTGTAAAATATTCGATTACTGTTATCAAAGGAATATTCTAGACGGCAGCTATGTCTAATCTTTTATATTTATGGTTTACGTCAAACTTGACTAAATGGAGGTTAGTTTTGTAGAAAATAATCAAACTATATTTAAATGTTTGCATTAATATTATGCAAATGTTAAACGTTTAATTGTTCTAATGTTGGTAAATTGATATTCATTATATTATATACCCATTGTTTTCTACTAAATCATGGTGATTCATTAAATGTTAACCGGGAAATAACTAACAGATACTATGACGATGATCCTCGATTTATAAAATACAATAATAACACGGGTACACATAAAATCTGTAAGAAGCAGTAGAACGTCCCTACAGGACGTCTTTATACAATTCAGATAACGAGGGACCACTCAATGTCAATCCCCTCCCTCCTTCCCCCTTAACACGCGTTCTCATGTGAACTTGACCCAATACTTCTTTGTTAATAAACTAAGGAGTACTAAAACACAAACAATTCGATTTATATATTTTTTTTTTGGGATAAAAAGTAACCAAAAATAAAATTCATAATTCCAAATGTCTTAAAAAAAGCAATGTGAATCTACCACCGGTTCGGAATGCTGATTCTACCGAGAAGAAAACGGCAAGTAACTTGGTAGTTACTCTTTTCAGCGTCAAAATATACATGAGTAATTGTATTATATATAAATAAATAAATATAAATAAATATTCAACGACATCACATACATTGATCTGACTCCGAAGTAAGTAGCTTAAGCACTTGTGTTACGGATATCAGAAACAACAGTGGTATTACAAATATATACTTAAATATTGGATATTAACACCCAGACACAGAACAAACACAAGTATTCATCACACGATTGTTTGTCCTGAGTGGGGATCGAACCCACAACTCTTGGCGCATGGGGCAGGGTCACATAATATAATTGCAATAAAAGTGTAAAATTAACCAGAGCAGATCAGTCCCCAAAGGTGGTACCTGTGCACAAGCATGACGCATGTGTCAGCCATCCGATGTCTTTCTCAGGGTTTAAACTTTAAGTACCAAATTTTATCGGTTGAATGGTAAGGCATACAGAGTTTACATTTATAGTTGTAGGAAGGATTAAACAAGCCATAATATATTCTATGGGTTACTATTAATGAATGGTGGGATATAACATAAATACATTAAAATTAAAATTAAAACCTAATTGCTCATTGCATTGATTTCAGGTCATGTTCATGTTTTTGTTACTGTTTAGTGTCATATCAACAGGATAAATTGACGAATTAATCAGAAATTATAATTAATATTTACGTTTTACGATCACACATTTAAAGTCATAAATGTTGTAAACATGTTCCGGAAGGGCTAAATATATTTAATTAGTAGATAATATAAATATATTCATACACTTAATTACCGAACTAAATATTGTTTACTTTATAATAATTACGTAAGTAATTGGATCATTTAAATGAATTAAGTATTATGAAGTATTTACAGTCACTCCTCCAAGAGAATTATACACATTTTATTAATCATAGTCTTCTTAATTCCTAACAAGATGTTTCCAATCACAGGCCCAAACCGAAGTTTAAAAAAAAATGTAGGTTTTTTTTATTCTATGTTCGAATTTATTCCAGTATGGCGGCGCATTAAGATAAAATGAAAAAGAATCTGCACATTCGCATATCTATCGATGTATTCTGTTAGGTGGTAGTAGATTTGAGATAAGAATAGGATCTGAAGTAAATGAGTGTCTTGCTCAATCCCAAATCAGCATAATAATGATGATCGTGACAGTAATTGCTGGCTAGCTATGGGTCACTTGTCACTGCTTTTCTCATAATTTTCCATCTAACCGAAGTTAATTTTTGGCAGAATGTGGTTCAAGTAGCTTGTCTCTTCTTGGACTCTGTCTACCTCTTTCGGGGATCACGAGTCTTGGTGGTATGTATGTGATAGTAATCGAACTGGTGACAAATGTAGAAAAAAAATGGCATCGCTTTGAATGTAATCTAATTATCGGCATTTTAATGAAAATATTTGTAATTTTTAAAAGTAACTTGGCGAGAACTAAGCTAAAACTCATTGCTCCATAACAATACAATAGGTAAGTGAAAAAGTAGTTCAAAACAGATAATTATTATTTATATCAAAAGAAACAAACAACAATATGTTTACAAATTGGTCGACTTCCGTTGAGGACGTATTTGATTAGAAGTAATACTCTATATATCGGCTGCATATAATATTTAACTTATAATGTTTTTTAAATAAAAATATGAGATAGATTTTTAAATATAACATGTACCTACAGTTTTTCAAATTCAAATTCAAATTAAAATAAGTAATAAAGTGCAATATAATAATAAACCACCTTGTATATTACACTTAGTAGCAATAAAACATTTGAATTTGAATTTGAATTTTCAGCGGCTGAGCAATGCAATTGAGGTAAGTTTATGGAGAGTTTGACCACACTTTTTCCCTTATAGGAAATGTTACGAGTCTCTTTCTAGTCTTGTTTCTAGCCCCCTTTTGCGGTCAATGATTAAATACACATACAAATTTAACATTTCAAGTTGGAAGATCTATATAGTATCGTCGTATGCAGTTAAATCGGTAAATAAATAACTGTTATCACAAAGATTCGAGTTGGCGTTGTATAATCATCACTTATCTTTTAGATTAAGCTGCACTCTAACAAGTAGGTAAATGGCACAGAGGATAAGATGCAATATGGCATATAAAATAATGTAAAAAATATAGTTTAAACCGTATTTAAGAACTTATATTACCGTACTTACGTTCCTTAATAATATATTCTTTAGAGCCTCCAGTTCATAGTCTTGCAAATCTTGTGGCACTGATATAGAAATTCTTTTCATAGATTTTCTGTATTGTACTGGACTGTCTTCTGGATCAACATCTGACTTATTTTTAACATTACTATCGTTATTCTTATCATCTTGATTTAATTTCATATCTTCTGTTCCAGTGATTTTAATTTCAGGTGTTTCTGGGCGTCTTGTGTTAGTGTTAGTGCTTCCAGGACTTTGCAAGCTGGAGCCTGAGGGACTCGCGTCATCATCTATAAACGGAATGTCATTGGGCGTTTGATTCGCCTCCAAAATTAGACGTTTCGTTTCAGGAGGCATTTCCACGTAGTCATGTGGATACGACGGTATCTGCAGACGAAGGTCAGGCTTCTTCCTCACCCGCATTTTGTAGGAATTAATTAAGAAACTTACACCACTTTAAAATTTATCGGTACAAAAACACACACTATAGAACAAATGTACTTAATCCGCAAACAGTACGGTCTACTTAATGTTACACAAGATAAGCACTTTTATCTATTTAAAAACGATCAGCCACACAACTGTTCCTGCGAGCAATTTAATAGGAATTACATAAGACAAAGGCGACATAATATTTAATAAATGTTTTAAGTAAACAGTTTTATCGCGACGTGATTCCACGTGACGGCTTTCTGCTGGTATTGATTGTGGTGACATGTATTACAATGCGGCCGAATTTCTTTCCGGGATCTTATCTAATTTCTGCATATCAAATTGTTTGGCGATAAAATTCATGTGATTCATCGATAATATGCGATCGCCGAATCCATTGCCTTATTATCTTGAGTTGATAAAGAACTCTTGCGAGATAGTAACCCGGTAGTAAATATATACGCCTCTTATGCGAGTGAGTTAGCTCAAAACAGGGTAAGTAGATTTTTCCCATGTTGGGACAAATGAAATTAGAAAGAATGTGCCAACTGTGTTTCTTGCATAGCATGTCCTAAAAGGTGACTAAACGTATATAGGGTTTTGGGTATGTGATTGTGTGCCACTTGGCACTACTTTTTCACAATTTTCCGTCTAACCTAGCCTAGTTTTATTTTGGCAGAATGTTAAAGGGCGTGCTGAACCTTGGACTCTGCCTACCCCTTAGGACATTATGTTATGTTAGATTTTTCAAGTCTACTTAAGTGTATACATATCATAATATATCAACGGTAAGGGCTAATGTCCTTTGGAAAGTCACACATACAAATCAATGGTCACACATACTTAGAGATTTGTAAGCATGATGCAGTTGATTTGATCTTGGTTGGCCTTGTTAACCCTTAAGTTACGAAGGTCAGATATCAGTTAGATATAAATAAGATAAAAACCAAAGTTTTCAAGTCGAGAATTATGCTTTAAGTGAACCGCGACCATCATTAGAGCTGATAGCTAGAAGAAGTTGATAAAGATATCTTATGAAAGTAAATTGGTATCTTTAAAGTGCTTCAAATATTTAATTGGGGCAAGGATGAAGGTTAGAAGTACGTTGGTAATCTGAGCTAACAAAGCAGCCGCCTTTGAGGAGAGATTAACGCGTTGGCTTAACGGCCCGAGTTTTATCATAGGAATTAAGATCGTAATGGCGAGGATAATAGCTCTGCAGTGTGAGTTAGTTGACCAGTATGTAAGGAATCTTTTAGTTCTCTAGGTGTTAAGTATTTTTCTGTTTATGTACAAGTCATTATTTTACCAAAAAACTTTGTCAATAATAATAATAATAACGCCATTAAAGTACATAGACTTTGTAATACAAATCTTTTTTTTCTTATTCCTCTTTGTATCTATTATGAAAATTTGTCTAGAATTGTATTGCAACATGTCCGATAGTGAATTGTTTATTTTGATCCGGCTGTGTATAAAGGACGGTTATATTTTTCATGTACGCAGGTATGTTACGAATGCATGCATATGTATTATATTTAGTATAAACTGGACCCGTTTTAATAAATGGGCATAAATGGGCATGGCATGGCAATAAAAATATCCAAACTAGAGAAAGGTGAGGTAAGGTGTGTAAGGATCGTGCCATATGGCGTTCGGTTCTCTCTGCCTACCCCGCTAAGGAAGTCGCGTGAAGGTAAGTTAGTTAGTTAGTTAGAAAAATGTGCATACATCGGTAGTAGGTACAACATTACACTATCGCTAGATATACATAACAATTTCTTAATCAATTGGACGTTAGAAAATACCAATTTTACAATTGAAAATAGATTGAAAAATTTGAAACGGACAACTTATCTACATGTAAACAATAAATATGAAATAATTGTTTTCAAAGTGCCTAAACTAAAGCATCAAATCCTACCACCCGAGTTTCTGCGGTAGAACACTGCGTTCAACTGACAGGTTTGCATTTAAACAATAGTTTAAACTTACCCCATCTTCTGGATTCTGCAAGTACTGCTGTTTCATCACTTCCTGTTCCAGATTCTGCAACGTCGGCATGGAGATCGAATTCCTCCGTAGATTCGCTCGTCTCTGCTCCACTTCGACCTCATTCTCGATCAGAGCCCTTGAGTCTTCTGCTCCAACCACCTTCGAGGTACTCGGACTAGACAAGTCTGTCGACTGAGTACTAGGACTAGTCGGACTTGTCGGCTTACTAGACTTCGCCGAATCTGGGTCTAGAGTTATATACAAAGTCCCTTCAGGCGTGTCTACCACTATAGTGTCACTGTTGGGGGAATGTATAACTCCTAAGTCTCCTGCGTGCACTTTGCCATCTCTCTTTATTTCTATACCCTTTTCGATGTCTTTAAGTCTTTGAGGGCGAATGGGCTCGTCAGGTCTGACATGGTCTAGTTCAACAAAATCGTCGACGAAGGGAATATTAGGGTTCCGTTTGAGTTCGGGCGAGTTAAGGCCTTGGGCTACGTCATTGTAAGGTTCATTGTGGTGCGTGTTCTTATCCATCTTCTATTTCATAGTAACCTGGAATAAAAGAGATGAAAGTTAAATTAAATTTTAAAATATTATTATTTTTTTTTATTATTATCATTAATTTTTTTATCAAAAATATAGCGTTAGATACAAGACCTGTTTACTCTGTGCCTGTACTATGATACAAATTACCAGTGGTACGAATCGCAAATGATTACTATTGGTTTGTTACCTAACCATAGTCGATTTTGTAATTTTTTTTTGAAAATGGTAACAGATAGTTACTTCTTAATATATATAGCGTAACAACGAAACCAATATAGTGTATAAATAAAATGATATCTATGAACATTTATAACACATGCTGCATCATTTTAAAGGAATTTTCTGACCGGAATAGCAACTAAATTAGTCATTTCACAAATAATTTCTCTATAACCACATAATACAATAACACATTTATAAAACAATATCTGATTGTGAATATCAAATGATTTATGGCAACAGACGTATAATATTGTGGTCCGGTAAAGTTGTGATCAATTAGTACCACCTACTTAGGGGCAGTGTGAATCACAGGTCATCGAATAAAGATTATTGTTACATTGTTGGTAGATTCACATTGCTGTACTGATTGTTGTAAAATTTACAATTTATAAGTGCTTTTTTTGAGGCCTAAATAAATAAATATATTTTGGTTTTATTTTCTATGTTGTATATGTACCTACGTGAATGTTAGTGGATGGAGAGGAAGAGGAAGGTCAAATAAGAGATGGATGGATTGTGTGAAAGATGATATGAGTGAATTGAGAGTGGATAGCTTGATGACAGCTGACCGGGACGTATGGAAAGGAAGACATGCTGCGCCGACCCCAAATGAACTAGGAGAAGGGCAAGAGGATGATGATGATATGTACGTGAGTTTACGTACGTTATTTAGACATTAAGACAAAACGGTGTAGGGAATTAGCTGGTAATGCCTGACGAGATAAGATAAATCCTTGTAGTTTATTTTAGTTACTGTTTCGTTCGTTTCGCGTTTTTTAATCAGAATTGATGTACGTAACTATACTAGTGCGCTTGTTAGACCATTATTTTACCATTTATTTAAAATCTTCTTAAATTTTATTGACATTTCTTAAACGCCATTGTCTTTTACCAAAATTATTAAGATTTTTTTTACTTTAATGAATCATTTATCTTTAACCACGCACTTTATGTTTATTGTGCGATAAATACCTTAAAGAAAAAATAAACAAAAGAAGACATTTGCAAAGTATTGCCATCACATGTAAATTTAGTTTATTATTTATTTTTAAAATAGTTGAAATTTTAAAAATTAATTTCAAGTACAATACTTAATTAAAATGTGCTGAAGTAATATTTTCTATAAATTCTGAAATACATCCCCTCAAACTTAAACAAATTTTTGGAAATGATTGGTAGTGGATTTTTTCTAATTTGACGATTTTTAATAGATTTTTTTAGGCCGGCATAAGAAAAGACATTTTAATATATTGAAAACTTATGATATTCTAAAATATCATGTATCCTATTCTAACATTTCAGTAAAAAAGTCCCACTTTAATAAATTACAAATCCTGAAGACATACACAACAATTGCATAATTAAAATTAAACTCACATTCCAAAACACAAAATCAAATCACTGTACACTCCGAAAATCCCAACGCCACAAAACTCCAGATCAATTTTCCGAATTTCCCGCGGTCAGCTTTCGCTCCGGCGGCCGACTCACGCGCAAGTCGCCACCTAAGGCTACACAGCCAAGGCTGCCCGGTAGCTTGTTTGCACAAAGATTATCACTGAGCGATTAAATAGTTTCACGCTTTGCAGTTTTTTGTGTGCTACGCGTCGACGTCACGATGACGAACTGTGTGCTCAGTGATATGGGAGGCTGTGTATAGATAATGTAGGAACATATTTTTGTGTCAAGCAGGAACTTACAATTGATTTTTAATTTTACACTTATGGGATAAGTACAAGAAGAAGAATTGTACATCAATATTTCACAGTAAGGATAGGTCTCATATCTTTTAGCTAGAAATGAGTATACGAATCGTATGTATTGAGTTTTGTTTTTTTTATTTATATATTGACCATAACGGTGGATTTGTTCGCGTTATAGGGTCGTTATGCGTTATAGATCGTAATATTCATCTAAACTAATATATTTTTGGAATCAAAGGTCTCGTCCTATAAAAATAACCTGCCTAAATACGAAGGATGACTTTAGAAGAATTGGGATGTTGACACCTATTATATTTAATTTTCAAATATCAATTCTGAAAAAGAGAGTATCGTAGTATGCTGTTAAGCCTTATTGATTTTGTATCATATTGAGTCTAAGATTTTTAATTTTACAAATACTGCTTAATATTAAGTCAGTTGACTATACAAACTAGTGACGTCACACGTTGACAAGGCTATACAAAATCTATGAAGTGATTTCGTTTTGACAGCTCTTAAAAAGTATCTCAATTGACTAGCCAGTCTCCATCCCTATTATGATTATGTAACTTCTACTTAATTTGCGTAAGTTTTGTACAGTTGTATAAGTTTAGAAAATTATTCTTTTCAATACGTTACCTTGTATATCCGCCATCATGCCCACGCCACGAAATAGTATATGAACAAAACGAGGAATATGATAGCGACGACCCCATATATGAGATAGTCCAGGTGGAAGATACACCAGAAACACTTCACATTCTCACTCGCGCAGCCGCTCTCGCAGTCCATATTCATATTGAAGTTAGTTCAACACTTTTATACTGCCAATAGTTATAACACGGTAGCACTGAGGACCTAATTTGATTTTATTTGATATTATGTATATCAGCGGTTCATAGCCTTTTTTGCTATCGAATCGAATACAAATATATTTCAAACCCTTTATATTTTATTGAATATTTAATCACAGGATAAATTAAAAGCCAATGGTTTATTACAATTCATGCTATTAAAAATTCTGCATGCCTGTACCGCTTGCGATCCGAGGTTAAGAAACGCTGATAAAAATTGTAGCGACAAATAAATTACATCCGTAATACATTTAGTACACTTGCTACAAAAGTTTAGGTCAATTAAAAGGATAACACACAATTAAGGCAGTATGGTCACAGAACGATCTTTGGTAAAAATAATACACTTCAGAAATAATATCAACTTCCATCTTATGAATCACAGATAGAGAACTACATTCGTATTAAATTAAGTCCATTATAATCAGTTTTGGAAATAAATGATTAGTTATGTTTATAATAATTGTAAAGTTTTGTAAGTTAAGTCGACGCGACCATTTAAAATGACATTTGCTACTTCAATGATACTTACCGAGTACCTACTAATTTAAATGTCTCGAAAACTGGATCTGCATGTTTTTCTTTAGTGCTCGTTTAGCCAAACAACAGATTAAAAATTCTTGTCTAAATATTAATGCATTCTCGTCTTGACTTAATACCTAAATATTTGTCATGAATTGTTTTACATAGTGTAATCGGAATTTGTATTTAAATAATACCTCTCAGGGAAGCAATTGAAAACTCACATTTATTGATTTCCTATTAACATACCTAACTGAATCGTAGGCATTGTATTTAATATAATTAAATTATATTACAAAAATAATTATAAAATAATTATAAAGTATAATAATATACTTTATTATAATTAATTTGCTTGTCTTATACAAAATAATTTATTTCATCACTTAAAAGTACTTTAAATATATACCTTTTACTGAATGCCTTTATATAAATCGACGAATCCTTTTATTTTTAAGTTGCTCAAGATACAAATATAACAAACTATTCGTCATTTATTCGAATAGCAGTAATCTAATATCTAGTGTTATGCAAATCTCTTAGTTTGTGTCAAATATCAGCCAAATACCGCGGTCATTCGACCTTGTGGATTCAAACAAGAAGACTAGCTTCATTGTATAGCACAGTATACAAATAAATAGAACTTCATTACACCCTTTTAAAAAAAACTACTTCACTTTATCTAACATAATCCACAACTAACGAATACAGTTCCCATTAAATAAATGAAATAATAATCAACAAAGAAGATCTATGTATCATTTATTCATATTTAACCGACTTCAAAAAAAGGAGGAGGTTCTCAATTCGACTGAATTTTTTTTTTTTTTTTTTTTTTTTTTTTTTTTTTTTTTTTTTTTGTATGTTACTCGATATCTCTGAGAATTGTTAACCGATTTCCAAAATTTTTTTTTTAATCGAAAGTGTTTACTCCCGAATTGGTCCCATTGCCACCAAGTCAGGATCTGATGAAGGGATCCCAGGAAAATCGAGGGCAACCCTCAAAATTTATAGGCACGTACAATGTGTTTTAGACATTTTCTAAGATTTTTCAAGTATTTACGTATGGTACTTATCATCTTATGATGGTGAGCTGATGATGTAAGGTACAAATCCTTAACGATTAGGAATTAGTTTATGATTCTTTAAATATTGATATCTTCGAGTATTGTAAGACGATTTTTAGATTTCTTTTTTTTATTCAAACGGGTATATCCTGGAGTTAGTCCTATTGGTACCACATCTGGATCTGATGAAGGAATCTTAGGCAAATCGAGGGAAACCCTCAAGTATTATAGGCGCGTACAATCTATTTTAGTTATTTTCTAAAACAATTCAAGTATTTACGTCTGGTATTCATAATCTCATGTTGCTGAGCTGATGATGGAAGGTGCAACTCCTTAACGATTAGGAGTTCGTGGATAATTCTTTCAATATTACAGGGCCATATTGAATGTTATTCTCAAGATAGTCTCAATTTGACCAAGTCTTGGTCTGTGATGGGGTTCCATGAAAGCGAGGGCCACTCTTAAATTTTAACGACATGTTAAGTGTTTTATTTATTGTTTCTAAAACGATTCCAGTATTTGCATCTCGTACTCATCATGTTATGTTGCTTAGCTGATGATGAAAGGTATAACTCTTTGAAGATTAGTAGTTTTAAGTAATTCTTTAAATATTAAAGGCTCGTTATACCTTTTCGTCTTTAGTCTCATAAGACCGGCACTGTCTCATTAAAGCAGCTCGTTTTGATTTGGTCTACCTACCTATTAATAAATTTCACTAAAAAGTAACAAATAAGTTAAATTTTAACAAAAATAAAAACCGACTTCAAAAAACCCCGCAAAAAATGTTTATAAAAAACACAAGTAAAAACTGCCTTAATAGCTATTTAAATGTCCAAACACTAAAAAGTATAAAATAAATTCTATCGACTGCTTCGATGAAAGTATTAATCGTTAACACGTATTTAAATATTTACAATAATCAGTTAGTTTTGGAGTCGGTGCCAGCCAAACTAAAAAAAAAGTAGACACTTAATAACAAATTACCTTACTAATAACAATATGAAACAAATTAGTTAAAATATGAGTATTAACTTACTATTGATTTTGTATATTCAAAACCTATTTTACCACCCTTCACCAAGGAACCAAATAATTGCAAATTCCGAAATGATGATATAATTACGCGCGCTGGCACCGACTCCAAAACTAACTGATTATTGTAAATATTTAAATACGTGTTAACGATTAATACTTTCATCGAAGCAGTCGATAGAATTTATTTTATACTTTTTAGTGTTTGGACATTTAAATAGCTATTAAGGCAGTTTTTACTTGTGTTTTTTATAAACATTTTTTGCGGGGTTTTTTGAAGTCGGTTTTTATTTTTGTTCATTTATATATAATGTTCGACACTTGAGTTTGAAACTTCAGCACACCACTTAATAATGTCCTCCTAACCGATATCGGTCACGGCGACCAATCATAACGTGGATCAGCCCACAGCATAGTCCTCACAGAGTTGTTTGACGGTCAATAAAAAGCGATAATGAGTAATATTTGTTATTAACTCAGTTTAATTTGCACTGAACGTAATGGCCGTTTAACCGGCAAATTGTAAGGCTAGTCGTGCGTTGACTGGCGGGACGTATCTCAACTAATCTCTCTCATTAGAACATCGTGATGAGCGATATTTGCGCAGCGATGAACCGGATTAAAAACAATCCGTGGTTCTTTAGTTTATCACAATTAGTTTGTCATTCATGTTGAATCTCATTCCTTGATATCACGATAGTTGTCAGAATGCAAAATAACTACGTCTAAATGTAAACATAGAATGTAAAATTGCATTCTGCCTTTCTCTACGGTTTGCATCAACTTTTATTCGTGATAGAAAATGCATTAATAAATGCTAAAAAGATGATTGAGAACAGAGTCTATTTCCATCTGGATTCTCAATAATGTAGGACGAATCTCAAACAAGGAAGCATGATCGCGAAGGTTTCATTAATCATCATCTTTTTAGCGTTATGTCCCGTACTTAGGCGAGGTCTGCTTAGACCATGATCCAGGATTTAACGAGTCTGGTAATTACATTGAAGTGACTGCCGATCTGACATTTTTAACCCTAAGATAAGGGACTTAGACAATTTTTGGATCACGGTTACAAATCCAAAGTTGTTTGAATTTGCAGGTTTTATCACGATGTTTCCCCTCATCGCTGAGCAAGCGGTATAAATATGTACATATTGGTACACATATATTTTAAAAATCCAAAAGTACGTGCTCAAGTATGAATCCGCACTCCTCGGTTATGAGTCGCGTGTCCTAATCATTGAGCCGCCACCGCTCGAAGGTTTCATCAATATCCAACGGTAATGCGGAAACACAGTTTGAGAGGGTGGAAAGTCCTTACATTGAAGATATTTAGATATAATTGTGCATTAAAGCGTTTTTAACGGGTAAGGGCTACTATAAGATTAAAGAGTTCTTAAATGACAAGCATATGTTTAACTTTATAGGTTTCACATGCAGGTAAATGTAGATTATTACCTAATTAAATTTTGGCATTTAAAAGAGTAACTATCGAGTTTCTTGCCGGTTTCTTCTCGATAGAGTCTACCTTCTGAACCGGTGGTAATGTTTTCTTTTCTGTAAATATTGACTATTTATATGTGCTTTTTTGAAGCGTTTAAATAAAGAGATTTCGAATTTATATAGTTATTAATTATAGTCGAGTAATTACAGAATACGTTTAATAACAATTACCTGCTACCCCTTTTATGTATGTTACAATGGTGCAAGAAACTGAATGCATTTAAATGCGGACTTTTAACGAGTCAATGAAATCTGCGGCCAGGTTATAAGGCTTTTAGAATTATTGATTCAACAAAGACGTGAGTCTCAGGCTTCAAATTCTCAGTCAACACGGAATCCTCAGTCTAGCAACCGGAATATATAATCACGACCCTATTACTGCATTATTAACCATTTTAGCGGGTTTTTATGAATGCTAATTACACATTAACGATAATTTGACTGTCTGGTTAGCAGCGGGCGCAGCGTGTGATTTGACCATGATTCATGGGTATCACGAGGTATTCAATATTCGTACATTTGGGATGGTGGTTAGACTACTTAATGCCCCATTGTGGATCGTAAGCAGTGGCGTAGCGTGACTGGTAGTGATTCCGAACTATCGATGGTTTTGCTATCGATAATCAGTTAGAATATCGATAGGACTATCGATACTATCGATAGTTTATTCTTCGTGACCAACAATACTATCAATAGTATCGATAGTATTGCTTTCATGCAATAGTATTGCCTGGATATCGATAGGCTATCGATACTATTGACATGACGTCAACTATCGATAGACTATCGATGGTCGAGTATCGATCGGCATCACTAGTGACTGGGGCGGTAAGGGCGCTCCGCTCCGGGCGGCACTGTTTTGGGGCGAATAATACTCAAACTTTAATTTATGTATTAGCTTCCCACAATGGAGATTTTTGTATTGAAGGAAACGGCAGCATGCCATGTACAGTCACAAGAAATAATAGTATACATTGTCACATTTTCAAAAATATCTAAACTTCTACCATTCTAGAAGTACGTGAAAAACAATTTCTTCTAAAACACCTAACCATCAAACTGTGTCAAAACTGGGTTAACATTTGTTTCATATTAATGGCATGGAGTGGTAGAAGTTTTCGAAAATGAAAGAAAGAAAGAAAGAAACTTTTAACTATTACATTTGGACATCACAATACAACCAAGATAGTACATCAATACAAAAACATACAAAAAAAGGAGTAGCACAACTTATTACGACAAGTTAGACAGAGATAGAAGAGAAAAAAAATAAAAAAGAATTTACTATAACCAGACACGGGTTTGCGATGTCCAAAGGAAACGGGCCTCACTCAGCATTTAAGCCATGACCTGCATGGCAAGCCATGACGCTGGTTTTCAGTGTGCCCTGCCGAGTGATGCCAACGGACGAGTGCCCTGCTTTTTTATACATCTACATGTACATAGTACAATATATGACAATGTAAATGTGACAATATATATGTCGCAGTCATCTGGTTTCATCAGCTATTAGATTGGATCACTAGCGCGTTCATTGAATGACGACGTTTAATTGAATGACTAAAGGACAACTCGTCAAATTGTTTAATATAACGTTCAACTTCTTGACTGAACGTCATATCGCAGTCATGTGGATGAATCTGCTATTTGATTGAATGACTAGCGCGTTCATTGATTGTCGACATTTGATTGAATTGAATTCATTTAATGAAAACGTGTTGTTACGATCACAGTTCTAACCTAACCTACTTGTCTGGTAGCATCTCGTTTCTGGTAGCAATTTGATTTTCAGGGAAGGCGCAATATATATGTCGCAATCATCTGGTTCTGTTGGTCTGCTCTGTTCAAGGGGCTATGTTACAATCCGCTAACTAGTTGGACGTTGAGTGACGCTTGTTCAATCAACGTTCGGCCTAGTCATTTAATTAAATGCCGTCATTTAATGAACGCGCTAGTCATTCAATTAAATAGCTGATTCAACCAGATGACTGCGACATATACATATTATTGCTCGTGACTGTACGAGTGGTGGCTCCCAAAGGGGCGGTAAGATTTGCTTTCGCCCCTTCGACAAAGACAAGCTATACCGCTGATTGTAGGTGGTAAAGACACGCTAAAGCTTTTGGCTTTCACATAACAGGGCCGACTTAACTGGGTCAGAACCATTCTCGCAGAAGAAAATTAACCGTCGAGGTTTATTTTTCTCCTCCTTTTTTTTAAGTTGGTTAAAACGCAAACGATGTGAAGTGTCTATATCATCAGCTATTATTAATCGTGCCACAACAAATCCACTCGTTTTTATATTTAAGTGTGAGAGTTCTTCTGTGAGCTTTATAGGAACTACATATTGCGATAACGTAAATAATGTCCTCCAAACTGATATCGGTCACGGCCAATCTCATTGATGATTAGCCAACTTCCTAACTTCGGGCTGTTACTGAGATATTCCAATATTGAAATACCCAGCCACAGATTTTTGGCTCGAGCCGGGATTTGAACCCGGTCTTTAGGCGGCGCATGATACCACTAGACCAACGAGGCGGTCAAAACGATGACGTTGTAAGTAAGAGCCTAAGACCCCCTGAGCTTAGGGACCTACGCCTCTGGTTAAATGTCTCTGAATGTATGGCGGTAGTAATAACGAAGGAATTTAATAAGGTCAGATGGCAAACGGTTCAATATTAACAATTAAACTCGTCGACCATCAATGACAAGATCATGGCCGAAGCGTATCCCAATTTAGAAGATGACTTGTTTTACGGCAACGCTAATTACTCAACACAGAACGTATCTGATTTGAGATTTCATGAAGTCTGAAAGTCTGAAGTCTGAAGAAAAAAAAAAGACTTATCAACTAGTTGAGTCGTTCTTAAAGTTAGTTTCTCAAACGAGAAACGGTCTGTGTGGGAGAAGTTACGAATATATTGCTTGCCCACAATTTATTAGAGACGTTATCAGTTTTAAATTCATTCTAAATTATACTTAGAGACTTAAAATGTTGTCACTGTAATTAAAATAATTTGTAGTTAGGGCTGTGTCATATCAGAACTATATTAGTGGCCTTTATATTAATATAATATTTTTGACTGGCTGAAGGGTGTATTTAGTAGCGGCCCTGTCCTATGCGACTTGTGGGTTCGATCCCCACCTAGGGCCAGGACAAACGTTCGCATGATGTATACTTGTGTTATTTCTGTGTCTGGGTGCTATTGTCTAATATTTAAGTATATATTTGTAATACCACTGTTGTTTCTGATATCTGTAACACAAGTGCTTAAGCTACTTACTGCGGAATCAGATCAATGTACTGTATGTGATGTTGTCTGATATTAAAAAAATATATAATACATATAATAAAGTCCCTAATTTTGGACTCATTTGGTTTGTTGTGTCAAGTTCCATATATTAAAATATGATTAAACATATACTCTCCTATGTTCTACCATTACACCTAGGGCTGCCGACCGTACTTTATAATAAAGTATTGTACGTTATTTAGGGAAATATTGTACTCTATCCCGTATTCGGAAAATAAAGTACGCGAAAATACTTTATTTCGCACGATTTGATTTCTCTGGGATACATTTTACGTATACCCAATATACAAAAAAATATATTGTCTGGATATTTTTAAAAAACTTAACGACAGTTGCTGGGGTTGATTAGCATTGATTAGGGTTGCCACCTTTTTTTGTACAAATAAAATATATTCGGTTTTAAAGGATAGAATGTACTTTTTTACATTCTATCTAAATAAGGTATGATTTATTTCACTTTGGAATTTTGCATAATAAAGTATTTCACATTGCTTTTAACAAGTTATCATCACTTCTCATCAACCCTAGTAACTGTCGTTTTATTTTACACAACATTTTTTACAACCACTTTTAGTTTGTATATTGGCTATACGTAAAATAAATCCCAGAGAAATCAAATCGTCCGAAATAAAGTAATTTCGCGTACTTTATTTTCCTTATATAGTATAGAGTATAATTGCCCTAAATAACGTACAATACTTTAGGATAAAGTACGGTTGGCAAACTTAACACTGAAGTTGAAGTTATCTGTGTAAAAGGTGCTAAAATTAATGCAAAAAATATTTTTAAGCAAAACAACAAAGTAAAATATATAATACGATTTATTTTACATTCTGTTTAAGAATGTAATTTTTTTTTCCATCTTTAAATAGCCTTTAACACTTTACTTGCACAAAATAGGTGGTAACCCTAATTACACCAAATCGTACGCTGCGGACGTTCCGTCCGATTGCAATACCGACGCAGCAAACTAGTAGCTTTGACCGTAACCTCACATTTTGCTCACATAATACCGGTATTTAGAAAGACGGATCGAAACTGTGACCCTGGATCAGACCAGAAATTGGCCTTGATATTTTATTCCGATAAACAGAGCGACCTTCACAAACAAAAAATTAGGAAGATTAATTGCTAGATTCAACACACTTTGGTACGATACACAGCACTCGTTCACTAAACTAATTAAAAACACGAGCGAATCCGCGCCGCGCGGTAGTCGCGTGGCTCTCGCGAGACAAATTGTTTTAAACTAAAATAGTACTAATAGCTGTTTGTGAGTTGCGTTAAATTAGTCATTACAGTTCATTATTGGCTGATTTTTAGAGATCCTTCGGGTGTGCGTAAAACGGATTTTAAAGGATAAATTTCATACTATATCGTGGTTGTCGTTGTCGTTTGTCCCATGTTGGTCGGCGACTTAAAAAGAATGTGCCAACTGTGTTTCTTGCCTAGCATGTTGTATAAGGCGACTAATGGTTTATAGGGTTTTGGATATGTGATTGTGTAGGCGACAGGCAAGCCACTTGTCACCACTTTTTCGCAATTTTCCAGCTAACCCAGGCCAGTTTTGTTTCTGGCTGAATGTGGTAAAAGGCATGTTGCCTCTTTGACTCTGCCTACCCCATCGGGGATTATGGGCGTGATGTTATGTATGTATGTATATCGCGGTACATTATCCATATATATACTACTAATATATAAATCTGAAGAGTTTGTTTGTTTGTTTGAACACGCTAATCTCAGAAACTACTGGTCCGAAATAAAAAAATGTTGTGTTGCATAGTTAATTTATCGAGGAAGGCTATATAACATTAACCATAACGCGGGTGAGACCGCGGGCACAGCTAGTAAAGTTATAAATTAACTTTTGCCCGCAGCTTCGTCTACGTGGAGTTATATATTATAAATTTGATTATCAAATTTAATCACTACCAATATCTTCTACATTTTGAAAAATTAACGGATAGATAGACAGGCAGAGTTGCTTTTGCATTTACATTAGTTTAAAGACTTCTAAAGTGTTTAAAGTCGACCTAGTAAGCCATTAGAGTTTAGTGATAGGTATGTTTTGGTAGATTATTGTTCCAAGGTCCAGAGTAATTTTTTATATCTTCATGTTAGTTTTAATCGTAAATACATTGTAATATTTGAAATTAATGTTTACCTGGGTGGTCTGCAACGAAGACGTTATGTTGTGTCGGGCGAAATCTCAATAAAATTATCCTGAAATAAAAAAAATATCTCATAAATGTTTACAATTATTGCGTACAAAATTACATCAAAATCGATAAGTGATTTAGGCTAACAATTATCAAACTGAATTACTTTTGCATTTATATTTTAGTTATTATCTTAACATTTATAATGTAACAGCATTGGAAAATAATGTAACAACTGTGTTGCACAACATGACGTCAATAGCGAGTTGGGATTTGGTTTTGTAGTCTTATCACAATTCATAATTTTCTATCTAACCCATCTAATTTTATTTTTGGCTGTATGTGGTTAATTTTTTCCTGACTCCGGACTGTTACTGAGTCAATTTAATATTGAAATAACGAACTACAATTTTTTGGCCCGACCCGGGATTTGAACCCGGGACCTCTTGGTCCTTAGGCGGCGCAAGCTACCCCAAGACCAACGAGGCAGTTATTTTTTGGGGTATTACAGGCATGAAGATATGTTATAGGGGACAATACTGGGTCAAAAAACTTTCATTTTATTTAGTCCGTCAGTTAGATTATACAAAAATACAAGACACATATTTTTTGCTTTATCAAGATAACAAAAAGTTACAAAGATAAAGAGCATCAACATTTTTGAGTGGGAGCTTCTCTTTAAGCGACGTCACTTATAAGTAAAAATTGTACCGACGTGTGACGTCATGCGCAATTTGAATCCCCTGTATCTTCGCCAGTGTTTGTTTAACAAATAAATGAAAAAATGTGTTAATTTTTTTTTATAATCTAACTTACGGACTTAATACTTTTAGTCCGCTCCCCTATTATGTAAACGTTCATGAACATTAATGTAATGACCTGGTGGTACCTTTTCATATTATACTCATTTAATTATTATCAAAAGTAAATAGATACCATTTATATACAGAACCATTTATGCGGCGTAGTATATTTACGTTTCACCGATAACTTATTTCCTTCCTCGTCCACGGCTAAATATAAAACTCAATTATTAACCGCGATCTGCGTAAGGTACGAGTATTACCAGCGCAAAAAAACATTGCGTATTTACTGTACGTATTTGAAGAATGTGGACATTTTTTGTTACAAGTAAGTTCCCAGATATGTAACTACTGACTATGGACACTTTTTGTTTGTAGCTGGTTTTGATACATGTACTTTCATTGTTCAATGTTGTAGATTAAAGTTGATTAACATTAACTGTGGTTTAGTTTGTTATCAAACTAATCAGTTTGAAC
This sequence comes from Glyphodes perspectalis, assembly GCA_951394215.1. NCBI lineage: Eukaryota > Metazoa > Arthropoda > Insecta > Lepidoptera > Crambidae > Glyphodes > Glyphodes perspectalis. Next base: position 14,889,642 of record OX596215.1, read on the forward strand.
TTATTTATTTGACGTAATAAATAAAATCAATTAATTTTAACAGTAAGTATTTCACGTCTGTATTGTGGAGTATTCGTTTATTTGTCGCAAATAATTTATTGGAAGTTGTTTTGGACTTAAAACAAACAACAAATTCGATATACGCTATCTATAACGATTTGACGAAATAATTTTTAATTTTGGGAATTTTATTTTTAAAGGGAAAAATGCAAATGGCTTATTTCTCGCAAATATTCCATTCGATATGTTAAGTAAATTCATATACCTACCTAATATCTACCATTTGTATTTTTAAAAGATATTTGCATACATTATGCCTTCTATATTATATACAGTAGGTACAGCCAATTAGTAATTACTTTGAATTTTAATGGCGACATCATATAGTGACAAATACCATATTTACGTAGCTTTTTTCGGTACATTTCAATAGTTCTTGTTGGAATTTAACTGCTTAGTTTAGCGGTTAGAACCTATCAAAAACCATAAGGTCGCTCGTTCCGATTCTGATGTAGTCGTCCAGCTATTTGTGTTTGTGGCCTGAGCATAATTTCTAAGCCTTATTTTGCTAATTTTTTTTAAATTAGAATGTACTTTTTAATAACAAAGTTGCAAAATTCTTCTTTTACTGGCTCTAGATGCCATGGAAGTGTAGTACCTAACTAACTAAACTTCACGCCACTTCCCTAGCGGGTAGGTAGAGAGAACCGAACGCCATATGGCGCGATCCTTACACACCTCACTCGCCTCTTCAACATTTATGATCCTTTTCACACAAGCTCTACGGTTTTTATGAATCCTAAAATCAACTTCTGTTAATACACCACCAATCTGATCGTGGTAGGTGAGCCTGGGCCTTCCGCGGCTCCTACATCCTTCCACTTTCGCATTGTATATCTGTTTAGTCAATCTTTCGTCATCCATCCTTTCCACATGTCCGAACCATTGGAGCATGCCTCTTCTTACCTTGACTCCGACGCTGTCTTTCAGTCCGACTCTTTCTTACCTCATCATTCCGAACGCATCTCGTCCGCGTTTATTCAACTTTCATGCTCTTTCTGCCATACCCAACTCTCGCTTCCATATGTTAGAAATGTAGTAACTCTATGGAAATAACTAAAACCCATAGGTACTCAGTGAAATTAAGCTCTTATTAAATAGAATCTATAAATCGCTCGCAATTCCCGAGGTAGGAAGAGTCGAATAAGCAGCAAGCCTTTTTAGGACTAAAATACTTCACCTTACCCTCAAAAATATTATTGTAATGATAGTGACGATATTAATGTAAAAGAAAATATATTTTATAAATAACTTTTAGAAAAAAAAATCTAAGTTAGCCTATTAACTGATTTTACAGAATTACTCAGGTATTATAACCTAGAACAGTTGAAACTCTACAGACTACAGACATTTCCTACACATTTTGTATATCAAGCAGATAAAACATTTGTCTTTAGCTACCCATAAATACTCGTTCAGAGAGCCACAAGGTTGCATGTCGATTGAACGAGGAGATACTATTGGAACAAAACGTTCATATTACGACAAGCAATTTAACCAAATGCGGCCATTACAGAATCGTTTTGAAGTATCTGAACGCCGCGAATGAAGTATTATGAAAGCGAATGGTTTTACTGAGATGTTACGTGAGTTTGTGATGTATGAAATTGACGTGGAATGTTAAAATGTGTGTATTTGGTGTACCTATTGCTTACTTAAACAAGTATAACGATACACGTAGATATGTTTTAACGTCTAAAGAAGTGACTACTAAGTTTTTTTCAAATTTTCTTCCCAACAGTAGGCACAGGAGGTTAAAGGAAGACATGCTACGCCGACCCCAGATGAACTGGGAAAGGGGCAAGAGGATGATGATGATGATGAGTAGGTACAGGAGGTGGAATTTGTCACTGGAACTGCTGGGAATTTAAAAATATGTTTGTAGAACTTGATGATTATATTTAAGTGCTTTGTTGAGGTCTCCATACAAGTAAATAATACTTTCTAAATATGATTTTCATATCAATTAAAGTTTTATTGCATATAGAAAACATACTATAAAACATTTAGTATTGGAACCCAAAAGAAGACCGCTAGGGATTATTCTTTAATTATCATGCTCGAATATATTAGCTCGATGACGCATTCGGTAGTGATCCTTTTTTTTGTTGACCCAGGGGAATGCGTTACGCACCGTCCCGCTGGAACCGGGGGGAATCAGGGGGGTGTGTCGGACTCCCGGCACCCTCAAGATGATAAGAGGACCCTGCCCCATGCGCCCAGAGCTGTGTGTTCGATGCCCACCCAGGACAAACAATCGAGTGATAAAAACTTTTGTTTGTTCTGTGTCTGTATGTTAATACTCAACATTTAAGTATATATTTTTAATACCACTGTAGTTTCTGATATCCGTAACACAAGTGCTTAAAAAAGCTACTTACATCGGAGTCAGATCAATGTATGTGATGTCGTCTGATGTTTATTTATTTATTAATATCATCTTACAAATTTACTAACTATCCTGTATTGTGTTGCATTTGTCTTTTTGTATTATACAAACACAAGGTTTTTTAAGTATTTGTAGGTATACTAACACCATGATCTTTGTTGGTTCAAATAAAAAGATTCTATTTTTTACTATTCTATAAAATATTATTTAGTAGTATAAATATTATTTTACGTGATCAAATCTTCAATTAAATGTGGATGATGACAACATCCCTGCTTCGTACGTGACGATAATTTTATTACTTTTTTACGGCAATGCATTCAGTCTCTAAAGGCCGGTACTGCGGTCATACTTAGACAAGACGGCATGGATAGTGCATCTAATTAATAACGCATAATAAGGGCCGTGACGCGAGTCATGTGAAGATGCAAATGCGGTGTGAATTAAACGTGGTTTAAAGTACAGTCGCTTTGGAAAATAAGAAACGTTTTTGGATAAGCGGGATTAAGGGAATAGGTGTTTGTATAGGTCCCTTCATTGAGACCAAATAGTGAAACTAGACCGTCTTTTTGAACATAAATTTTATATATTGGACTTTTATAAATTTTCTGACTAAATAAATAAATATCATACTACGTCACATAAATTTATCTAACTCCGAGGTAGGTAAGTAGCTTCAGCACTTGCGTTACGGATATCAGAAACAACAGCGGTATTACAAATATACTTATACTTAAATATTGGATATTTACACTCAGACACCGAACAAACACAAGTATTCATTACACCAATGTTTATCCTGGGTGGGGATCGAACCCACAACTCTTGACGCATAGGGTAGGGTCACTACCAAACGCGCAATCGAGCCAGTCTTACTATCTAATAATGTTGTGTGTGTATCTGTCTGGGACCTAAATAAACAAGTTCATACTAAACTTACTGTTAGCTTATGCCTCCAGCCACCGGATTTAATCTTTTATAAATACACTATCGTGTATCGATTTTTCGGGTAAGTAACCTAATCTATGTAGTCTAGTCTTCTCTTAAGGATCAAACTTTTGGCATATCAAATTCCATCACCGTCGTATAAGCGGCTACGGCGTACGAATGTAAAAGACATCCAAATAATCAGATACTCAAACAGTTCAGGTAGGTACTTTCTCATAAAATAAAAGCAATTGACTGGCCCGTTGGTCGAGTGGTCAGAGACCCTGGCCACGAAACCAAGGGTCGCGGGTTCGAATCCCGCTAGGGGCAAATGTTTCGTGTGATGAACATGGACATTTGTACTGGAGTCATGGATGTTTATAAACGTATTTAAGTATGTCTATCCGTTTACCTAGTATCCATAGTACAAGCATAAGCTTAGTTTGGGACTAGGGAATTGGTGTGTCAGTCTGATGAATTCATATTCATATATAATATAATTATATTTTAATATAAGTAAAGGTTGTGCAGGGACAAACCTTATCTGGTTAATTTAGCGGATCAAATTAACTTCCAGTGCTTTTATCATACAATAGCAGCGCCACGCGGTTTCACCCGCGTAGTTCCCGTTCCCGTGGGAATATGGCGATAAAAGATAGCCTATGTTACTTCCGAATAATGTAGCTTTCTAATGGTGAAATAATTTTTGATATCGGCACAGTAGTTTTTGAGTCATTACAAGCATATACACACACAAAAATACAAATCTTTCCTCTTTATAATATTAGTATAGATTTCACACATTTAGATATACTACACCTGAAATTTCGAAGGCGTAGGCAAAATCCAACGAGATAAGACCCGCTCAGACCACATTCAGACGAAAAACAAAAACTAAGTTGGGTTAGAGGTCTAACACTGCCTAAGTCACAGTCTCGCGGGCGGGCATGCGTAAACCACTTCCTCCTCGAAAAAAAGGTGATCTCTATGGCACTTGTTTCATTATGTGCCACATATTTCTGCTCCTCATTCTACTCTCCTATCTATCGATCTGGTGCGCGAGCGCGTCCACATTGGCATGCTAATCCGCCGCGAACAATGCGCCTTGTAGCGCGGCTGCCTTAGCCGGAGATTGCGTTGATTATCTATGATGCCGCGTGGATTAGCGGCAAAGTTGTTACAAAATACTAAGTTACCTCTGGTAGTGCATGGAAGAAGATAGATGGAAATTTGCGAAAAAGTTGTGACGAGTGGCCAGCTCGTCGCTCACCTACGTACCTAGTAACAAAATTAACTCCCAATAGGTACACCAAAAGTCGCCTTTCACGACATGCTATCAAAGTTGGCACATAATTATATCCCAGAACAACATAGTGCCCTATTATGTTGTGGGATAAATTATTAACTTGCACACCTTATTAAAACCTGAGCAGAGATATTGTAAGCTACTAAAAATAATGTAACACTTGGGGATTCTGTGGAGGATATACACAAAGCATAGTCTAGGTGAGTTATAATCCGTTTTTGATGAGCTTCAAATTTGTATATCACGGCTGCCCGTTCTGATCTAAGAATTAATAGTCAGAACGTAGAAAAATGGATTTCCTATGGTTAAATAACTTTTGAGAAAGTGTTATATTTGTATGAGTTTTTAAAATCTATTTCACTAAACTGAATGTTTCAGAATCCTACCGGGTTTCCGAATGCGTGAACGCGAACTTTGTTACTTCTTAAGAAAAAAAAAATTTTAAAATGACAATGAAATATACATGACCATCGGAGTGGATTATGCTCCCATAAAATATGTGTCTTTTGAATGCTACGTCTAAAAACGTTGACTCGATTTTGCAAACTCGTGCTTTCAGTTTCCAAAAAGAAGAGGAACATTTTAGGCATAACTTTACATAAAATATAAAGTGATACGTCAGTAAAATAAACAGCGTACTTTTCTATTAAGGAACGAAATAAAAAACTACTGAAATTTGTACTTACCCTTCAAGTCCAACTTGCAGCTCGCTAAGACAGAACGTGACGCGTCTCGCGAGGATACGCCGGCGCAGGTGCGCGGTACACTGGCTCATTATCGGCTGCTTTACGCGTCTCGGTCGTTCGCTACGTGGCTACTACACGAATGTGCTACGAGATGAAACGCCAAGCTACTTAGTAGCGTCTTTTGTCTAAGCACCTCTGATATATTTTCCTGATGCATTTTCAGGGTCTTGTAAAAAACCTTTGCAAACAATGAGGAAAGTTTTAGATAAGGGACAATTGAAAAGTAAAGTGTTGACATCAATAAGATTCCGCTCATTTTGACGTTACACCTCGAAATAGCTGTCGATGTTTTTCAAAAACCAGTCGAGAAATTGCCTACCTTGGAATTGGGTTGGGTATGATTGCTATGTACGCCTAAGTCCCGCCGATTTTATAATGACATCAATAAAATTAAATAAATAATAAATACTTAAATATCCGACGACGTCACATACATTGATCTGACTCCGAGGTAAGTAGCTTAAGCACTTGTGTTACAAATATCAGAATCAAAATTGGTATTACAAATATATACTTAAATACTGGATACTAACACCCAGACATAGAACAAACACAATTATATATCACACGAATGTTTGTCCTGGGTGGGGATTGAACCCACAACTCTTGGCGTTTGGGGCAGGGTCACTACCGAATGTGCCATCGAGCCAATAAATCATTAAGTCATTAAAGGAGCAACTCATCATTTTGATTAGTTCTTTTATTTTATTATGACTGGAAGATATCAAATAACTATAATAACATAAGGGTTGTGGCCTTATACTTCGGCATGCCAGCCAAAAGGTTTATAACCGCTGCACTAAGCTATACAATCATACACACATATCATCACGCCCGGAATCCCCGAAGGGGTAGGCAAAGTCCAAGGAGAACCAAATGAATTTATACTCATAGATCCAAAACTGTGAGAACCAAAAACGCGTGGGGTAGCCTCGACACTTAGTTGCAATTTGAATCGTAATGTAACAGGAATCCCGGCGCGAAGGCCCGTCTCGAAAGGAAATATTAATGTTAACGTTAAGAGGCGGCGACGGCTAACTACCTATAGTTAACTATAGTTAACTGCGCTAAACGCACCAGCGGAACTAACGATTACTCCGTCTGGCTCGGTTTGGTTAGGACTGCTGACACTTGTCTTAATGGGTCATCTATCTAGACTAGATACCTCTATTTTTAACAAGCAAGCACTGTTATTTTCACTTTTTTTTAATATAAATGACTGGCAAACCAATTCTTTAAATCCAAAGTAAGCTTATGCTTGTGCTATGGCTACTAGGTGAACGGATAGACATACTTAAATATGTTTATAAACATCCATGACTCGAGTACAAATGTCTACGTTCATCACTCGAAACATTTGCCCCTAGCGGGATTCGAACCCGCGACACTCGGTTACGTGGCCAGAATCTGACCACTCGACCAACGGACCTGTAAAACTTTCGTTTTGCTGTTACGGTTGCTGTTTAGATACAGAGTCTCGTACCTTAAAAGGAAACTACGACCCCAAATTATTAAGACCCTTAAAAGATAATTTCGCTGTCTCTTTGTCAAAATCCTTTTTCTCAGAGACACATATAGATATTGAGTTAGAATTAATATCAAATAATCTAGTCTGCAGCCCCTTGAAGATATCAAGATATCAAAATTTTAGGTCAACGCAAACAAAAGATACGGGAATGTCGTGATGTGTATTGAGACTTTCAACGATACAATCAAGTGTTTTATTGTGGTTTCATAGACTTTCCGATGTAGCAGGTTCAAAAGGTTTAGTCCAAAGATTGTTGTCCACATGAACAGTCACTCGGTAGTCTATAGGTAGGTACACGTTCCGAAACCTAACTATTTAATAGATAATGTCATAGCTACATCACAGCGGTTCAAAGCGGTGGTAGCTCAATGGTAAGGACACGCGCCTCTTAACAGAGGAGTGCGGGACGCGGGTTCAAACCCGGGCACGTTTTCTGGATTTTTCAAATCTATGTACGTATTTATAGCACTAGCTCGACGGTGCGGGAAAACATTGTGATGAAACCTGCAAATTCAAATAACTTTGAATTTGTAACCATGATCCAAAAATAGTCTGGTTCCCCTATTTTAGGGTTATGAAGGTCAGATCAGCAGTCGCTTCAATGTAATTATCGGACTCGCTAAATCCTGGATCATGGTCTAAGCGGTCCACATCTAAGCACGGGACATAACGCTAGGAAGATGATGATCACAGTGCTTTAAAATATAAGCGACTAAATATGAATCTGTTCCGGCTTTTAAATTGAAGGTAAGTCCGAATGTTGAGGCTCGTATAATAAGTAATAAGTTTTACAACTATTAAGAACCCCCACCAGCGGGACATACCTAATCGGTTTGTGATGTACAAAGTATCTTAATGAGGCAATAATAGGGATAATAGATAGGCGCAGTAGTATCAAACCGAAGGACAAGTAGAATTTACAACAGATAAGCTGATAACGTGCGCAAACGATTTAGCACTATTAACTTTGTGGATGATTATAATCGTCGATGCGATAGTGTGTAACTAAACTTCTGTAGGTAATTTATTAATCGGTAAATGGGCGATCTATTACCTACTTAGTTAACTATTATATAGGTAAGTACTTACTTAAATCATAAAATTTGGTAGGAACGCCAAAAGAAAGAAAGGACCTAGACTGCTTTGTATACCAGATAGAATAGAATAGAATAAATGTTTATTTGGCACATTACAAAATTTGCTTACAAACTAAAACTATAACTATACTAAACTATATGTAGCCAAATAGGCCTCCGCTCAGCTGTTGTCGAGACACAGTGTGCCACGAAGCTGGTTTTCTGCGGACACCTTTTCTGAAGATGGCGTCTGGTACATGGTAAACAGTAGGCAATGCTAAACAGTTATGCTAAACAGTAGATAATCTCTCTATACTATTTCTACGTGATAGGAACATCTTATACCTATAATCAAATCTTCCCACTCCGCCGAGCAAGTAGTATTTATTTATTTATTTATTTATTTATTTAAGGACAGCCAACAAAGCATACACCTTACATTAATATTGCTAATTTCAACAGAAAACATTTCATAGTGTTGCCTTACTTAAAGGCTGCCACGGCATGTTGTAGATCAATTTAGTCGTTGGTAACAAAAGTTAAAGCAAGAACGCGGTTGCTTAATATTATGTTATAAGTAAATAAATCACATACATATATATATGTAAAGAAAACCTCTTTAGTCTTGTTTAGCTTTTCTTTAATGATTTGTCTATTAATGTCATTACTGACATATGCACATATTTTCAATTTAATTATTATAGTTATCGTTTTGTTGTATTTCTAAAAGTTATAAATAGAGGCTTTAAATGTTGTTTCTTTTGCAGGTATGCAAATACTTTGTTAATTTATTATTTTTTAAATGAAATGTAATATTGTAGATATTTTGTAAATAAATTATTTTCTTTTGCAGAGAAACGCAATTACGTCTTTATTTAATATTACAAGAATAGAATAACAGTTATTATTATAAAACAACATTTTCTGCATATATTATATAAACATGGAAAAGTTGAGGTTCGATTTCGTTGTAAAACCGACAGCAGATGGAAAATCGAACGCTATATGTATAACCTCGATAGCTACACCAAAAGGACAGGTATTTGAAATACCGACGGAGTTCCAACCTGCACATCTCCATCAAACTATCACAAATACTCCCAACTATACCAAAGTAAGGAAATCACTTCTTAAGAGATATCAAACACGAAGAATATGGATAACTTTAACAGAAGAAATATCAAACATATACATGGACGATAATGAAAACATACAGTTTAATGATTTTTATCTAGAAGAAATTATAGAAAAAGCGGGTACTGCTGAATCCCTACCTAGTTGCTCAAATATGTCATTAGAGAAATTGTTAGAAAAGTTGCTTGAGGATAAACAAATAAAGTCAGACACCCAATATTTAGGAAACATTGCAAAAGACTTTATGATTGTGAAATTTTCTGGCAGAAACTCAAATGCTTGTCAGTGGATTAAGGATTTCAACAAAGAATGTGAACGTTACCAAATTTCTGAAGACAAAAAGAAAATAGAAATTCTAAAAAATTTTTTGGAGATTTCCAGTATGGATTGGTACAGCTGTATGTTAATAAAACTTACAATAGAGTCAGAATGGAGCAAGTGGGAAAAAAGTTTTTGTGAAACGTTTGCAAATAAAGGATGGTCTCCTGTTAGATACGCTCTAGCATTTAAATATCAAGCTGGTTCTTTACTTGAATATGCATTAAAAAAAGAAAAATTGTTACTAGAATTAAGAAAATCGATTGATACTGAAACACTTATAGATCTAATAGCATTTGGTTTACCTAATTATGTAGCTGATAAAATTGATAGAGAAAGTTTACAAGAAACAGAAGATCTCTACAATGAAATTGGTAAACTTGAATATCTAGTAGGGAAGAGTAAATACGATAAAAAAAATATTGTACAATCTAATACTAAATCGCAAAAGATTGAAGAAAGAAAGCCATGTCAGATTTGTGTCAGTGAGAGAAAAGGTAAACGTTACCACTCTGAAGAATATTGCTGGTTTAAAGGAAACAATCAAAGAGCTGTTGTAAGAACTGTAAATAACTCGGAATTAGAAGTTGAATTAAACGAAGAAAATCCAAAAAACTAGTAGTGCCACCATTAATACAAGTAAATTTACTCTTAAATGATACTTTAAATGTTACTGGAATTTATGATTCAGGATCAAACGTATCGTTAATAAATGCAAGATTATTGAATATACGTCCAAAGCGAAATACCAGTAATATACAAAAAGCTAACTTGAAGACTATTAATGGTGAGAAGAAAACAAACGGCATGGTAACACTAAAATTAAGAATTTACAATATAGAGAAAGAAGTTGAAGTTTTTATAGTAGATAATGAAAACTTTAACTATGATTTTCTAATCGGTTTGGATTGCATAAAAAAATTCAAATTAATTCAAAATGAAGATTTAGAGATCATACAATCTAAAAATAACTATACAAAGAGTGAAACTTCAAAAATTACAAATGTCGACATTCCTAATGTACTAGGAGACAAAAATGAAGATTTTTTATTTACACACTCTGAGATATTAAACCAAGAAACGAGACACATAGATAAATGTGAAGTAAATTTTAATGAACATATTAATCTGGATGGATTTGAAATGTTAATTGATCATTTAGATTCATACCAACAAACAGAAATAAAAAGTCTGATAGAACAGTACAAATCAGTTTTCGCTAAAGATAAGTATGATATTGGTACTGTTCGGGATTATGAGGCTCATATTGACTTGATGGTTGACAAATATTGCTACAAACGTCCATACAGGTGCACACCTGAGGATAGAAAAGAAATAGAAAACCAAATATCAAGACTATTAGAAAAGAATTTAATTGAGGATTCATATAGCCCGTTTGCTGCACCAGTTACTCTAGCATACAAAAAAGAAGACGGAAGAAAATCAAGAATGTGTATAGATTTCAGAGAACTGAATAAGATAGTTGTTCCTCAATCACAGCCTTTTCCGTTAATCGAGGACTTAATGATAAAAGCTGTAAACTGTAATTTTTTTTCTACCTTAGACATAAATTCAGCATTTTGGTCAATTCCTTTAAAAATTCAAGACAGATACAAGACTGCTTTTGTCACACAAGAAGGCCATTTTCAATGGACATGTCTCCCATTTGGATTAAAGACTGCTCCAGCTATATTCCAAAGAATATTGGGAAACATCATAAGAAAATACGAACTCTCTGGTTTTGCTGTAAATTTTATAGATGACATTTTGATTTTTTCAAAGACTTTTAGAGAACATTTATTACATCTATCGAAACTGATGAAGGCAATACTAACAGAGGGCTTCAGACTAAAATTTTCTAAATGTTCTTTTGCAAATAATCATGCCAAATATTTAGGTCACATAATAGAAAACAATTCTATTAGACCTCTAAAAGATTATTTGACCGCTGTCAAAAACTTTCCCATCCCAAAAACAAAAAAAAATATTCGACAATTCCTAGGAAAAGTAAATTTTCATCATAAATTTATCCCACATAGTGCAATTATTCTTGACCCATTACACAATTTATTACGAAAGGATGTAAAATTTGTATGGTCAGAAGAATGTCAGGAATCATTTGATAAAATGAAGGCATTGCTATGTTCGGAGCCAATTCTAAAGATTTATGACCCTCAGTTACCAGTAAATATTTACACGGATGCTAGTATCAAAGGAGTAGGAGCAGTGTTAAAGCAAGAAGACGAAAGTGGGAACAGTAAGCCAGTTGCTTATTTTTCGAAAAAATTGACTGAAACTCAAAAAAAGAAGAAGGCGATATATCTGGAATGTTTGGCAATAAAAGAAGCTGTGAAATATTGGCAACACTGGCTTATGGGAAAAGAGTTTGTAGTATACTCGGATCATAAACCATTAGAAAATATGAATATCAGAGCTAGACCTGATGAAGAATTAGGAGATTTAATGTATTATTTGTCTCAATATAATTTTAAAATTATATATAACCCAGGTATTTCGAATCAAGAAGCTGATAGTTTAAGCAGAAACCCAGTCCTAGAGCCTTATGATAATACTGAAGATATCTTAAAAGTAGTAAATTTAATAAAGCTAGAAGATATTAAGAATGACCAAAAGAAAAATTACAGCCTAGAAAAAGAAAAACTTACATTTGAAAATGAAATCTACTACAAAAAATTTAGAGGAAAGAAAAAAATCATAATTTCAGAAGGACTAAGCAAAACTCTAATCAAGAATATTCACAATACTTACTGTCACCTTGGGAGAAGCCAAATGATAAGTAAAATAACACCATTTTATACAGCAAAGAATATAATCGCAAACATTAAACAAATATGTGATAATTGCGATATTTGTATAAAAAACAAATCAAGAAGGAAGTCCAAATATGGATTACTATCACATTTGGGTCCAGCTTTACGGCCGTTTGAGATTGTTTCTATTGACACGATTGGTGGATTTGGAGGATCACGATCAACTAAAAAATACCTGCATCTTCTAGTCGACCATTTTACAAGATATGCTTATTGCGTCACATCAAGAAATCAAAACTCTAATGATTTTATTAAACTCGTAAACAATGTGACACAAAGCTACAAAATTGATATGGTGATAACGGATCAATATCCTGGAATAAATTCTAAAGAATTTAAAGAATTTTTAAAGAAGGAAAACATTACAATGATTTTCACTGCCGTGGATTCACCATTTTCCAATGGGCTTAATGAAAGACTAAATCAGACTTTAGTAAATAAGATAAGATGTAAAATTAATGAGGGAGATAAGAAAATAGCTTGGACCACCATTGCACAGAAATGTGTTGAAAAATATAACGAAACTGAACACACAGTGACGAAATTTGCCCCAAAATACCTCTTGGAAGGCGAAAATGTAAATATTCTACCATATGAATTGAAGATGAGGGGTACTACTGAAGACGACCTGAAAAAAGATCGGATGCTGGCTCTTGAGAATACGATAAAATCTCACAATTACAATAAAAAAATATTCGATCTGCATAGAAAGGAATATAATTTCGAAATAGGAGATAGAGTCTACGTGGAAAACGGTAATCGACTTAATAGGAAGAAAATGGATGAATTGAGAATTGGTCCATACACAATTCTAAGGAAGATCTCCAATTCAATTTTTGAAGTTGACACCGGACGCAAGAAAGCAGAGTCAAATTTATATCACATTACTAAATTATCTCCAGTGCATAAAAGTTAATGAACAATACTACATGTAATTGTTACAATCTGAAGGGGGGGAGATGTAAAGAAAACCTCTTTAGTCTTGTTTAGCTTTTCTTTAATGATTTGTCTATTAATGTCATTACTGACATATGCACATATTTTCAATTTAATTATTATAGTTATCGTTTTGTTGTATTTCTAAAAGTTATAAATAGAGGCTTTAAATGTTGTTTCTTTTGCAGGTATGCAAATACTTTGTTAATTTATTATTTTTTAAATGAAATGTAATATTGTAGATATTTTGTAAATAAATTATTTTCTTTTGCAGAGAAACGCAATTACGTCTTTATTTAATATTACAAGAATAGAATAACAGTTATTATTATATATATAGTATAAAGGTAAACTTAAACATTCCATAGGTACATGCCCGTGTTTGAAGCAACACTCTTCACATGTGAGAAGCGTGTCCTTACCATTAAGCTACCACCGTTATACGTACGTCAGTACCCACAGACGCTCAACGTTTCATATAACTCAAAATCACTACGTGCGAAATAGTAGGTATCGACGTCTGTCTGGCGCTGGCGACGAAATGCTGGGTCTACACTTGCGTACGAGAACCGCGGACTTCGCGCCTGAAATATAAGCGTGTAGTTTGAATATATATTAACTCCACGCTTTTTGCATTCATGTCACACAGATATGGTAAGTAGGTACTCACTTTATCCCATTGTTCTACCTGCTCAGAATTTGGTCTGTAACAATCGTTATCCGGCGTCCTGCTATATATCGTTGAATATCTATCAATGTTCCAGGTATACATAAGGGGCCATCCATCCAAGTACTTAAAGGGGGACGGAGGGAGGTCTACGATGTATGACATGGTGTGACAAGGGGTGGGAGGGGTCCTAAGTTTCGTGACATCACGTTTCAAAATCTAATATATCATAATAATTTGCAATTTCTGGATGTAAAATTGCAAAACATGTGCGGGAGGGGGATCAAAAATACATGAAATTCGTGTGACGTACTTTATGGATGGCCCCTAAGTATCCTTTGTAATAATCCGCATAAAATCTGCATGCTAAATTTAATTCTATAAAATTACAAACATTACGATTTCAACCAAACTGTCCACAAACATCTAAAGTTTCAACAAAACAGTCTATGAACTGCATTGCTTGCAAATGTGCGCAGGAGTGGATCTAGCTGTTTGATAGCAAACAGAGGCGCGTGACCGCCCCGTTAGAGACATAGTTGCGCGGTAACTTGTTTATGAAATTATCGTCTAACGGATATGACCTCCTAGATTTTCTTACGGTGTTTTCAATGAAACCTTGATAACAATGGAATTTTTACTGAGAGGATAATTTTAATATCATCTTCTTACTACAGTCGAAACCTATTATGAACTAACTAAATTGTCGCAGCGACCCGAAGTGAGTCTTGACCTCCGATAATAAGAGCCTCCATCTCGATCTATCCCGCACTAACGCCTGCCAGTCATCCGCATGGAGCTGGCGCAGGTCCTTTGCGACTTCATCCCCCCAGTGGTATCCTATTACGGGCCGCTAATAATGGGTATACTTACGTTCATACCTAAATCTAGCGAATACAGTTATTTGCCGTTATTGCCAATCTGAGCTTCGTTATCCTCAAATAGGGAAACTATGCTGGGACATGGTAACAGCCATAGTTAAATTAAATGTCCACATTTCCTTATGATGTTATCGCTTAAGCCCGAGCTAGTGGTACAAATACTGATAAGAATGATTCGGGTTTAATTCGCTTGCATGCGAGATGCGTGTTGATCCCATTGACCTACCTCTGTTCATAAGTAAGAGTTAATGGTAAGTAAGTATTTGAAAGCGGGAAAATGCAGCGCTAGCAAGATTTAGTGTAAACGCCATCTGGTAACACCGGGGCTGGGAAAAATACAAGCTTTGCTTTAATTAAAATGCAAATAACAAAATATTATCTCGCAACTATTTAAAACTGGGACTGTCCTGTGTTGGTCTGGGACTTAAAAATGATTTGCCAACTGTGTTTCTTACCTAGCATATCGTAAAAGGCGACTAATGGTATAGGGTATATAATTGTGTAGGCGACAAGCTAGCCACTTGTCACTACTTTTTCACAATGTTTCATCTAACACAGCCCAGTGTTATTTTTGGTTGAATGTGGTTAAAGGGGCCTGCTGTCGCTTTGACTCTGCCTACACTTTCGGGGATCATGGGCGTGATGTTATGTATGTATGTTATTATTTAAAATACGAAATACAAAATATATTTAAGTAATTTATTCAAAATGTATAAATTTCAAAAGATAGTAAGTATTTTAGCTATTTTTATTTGAAATACAGATTGCAAAATACTATTACAAATAAATAGTAATCCAGCCTAGCATGGGCTAATAGCAGAGTAAAAGAAGATTAGGTAATCAGTAAAACTAATTACCTTTCATGAACACCAGATTTTTTATTGTGCTATTTTATGAATTTTAACAGATTTAAAACTTGAAAGATATTTTTGTTTACGTTCCAACAACCGATGGCAAACACCACAAGGTCACAAAGTAAACTTTGTAGCAACCTTGTGTCTTGTGCTGCCATCTATAGTTACCAACTGCTTTGTTCCTTATGGAGCACTATTTTCTTCATAACTTACCCATTAATATGATCGCTAAATAAAGGTTAAATGTAATTATGTTAAAATGTTTTTCAAATACCTACTAAATACAAAATACCTCGCCGCAAGTTATTTAAAATACTAATCAGAAATAAAATTTTAAGTAAGTAATTAAAATACAAATACCAAATACGTATTTGTATTTAAATAACGTATTTTATTTTTAATATTGCCCAGCTCTGTTAACAACCATGGGGAAACTGTAATTAATCAGTCTTGAGGTTTACCAACATATTAGCTATGGCACAGTAATTGTATACTTAAACATTCAGTTCCTGTAGGTCTTCGCGGAAAAACAATATTAGCCATAGACAAACATTTCTATACTGAAGTCATAAAAGATAATACTATATATAAAGGAAAACAGTATAACATTAAAACCACAAATAAGATTACAATATATTTATTTATTAAAGCAAAACCTATATAATATACTGAATTTAGTTCACACAAACAACTGTGATCAACATACTATATACTTAACGCACATATTACTATGTACGGCGAGATGAAGTGAATACTAACCTACTGAATGGAATGTTGTATAATACATCGTGATGAGGCTAAGGTATAATTATTTTAACAGCATTAAAAACCCATTCATAATTATTGATTCACTACATTCTCAGAACAATTTTGGATAATGTTGTTTAAATCATTTTGTTACTAACGTATAAGAAAATTATATAGAAAACATAATAAAAGATTAAAATAGGATAATTATACAACTTTTTGTTGATTCCCCTGTTAGTATATCGTTAAAAAATAAAGACCCAATCCAGTACTCAATCTATTCGGATCATAGTCAATAAATTAATAATAAATGTATATTTGCGTAAAAATATACATACACGTTTTCATATATTCAAAGTCATCTAAAACTGTCATAAAGTAACAAAAAATATGGTTCATCCCAATCTAGGACATACAAATTTACAATTTTTAAATTATATTTTTTTTAGTTATTTAGTATGTCTTTTTTTATGTTAAATATGTAATAAACAATAGATTTTGACTGGCCAGATTGAGTATTGGACAAGGCCATAAAACGAATTAAGATCTCTTTATAAGTATTTAATAATTCATTCTAGCCGCTACAGACAAATTCAACTAAACATTCAACGCTAAACATCACTTCATTTGCTAAAACAGTTTGCAACATACATTTATTGCACACAATTTGGACAAGAACAGATTACAACATCACTTTCCCACAACATTTCAAGACTATAACATCGCCGATATGTGTGTTAAATATTTCAATAAAAGCATCATTATTGACAATAAACAATAATGTATTACAATAACTACGTACTAAGTACTTGTCACCAACTGTTGTCATGTATAGGTAAGCAAACCAAGGGGGCTTTGTTATGCGAGCAGTGGCGGATTTACCCTAAGACCCGGTAGGCCCGGGCCTAGGGCGGCCAGATATTAGAGGCGGCCAATCATGTCAAAAATTAAGTGATGACGCGTTAGTACTGAGAATTATGGCCTCGGGCCTAGGGCGGCCATGACTGTAAATCCGCCACCGTATGCGAGTCCATTTGATTGGGTTACACCCAATCCATAGTGAACCAGTGTTAACTTGTCAGTTATTTAATATCAAACTATATATTTGGTAATTATGATTCTTGTTGCTATCAATATAAAGATACATTTCCCGTGACTTTCAACAGCTGTCACCCTTGAATTTTTTTTAATTTTTTCACGTCAATTAGACTCTCATTAATTGATAATATTGGACATAGATATATAAAACGACATGGAACAAGGGACAAAACGAAATGGAATTGAACACCAGGTGACGTCTACGCGTAACAAAGCCCCATGATAACTTAAACTTAGCACATGCAAGAAAACTTTCATAACGCGACCACCTCGTCCGGCATCATCAAACAATAACAATTCTCAAAAACTTTTCACTTACATCTATGGCTGCTTAACTTAAACTACGAGCCTCGTTCGATATGGACTTCCTTGATGGCAAACTTATCTAACTTATTCATAAACAGTTACTTATAGTATGTTGACATTACCAATCAAATAGATATACTTTTTATGAGTTGTCAAAACACTTTTTTTTTGTATGAAACAGCAAACTGCCTATTATTAATTGACTAACTACTTAATAATTTCAAATAAATCAACATCTGTGTCTGGTGTCAACATACCAATGGTATTCCAAATTTGAATAATAAGGACGCCATTAATCTTGTGGCCGATTTTCAATAATCAGATAAATATCAACACATCAATTATATTAAACTATTTAATTGAGAACGACATTCGGTATTTAAAGTACAAATCAAGTAAAGACATTTTAAAATCATATAATAAGACATCATCCGTATTGTATCTACACTGTTATAATATTTACCTGACTGTTAAAAAATTGACTCCAGTATTTTACGAATAAGTCTACAAATCTTTCACTTCCGAATATGCAGTCTCCATTGGACAAGTTTTCTTGCAAGTGGCCACCTTGAATGCACACAACATATAAGCATTAACATCTATACACAAAACATCTCGTAATACAAAACAATCACATAGTATAAAACCATTTGTAAGCGGTCTATCACTGCAGTAACATGCCAATAAAAATCTTACTACTATAACATGATCTATAGCATCTAACGACTAAATGATAAACGTTATACTAATAAAGATACAGTTTAGTAATTATGTTAAGTGGAAAGTGAATTATTTTGTGTCTAACATCATTCAAACGGTCTCAATGTATATTTGTCCAGATACATTTATCTCTATTTTCCAACATTATAATGCGAAAGTAATTGTCTGTTAAGTATTCACACCTAAACTCGATTGTGATAAATTTGTTAAACTAAAAGTTTGAATTTAAGAAAATATATATACGTCTTATAGTTGCATATAGCGTAAACAGTTTATTGACATTAGTATGCTAATTTAATATTTAGCAAGTCACGGTCAAAAAATTACATTTGTATGTTAATCTTGTCACGCGCCTATTCCACCAGTGTAGAAGTAATGTGGTTAATTATGATTTTACTGTAATATGCTGCAGTTTGATTATATGATAATGTCCTCCTAACCGATATCGGTCACGGCGGCCAATCTTAACGAGGATTAGCCACCTGCGCAGGAGTTATAGTGCACAAGTGTGTGCGCAAACACAGCTGCACTCTCTGTTCCTTCACTCTCATAGTTCGGTGAGATGGCAATTCGACATGACCGAAGAGGTCAGGCGCAGGACCAACGGCTTAACGTGCTTTCCGAGGCATGGGGGTGAATATAACGCCAACTTCTTGACTCCGGACTGTTACTGAGTAATTTCAATATTGAAATAACCAGCCACAAATTTTTAGCCTGACTCGGTATTTGAACCCGGGGCCTCTTGGTCCTTGGGCGGAGCATGCTACCACTAGACCTACGAGGCAGTTGACTATATGCTGGTTTGGGCAGGAATGTTTAGTTTGGTTTCTTACGTGTCACAGTCAATGTGAATAACTATTAAATGTTTACTTGTAAAATCTAAGTTAACCTTAGCTCACTGCTATAAGAATTTCGTAGGGTTAATGTAAAAATTGTTTTTTGAAGTGATCATGACTTTGCAATAGCATATACGAACAAAATATACGTTTTATATATAAATTTACTAGACGCATTTATTTCTTTCTTAACTTATCAGCATACCACTGAAACCCGATATAAAAGACATTTGTAATAATTCACCAGGTGAAGATAAAATCATGCCGTATTTGAATGAAATTAGACACTCTACGAACTATTATCAGACTAAACTATTTTGACAGAATATGAATGGATGCGTTATGGCACCAATAACGTTTAATCATTCCCAAGGTAATACTGAACAGCTGATATTATTTGAGCAATAAGTATGTAAACACCATTGAGTCGTAAATGTGCATAGCTAGGAAGAACCCGTTAATCGTTTATCAACAAAGTTGACATTTCAAGTAACGGATTGACATTTGTTAACCTGTAAAATTGTTAACGGCCTATTAACTTCCCTTGATTATCCGTAGGCCTGTTAATCGTTAATTAAGTACCGGTAATATCATAGAAAAAGGCTTTTAAATACAAGTTCAGAGAGTATGTCAGGATGGTTTATTTGTTATACATACCACCGTTTTTTATCACTTGAGTAGGTACTAACACAAATACATAAGGATATAATTTTATCACGAGTGAACGATGTATGGTGCCCAGCTTTGTTATATCGCGTTTTTAGTCGGAGATTAAACATCGAAGGGATTGCCATGGACATCGCTAAACCCAGGATCATGGTCCAGTTATCCAGCCTATGAACGAAACATAATGCTAAGATGCAAGATGATGTTTTTTTTTTAATTATCTGGTGTCCACACACATATTGCATAGTTTGATAGTAACAAAACGGCGTTTGTATTAGGCTTCTATATAGTTACATATAATTTCAATAGTGTATATACTTTTTTATAATATATTCATAAATGTAACTTAAAATTAGCAGACGTGTACAAGAAGTAAATAAATAATAAAACACCGAAGCATACAAGTATTCTATGAGCAGCCAATTGCAAGTCAAGCATGACATGCCGTTAGCAGCTTTTAGCCTTAGAAGATAAGGCTTAAAATTAAAAAGAGCAAACGTTGAACCTAACGTGCTTTTGACCGCAATCAACATCTTTAAACTCATGAGCTAAAATCGTAAATATATACGCCGACAAAGGCTTAGAGATCATAATAAAAACTGTTTCTAAAATAAGAAAATTAGTTTCTGTAAAGTTTTCTATCACTGAACAACAGTGCAACATATTAACAGAGAGTAAACTCTAAACGGGCTTGCAAATACGCGCCACGGAACATATTGTATCCTGTCAGCTTAAATATGAAAATAAATTTATAATTGAATATGAAAACGTATAATCCAAACAATGCAAGAATCGATAAAACCAATTTAGCTTTAAGTTTTCCCCTCTCAAATAGGAAAGAGAAGAATCATCCTACATTGATATTTGAAAATCTATGTGTAGAGTAAATAGTTCTAAGGAGAAAAGATTATAGAATCAGATATATACAACCATTGTATAAGGAACTAAGTAGAGATACTTCTTATATTAATAAGACCTAGAGACGCTTATAGTTGGAAGGTACGACATTAACATATATCGGTACACCAAGAACATAGTTGCCTTATGAACAATTATATATATCTTTATTATCCCACAACTCCATTGTGACTAATTGTAAAAAAATATTCGTTTTACACGGATATGTTGCACATTTACATTTATTGCTGTTGGGTGTACATTCACATGAGTGATTTAGAATTCCTTATCACAATTCACTGTTCTCCAGCTATACTGTGGACAAATGTTCGTTACTGGAATCTGATATGAATATACAAATTTTATATATGAATTTTAAGTACATATGCTTGTTTCAGTAAATTCGATAAATATTTTATAAATACACTTCTTATGTCAGTTTCATTCGAAATATATCATCATCATCCTCTTGCCCTTCTCCCAGTTCATCTGGGGTCGGCGCAGCATGTCTTCCTTCATTCGAAATATATATTTATGAACAAATAGCACACTTAATCATCAGTATATTCATACCAAATCTCCACTCAAACACAGCCTTCCACCGTAAACAAAAATGTACCTAAACTCATTGCAATACAGTTTAATCTAGCAACAGCGAACTAGTTAGTTTCACTACTAGTCCGTACATTAAAAGTTACCACATATATTTGTACTAACCATTGGATAACACTCATGATTTGAACAATTTATACAAAAAACATATGAATAGTATAGGGATATGTTAAGAATTGTATGTAGCAATAAACAGTGAGAACACAACGAATCAGATGTTATATCAATCTAGAGGATGCTACAAGCCCATGATATGTACACCTGACTACTTTCTATGAAAGATCTCCTAATGATTGCTATCTAAAACACCATTGGTTTCTAACAAGCAACAGTCATATTCAAATTTTAAATACACACGCTATAATAATAGTATAACGATAATAAATAAGAAAACTACTTTAAATAAAATAAGTAATAAAGAAGAAACTTTCATTAACTAATAGTGGTAGCAAATCCAATCCTTATTATATTTTCCCGATTTCCGAAGGAAAGTAATGTTTCTGGTTAGTTTTCATCAATATAAACGTTTACAATGTATTACTTAGATAAAAAAAATCTACAATTTTTTTTTCATTTTTATAGCCATTTTAAAATATTATTTTGAGATAACATTTCATTTATTAAGTGACAAATATGTTGAATAGGTTTTTATAGAAACAGAGTCGAGAGTCGATCATAGAAAGTGTTGCCATTGTACAAAACGCGAACACGCCAACTAACAAATACAAATTACACTAAACATTTTGCTACCACATTTTGATCACGACTAATAGCTTTCAATATAATAATTATACTAGTTAATAATTATATTAGGATTATAAAGGCGGTTATTCGAAAAAGAATACCTATCTATAGTGTAGTATATTTTACATATTGATTATAATTGATTTACGCTTATGCTAAATAATAATTTTGTTTTGAGACACAATTAAATTCATACTGAATTTTATGTTACCTTTGCTTAAATTATGTCGAGAGACTACAATAATTTATATGTTTTATTCATACATACATGTAATATAGCTTAATATTATGATGGCTGAATCATCTTCGTTTTGTTTCATTTACTTTATAAAATAAAAGTCACATGCAAATGTTCATTCCAAAATAAGCTTTATCAACAATAAAATACATATAATGATGTAATAACACGATTAATTACATCGGTGAGCTTAATAAAAACATGATTAAATTAATTGTTATTCCTATTTAAAAAAGCTTATTTTACAATAAACAAGTGACATGGCCTTGAGAAGAAATTCTTGTAGTCCGAATTTATTAAAAATCTACTAATTTTAGCTGTGTTTAGGTAAAAATTAATAATATTTGTAAATACAGATAGAGATTATTTATATTTTACTTAGAGTATTGTAAGTACATATAATAACCTATTTTATAGGGATTTTTATGAGACAAGCAATATTTCACTTTCGCTTTTAAAAACCGTCAGCTATCCTATTGTATATCTGTATTAAATCATGAAGTAATACAATACTTTCCGTGTAGTGCTTGCCACTGCCTTCGTGATTTCACACACTTATCACAATGAATTAGTCGTCCTAATAATATTTCGCTTCACTTATAATCCGGCAATATTTTTATAATATAGGCTTTAGTGGCAAGCTTCCAATTAGGGTTTTTAAGGATTTTCATATCAGCGAGTCTTACCATGACATATTATGGCTATCAAAAATTTATTAAAACATCTTTAAATGTAAAAAATATTATCATATTCTACCAGTCGAAACAGACTTATTCTGCAGATAAAAGTGAAAAAAAATTATCGATTTCAAAAAAAGTAGACATCAATGCTTTAATTTTTTTTTCAAAAGCGAAAGTGAAACCTTACTTTTAAATTTCGAATCGTCGTGCATCATTAAGACAGCTTACATTTTAATTGACCGCTAAAGTATATAAACGAATGATACGTTACCAAACTAATATATACATATGCAGAGTAACCAAACGATTAGGTGAATATACGATAACAATAGTGTTAGAGTAGAGACGCCGCCTTTTTGTGATTCGTTGCCTGTTTTGAAAAAAACTACCATTTTGGTAGTTTATTTTTATCTACTTATTAACTAATTTCGATAATTATCCGCAAAGTGTAAATGATATATTATAATAAATGACACATGATATCAAAATGGATTGGCAGTGTTTAAAAATATTATTCTTTATCATCATAAGATTCAATCATTCCCTTCCTTTGGACCGCAAATGTAGACATACTGTAGCGACAGTTTAGAGACAAATACAAATGCAAGAGAAAATCTTTACTTTATAATCTGAAACATGTACAATGAAGGAGGCATGCCATACGGCTTCACTATGTAAAGTAACTGTAGTATGAGATTTCTATCCCATATTACAAATATAATCTTAATACCATCACAAGGATATTTATTTTAAAACCATTATTGTATTCGACGGACCCTTGCGTCAAAAATGTTATTTTCAGTTTTGCAGTACAAAATACGTACACCTCAATGATGCTATTTGTAATCCATCACGTTTCTATCACGGAAACCCAAGTTACATCGAGCAAAAAGTTACCAAATAAAACATACCCACTAAAAAAAGCCTGAACGGTTCCGGACTTGGCGTATTACTTAAAGCTGCCATCCCCATTTCGAAGACTAGTTATTCCGAATGCTCGTCGCGGCGGGAGGTCTGACTGTCGGATGTTCGTGTACGTTGGTTCGTCACAAAAGGGCGGCGGTGGGGAAGGTGTCTTACGTCTAGCCGGCGCGTCGCTTACTCCCCGGTGTCCACCCAGTTCGCCTCTTCCGCTATTCTGTCCATGCAGTTGATCAGGAATTGATACTGGAATTGTGAACAGGAACATAAGCGATCATAATATACATATGTATTGGAGTACTTTCTCGGTAGTTCTTTTGTACTGGTTGGATAGTAGTTGACTATCAGAATTATTTTAGTAACATTAAATTAGCTGCTAGTTTAGTCTAGCGTACAGATAACCTCCAATAGATACCACATTAAGAGGATCGACGTGCGCCCATGCATCTATGCCATTACATAAATAAGTAGTTGCCATACCCGCGCATCTTCAGTGCCGATTAAGAGACAGATCTGCGCGCTAGCCTTTACGGAGACACTTTTATTTATATATAATAGGCATTTATGCATAAATAGACGTTAAAATGGCCTTCTGTTTCGTAAAATGGTTTGGGAAGAATTCCAGAACATCAAACTTCAAAAAAGATGCCATAACTTGTCATCAGTAAATAAAATAAATACCTATTTTATTCCAGACGGAGCTCAAGTTACGACGGACGAATTTTGAAAGTTGTCAAAAAATGTTTGACAAGTGCCAGCTCGCGTTGATGTCTTTTGTCACTACCCTTTTCTTTCATTGCCCATTTCACTATATTTATCCCGTTCTGGCATAGACATACGTAACAAGAGGGTTGTAACTGTGTACGTTTCACTATGTCGAATCGACATTGTCGATAATGCATAACGTAAAAAAAATAGAGATTGTCCTAACTCAATTTGCGTTACATTTCCAAAGAGTCATGAAAGAAAGTCTAAATGGATCGATGCCACATATCGCGGTGATGGATCGTTCCCGAGCAAAAACACCGTCACTTGTTCGAGACATTTCACAGAGGACAGTTTTCACTACGTGAAGGATAGAAGACGAGTAATGGAAACAGCTGTGCCTTCTTTATATTTACCAATTTTGGTATGTATGGGTTTGCCGGCAATGTGTATAATCCAGGCATTCTATACAATATTCTATAGTATTCTATATTATATTCTAGTATTCTTTAGAATAAAATATCATTTCGACTGGCTCGTTGGTAGAGTGGTCAGAGACCCTGGCCACGAAACCAAGGGTCGCGGGTTCGAATCCCGCTAGGGGCAAATATTTCGTGATGAACATGGATATTTGTACTGGAGTCATGGATGTTTATAAACGTAGCTCAAGCTTATAAGCTTATTTGGGACTAGGGAATTGGTGTGTTAGTCAGAAGAATTTATTTATTATTAAATTTATTAACACCAACCACCAAACAATAACATTTGATTTATTTTGGTACAGCCTGGTACGGTTTTGAGGTACGGAACCCTAAAAAACTTTAATTTATTTATCTAATGAGATAAAATTATAATAAATACCAATTGTCCGTTACATGATTATGAATTTATCGATAAAACTATCGACATTGCACAATACAATTGGACATCACTAGATGAATGAGTGTTACGTCCCCCGCACCCCGTTCCTACCTCCTAAAATTGTGACTTGAACCTAAACAAAATGGTGAACGTACGGTATCTATTTGGAGGTTATCTGTGGTCTAGCGTAACTCCTTACGCTAGTAACTAGCATTTCGGACTGGGCGTATTATTTAAACAACCAAAAGTTTTTAAATAGCAAGTGGGACCAAAAGCTTTATGTGACATCACTCAGGTTGTTTTAAAATTAGGGTAAAGATTGCGATTTCAGCCTCGTCGTCGGCGCGCCAGAGAGAGAGAGGGACAGAGAGGTAGTGTACTGACGTAGGGCGTGAAGAGCGCGATGGCGCGCGGCTGCAGGTCGTGGCGCGCGTACAGCAGGCGCGCGGCCGCCGCCTCGTCGTCGGCGCGCCAGAGAGAGAGAGGGACAGAGAGGTAGTGTACTGACGTAGGGCGTGAAGAGCGCGATGGCGCGCGGCTGCAGGTCGTGGCGCGCGTACAGCAGGCGCGCGGCCGCCGCCTCGTCGTCGGCGCGCCAGAGAGAGAGAGGGACAGAGAGGTAGTGTACTGACGTAGGGCGTGAAGAGCGCGATGGCGCGCGGCTGCAGGTCGTGGCGCGCGTACAGCAGGCGCGCGGCCGCCGCCTCGTCGTCGGCGCGCCAGAGAGAGAGAGGGACAGAGAGGTAGTGTACTGACGTAGGGCGTGAAGAGCGCGATGGCGCGCGGCTGCAGGTCGTGGCGCGCGTACAGCAGGCGCGCGGCCGCCGCCTCGTCGTCGGCGCGCCAGAGAGAGAGAGGGACAGAGAGGTAGTGTACTGACGTAGGGCGTGAAGAGCGCGATGGCGCGCGGCTGCAGGTCGTGGCGCGCGTACAGCAGGCGCGCGGCCGCCGCCTCGTCGTCGGCGCGCCACTCGCGCACGGCTCGCCAGCGCACCTCCACGCACGCGCCCGTGCCGCCCTCCTCGCACCACGCCGCCAGCTTCAGCCCGCTCCAGCCTGCGGGAGAGGGGACGCTAAGCATCTGACAAACAAAACCCGGCGCGGTCTTCCCCGGTGCGTGCAGGTGTCGATGTGCGCCTCACCGACGGTGACGGCGAGCGCGGGCGAGGCGCGGCAGTCGGTGCGCGCGGGCGGGAAGGCGACGTCCCCGTAGCCGGGCAGCGCGCGCGCCAGCGCCAGGTAGTCGGCGGCGCGGCGCACGTCCTGCAGCGCCTTCAGCTGGTACAGCCGCGCGCCCGCCACGCACACGCCGCGGTTCACGTCCTCCACCGCCTGACGGATACGAGTACAGGGTGACATTGTGGACAAATACTGCTTGCAGCTTGTGTGTGGGCCGCGAAGCAATAAACACCTCCCGAGCGGCGCGCAACCAGTTCGAAGCGACCGTTCTAGAGAGCTACGAACTACCCGCTCGGGCCGGTGTGCCGCGCCTGTCACCAACATACTGTCATTGTTGACAGAATGCGTTGTGCAGCATTTAAAGTATCATCCTATAGTAGGTTTTGGCTAGCCTCGCGAAGCGTGTGCGCCAAATTCATTCTATATATTGACCTATGTACTGTCTCCGCGCGGCTATCCACCGAACAGAGACATACGAGTCCGCGATTGATCGTAGAGAGTGTGCCTTGTGCTTGTTTCTTTGTTATTAGAGGTATAAAAGTTAGTGTGTAATGATTTATGACCTGTAGGAAAAGCCATGTACCGTTTAATGTGACGTCACACACCTAAGAACCGTTGGAAACGTTTCGAATGAAATATCATAGGCTGTAGCTTAATGAAGAAGCGAAAGGTGTATGTCAGGATCGCAGCAAATGGAAGTACGTGATCTCTGCCTACCCCCATGGGAAAAAGGCGTGACATTATGTATGTATGTATGTATGTATGTAGCTTAATGTAGTTTAGAAGTTACGAGAATACATATAAACGGCCGATTTATATATAAGTATAAATGCTAACCTGCCAAAATATAAACGCGGCCGCCTTAGGGTCCTCCTTGACGACCAGGATCTCCCGCTCCGGGTTGAACAGCCACTTGCGTATCGAAAGACACGAACTGGACGCGGTCGAGTAGTTTTGAATGTACAGCGAGTGCGGACATTCGTTTGGCTGGAGTTTGCGTTCTGGGAATTAAGAGAATTGGGATATGAGACGGTTTGTTGTGTCGGTATTATAGGCTCGGTAGTCTACTAACTAGTTTAGGTAGTATACTATATACCAAAATCCATCGATAGTACCAGAGCATATACGTGCAAACATACGCACTTTCACTAAAAGTGTAAGTACTTCCGCCGAGCTAGGTGTTGCTTGCTCGGGGACCTAGGTCCGACTAACCGTCTCGATGTATTGTATATATACTTAGTGACGAGGACAACTTCGTCAGCGCGATGTAGGTCGTATAAAAAGACCCCTGTATGGCCAAGATCTCACCTAAATCTCACGATGCTCCTACATCGCCCCTGGTGGCGACACTAAAGGAATCCGGATCAACCTTAACTAGACCGTAGATGTAATAGCGACTTGCCACAAAAACGCCGACCACTCACCGAAATTGTACTCGACGATCTCAAACAAATAGAAGTAGTTGTGCAATGCTTTAGGCAACGCGATCTTCTCACAGACGGCGCGGTACACGTCGTCCGCATTAGTCGACTTCAGTACGGAGACGGTGACGACTTCCTTGTCCGGCAGAAGCACCTTCAGCTCCACCGGCGAGGGGTTGCACGAGTCGTCCGAGTCTGTTAGGAATTCTTGCACCGCGTCCGATTCTGCGATCACGCGGACTGCGCAGACCTGCCGATGGAAGGTGTTCGTATTGTGACGAGAGGTTGCGAGCAACGTGCATAGGCCGAGCATCTATTAACGCTCACCGAAGCGAGAGAGATTAATTTAATCAAGACGAATTATTATGAGGAGTGTTTTTCCTATACTATGTAACAGTAATATATATAAACCAAGTACCTTTTCTAAATACTGTTCGAGACCTCTTCTTCTAGCATCTAACTGCTGTTCGCTCAGTGTGAACGGCCACTTGCCTGGTAATTTCGGGAAATTGAAACCTGTGAACCACAAAATTATGTAGATTTTACAATATCTTGCGTTTAAATGCAAATAATGCTTGAAGGCCTTGAGATAAGAGTCCTATTAGCCTGTGAGTTTATTGTCGGTGAACATAATCGTAGGTAAGAAGGTACGTGCAATATATGTACGGTCAAGAGTACGTCAAGTTACTCGTAGTTCAATATTAGCGCTTATGCTCCCGACATAAGGGCGGTACAAAGTCCGAAGTGGATCTGCTGTAGTCTGTACTATATATGGCGTCGTCCTAGGTCTTATTCCGTATGCCAGTGCGTTAACTGCATTTTCATGTATACCACTGCTGTTTTCAGGCGACATAGAAGTCCATCACCAGCCGGCAGTCCGGTACGACACACCGCCACTCACCCAGGAACTCCTTCCTCAGCTGCTGGTGTAGCGCGGCGAACTCCCTGTACCGGCGGCTGCACAGGTGCCGCCCGGCCATGTGCACGTTGAACGCGACGTACGAGCGGCCCGTGTTGCGCTCCATCACCAGCCGGTAGTCCGGGATGGACACGGGCAGCGACCGCTTGTCCGTGTAGTCGTAGCGCTGGTAGACGGTGGCGCGGGAGTTGGCCGCGCCGCCGATCACACCCACTGGTGCCGAGCCGTCGTCGCACGGCTCGAGCCGTTCCGCCTCCTGGCAACGAAGGGCACGGTTGCAATCATAAAAAAAAAAATCTTCAGACTGACACACCAATTCCCCAGTCCCAAACTAAGCTTATAACCTTGTGCTATGGATACTAGGTAAACGGATAGACATACTTAAATACGTTTATAAACGTCCATGACTCGAGTACAAATATCCATCACACGAAACATTTACCCCTAGGGGGATTCGAACCCGCAACCACTCGACCAACCATAGTGTAATTGAACTATGGTAGTTTATGACAGTAACAATTTATAACAGGATGTGTGTCCATCTGTGCTGCACATATAACGGCGAATGTTCATAACCCAGGCACATAGATGGCGATTTTTTTAATCTATATGTATTTCATACCCCGCCACCTAACAATGATGAGGGAAGCACAATGAGGGTGTAAAATTGTATTTATAACCTGGAGTCAAGCAAATGTACCACGGAACTGATGATAAGAGGTACAATAACCTATAGGCAATTGCAGTATAAAGTCCTCCAGTGTGTCCTTCGGGTGTTGATGACCCTATGAGATAATATTCCTCTTACCCGTTGTGTGACAGAGATGACTGTGAGAGTGAGACAGTCGCCTCCCGACTTGATCAAGTCAACCACCTGTCGGTGGGTCGAGCCTTCCACGTTCACCCCATTGCTGAAACAAAGACAAGACGCTTTAGTTTAGAAATACTATAACAAAGTCATGGGCATTCTGCCAAGCAAAATTGAACTTTATACTTGCTGTCAGAGTCACAATGTATCATTACAGTTACTTGTTATGGAGCAACATAGCATACTCGATAATGTACCGGACACATTATTTAATCTAATTGCAATCACTATTGCTATTTGTTGATTGCTTATCGCAACTACCGTGCTAAGGAACATAAAGCACATGACCTGCCTGCGGTCACTGTAGCTATGGTTATTTGTAAAACCACAGACAAGCGTTGCGTAAAGGGATTTGGCAATGACTTTCATTTAAAAAAACAGGGCATTTCCAAAAAGGCCTTTAATAAGGCCGATATATATTACAGGAGCCCATTTATGCAGATGTTGATGATAGCCGATATTTATGTCGATATAAGTGCATTGCCAGCCTTACAATTCTTGATAGGATTTTCCTACTTTAAAATTTACAGATCTGAGCTCTGTATTACTTTGGCTTTCCTCCTAACGTTTCCAATCGCACCGCAGTACTTACATTTCAGTACAACGCAAGTAACCGTTATCTAACATTACAGAAATATCCTAACATGCGTCTGTGATCGGGCCTTGTAGATCACAGCTAAATATAGTGTCGGATAGAGATAATGCGCGAGCGCCGGGTCGGGAGGGAACTGCGCGTCGCGTCAACGATAGGAGGTACCTATGTACCTAGTAGTACTAGGTAGTACCTATGACTGCCTGAGTGACGGTAGACACAACTACACAATGAGATTGACAATAGGGTAGATGACACTACCGATTGCAGTGTGTCAATAATACTCTTTTATGATATGATAAAAATCCAATGCTTACTATGATTGTTGTGTGTGTGTGTAATAATTCAAATAATTCAAATTGAATCATTACAGTGTTAATCAAATAAATAATAAATAAATAGCAGACTACATCACATACATAGATCTGACTCCGAGATAGGTAAGTAGCTTAGCACTTGTGTTACGGATATCAGAATCAACAGTGGTATTACAAACATATACATAAATAAATATTGAATATTAACACCCAGACACAGAACAAACACAAGTATTCATCATACGAATGTTTGACCTGGGTGGGGATCAAACTTACAACTCTTGGCGCATGGGGCAGGATCACTATCGAATGCGCCATCGAGCCAGTCAAATTACCTAATTGTTTTTAACACAATAGGCAAGTTGACTCAAAAAAATAATTAGTCCATTATATAGATTACAAAAAAATATTGCTCACGTATTTTTCTTTTGTTTAGCAAACCAAAAATGACGAAGATACAGCGCGTTAAAGGTGCGCGTGACGTCACTTGTTCTGTTGAATTTTAGTAACAAGTGATGTAAAAGCGCCCCACTCCAGATCTTTTAAGCGCTGTATCTTTGTTATTTTCCGAGCATTTGATAAAGCAAAAAATACGAACTCAATATTTTTTGATAATCTGACTAGCGGACTAAAAAAAATATTTAAGTCAACTAGCCTATTATACATTTAAATGTATAAAACAATAATGAATCATCGAGTATATGAAATATTATTGTCTTGTTGAATAAATTATGTTATAAACGAGATAAATGAATTGTTTTTGTGGAGTTTTTGTTAGACGGTTGATGAAGCTTCATAATTATTTTACAGTTTAAGAATCTTTAAAGAAATTTAATGAATTAGAACACTAAATAAAGTTACATAGCGGTGGTAGCTCAATAGCTACCACCGCTATGTAACTTTACCATTGGGTAAGGACACGCGCCTCTAAACCGAGGAGTTTAAACCCGGTCACGTACCTCTGGATTTTTTAAGTCTATGTTCGTATTTATACTACTAGCTTGACGGTGAAGTAAAACATCGTGATGAAACCTGCAAATACAAACAACTTTGGATTTGTAACCATGATCCAAAAATTGTCTGGTTCCCCTATCTTAGGGTTACGAAGGTCAGATCGCTTCAATGTAATTACCAGACTCGCTACATCCTGGATCATGGTCTAAGCGGACCCTGTCTAAGCACGGGACATAACGCTAGGAAGATGATGACTAAATAAAGTTAGTAAAGTTTGCGATCAATACAGACATAACCCGTCTATTTTCATAATTATCATCATCAAGATTGCATTCATGTTTATTGTATACACCAACCATTAGAGGTCCGGAGATAAGCACTAATGTGCAGTAAGTAAAGTTTGCATTGACTCATTAAGATAGGGTAGGCAAAGCGATCCAAATAACTCAGATGAGATAAATTGTCGATTTATTGTTTAATGTAAAACGACTCATAAACAAATTACATATGTTGAACACGAGGAAGATAATTACATAGTACGTTATGTTTTCATGCTACATTGTATTTAAAGGACCACTAGATTAGTAGTTAAATACACTGGCTGTGAAATCAAAGGCCACGAGTTTAAATCCGGTAAAGGCAAATGGTCGTATTATAAACACGTTTATTGGTACTCGTGCGTGAATGTACATAAACGTATTTAATTAAGTCTATCAAATAGATATCTATGAAACTAACTAGAAATACTTTAATGCGTTGTACATAGTAGGCACATAGTTACGGCAATATACAATATTATGATTAGTTTAGAGCAGTGGCACCTAACTGGCAGTTCCCAGGTTGCGTCTGATCTGCGAATGGCATAACATCTTTATTAATTTTAACATAAAATACCTTTTTAAATGTATATTTACACAATTTATGTTCAATTGTGTGGTCCCTTCTAACGATAATGCATTGAAAATAATCTTCAGGCATTAAACAGAGCAGAGCAGAGCTAGCAAATTCAGGTGCTAGTATGAAGAATGAAAAGACTATAAATATGGAATAAATAAATAAGTAAATTCAGACTACAACACATACATTGATCTGAGTCCGTGGTAAGTAGCTCAATCACTTGTGTTACAGATATCAGAAACAACAGTGGTATTACAAATATATACTTTAATACTGAATATTAACACCCAGACACAGAACAAACACAAGTATTCATCACACGAATATTAAAACGATATGGGTCATTATCTGTCCAAAACCAATAACAGTCATCATTAGCCCGATCACTATAACATGATACTAATTTGTATGCCAACGATTACGGCTAAAACAATCAAGAGTAATGGTGTTTACCCACATAACATCACGCCCATAATTCCCGAATGGGTAGGCAGAGTCAAAGGGGCAGCAGGCCCCTTCAACCACATTCCGCCAAAAACAAAACTGGGCTGGGTTAGACGAAAAATTGTGAAAAAGTAGTAACAAGTGGCTTTTTACCAATTTTGGCTAATTGTGGTCAAGGAAGATTCTTATCTTGGACTGTATACCCGCCTGAAAATACTGGCGTCAAGCCATCATGCTTGCAATCCTAGATCCAGAAGGGGAATACAGGGTCAAAGAGCTGCAAGCCTCTTAAAACACTTCAGCTCGCCTACACAACCATAAACTCAAAACCCGACACAGCATTATTTCCCGTTACAACACGATAGGGAAAGAACGTAGTTGGCACATTCCTTTTGAATCCCAGCCCAACATGCGATTACTGGCGTGATAAAACTATGCAACGGTGTTTACCCAGCGGTCGCTACCGCTTGCTCAGGCGTCTCCAAGTCGTATATCTCGAAACCGGTGCTGGGGCAATAATAAAAACAATAACGAAAGTTCCCGGCGCCTCCCCTCTGCACTGACATGTTCCCACCAACTTCTGGTACACTTCACTGACCATTGACACTGACGCACCGACAAACGCGCAACAACCCCGCACTTACA
Organism: Glyphodes perspectalis; assembly: GCA_951394215.1. Classification (NCBI taxonomy): domain Eukaryota; kingdom Metazoa; phylum Arthropoda; class Insecta; order Lepidoptera; family Crambidae; genus Glyphodes; species Glyphodes perspectalis. Next base: position 14,923,562 of record OX596215.1, read on the forward strand.
CCGCAATGGACGTTCAAACACTCATTCCCCCACTTCAGAATTTTACACGATTGAACTATCTAAAACTAGATATTAAAAATTTCATACACCACTCTTGAAAACTCGAAATAAAGTTCCTATGTACATGTATGAAAATTCAAATTATTGAATGCATATCACAGTGCAGTTACAAGTAGCAACATAGTTAATACAGTTTACATGTAACGCTGATGTTTAACACCGAGGAAAAGCTTCCAACACAATATAACCGAATGAAACCAATGTCTTGTATATTACTTTGATTTATTTAGTTAATATATAGGAAACTAGACAAAACACGAGTGCGAAGCAAGCTAAACGGGTTATTAATGACATTACACAAGTCATACGAGGCTAATGACAACGCAGTGTAAACACAGATACGATCGAATAATGGTTATTGCTACTGCGACGTTGCGCCGCGCAATCTGTTCTTGATGTTGCGTTTGATACTGTCAAAAGATTTGAATAGACATTAGTTAATGAATAATGTCAATAGTTGGTAACTTCACGATATATTTGTTAAAAGAAAATTGAAATATAGAAGAATAGCAGCGCCTCGCGGTTCCAGCCGCGTAGTTACCGTTCCCGTGGGAATACGGGTATAAAATATAGCGTATGTTACTCGCTGATAAAGTAACTTTCTAATAGTGAAATAGTTTTTCAAAACGGTCCAGTAGTTTCGAAGTCTTCAATTCAAATAAACAATCAAATCTTTCCTCTTTATAGAATTAGTATGAAGTATGATGATGAGCCAAATAAGAAGGAAGAAAAGCATACAAGACGTCCAACTACACTACATATTACCTTTTGGGAGGCTTTGTGTCATATATATTACCTATTCCACGGGAAAAAGTTTAGTCTTTTTCAAAAACGAGCGTTCCTGATAAAGAACTGTAGACGGAATAAGAAACGTTATACATAAGAGTGTATAAACCTCTGTACATAGTTTGCCCCCTATGTATACCTGAAAACATGTGCGCAAACTTTCATGATGCTCGACAAAGTTAGCAAACCTAAACGAAGAAATTATCATAAAGCATAATGAGACAACGCTGAATCCACGACAAAATACTAGATCAGATTGTTTCAAGCCTTGATTAATATCAATGATCCTATCTCATGATTTGATCTTAATAATTCCATTAGTTAATCAATAACTTCACGCTTGTAATCCCAGAAGGGGTAGGCAGAGTTAAAGAGACAGCAGGCCCCATTAACCATATTCAGCCAAAAATAAAACTGGGCTGGGTTAGATGGAAAAATTTGGAAAAATAGTGACAAGTGCCTAGCTCGGCGCCTATACAATCATATATCCAAAACCCTATATCCCATTAATCGCCTTTTACGACATGCTAGGCAAGGAACACAGTTATCCATTAGTTACTCAGAAATAATTTTGCGTGTTGCTTATTGTGTGAATTCTGACCTGACAAATCTGGTTGCAAATTGATTGACAGTGTTTGAATACTTTTCATAACACTGTGATTATTGGAATCAATAAAGATTGACGTAAATGTACTCTGTGTTTTAATAAATCAATCGTAGGTATTGTAATGAATGGTGTCAACAATTCAATTTATCAATTACTAACTACTGTCCGTGTATTTACGCTCTTCAGAATTATACATATCATCATGCTTGCAATCGCTGAAGAGGCAGGCAGAGTTCAAGAAGCAATGAACTCCTTAAATATTGAGCCGAAATTTGAGTTGGATGGATAAATTATTAGCTAGTAGCTCTTCAGAATTAAGTTAAAAATTAATATTACACTCTGGGAATATGGTATAAAACATTGAACTCAATCACAAATTCAAGTAACAAAGAGGAATTTGTCACTTGAATCTCATTCCGTTCTACCGTTGAGGTGTGATTGACTTACAAACACACAAACATATAAATTTCTATATTTATAAATAATATTTGTGTGACAAACTCAATGATCCCGGAAGACTACAACCGACAGGTCATCGATATTGTGCTGTTTCGGGGTCGCCTGTGCAAATATGACCTGGAATCTGGGTTAATGATGGTAAAGTAAGCATTCTGCTTATTTTTTAAGCAAACACAGGTTTACAATCGACGGATCTAAGTAGAAGTAAGTCTTTGCGTGTGCCTACAACTGTTTTGACACACTGTGAAAAGGATGTTTCATCATCTTCCTAGCGTTAAGTCCCGTGCTTAGACGGGGTCCGCTTGGACCATGATCCAGGATTTAGCGAATCTGGTAATTACATTAAAGCGACTGCCGATCTGACCTTCGTGAAAAGGATGTTTATACACCCGAATTTTCTCATTTATCCGTAAAATTTCGCAATTTTCCATCTTACCCAGCCCAGTTTTATTTTTGGCTAAAAAGAGGCTTGCTGCACCTTTGACTCGACCTACCACTTCGGAGATTATAGGTGTGATGTTATGTATATATATCAGTAAAATAGTTTAACTAATTTAGATGCGGTTTTTGCTGTCCGTTAAGTAGTAATCTGTAGTTGTATTAAGTACATATTTTGTACTATTAACAAACTATTTAAAAGATATCGGTTAAATATTTTGGTTATTGGAGTTTCACATCTACTTGACACACATCATTGACTGAAACTTGGAAACCAGTACATTTTTTTTACGTCATTGAATCTCTAAAGTAAGCATTTTGCTAAAAAAAAATATTTTGAAAATCGGCTCACAATTTTCAGAGATGTCGAGTAACATACATATACAAACAATATCTGTCAAATTGAGAACCTCCTCCTTTTTTTAAAGACGGTTAAAAAAATAGGGATATGACTCATTAGACAAAAGTTCACAAGCCCAAACAAGACATCAATACACCATTTAGCGAGGCTCAGATGCATTCGTCGTTAATGCGAACAACACGCCCAGATAACTGATTTGAACTGGGTTGGGAATGTGGAACAATGCATTCAAAGTCTGTTTACATACACAGATATTGAGCATACGTCACAATTATTATCGTACCCGTTACAAATCACACACAAATGTGTTATATGCACATTACAATAACTTACTTAGCATATTGCTGGCTGGTCAATATTTACGAGACGGTTAGCTGTGTATTTCCACCTATACTGGTATTATACATATATTTCACAGCATCTCCAGTTGTCTATACTACTTATAAAAAGAGAATTTGAGAATAATCTATACTTATAATAAATCTGTAGAGAGGTCAATTCTGTACATGAAATGTATTTTCAAAATAACTATCAGGGGGTGATTAGTGATCGATACTGATGCCAAAAATGCAATCAGTAAAATTTTTGTCTGTATTTGTATGTTCCTTATAGAAACAAAAACTACTCGACGGATTTTAACGAAACTTGGTACAATTATTCTTCATACTCCTGGGCAAGTTATAGTATACTTTTCATCACGCTACAATCAATAGGAGCAGAGTAGTGAAGGGAAATGTTGGGAAAACGGGAGAAGTTACTCCATTTTTTAAGCTTCCGTCGCGTGTGCAGCCTTAATGGTTAAAGTTACATAGAAATCATGTATGACGGAAATAGTCTTTACAATATTAACCACTAACGCGGGTGATATCGCTGGCACAGCCAGTTCAAAATAAAGCGACATTATACCATGTTGGCCTGGTACTCAAAAAGATTATACCAACTCTGTCCCTTGCCTAGCATGTTGTAAAAGACGGCCAATGTTGTATTGGGCTTGTAATTGTATGGGTGGACAATTTTTCCTAATAACCGAACTGAATTTCATTTTTGCTAAATTTGGTTTAAGGAGGACCGTAGAGCTTGTATGAAAAGGATCATGAATGTTGAAGAGGCGAGTGAGGTATGTAAGGATCGTGCCATATGGCGTTCGGTTCTCTCTGCCTACCCCGCTAGGGAAGTGGCGTGAAGTTTAGTTAGTTAGTTTTTTGGTTTAAGAAGCCAGCTGCTTTTTGGGCTGTCTGCCTACCACTTCGGGATCCACGTGCGTGATTCGGCTTTTTAGTTTCAGTATTTCATCAATTCTATATATCGGTGGGTCTATTAAAATAAGATGTCTAATAGCACTTATAGCTTGACAGGGTTTTACAAATCTACAATCATACTACAAGTGATAATATGCCTAAACATATATTAATTGACCTTCCTCATTCTCAAAGTTATCAAGAATAATATCTTCGTATAAATTATTACGTGATGAATGAAGCAACATCATCTGTCTTAATAAATTACTTGTTATGAAAATAAAAGATGTCCAATCGACAATTTATCGGTATTTGTTAGCCAATAAGAATAAGAAAACAACTTAGAACAAATAAGAATTAAAATAACACTAATGTTTAACATAATATCTTCATCCTAGCGTTATTCCCCGTGTAGGCGGAGTCCACGGGTGTGTTGAATAAAATAAAGCTATAAAATATGCAATGGATGTTTATGATGATGGAAGCCGAGTTCACAGTTAAAGAAATCACCGCTGTCTCACCGACAAACAATACCTACCTCCCATCGGAGAGAAGAGTATATCCTTTATTAAACATAGCGGATGTTTCGCACAGAGAATGCATGTTATTAAACATGTCTGAGATTAATAAACTAGCAGGAGACAATAGCACAACGTTATCGATTAGACACTGCCCATAATGCCTCCAGAGCCACACTTTTATCAAGGAGTCATAACAAACAAGTCATTGAGTTGAAGACCAGAATAAACAAACGATGTGTAAATATAATAGAAGGTAAGCTAACACGAAAAGGAAAACGGTGTTATTGTTTTATTTATCGAGTTATTTGGACCGGTTAGGGTACAACGATGTTCGTATCGATGTCGAATATAAATTTCCTTATTAAGTAAATAAAAAAATAAAATAAATTCTCCAGACTGACGCACCGATTCCGTAGTTCCAAACTAAGCTTGTGCTTGTACTATGGATACTAGGTAAACGGATAGACATACTTAAATACGTTTATAAACATCCATGACTCGAGTAGCAAATGTCTATGTTTATCACACGAAATTTTCCCCTAGCGGGATTCGAACCCGCGACCCTTGGTTTCGTGGCCAGGGTCTCTGACCACTCGGCCAACGGGCCAGTCAACAAGCAAGTGTTAGGTCAGCAATTAAAATGTGTGTTCCTTGCTTAGGATGTCGTAAGAAACGATTTATGGTGTATTGGGTAGGCTAATCACTTGACATTGAATTTTTTAAATTATTATTTTACTAGCTGTGTAGCTACACGCGTTATATTTCGTAACGTGATATAATATAGCCTATAGCCATCCTCGATAAATGGACTATTCAATACAAAAATCATTTTTCAATTCGGACCAACAAACACTTTAGCTTTATGTATTAGTATATAAGTAAGTATAGAGTATAGATTTTTGGCTAAAAATATCAAAATAACCACTACTCCTTGGTTTCTGACTAACCGTTAGGGGATTGCGAGCGTGTTATTACGTGTGCAGTAGATATGTATGTATTACTTTATTGTTTTATGTATAACATATGTGTGAACTATGTTTATAGTAATAAACTATGTATGTTTCCCTTAAAAAAAATCATCTAGCTTCCTAGCGTTATGTCCCGTGTTTAGGCAGGGTCCGCTTAGACCATGATCCAGGATTTAGCGAGTCTGGTTATTACATTGAAGCGACTGCCGGTCTGACCTTCGTAACCCTGAGATAGGGGAACCAGATAATTTTTGGATCATGGTTACAAATCCAAAGTTGTTTGAATTTGCAAGTTTCATCACGATGTTTTCCCTCATCGTCGAGCTAGTGGTATGAATACGTACATAGATTTTAAAAATCCAGAGGTACGTGCCAGGGTTTGAACCCGCACTCCTTGGTTAAGAGGCGCGTGTCCTTACTATTGAGCTACCACCGCTCCCCTTAAAAAAAAAATAATAAATAAAATAAATGAGCTTTCTTTGGTTGATGGTGCGGTGAATAGAGCGGTTGTAGCTCAATGGTATGGACATGCGCCTCTTAACCGAGGACTTCGGGTTCAAGCCCGGAAACGTACCGCAGGATTTTTCAAATCTATGAACGTATTTATACCACTAGCTCGGTGTCTCACGGTGAGAGGAAAACATCGTGATGAAACCTGCAAATTCAAACAACTTTTAATTTGTTACCATGATCCAAAAACTGTCTGGTTCCCCTATCTTATTGTTACAAAGGTCAGATCGGCAATCGCTTTAATGTATTTTCCAGACTCGCTAAACCCTGGATCACGGTCTAAGCGGACCCTGTCTAAGCACAGAACATAACGCTAGGAAGATGATGGCTGAAGGTAAGCAAAGGTTTCTAAGTTGTTATGTTGTAAACACAGAAGTAGGTGTAGTCGTATATCTGCGAATATGATGTATGTATGTATGATTGAGGCAATGAAAACATTGATGAATGATGAATTGTCTGTATTACCAGTAGCATATAGCGTATCTATTTTAATTTGTTTCAATATCACCGAGTGAACGCTTCAATGTGAAAAGCAAAGCGTGCTCATAAATAAATCGAATTGTTCTCATGAACATTTTCTAGTTTCAAAGTAAGCTTGTATTTGAACTAAATTACATACATACCTTATGTATGTATGTAATTTAGTTCATGCCCGTAATCTCTGAGGGGGTAGGCAGAGTCGAACGGACAGCAGGCCCTTTAAACCATAATCAGCCAAAAATAAAACTGGGCTGGGTCAAATTGACTGTGAAAAAGTAGTGACAAGTGGCTAGCTCGTCGCCTACACAATTATATACACAAAACCCGATATACCATTGGTCGCTTCTTACGACATGCTAGGCAAGGAATACAGTTGGCACATTATTTTTAAGTCCCAGACCAAAATGGGACACGAAATACTTAAATCAAACTATATTTAAATATCTTTATAAACATGACCATAATCACCAGGACTCATCACATTAAATAGGTGTCTTTAGCAGGCTTGGAATCTTTAGTTTCATATCGTCTTTAAGCAAGGACCAAAAGAATTTTCGATATATATTTGACTGGCCCGATGGTCGAGTAGTCAGAGACCCTGGCCACAAAACCGAGGGTTGCGGGTTCGAATCCCGCTAGGGGCAAATGTTTCGTGTGATGAACTTGGGCATTTGTACTCGAGTCATGGATGTTTAAAAACGTATTTAAGTATGTCTATCCGTTTACCTAGTATCCATAGCACAAGCATAAGCTTAGTTTAGGACTAGGGAATTGGTGTGTCAGTCTTGAGAATTTATTTATTATTATTATTATTTTATTATAATATATAAAAAAATGTATGAAGAAGCAAATTGAAAATCTCTCAAGGTGGGAATATTTTCACACACCTGCTCATAACTTATGCAATAGCTGAAGACGTATAAAGATATGTTATTATTACACAAGACATGTCACTCTCCGGATTTCCTTAGAGACCAATTTAACAGGTATGATATTTTTTACAGCTACGAAATTCTTTATTTATTGCCCGCAATTAAGAGACATTTAGGAATGTCCAGTCATTAAGAGCTCTTTAGGGAGTTAAATGTCATAATGTCGGAATAGCAAAATACCGCATAAGCAGATGTTTGTAAGGCTAACTTTACAGTATGAGTTCAAAGCATAATCATCAAGCTTTTTTTGGGGGTATTGCAGTATCTTTAACAATATACGGTTTGGTAACTTTTATATTGTTTTGGAAACTTTTCTACACAAAAAGTAACTTTCGTGACCCCTTAAATAAACACTATACAAGCAGCCAACGATAACGATTTTAGCCATAAATAAAAAAATGAGTAAAAACAATTATACTCAAAAATTTTTTTAGTCAACAAAAGAAAAAATACTTAAGTAATATTTTTCTGTTATCTCAATCATCATCCTCTTGCCCTTCTCCCAGTTCATCTGGAGCAAGCCCGTTAACCATTAGTCGCCTCTTACGACATGCTAGGCAAGAACCACAGTTAGCACTCTTTTTTTTTGTCCCAGATCAACATGGGCCAAGTCCCAAACCAACATATGGGACTAACTTATTATATTTCAATGAAATTCGTTGTATCGCTGTTTACATTTTAAACACATTAAGTGAGTACATAGATATAAAAACTGTTTGAGTACCGATGTGTGCTCAATCTCAAACTTACAATCGTCAACACACTCGAAGACAATTATTGAGTGGCACTTAGTTTCTCAAACTTTTGCACCGCGACCCCATTTCGAAGTTTTCTCGCCTCGCCAAGAAATCGCGCGAGTTCGGATAGGTACTTTATTTGCTATGTTGACGGCGATGTAAATAGCTTACTCCCTGATTGCAATATAATGATGTAATGTAACATTTTGAACTCAACTTTGGCAAAGCAGAAAGTAAAGATTTTATGGCTGCCAATACACGCTATATATTCGAGTCCAAAACTTTAAGTCCGCTTTTAAGGAACACGATGTCTATTCAGTGCGCACTGAATACTGTTTTTTATTATTAAAGTATTGCATGTAAGAAGTCTAGTATAATATAAGTATCTGATATCTGACTACATCAAATAAAAAAAATAAAAATACATCAGACTACATCACATACATTGATCTGACTCCAGGGTAAGTAGCTTAAGCACTTCTCATGTGTTACGGATATGGGTGCTTCTCTCTAAACGGGAAAATTTCAAGCTAAAAGTGTCCTGATCATTTTTTTGATTAAAATTGCTGAAAACCTGCTTTAAATGATAAATAAAGGTAAGTGTTACATGTTTCAAGAAAGGGCCCGAAGATTTTTTTTATATTTTACGATTTATAGCCAATTTTCTAAAATCTTGATGCAGGGGACTGATAGGATACCCAGGGGACTAGTGTTTTTTCAAAATATAAGCAGTATTTGTTATAAAATCAACTCTTTTATTGATTAAAAATTAACAACTCCTTCTAAATATAATTAGGCTTAATTATTGTTTTAATATCTTCATAAAATTTTAAAATTTAACATGTTCCCTTAGTGAAGTTACATATATATATTTTTTGCATAAAAAGTTAACTAACATAACTTTTGATTAATCTTTCCTTGAGCTCAGTTTGACGTAATTTTATTTCAACTATTTATTTTGAATTTGGCCAAATACAGATTTCTTGATAACCTCCTTTCTATTTTCTACAGAATCAACATTTTTTAGCAATATCGTTTCAGGCGTGGACTCGACCGTCTTCTCTTTGTTTATTTCTAATCTTTGTATACTCTTTTTGTATTTTTCCAGTTTCTTTTTATATTCCAAAATCTTCTTATTCTTGTCTTTACTTAATTACTTTTCTCTTAATTTTTTTGATCGTCTTTTCCTTTTCTCGCTTTGGATACTTCTAGGAGTAGAGATTGGCGTCGGTACTGGAATCGGTGGTGTATTTTCGCGATCTAAATATGGTGTATTTTCCCTAATAAATGTATTCGTGATTTCTTTAAGGGCCGCTTTTTTAGCTCGATGAGTTGCAGCATGCTCCCTCCATGTCTTTTTTGCAGCTCTGTGTTCGCGAGGATTCATAGCTTGCACTAGTTTTCTGATGCCTTTTTCTTTTTTCTTAATGTACTTTAAGCACTCTTTCTCCCGCATTTCTTCCCGTTTCTGAGGATCATATTTAAACGTTCATATTTAAATTTTTCCGCTCTTCTCTAATTTTTTTCCCTTAAAAGCTTATTTTTCTTTGGTGACATCGTGATATCTATAGATACCTGTAATCATAGAAGCATAATAAATAGAACTTTGATGTAAGTTGCATTTAGAAGTTGAAAAGTATTTATTTGCTAGCGTACCTAATATATTTTTTTTACATACAATTCGTCCTTTGATATATAAAAGATGGATCGTGTCGGATGGTTTCATTTGCATACTTAAACTTTTTATAGCCAAAATATCAAAGTTACTCATTATTGACACGTAACTTAATTATTTTAAATTTAATACGCAGTATAAACAATGATTTTGTATGATAATTACGTATCTTTTCAGTCCCCTGCATGTTAAATCAGTCCCCTGTGTGGTTGAAGTTCAGGGGATTGACTCCAGAGGACTGATTTTTATGAAAACTTTTGCAAATATCTCAAACAGTTATTAATTTTTACCAATTTAGCGATGTTGTTAGTTTTTGTTTGTCGTATATCTATAGAGCATTAATAATAACAAATATTATTCAAAACAATTCACTACTTAAATCACTTACCAAGGGACTGAGGTGAGTTACGGCCCCGACACGTGATTCCGCAACAAACAGCAAGCGTACACTGTCAAAAAAATGGTATCGCCGTTTTTTTTCGAATATGCTCTAACTTCACGACGTTAGCGTTTCGTTGGACTACGGAACGCGTGGCCAACCTAAAGGAATAAATTTTGGCGCCACTTTTAAAGTTACTCAGGGGACTGATTGAAAAAACTTAGGGACAGACTTTGACCGAAGATTTTTATAAATATATTATATTTAAATAAAATAATTTATCTATGTATATATTCTACTATGTTTTGAGATTTATTTGCGCACTTTAATATTAAGCTGACATGTTAGATTAATATATTCATCTTAATGTTTCGTTGAGATTCTGGGTTGGGGACATAGCAGGGTACTGATTTTGGAAGGGTTTAGAAGGAGAAAAATATTAAATAATGAATACATAGAGTTCTAAAAAGTAGGAAATTAGAGAGAATAATGGAACTTCCATCACATAAAATGTTTAAAGGTAAAAAAATAAACTTCTAAATGCATAATTTTTGGTGGGGACTGCCAGTTTCCATTTAACAGAGAAGCACCCATATCAGAATCAACAGTGGTATTACAAATATACATATACCTACTTAACTATTAGATATTAACACCAGTTTGTCCTGGTTTGGGATCGAACCCACAACTCTTAGCGCATGGGGCAGGGTCACTACCGAATGCGCCATCGAGCCAGTCATTTATGACTAAGTCGCTAAGCTTGAGAGAATATGGATTTTGTCAAACGTCTAAACATTCTTAGTAATTATACCTGCATCTTCTTATTTCTAGGAACTTATGGTTGAAAGCTTCATACATTGACAACCAATGCCTCTAAGGTTTAATTGGAGCAGAGATAAGTGCAACAACAAAAAACGCAGCGGTTGTGCAACGATCACGCGTTGCACGGCTGCCTTGCCTGACCCCGTTGCAGCCGGTGATAACGCTACTAGACGCTTTGATACTATTGCACTACTGCACTAGTGTTATCACGATTAATCGCAGACGATGCAGTTTTTCCTTGAATGACCAATAAACATCACAGATTTTCCATCTAACCCAGCCCATTGTCCCATGTTGGTCTAGGACTTAAAAACAATGTGCCAATCTGTGTGTAGTTCTTGCCTAGCATGTCGTAAAAGGTGGTTAATGGTATATCGGATTTTTGGTATGTGATTGTGTAGGCGATAAGCTAGCCACTTGTAACTGCTTTTTCACAATTTTCCATCTAACCCAGCCCAATTTTATTCTTGGCTGAATGTGGTTAAAGGGGCCTGCTGCCCTTTGACTCTGCCTACCCCTTCGGGGATTGTGGGCGTGATATTATGTATGTATAATTAAACATTAAAGATCAGTTACTCAGCAAGAATCTCCGAAAACACTCAACTCAGACTTTGCTGAGCGGTGGCTTTAAGTTATGGGCATGCGCTTTATATGCGTGGGGTGCGGGTTCAAACCTGGGCACACGTCTGAATTTTCAAAACTATGTACAATGGGAATAAACATTGTGAGGAATCCTGCATATTCAAATAACTATGAATGTGTAACCATGACCCAATTTGTCTGGTTCCTGTATCGAAGGGTTACGAAGATCAGGTTGGCAGATATGTACCAATTGTATTCCTATCCTAGCATATCGTAAAATGTGACTAATGGTGTGTTGGTTTGTGATTGGCTAGGTCGTCGCCTCATGTGCCTTATGTCACATTTTTATACAAAGGTACCACTTAGCCAACTTACTTTTTTTTTGGTTTAATGTGGGTTTAGGGGCTTATTGCTCCTTGAACACCACCTATCCCTTCGGGGTTTGCGGGCGAGAAGATATGTACATGTATATATAAATAAATAATTATCAGACTAGATCCGCCAACAAGCAAGTGTTGGGTCAGCACTTAAAAAGTGTGTTCCTTGCTTAGGATGTCGTAAGAAACGATTTATGGTGTATTGGGTAGGCTAATCACTTGACACTGAATTTTTACAATTATTATTTTAGTAGCTGTGCCCACGCGTTATATTTCGTAACGTGATATAATATGGCCTATAGCCATCCTCGATAAATGGACTATTCAATACAAAAATTATTTTTCAATTCGGACCAGTAGTTCCCGAGTTTAGCGCGTTTAACCGAACCAACAAACTCTTCAGCTTTATGTATTTGTATATAAGTAAGTATAGAGTATTTGCTCCTTGAACACTACCTATCCCTTCGGGGTTTGCGGGCGAGAAGATATGTACATGTATATATAAATAAATAATTATCAGACTACATCACATGCATTGATCTGACTCCGAGGTAAGTAGCTTAAGCACTTGTGTTACGGATATCAGAATCAACAGTGTTATTACAAATATAATTATACTTAAATATTGGATATTCACACCCAGACACAAAACAAACACAAGTATTCATCATACGAATGTTTGTCCTGGGTGAGGATCGAACCCACAACTCTTGACGCATGGGGCAGGGTCACTACCGAATGCGCCATCGAGCCAATCTAATAATATATCTAATATCTAATAAGTACGTACTGAGCAGCTTCCGCCCGCGGCGTTGCTCGCGTGGTACATCGATAAAACATAGCTTACGTTTTATTCTAATGTATAAACTATACTATTGTAAAGTTTTATTAAAATCCATTCTGTAGTTTTTGCATAAAAGAGTAAGAAATATCCATCCATCCAAATTTTTGCGCGTTTATAATATCAGTTAGATTTTAATACACTATTAATAATGTATCTATGCAAATACAGCAAGTAAACAATCATGTCAGACACAAGATGTTTCACTCAGAAGCCATATACATGCTCAGTCTATTACTATGTGTTACACACATTATGCTCTGTACATTACACATGTATAATACTAAGGGTAAGATAATTAGGGTAATATTGTACAGGCTTCACTCAGATTTACACATACTAATAGTAGGTAAATATGTTAAATGGTTCTATGTAGTTTTTTAAAATAGATAATGAATTATGATTGTATTGCAACATTAAAAACAGTATCTATCTTGAATGTATTTTTTTTTACAGTATATAGACTCAGGATTACTCACCATTACATAATGGTCAAATTTAATTTGTATAAATATGTAGGATGTACTAAGGATGATTAATACCCCTACATATCTTAACCCCTACAATCTGTGAAGGGACAGGCAGAGTCCAAGTCCTTTAACCACTTTCACTCAAAAACAATGTTAGATGGAAAACTACAATCAAAACTAAGAAGTACTAGTTTAACTTAGAGGCAATAAATGTTACAAGGCTCATGTTTAAGGGGGCCTCATAATGTTTTTCCAAATATTTATACCAACATAAAGGCCGTTGTACCTATAGAAAGTTTTGCTTGCAAGTCAAGGGCCTTTTGGCAGCGATTCGATATAGGCCTCATGCTGACTATAATGTGGATGTAGCTACCTAGTTACTGATTGTTGCTCAATATGTGACACTTAATTTGAAATAAGCAATACATGTTATGTATTATTAATTAAAACAAAGTATTTTATACTTGTTCTAGTCATTTTGACAGGACATTTGATCTAATGGACAGGGATGGTTACTCAACTAGAAGCTATGGTTCAAATCCTGCTTGGAACAAATGTTCATGAGATAAACATGGTAATTTGTACTCAAGTCATGAATGTTGATAAGTATTTAAATATGTCTTATTCATTATTTAGATCTATTTCCAGCAGTGTGGTTATTCCCAGTATAGTCAGAGCAATGGTGTGCAAGTTTCAATAATTTGTTAGTTTATTTCATAAATTCTTAGTCAACCATTTAGTACATACATACATACATACATAACATCACGCCCATAACCCCCGAAGGGGTAGGCAGAGTCAAAGGGGCAGCATACCCCTTCAACCACATTTAGCCAAAAATAAAGCCGGGCTGCGTTAGATGGAAAATTGTGAAAAAGCAGTGACAAGTGGCTAACCTGTCGCCTACACAATCACAAACCCAAAACCGGATATACGTTAGTCGCCTTTTACGACATGCTAGGCAAGAACCACAGTTGGCATATTCTTTTTAAGTCCCAGACCAACATGGGACAGTGGGCTGGGTTGGATGGAAAGCTGTGAAAAAGGAGTGACAAGTGGCTAGCTTGTCGCCTACTCAGTCACATACCTATAAGCCCATAAACCATTAGTCGCCTTATACGACATGCTAGGCAAGAACCACAGTTGGCACATTATTTTTTTTGTCCCAGATCAACATGGGCCAAGTCCCAGACCAACATGGGACCATTTAGTATGCTGGCAATTCTTGAGGCATACCAAACTAGTAAAATGCTTTTACTTAAAACTTATTTCTATTTAATAAGTACTTAAGTATTATTGTTCATTTTTAAATAAGTAAAAGTAACTTTGATAAATGCATTAGGTACTTAGTGTTTATAGAACTTAAATAGAAGTTTAGATGATGCTAGACAACTTGAATTTGCTGACATATGATATATCTAGTTATTGATACTTAATATTGTTTACTAGCCCAACATCTCATAAACAATAAATTACTGAACATACATCATTAATAGGTGTAAATATGAAAAATATTGATACACTACATTTGCCCAGGTACATCACCCACCACTTAAGATGCGAGCTCTAACGTTGCATAGGTAATTTGAAATTTCGCAAAGTTTTATTCACTAAATAAAACAAGTTTGGGATGATTCATACTTATGTAAATTAATTTGTTAGGAAGTCAATACGACCGTTCGGTACGTTCTAGATTCCCCGAAATGTGAACTAGAACACCATTGGACGTGTTACAACCGGCCAGAGAGCGTTGCTAGGTGGACAGGTCCAAACAATGATGGGAAATCTGTGGGAGGTACTGCCACCTACCACGTACTTGTGGCTCGTTTGAGTGGTTATTCTAAGTACTTACACCTCGAGGATCCTGTCGCCCTTTCTGATGCCGGCCTGCTCCGCCGCCCCCTGCTCCAGGACGGCGCTAACATGCTGCAGAGGGGCATACAGCTCCCCGTTGATCGATCTCAACTGGCCCCCCTCCGACACCTGCCCGCGAACATTGAAACCAAAACCAGTTTCGGTTTTATAAATCGTAACACGCCGCGGTCCATTGGCAGCCACTGTGCCCTTATTATTTCTTTCGGATCGAATAATACTGTTATTATCGGTTTCTGTCTCAGCCATTTTGGACAATATTTGCCACAGATTGCTGTTGACAATGTTGTTGACATTTTCGACGCTATGTTGCCATATATGAAAACTTTAAAATAGTGATGTAGTGGTAAGTTTCGGATAATTCATATGATTATACTCAAAATGTTAAGAACCGGTTTTTAAAAAGATATCTAGCTGCGAGAATCGGCCCTATTACAGCGCCATCTATAATGGCGTAGGAACAACTACCTGCATTGAAGGTAAAACAGTATCTGTTTTTCCTAATTTAGATAATAGATGGCAGGGGTGTTGAAACAACGTGGTACAAGAAAATTTCAACTTCTTTCACATCAAAATCAGCTGTGAACATCAGTATGGCCGCTCAAATAACCAGAAAATAAATTTGTTTTTGTAAAATCCAATACAAAAAAATAAGAAAGTGAAGTTTTCGTACTTACATCGTGTAATTATATTAAAGATTAGTGTCGGTGTTGATGTTGACTAAAAGTGTTGCGTCATGACAGAAACCTTCTCTCACTGACAAACAAATACAATAAAAATTGCGAGTGGCATTACGGCGACTTTGTTGTAATTTCTATTGACTCGTGTATCGTTTCCGTGGGTCGCTGAGGGCTAATGTTATTTGTGCTTCGCAACCGCGCGTGATAATGAGTAGTGTTAGATTGAGTTTGGTCTCCGTGGGAAGGATCGCAAGGAGAAATTGTCAGTTGACATCAGGTGAGTGCTTTTCATTCGTTTCTGTTCATCTTGTTTTTCGTTGTTTTGCTGGAGGGCGGCCAAGAGTCGTGTCGCATTAGAGTCGCACTTACAATCTCTGTTTGATAACAATACGTCATCGGGGTTTATCGTGAGTGCCCCTGTTACACGTGATAAAAGTTTATTATTGCATGATGAGTGTTATGTTATTCACCTCGAACGTTTTCCTCACTCGCTGACCGTGGACCCTGCCATGGGACGTTATAGCCAGCAAGGTCAAGAACATTGAGAAATACTTGACACTGATCAGTAATGGATTTATATGTAGATCTTATTGTTTTCAGTCCTAAAAGGTCTTGACAATTATATTAATCAAATAACTTAAGTAGGTACTTACTGATGTTTTTGATATAAGTTGTTTTTAATTTGGCAACATTAGCACTCAAAACAGTACAAAGTGAATTCTGACTTAGATAGTTTAATTTTTACACACAACAAAAAACCATTGAATTTTGTTGGGTAGCTCTGACCATTGTTTTAGACAATACAAATCTGATGTTCCTACACTCAATCTATTTCGATGGTTTATTTACAGATTTATTATCAAAGAAATATTGTGTCAGTAAATAAAGCAAAGATTTTCATCATATTTCCATAAAAAAAACCTAAAGGAGTACATGAACTACAGACACTATGTATAATAAACAATGTAGGAAATTGGGTAAGAGGGGGCTGCTCTCCCTTGGATTCTGCCTACCCCGCGGATTGTGGGTGTGTAGTTATGTATAATTTATAGTAAATATATAAATTCTGTACTGGTAACTATTAGAATGATCTCCAGAGGTTGATATTCCCAAAGTTAAAAATCCTTGCATAAGTGTTAAATAGCATAGGAATATTTGATAAGAAGTACTTACTTCAGTACCTACATTTTAATGTGAAACATCACATAACTGTAAGACTACAATGTCTTGCCTGATTGATAGAATAATTGATTTTTATTATTGTACTCACTTAGTTGTAGTTGAAAACTGTTGTTTTAATATTAATTGCAATGTAAAATTGGACCCTTATTAAAATGTCTAATGTTTATCATGTTGCATGAGAGTGCAATTAGGTATAATCTTGTAAAATTATTTAAAAATTTTACAGTACTAGTTATCAAATCAGATTTATATAAGTATGTACTTCAAGTGCTGTCAATTAATGTCAATAGCCAAAGTATGTATACAATATTGATATTGTCAAGGTCAAACACATTATCATAACAAATTCATTGAATCACTGACTGCTGGGACCAATTACTATTTTTATACACATGCCACCAAACTCGCAATCCCCAAATGGGTAGGCGAGTGAGTCAGAGGGGCAGCAGGCCCCTCAACTACATTCAACCAAAATATCAAAAATTTATCTTATTTAAGTAAGTACATCAGAAAGTAAATATTTTAATACAAAAGATTTTGCCATACTAACTGTAAGTAATATATTGAAAACAGTTTATGAATATCCTTGCTTGCTTGCTACATGCGGTTAACTTTGACCTGTTTTATGGAACACTTGTATTGCCTTGACACGGATACCGAATATGAACAATAAGTAAGTGCAACTGTAAAACTGTTTAATTCAATTAGTGTTAATTAACTAAAATTTAAATGTACCATTCATATATGTAACTTAGTACTTTCTACATAGTAAAGAGTATGACAGTAAAGTAATAACTTTTTACATAATCAATACATAAGTACCATCAAACTCTAAATCCCATATGGGTTAAGCAGAGTCCAAAAAGCAGTAAGGCTTTAACAACAATCAGCCAAAAATAAACTTGAGATGGGTAAGATGGAAAATTATCATGACTGGTATTCAATAAGGATTGCAATCCAGCAGTATTTTTTCCATTCAGCACAGCTAAAATTGTGTCAGACTCAGCTGGATTGCTTGATCCAGCATTCAAATCTCTAGTAAGGATTAAAATCCAGCGGCATTAAACCAGCACATGTCATGGAATCCAGCACAGTTAAAATTGTGGTGGGCCTAGTTAGATTGTGGGATTGAGCAATTGTAATCCCTAGTATTCAAGCAGTTTCCCTTTAAACATTGTGTAACAAATAAACCATATCTAACTATTATAAAAAAAATATATATAAGTATATGGTCGATTTGAGAACCGCCTCCTTTTTTTGAAGTCGGTTGAAAAGAGAAATACTTAAGTAGTAACAATTTACCTATTTATTTTTAATAAGTAAAACACTTCAGTACAGGTCATTATGGCTTAGATGCAGACTATCTTAGTATGCCTGCAGTTTCACCCACGTTTATACCTACCTACTATCTATCTATGATAACTGTGACAGGCCCGTTGGTTGACTGGTCAGAGAGCCTGGCCACTAAACCAGGGGCTGCGGGTTCGAACTTTTGTGACCGAGGACCACTTTAAATTTATTGTTATTATTAGCAGGGACTATGTGATTTAAAATAAACTAAAAATTTCATAATAACATTTTATAATTTACTTAAAACAAATCAAATTATTAAGTATCTCACGGACCATTGGTTGGGAACCATTGCGCTAGGAGCAAATGTTTCGTGTGATGAACATGGACATTCGTTCGAGTCATAGATGTTTATTTATAAACTTAAGTTGGTATGTCTATCCAATCACCTAGTATCCATAGCACAAGCTTATAAGCTTACTGTGGAACTAGGGAATTGGTGTCAGCCTGAAATTTATTTATTTACTTATAATTAGAGTTGCCATCGGTGGTAGCTCAATGGTAAGGACACGCGCCTCTTAACCGAGGAGTGCGGGTTCAAACCCGGGCATGTACCTCTGGATTTTTCAAATCTATGTACGTATTTATACCACTAGCTCGACGGTGAGGAAAAACATCGTGATGAAACCTGCAAATTCAAACAACTTTGGATTTGTAACCATGATCCAAAAATTGTCTGGTTCCCCTATTACGGGTTACGAAGGTCAGATCGGCAGTCGCTTCAATGTAATTACCAGACTCGCTAAATCCTGGATCATGGTCTAAGCGGACCCCGTCTAAACACGGGACATAATGCTAGGAAGATGACAATTAGAGTTGCCATCCGTCCGGGTTTCCCCGGATTTGTCCTAGTTTAAAGGGCATCCGGGGAGCCTCCGGGCGAGGCTTCATTTGTAGTCCGGGTTAAAAATTTGAAGTCTTGGGCCGCCCGACACACGCACTGTGCCCGCACGCGATCAACCGCTGAACCGAATCGCTAAATTCACCTTCATTTTCAACTGTTTTTTTATTACACCGACTATGCTTAAGAAAACCTGTTGATATATCCGGGTTCTGGGCTTTAAAATCCGGGGTTTTCACGTTTCACTTGTCCTGGTTGCCAAATTTTAGAGATGGCAACCCTACTTATATTTAACAGTTTGCAAGTTCTTTTCGACAGGATCAACGTTCGAAACCTGCTGGTAGATTCATGTTCTTGTGCGCTTACAATTTATTAAGTAGTGCTTTTCTGAATCCCAATAAAAGTATTGTTTGTTATATTCTATTGGTTGTTCTTGACCTTGGTGAATACGTGAGTTCGCAACACTTTTTGCGCATGCATTGCCATGAGCGATGCCTCCCATCACGTGGTAAAGCTTAATTCTGATGATGACCACTTTTATAATTACATTAAGTCTGGTGCTTTGTTGCTTTCAATGTCGATCGGTCACTAAAATCATGACCCAAATCGTCGGTTAGCGTGCTTACTGTAAAGTCTAACTATGACTTATGACATTGAAAATTAGGTCTCATGATCAAGTGTAATACGCGGCATTGCACAATAAACGACGAAATGTTACGTTTAAATGATTTTCATTTGAAAACCTTCGCATCTATCGTAAAGACGTTAAATGCAATGGTTGAGGTTAATAAATTAGCCAACGGGCTAGAATTATGCTTACACATAATATCCCAAATATATTACAGAATATAGTGGTACTATATTATGAATAAAATATTAGGTAAGTATACCTACTTACCTAATATTTTATTCATAAGATAGCTACAGTTAGGACTATACTGTATATATAAATACTGAGAGTATTCTAGTCTTCGTTTCAATGTTACTTGCAATGTTAAGTTAATTTCGTCATGAAATCGAAATTACACAAATCTCGATGTTTAACCAAGCTTATCTGACGAAAGCTACGATGTCTTCGCATTCAGTTGATATAATAGTTACAAAATCGACGCTAATTTGTTTGTTAGCAGGTACATAATATAGCCTTTACAAATCTTTAGTGCAAGCATAAATTATGATACATTGATCACTTAAACAGACTTACGGTGCTATAGATATTATACAACAAACTGACATACTTATATTTATTCATATCTAAACACCGATGACTCGAGTATAAATAACCCTTATCATTACAAACAGTTACCCCTTAAGGGTTTCAAATACGCAGCCTTCAATTTGGTCGCTACTAACAAATTTTACAACATTTCCCAGGCCGGATCTTATATTTCTCACTCGCGGTTTTGACATTCACAATTATTTTTATACATGTTACACGATTGTTAAGGCTCCTAACAATTTAGTAGCCAGGGTCTCTAAAGCCAACCAAGTGGCCTGTCTCTAGTTGACATATTCACTCACGTTGATTATCCTCCCAGCGTTATGTCCGCTATGGGTTCGCTTAGACAATGATCGCGATCCAGGATTTAGCAAGTCTGGTAATTACATTGAAGTGACTGCCGATCTGTTCTTCATAACCTGTTAGATAGGGGAACCAGACAATTTTTAGATAATGGTTACACATTCATTGCGGTTAGAATGTGCAGGTTTCATCACGATGTTTTCACTCACCGCCGAGCTAGTATTATAAATATGTAAATAGAAAAATCTAGGGTACGTGCTCGGGTTTGAACCCGCACCTATCGGTTAAGAGGCTCGTGTCCTCACCATTGAGCTACCACCGCTACTTAACACACTCACTTACGTTGTTATTAGATAAATCGAAATAAACACATTGCGTAAACATACCAGTTTGTGGTATTACATTCGTCATTGTAGATTTCCGGTCCAATAGTGATACATGTAATTTGCAATAGCGCATGCTAGTTATTTCGAAACGTAAACTTGAGGGGCAAGGAAACGTGTGCTCTCGCGAAAACAAGTCGTACTTAGCGTTGCCAAACAATTTGTCACCATGATTCTCAACGCGGTTAACTTATTTGCATGTCGTTCGGAAATGGTTCGTCTTTTATGAATACTTTAACACTATTATGGATGTGAAATGTTTAGTAGATTAGTTAAATTCATACTGTTCTTTTTGCAAAATTTGATTTTTCCTCAGACCTACATTAATATTTTTTTTAGATTTAATTTTTTTGGACGTCTGTTTATATCTAGAAAACATTCAGTCAGACCATTTTATGTTATGTACTTACTTAGATAAGCTCTAAGTGATACCTTTTATCTTATTATAATGGATTTAAAACCATGAAAGGTATTCTTTCCTCCATTCGGAAATATTACATATATCCCGTAGAACAGATATTCCCTAATCCCATCTAAATAAAGAATTTAGGTAAACACTCCTCCCACAACTTTACTGACAGGTGAGAAAACATGTTACTATAAACCCACGGGAAATACATAAATAACTTAAATCATCAGTGAGACGCTTTCGCAAAATACTGTTAAGGTGCACGAATGTAGAACCTACCTGAAACGCTATCCGTCACAGTGCTTTGGTACGACAAAGATCATAAAGAAAGCAGTCTCTTTAGTATTGAGGCAGTAGAACCCAACTGGCACGGACTCAGCCCACGATCCAATCTTCACGGTCAGACACATCTCAATCTTCAGAGCTGAGCGACTTTCGAAAGCGACAGGCGTCGCCGCCACAATGGCTGTCGCCCGAGGAAAGCGTCATTGTTGTCGGAACAATGTGTAATTAGCGAGTTGACGGTCCTGGAGACGGGATCTGCTAATGTGGCTGACTGACTGACTGGCTAATGTCGATGCTTGGTGGGTTCCGGCGAAATGACGTTTTCGATATATGTATTTGCCAACAACGTAGTTTTGTCGACGACCACTCGTCATTACTTTTTCATTATGTTTCGTCTAACCCAGATCAATTTTATTTTCTGTAAAGCTGTTGAAGGTTTACTGCGGCTTGGACTCTTGATTTGATGACATAAAATTATATCTGACTTCAATAGGTCTATCAATTGAAGCTTCTTCTTCTATAAACATGCTAAGCTTTTGCCCCTGTTCGGTAAGATAAGAATAACTACGTGACATGCTAGCATAAGTTTTTGATACTAATTTAACGATGAAGATCAGTTTTCTATATCTTATTGTTGTCTCATAATGTGTTCGTTCATCGCCAAACTGGCTACTTAAATATGAAAAATGTATATACACGGTACATTTACGTCAAGAAAGCCTGACCTTATCCATTGAATTACTTTCGCTTATAAGGTCAGCCTATGACGGCGAAATATCTACTCTAGGCTATAGGTCAATTAGCTAAAGCTGACACGTTCAGATTGACATTTAACAAATAAATAGCATACTCGAACCGGCGTTAAATGCAGAGGCAGGCGAATTCAAACAATCAAGCTTCATTCATAACATGTAGTACTGAATATAAATCATTATTAATCTATGTTACGTGGAACTGACTTGCGTTTATTCAAAATTACAACAATTTGAAAATGTATACGTATCTGCTTCTGTTAATAGACACATTATGACCACGACATTTAAAAGACTCACTACTGGATATGAACAGCGTGCTAGTTTACATTAAGGAGGACTTACAAAAATGTGTTTGCCAGTTGAAGTATACCTACAATGACATTTGTAAATCAAGTTTTTGTAATCCTAAAAAGAAAAACATCACTTCTGAGAGCATATTATAAAACCAAGCATTCGCTCAATTACCTCACATGTCAAACCGATCTCAGCATCCCCCAGTAGACACTGTATAACAGCATTGTCAACCAGCAGGCGTGCAGCAATGCCGCTCGCTGCGCCGCAGCGGCGCGCGGTCCCTGAGCACGTGCGCGGTGCTGTGCAAGAGCCCGACGGAGCAGCCGCCGGGCCCGCCGCACAACCACCCGCCCAAGGAGGCCGTCAGCTCTGGTGAGTACTGAGACACCGCTAGCATATGCAGAACAAAGCTGCTAAACTTCTTGTGATTGCAAATAAAAAAAAAACCGATTTTCTAATGATTCCCAGTACATTTTTAATCTTCCGTCAAAATTCGTCGGAGATTTTCAGGCTTTTGGGCTAGGGTTAGCATGTCAATTACTTGTTTGAAGACTTTGTAATTCATATCGGTATAAATGATCTAAAGATACACATAACTTACTTAATAATATTAAGATAACAATGATATCATCTAATATGGACCAACAGGGCTAGAAACTCGGGATGTGGCGTAACTGCATTCGTCAATATCCCCATTAGAAAGTGACATTCATTTATTAACCGACTTCAAAAAAAAGGAGGAGATTCTCAATTCGACTTAATTTTCACTATTGGTATTGGTAAATGGTAAAGTTTTGTAAACGCATAAAGTAAACCATTGCCTGTTTATCCCAGCTGCAGCCTTAGGGTAACAGCACACCATGATATCCTAAAGCACAGTTTTCTAACCCTGTCTCTTTGCTACTCACCTGACACTTCAATGACCTTCACCTCTACCAGGCACAACATCAGGCGGCAAGAAGTCCGGCTCCGGTAACGGCGTGCTCACGTGCCCGAAGTGCGGGGACCCGTGCACGCACGTCGAGACGTTCGTCAGCTCGACGCGCTTCGTCAAGTGCGACAAGTGCCACCACTTCTTCGTCGTGCTCAGCGAGGTCGACACCAAGAAGAGCATCAAGGATAACGCTGACACCAAATCTGGGTTCTACAGGTTAGTGTTCAATCGCTTCTGGTCTTCTTATTCTTAGAGATATGTGATGTTTCTAGTCGGATCGCGATCCTAGATTTACCAAGTCTGGGAACAACTGCAAAGGTTGACTCGACACCGAGATTCAATTTGTGCCGTTACACATTTATTCTTTCATCTCTTATTTCAATAGGTTTCCTCACGATGTGTTTGTCATCATGTTTTGTTGTAGATACGACTTACGACACACACAAAAGCCACTTATTATTAAGTCAATTTAAATCTGCCAAAATGCGAATTTGCCAGATTTGGTCGCACCCTAAGTTCGTTAAATCTTAACGAATTTTTATTTCAAATATCTGCTTTTTTAAGCAAACATTATCTGCGAATATCTGCGGTCAAACGTCTGCTTAGCTTAAAAAAAGTATTTGTTTCCTAGGCGCCTCCGCAATAAAAACAAATGTAAAACAATGTTCGAAGACTTTTACTCGCTAAAATTGGCCCATTACACTCGGAGGAATTGGTGCATGAGCCGAAAATTGCGGTCTTTTGCTCAAAATAAACGTTACGTAAGAGAAAGTGAACGCTCTCAAGTCAACATCGTTATTCATTACAGTTTTTGCTTCAACGGCTTTGAATATAGGCTTTGGTTTACATTCATTGTATGTAAAATTCCTTTAAGCACAAACAGCTCTTAGCTGCTCTGTCGCTTGGATCTACCGATATAAGTTTGACAAAACTGAATTGACAGACATCAAAGCCTGTTTCGGGCAATTGTAAAGCGCAAAGAAAAAATATCCTCCTTGAGGGTGCAAAACATGGTAAACCAGATGTGTATGTGAATCGTTAAATTTTGGAAGTACATTCTTGTACGATATTAGTAAATGCAATATTTTTCTAATGATATTCTTTTATTATCCACTTAATTGCGCAATTATTAACCTATATACTTAGCTTATTATTAAGTAATTTATCATTGAAGGCGAAAAACGTGTCTTTATGCAATTAATGTTGCCTCTGAATGCTTCTCAGATACATAGACCAATACTAAATAAGCATTGCCATCTTTGTCTTATTTTTAATGATAAATTTATCTGAAAAAAAATAACAGCTCATTTGTCATATTAGTCAAAACAATAAAATAATAAACCTCTGATTCAGAACATCATTCGGTATTTTACTAAAGTGTTTTGTAATGATGATTATTTGAAAATCGTCAGTGCGGTATTTAGTTTGTTTAATAAATGCGGATATGAAAAAATATTGTGTGTATACATACATACATACACAACATCACGCCCATAATCCCCGAAGGGGTAGGCAGAGTCAAAGGGGCAGCATGCCCCTTTAACTACACTCAGCCATAAATAAAGCCGGGCTAGGTTAGTTGGAAAATTGTCAAAAATCAGTGACAAACGGCTAACCTGTCGCCTACACAATCACACACCCAAAACCCGATATACCATTAGTCGCCTTTTACGACATGCTAGACAAGAACCACAGTTGGCATATTCTTTTTAAGTCCCAGACCAACATGGGACAGTGGGCTGTGTTGGATGAAAAGCTGTGAAAAAGGAGTGACAAGTGGCTAGCTCGTCGCCTACTCAGTCACATACCCAAAAGCCCGTAAACCATTAGTCGCCTTTTACGACATGCCAGGCAAGAACTACAGTTGGCACATTTTTTTTGTCCCAGATCAACATGGGCCAAGTCCCAGACCAACATGATAGCTCAGTTATAGAGCTATAAACTATCTAAGCAGACAAAGTCACGTGGGTCTGCCGGCAGATAATGTAGAAAACAATAAATACCTACATTATTTTCTATAATTTGAATGTTTTTTCTGGGTACTAATCTCCATTGTATGATTCCAACACGAATATGTTTCTCATTGCGTTGGTTCACTAACCACGAACGTGTTGTCCTTGATTTCAATCTCAAATTACAATTTCAAGATTGACCTATAAATGGAAACAATGTAGTTATATAAATCGAATCAGAGTACTGACAGATTTATATCATCAGCTCAGTGATGAAAGAAAACGTAAGCCAATTTGCATATTTAAATTATCCTTGATTCAAAAAAGATGTTTAGCATCACACCTCGACGCTGTCCATTCTGCTGCGCCTTAGGAAAGGAAAGTTTTCTGGGACAAAAGGAATTATTTGGTCCGTCAGTTAGATTCTAGATTTTGACGCTCTGTATTTTCGTCATTTTTTAATTGCTTGACAAAAGAAAAATAACTAAATTTTGCAAAAAAATGTGTATTCAATTCTATTTTTCAATCTAACTGAATGGCTAAACATTAACAGTCAATTAGCCGATTTTGACTGAACTCAAACAGTCGCGTAGAAAGCTGCGCCTGAGTGACTATGGTCATACTTTGTTAACGCAAAAATTCTTGGTGCGTTACCCACGCCTACGCGATTGGTTATGGACGGTACATAAACCCATTTAGTATAATCCTACGCGGCGATTATCTGCTGCAGTTCAATGGGCTTTCACTTTTTTCTGTCTGGTTTTCCCCCTGCTTGTCGATGCAGTTTCCACACTCTCACTAACGCTTATCCAGTTTATATTCTGACTTAGATCTAGAGTATAAATTATTTACCAACCTGATTAGTTTTACAAACACTCTAATTTAAAAAAGCAGGCCTAACAGATAGACAGACTAACACAATGTACTTACAATATTAGTATAGATTTTTGGACTTGTAATATATATAATTCTTGGAAAATTTTTTGTTGGAAGAACCAACCAAAAAACGTCTAAAACTATTGCATTATTTACTTTTAGATAGCCTGATTGTTTTGACCTTTGAAATAATTGACCAACTGACTGAACGTTGAGAACTCAAGGTCATCTAAAGTTAATTGATTTCAGTCTTTAACCGTCAAGATTGGCCTAGAATTTAACAACAATTCAATGAGGAATATTATGAAATTATACATTCTCCTTGCAATAACCTTGATTGTGATTCTTCCTGCACTCTTTTGTTATTTCTATCCAAGATAATAACCGTTGGATCAGCCTTGACAAACGGCATGGTTGCAGAAGACCTTTTTCTACGTTGGCCGGTGAAACATAGACTCCCTTACTTCACTCAAATAAGTATAGTAATAAAAAAGTGGTGTATTTAAAACTCTCGAATTTATAAAACGTTTACTTTTCTTCTGATTTAGGGCTCCTCTTTTTTTTGTTTATAAACTTAGTTTAAAACTAGACTTTTTAGTTTCATGTTCAATGAAAACGTTGACACTTTACCAACTGATTAACTATCACAGGCATAAAGGTCGACGGCCTATCATCATTAGTTACTATGTTGAACCATTCAAGATGACAATGCATCCATTCAAGATGAAGACAATAGCCAATACTGTGGAGACGGTGTGTGTCATGTACACTATAGATATACTTACTAAACGTTAGAACTTAGAGTCTACGACATTTGAATAGGTATTCAATTCTCTGTGTGGTATAGATATCGTCCCATGATAAATGAGGTTTTATATATCCATAGAATAATATGATGATGATAAATTGTAAATATGTCACAAAATATTAATGGATATTCAGATTATTTGACAACTTTGCGACAGTGGGTTGTGATCCCGGGAGGTCGCGTAGATCTAAAAATAAAATAAAAATGTTTGATTAATTAAAAACGAACAGAATGGGAAAAGATGCGATTTCTTTTTCTAAAACAAATGGAATATTGATAACTACCAACCTCACATTTTATGTTAGAACAACATCAAACGAAGAACCGAACGCTCGCACCACAAAAGGTCCCATCAAGTCAAATAAAGACGACGCTTCCATTCGATCAATTGACAGTTGACACTATTACAATGACGACAACTGCTCCCGTGAGTTCGAATCGTAGTAAATCTTTCGATATTGCGAGACCGAACGCGAACTATTCGGAGGCGTGTCGAAAATCGTCGCGAATGCAAATAAATAACGAGACAGTCGTCCAGTCACGTAGCGTGACGTCACTCGTAGGACAATCGGTGCGTGCTGCGAAAGACCAGAAGATACATTGAGATTGATTTGTTGAGACATTCCTTTTGTTTTGAAGGCGGTCAAAAACTCTTGTTGCTGTCACTTAAAGTTGAATGCCTACAGCCGAAGTATTTTTTTTTTAATCCAATTGGTCGCATACATATTCCAAATCATTATGCCTAGGTTGCTAGCCCCGTCTCGGATCCCCGATTCTTCATTGATCTATCCTTAAAATGTCAATGTTGACTGTTGGTATTAAAAGAAGACGCACTTATACTTATATTAGAACGTTTACCGACTTTCGTGCTGTGTATGTAGAGGGTAAGGACTGTCATCAATTCATCATAAATATTCCTCGCATTATGTACCGTTTTCAAATCGATTTTAGAACGGAACGGCCCAGTATGTTTGTAGTATAAAACAATGCTGATATTTAATTGATAATCGCTAGAAGTTAACAAAGGCTGATTTATATAAACAAACTTCAAAATTACACAAGTAAAACCTAGCACAGAAAAGCAGACAAACACTAATTTACACAAATAGACACCACGCAAGACAATTACAATTTCCGTACGGGCCCGAGTCACGTACCTACACGTGCGCAAACGCAACGCGCTACAAGCTGAATCGAGATGTTCGGGGCCGCACGCGTCGTGCGACCCGGCTTTGGTAACCACTTTGTATGGGTTCGGTATCGTTTATATTAAGTCGCGCAGTTGTGAGTTTACATACATACATAATAGCACGCCTGTAATCCCCGAAGAGGTAGACTCAAAGGAGCAGCATGCCCCTTCAACCACATTCAGCCAATAATAAAGCCGGGCTGGGTTAGATGGAGAATTGTAAAAAAGGAGTTACAAGCGGCTAACCTGTCGCCTACACAATGATACACCCAAAACCCGATATTACGACATGCTAGGCAAGAACCACAGTTGGCATATTCTTTTTAAGTCCCAGACCAACATGGGACAGCGGGCTGGGTTTGATGGAATGGATTGGTTGTAAGTTTCTTCCCGTTTTTCTGTGGGAATGTCCATTACACAAAACATTTGACCCTAGCGGGATTCGAACTCACGACCCTTAGTTTTGTGGCCAGGATCTTTGAACACTCGACCAACGGGCCAGTCATAGTATATTTAAAACTTTTTTACAAAATTGTAATAAATTAGTTATTTCAAAGGCTTTTTAATGTTATCCTTTGAATGATCAGAGTAAGTATTACTAGCTAGACATGGTCAGGTCATGTGAATGACATTCTGCATATAACAACCCACTTGTGGTAAATTCGTATTGGACTGTTTCAAAAATGCTAAATAATGTTTAATATTCACAAAATTTGCAAGCGCACTTCAATTTGTTATTTTTACTTCTTATTTGCGTATTTATGGCTAACGTATTTTAGTCCAAATGTCATTCGAGACTTAAACTTTAGGTTTATCACGTCAGGACAATGAAACATTACAGCATCATTTAGTTGTCTCTTAATATGTCGGTTAAGACTCCTTCAATAGAAAACTGTCCGCCAACCCTTGTAGATTTGCTGTAAAATAAAAAAAAAACTTCTTATAATTAAAATATATGTTGGAAAAGGATATTTATCTTCATACTGATCAGTATCTTATATTAATTAATAAATAATAAATAGCTAATATCTGTGTTTCTTGCCTAGCATATCGTAAAAGGCGACTAATGGTATATGGGGTTTTGGGTATGTGATTGTGTAGGCGACAAGCTAGCCACTTGTCACTACTTTTTTACAATTTTCCATATAACCCATTTTTGGCTGAATGTGATTAAAGGTGACTGCTGCCCCTTTGACTCTGCCTACCCCGTCGGGGATTACGGGCGTGTTGTTATGTTATGTGTCTGATCAGTATCTACCCAAAGTGAATCTACCTGACATCAATGTCACATGTAGTAGTTAGTAGGTACATTCTTAACACGGGCGACGACCTTTCGGCATTGGCGTCATAACATATGACGTCATCACTTCTGCAGCAACGTAAACATGTTGTTTTCATTCACCCCAACATCTAAACAGATGCATTTTATTTCGTCTGCGTCATACATATGAAGTTACACATGAAAGTCAAGGATTCTGTAAATATTAAGGTCTCTTACACAAAACCAATTACTCGAATTCATTCCAATAGAATATTTATTTATTCCGTACGCATGCGACAGATATTGCATACCAAAGTAGGGTTTTATTTTGTTTATACGAGTGTTAGATATATACTTGACTGTCTTGATGGCACATTCGGTGGTGATCCTGCCCCATGCGCCAAGAGTTGTGGGTTCGATCCCCACCCAGGTCAAACATTCGTATGATGAATACTTGTGTTTGTTCTGTGTCTGGGTGTTAATATTGAATATTTAATTATATTTTTGTAATACCACTGTTATTCTGATATCCGTAACACAAGTGCTTAGCTACTTATCTCGGAGTCAGATCAATGTATGTGATGTAGTAGAATATTAGTTACACTATTGAGAACGATTCTTTAAACTTCCATAACTGAATAAATTTCGTAGAATCGCCTAGTATTGATGGAGTCCCGTCCGACCGGGCTAATCTATTATAAAACTATTTAGCTAAAAAAGCATACGAGTATAACTATATAAGCCTGTTTTATAACCGCCCTTATACTGTGGGCGTGGTCTATGCTTGTCCTATATACCTACCAAAGATCGGCAACATGCGAGTGAAACCGCTTGTGCTGCGCTTGCGCCTGTACACGTGTCACCTATTTGAAAAAAAAAAATTAAAACTACACAATGCACTTAGGGTTGCCACCTTTTTTGTGTAAATAAAGTATATTGGCTATTTAAGGTAGGAAAAATAAATTACATTCTGTCTGAATAAAGTTTCTGTCTAAATAAAATGAAACGATTTTTTTTACTTTGTATATTTATATTGTTTGCATTACTTTAAGCAACGTTTAAATTTGAAATTATCCATGCTAATCAACCCCAGTAACTGTTGTTAATTTTTTTACAAATATTCTTATAATTAAAACCAACCCCTTTTTTGTTTAAGTTAAATGTATCCAAATCGTGCGAAATAAAGTATTTTCGCGTACTTTATTTTCCTTATAAAGTATACAGTACAACAGCCCTAAATAACGTACAATACTTCATTATAAATTACGGTTGGCAACCCCAAGTGCACTTGACCAAAATAAATTAAGGAGGTTTCCGTGGAATGCAAGCTCGTGCGAATACTGAAGTAGTCACCAAGGTTATGTGTACGATGCAGACTGCATCCGATTTACACGTGTTGGCAGACATTTCGCATCCGAACTCTTCTACGCATCAGATGAATGAGACAATTACGTCATTAATGTCTATTTTAAATATTTGGCGATTATTTTCACTTCACAAAAGCGTGGGGGGATGGGTCATCCTTGACACGCTGCTCTGAATTTTACAAATCTAAGTACATAATTATTGGTGCGGTGGTAGCGGTGGTAGCTCAATGGTAAAGACACGCGCCTCTTAACCGAGGAGTGCACGTTCAAACCCGGGCACGTACCTCTGGATTTTTCAAGTCTATGAACGTATTTATACCACTAGCTCGACGGTAAAGGAAAACATCGTGATGAAACCTGCAAATTCAAACAACTTTGGATTTGTAACCATGATCCAAAAATTGTCTGGTTCCCCTATCTAGGGTTACGAAGGTCAGATCGGCAGTCGCTTCAATGTCATTATCAGACTCGCTAAATCCTGGATCATGGTCTAAGCGGACCCCGTCTAAGCACGGGACATAACGCTAGGAAGATGATGAAGTACATAATGATTGGTATAAATACGTACTTAGATTTGTAATATAGCTCGAAGAGAGAAAACATCGTGAGAAAACTAGCACATTTAAAAAATCTTTAGCTGTATAACCATTATCCAGTTTGTCTGTTTGCCCTATATTATGTATGGCTAGGAATGGCAGTCGCTTAATGCATTAAATTAAACAAACTCATTGTACATAGGGTCATGGTCCAAGTGGATTTATAATAAGAACACTAAGAAAATATAATTTGTTATTGAAATATTCATAAATCCAACGCTTCCTCTTATTTACAATTCAAATCAATTCAATTTTAAAGCTCAAAAATAATTACTAGTGAACTAATAATTTTTATTAATTATTTATTCATTAACTTGTTATGTCTTCACTAATAGGAATTTAATAATCAATACAAGTTAGCGTGTTTTTGATGATATAACGATCAACCACTGACGACATTAACATTACATCAATTTAGGTACTAGCCCTAAACGTAACAACAGGATATCTAACGTGTTACGTCAAATAAAGTGTATCTATAGATTAGATTACACGAATGTTTAACACAACAATAGCAGTGGCGTAGCTAGGTGACAAAGGGCCCTGGGGCAAAAAGAAACTAAGGCCCGTGGACTCAAAATGTGGACTGCAGGGAGGGCACTAACATTTTTCTTCCTACATTAGACAGAGTCAAATGAAACTCAAATAAAGAGGTGTGCTTATCAGGTTTTAAGGCCCCCCCAAGCTTAGGGCCCCGGGGCACTGCCCCGCCTTGCCCCTGGGTAGCTACGCCACTGAACAATAGCGTTAACCCCGTATCGAGCGGATTTGTTATGTTCTCGTCTGCGCACGATAAGGTTTATAAACAAAGGCATTTATCGCAGGTCACCGCCATCATATCTATAGATGAGTGATATCATCGTTGACGCAATTACGGTATATTTTTTTTGAAAAATACTAACTTATGAACTGCCATTTATCTGTTTGATAAATATTGATTCACCCGTAGAACAAACCACCTACTTTCTGATATAATGAATAATAAAATGTTAGGTCCAAGTAGAATATCGCACAGGACTGGCTGACCAGCTTAGTTTCCTTCGATCTCATGTGGTCATGTCACTGTCCTTTGAATATCGTCTCGTCACGCATTCTAATTTAACATAGGCTTTTAAATTAGATTGAAGTTTGTCACGACCACGGACTAGTTAAAAAAAGAAGGACCCCACGCTGTCGTACTTTAGCGTGAAGCCACTTTTATGCATGTGTGAGTGAGCTATGTAAGGATACCAGTTATCGGATATCTGTCATTTGGAGCACTTATTATGTCAATGTGTGACGTAAAGTTGGAGCACCTGAGGAGCTTCAACGTCTAGTTGGTGGCGCGGAGTCCTTCTTTTTCTGCTAGTCCGTGATCACGACACAAAATGTGTATTAGTTCTCCTTTGAGAGACTTGTCAGATTGTGTCACACTTTGTTAACCTCTCCGTAATGCATTGAAGCGGTTGTCTTACTGACTATAGTAAGGCTGCCTGAGCGACGAACGATGAAGTGAACTATTACTATTATTACTAAGTGAACTAGTTAATGAATTTTTAAATGAATAGTTTTGTTCCAATTTTATTTATTAATTAATATTAATTATCTATACTTATAATAAATCTGTAGAGAGGTCAATTCTGTACATAAAATATATTTTCAAAATAACTATCAGAGGGTGATTAGTGATCGATACTGATGCCAAAAATGTAATCAGTAAAATTTTTATCTGTCTGTCTGTCTGTATGTCTGTATGTTCCTTATAGAAACAAAAACTACTGGACGGATTTTAAAGAAACTTGGTACAATTATCCTTCATACTCCTGGGCAGGTTATAGTATACTTTTCATCACGCTACAATCAATAGGAGCAGAGTAGTGAAGGGAAACGTTGGGAAAACAGGAGAAGTTACTCCATTTTTTAAGCTTTCGTCGCGTGTGCAGCCTTAATGGTTAAAGTTACATAGAAATCATGTATGACGGAAATAGTCTTTATAATATTAACCATAAACGCGGGTGACACCGCTGGCACAGCTAGTAATTAATTAATAAATAAATAAATAAAATTTGGAACATATTACATATTTTGCAAGATTAATTCACTGAATAACACTTATTGCTTTGGGATGTATAAAGTATTGACTGTTTTCCTAGCATGTCGTAAAATATGATAAATAAAAAATATATAAATAAATATCCGATAAAATCACATACTTACATTAATCTGATTTCAAGATAAGTAGCTTAAGCACTTGTGTTACGGATATCAAAATTAACAGTGGTATTACAAATATATACTTAAATATCTTATATTAACACCCAGACACATAACAAACGCAAGTATTCATCATACGAATGTTTGTTCTGGATGGGCATCGAACCCACAACACTTAGCGCATACGACAGGGTCACTACCAAATGCGCCATCCAGTTACCCACTTTTTCATTTCCCATCACTGATTCTCACTCGGAAGGTGACTAGACTGAATATGTTGATTGATGAGTGATAGAGGCTAAATATGTTGATTCCAAAATTTATTGCAATCAGTCTAATTTTTATACCACGGAATTTATTTATACAGACACTAGCTGTGCCCGTGGTTTCACCCGCGTTTATGGATAATGTTATATAGCCTAACCTTACTCGATAAATGGGCTATCTAACACTGAAATATTTTTTCGAATCTGACCAATTGTTCTTGAAATTAGCGCGTTCAAGCAAACACACTCCTTAGCTTTACAATATTGGTATAGATTTTGCAATTAAAATTGTTTGATTTCGTGTTTTGATCGCCCTGCGAACTCGTTATCTGTGTGAAATGAATACTTTGTTTGAACTTCCTTTACATAAATCAAATAGCAGATGTTTGCGTTTGATACCGTGACAAGTGCGTGCGAATTTTATTTACATTTTTTCTCTATTAATTCAATTAAGCTAAATAAACTTCACGCCAATTCCCTAGCGGGGTAGGCAGAGAGAACCGAACGCCATATGGCATGACCCTAACACACCTCACATGCTTTTTCAACATTCATGATCCTTTTCATACAAGCTCAAAGTTTTTATGACAAATCTGGTCGTGGTATGTGAGCCTGGGCCTTTCTCGGCTCCTACATCCTTCCACTTTCGCATTGTATATCTGTTAAGTCATATTTCGTCATCCATTCTTTCCACATGTCCGAACCACTGGAGCATGCCTCTGCTTACCTTGACTCCGACGCTCTCAAAGTTGCTGTTCAAATAAGCGGTTTATGTTTATTATTAGATAATAGTTAAGAGTCATGGACTGAATAACAGCTCTTCAATTAAGTACTATGCAAATGATTTAGGAGTGATAATCTATAATCGTAAGCAAGAATTTCGAATAATTAGTCTAAGTGGCATTCTTGAATTACAATGCATATTATAAATCAATGAAGTATTTAATTGTAGGACAGTCGAGATTGTATATATATTTTTGTTTGTAATTATATCGAAATATCTAGTTCATCATCTTCCTA
Source organism: Glyphodes perspectalis (assembly GCA_951394215.1). NCBI lineage: Eukaryota > Metazoa > Arthropoda > Insecta > Lepidoptera > Crambidae > Glyphodes > Glyphodes perspectalis. The sequence goes on from OX596215.1 coordinate 14,958,840, forward strand.
GCGTTATGTCCCGTGCTTACACGAGGTCCGCTTAGACCATGATCCAGGATTTAGCGAGTCTGGTAATTACATGGAAGCGACTGCCGATCTGACCTTCGTAACCCTAAGATTGTGGAATCAGACAATTTTTGGATCATGGTTACAAATTCAAAGTTGTTTGAATTTGCCAGTTTCATCACGATGTTTTCCCTCACCGTCGAGCTAGTGGTATAAATATGTACATAGATTTGAAAAATCTAGAGGTACATGCCCGGGTTTGAACCCGCACTCCTCGGTTAAGAGGCGCGTGTCATTACCATTGAGCTACCACCGATATCGAAATATACATAGGTTACTTTTAAATATTGAATATGCACGTTATGCCCAATTAACAATAATATACCTTATATTATAAAAACCTATATACATATTTATAACGTGTCTATATCACGCTAAAGGTATACGTTCGTGTGTCGAACATGATAATTTGATGTGTATCCGATACGTATTATCTAATTGTAACGTATTAAAACAATATTGTGGTAAACTGTATCAAATCGCAGGTTATATAAACTTCTAGCACCTTCTTATCACCATCACCATCTTACACTGCTTACTAACACACTATTTAAACAGTGATTGGATAATTGTCATAGTGCGGCCTCATCATCATATAAATAGTTTTGGAACAACCTTCAACCCACACGTTTCGACTAGAATTCATATTTGGTCGTTTACGTCCAAGATTGGCAGAAGCTGACAACCAATCGAATGCGTCCAAATTGGGACGGCGCATGCTTTCATATTATAATAATAAAAAAAGAAAAACTTAACTGAGAATCTTTTTTTACATTCGGTCAATAACAGTTTATTTTTGGTCCATGACGTTTTACCAAACTTTTGTCCACAGGAAACCCCCACCCCCGCCTAAAAAGATCTTCGAATACCTGAACAAGCACGTGGTCGGGCAGGAGTACGCGAAGAAGGTCCTCTCAGTGGCCGTGTACAACCACTACAAGAGGATCTACAACAACGTCACCAGCGGCACTCCCAACGACGCGCACCACCCTCTGCACCACACACATAGAGGTCAGTTGACTGCAGTACTACCAAATGGTCCTCTAAATTATTTCATAGAAGTTTTAGGATGCTTATTATGGATATAAGTATCAACTAAGATGCCACAATCATCCTGTCTGTTTCATCAACGAATATTTACCCAGGTAGGACGGTAGCACAAGGGGTACCCTCCCATTCGACGTGAAGTCAAAACCATTGCTGTCAAATACGATGAAATATTTATATTATGGAACACCATTCATTAGACTCTTTGAGGTGATTACTCTGCTTTACTATCAGATATTATTAATGGTACCGGCACGTCTTCCGTCATAAAAATTATCGCCTGTCTAAAATTACAGCAAAATTATTGATTTGGTATCAATATTACATACTAGAGCTCGTTAAGTAAGTCTACAGCTGCAATATAAACAAAAAGAGGTGTGTTATCTGCAATGTTCAACATTATTCTCTACTGAAATATTCTGACGTACAAAAATGTACGACTTACAAGAGATCGGTTAGGCTAAATTTACGATGCAAAAACCTATAACAAATGAAATAGGGTTATATAAATTGTTGTTAGTGTATAAAGTTAATCACGCCACTTATATAAGAATTAATTAACAACAAAGGGATGTCCTGTAGTAACTCCAACGGTTATCTCGAATGGTAATTTTAATTGGCGTGTTTTTTCATTTATGCTTTTAATTAATATTTGAAAGCAGTTGACTTTCCTCCGTAAATAACTAATTAAAATGTCACGCTGCAATAAGCCGTATCATTTTTTCAACGTGAATTCCTTGACCTGATATTCTGTTGTTTAAATAAAAAGTGTAATTTAAATATATGAAACTTATATTATGAATTAAGTTAACTAGTTTTTATTTATATAAAAACTTAATAACTGCTATTAAACATTGTATTTCATTTTAAACATTGACTTTGATCGTGTAATTAAAAGTGTTCAATTTACTTAACATTTGCTATTTTATGTTCTAAAGTAATTATTGGATTGTTAATAAAATTATTGGAATTATTCACTTTTGAAACTTGAAACTACTCGCTGACTGAGTACCTACGCATTAATGTATATACGGTACTTATCTCTGAAATGACTAAATCGATTATGACGGGACTTTCACTGGTAGGTAGATAGATGGTGGATAATTAAGGTTTCGGGCCAAAGAATATATTTTTTGTTTCTTAAATTTCGCGTCAATTAAAACACGGGCAACACCTAATCCGAGAATCAAATTAGAGGCGATATTCTGCGCCGATGTTAAACGAACTCGTTTAGTTTAAAATACGCATCAAAACGTCTTTGTCGCGAACAATTTTGTCACGCACAACGAGTGAAAGCGCGACAAATCGCGATTGTTGCTGCTTCATCGGCTCTTTGTTTGACCTCTACAAGTGGCTTGCATCTATTTTGAATTCGACCGAATCTACGTAGGCATGAAAAGCCACGGTATACTTTCTAGTTATTTTGCTGGGTCTATGAGAAAATATCCAACTGTCGCTTGGGAAGTGTATTCGATGCTTTGCTACAGGAAATTAAACATGAATGTTTATTATTAAACTTTATAAAAACGTTTTTAACTTATGGGAAAATGTCTACCAATGTCGTGTTTATATTACTAAACTATTATACTTCTTATAATTTATTATTCCATCCTGGGTGTCAACTAGGGAATGTATAATGTTGAAATATTTCTTCCAAATTAACGTTGACATTTGTTAATTTATTAGTCAAGTCTTCAAAATCAGAGCGAATGTCTAATCCGGCTAAATTGTGTAACTAATAACATTAACAATTAAATGTATTAACAAAAAACATACCTACACTTTTTTCCCCGCTCATATATAAGTATATATATTTTATAATAGTATATATATAATAGCTGCTTATTAAATTAATGTGTAATAGTAATAATATTATGTATAATTAGCCGACTTTATTTTCTTTGCTAGGATCTCAATTAGGTTGTTTTATTATTTTTTAATGTTTTTTACTTATTATTTTATTTTATTTTTCTCCGTTTCTTCATTATAACTTATCTAGATCCCGTTCTTAAACAATGAACATAATGTAAATCATTGTAAACCTGACTGCTTGTTCACACTAATTGCATAGGCCGTTGACAAAATTGCTACTAATGCACTTTTTAATCTTCTTCATTAAAGGTCCCTTAATTTAATAAGTATTATTTTGACATCAGATACATAATTCAATGTCATTAATTGTATTAAAAGAATACCATTGAATTGCTTATTATCATTTAAGTAGTAGTAACTAATTAAAAACGAGTTATGTTACAGAATGCTACTTCCATTTAAAAAAATATAGAATAACTACATTCTTTATGTTCAATTGGTTATACCCGGACCCTGTCATCTTAATATTTTATTTTTGACAGTTCACATAGAACACAACTGTTTCAGATTACGAATAAATTAACTTCAATATGCGTGGTAATATAAATATGTTTACTGAATAATCTAATGGTATATCGGGTTTTGGGCATGTGATTGGCGATTAGGTGACGAGCTAGCCACTTGTCACTACTTTTTTTCAATTTTCCAGCTAACTAACTCAACCCAGATTTTTTTTTTTTGGCTGAATGTGGTTAAAGTGACCTGCTACCACTTTGACACTGCCTACTCCCTCCGGGATTATGGGCGTGATGTTATGTATGTATGTATGTATGTAATAATCTTGTTCAATTAGCTTAGTTTTCAAGATAACTGATAAAATCAACCTGCGCACAAAATACAGTTACGTTCTATGACTGGTGATGGAATCGTTTTATTTGCATGAAAATAGTGCATTGATTTACAATCGTTTATAAACGCTATGGGAAAATCTTATTAAGAAGAACTTCTCATACCTTAAAAAAATATGATAATGTACTAAAAAAACTAAAAAATAATACAGTGGATACTGTACTAGTGATGTCATATAAATCATTAAATATTTTCATCCGGAACCGGCAATAAGTCAAACATTCCATGAATACTTCTCATATGTCCGTCGATGACATTAACGAGTAAACATTTTAATAACTAAAGATTAATCCGTTCCGGACTAAGCGAATGAGCATGACATGAATAAGGCAAGATGTTTTGCGTCAACAATAACTTAGACGCAGCTTCCTTCACCTCTTCTCACGCTGCACAAGATGCAACACTGAGTGATGTAGACTTTAGGTGGTTAAGAGCAGCTAGGGGTACAATCGGGATGTTGACACATGTTACCAATTCATGTTTTATACATTGAATACAGTATTTAAAAACCTATAATAACATTTTAGAAATATATTTATTCGTCATAAATTAAAGAAAATTAATTTAAATTGCGATATTTAAATCCATTATCACGGGACTGCGAACGCCATCAAAGCGCAATGACGTCACTGGCCGCCAAACAAGCTGACATATTCGTAAGAACTCAAGATCAGGTTTACTTTGACAGAGCGCGAGAATTTTTATCGGTCAGTGACGTAATAAATAGTCACGGGACAGTTTGGAGCGTTTTGGCGGAAATTCTAAGAACTAATTTTAATTACGTTTTTTTTATTGAAATTTGACGTATTTTTTCATGAAATCATTATTTTCGTGTTCAAATAGGGTCTATCTATAAAAGAAAAGCAATTCCAGAAATTAGTCAACATCCCTATTAAAGGCTGATTTTTCAACAGGCAGATAAAAGATAACAGTTAATTCAACCACAATCCGGATGATTTTAAAATATCATTGTCTGTTTCCCAAGTAAAATACCGTATGACATCCGGAAATTGGTGACTTTATCACTCTATCAGTTGGTTAATTTTTATCTGACCATTGAAAGATCAGCCCTTATGTGCCGATTTTTTAATGTTGAGATAAGAATTAACCGACTGATAAAGTATTAAGTCACCAATTTGCGGATGTCATACGATATTTTACTTAGGAAACAGGCAATGACATTTTACAATCATCCGGATTGTAATTTATTCGATTGTTATTTTTTATTTGACTGTTGAAAAATCAGCCCTAAATATAATAAATTAAGTTGACTCATCCACACAATCTATCTCAACTCACTTCTTCAACACTTATGAGTTCGTGGCGCATCTGTGTAGTGACCGGGAATATTTGAAAAACGCAACGCAACGGTCTTCATTACTCATTCGGCGCCATCATTCAAGCTGCGCAATTAGAATCGACTTTACAACCGACGCAAGACATTGCGCTTAATGTGTTAATGTGTTGACTCAAAGCTGAAACACATTATTGAGTCGTGTTGTCTTGGAAAGCCATCTCAAACAAATAGGCTTCATATGTTTTATATGGTAGCGTGCACATACGTAATGCATGTGTTTTGATGGCCTGTGTCCCGTCCCACGCGCCTAATATTAAATGTATAAAACAGGTAAACTTCTGATAGGTGTCGACACACGTCGTTACACGAGTGTACTAACGCAGGCTGTGTTCCAGATCTGCTCCACATAAGTCACGCGACGGGCGGCGGAGGGGGCGGCGCGGAGATCCTCGAGAGACAGCACCACGAGCTGAGGCTGGACAAGAGCAATGTGCTGCTGCTGGGGCCTACTGGATGCGGTGAGTGGCTTGCCGTGTGTGGTAGTGTGCCATGTGAACTTGCCACGGATGTTCTTGATCAAACTTCATTCGTCATTAAGCTAGGTTCATTTATAATATATCAGATCCGGTGTCCGGATTTGGTGAAATAATTTTTTGAATAACAGCGATGTTTCTGCAATTGCAATCCGAAAAAACGGATCCGTTAATCCTGCGGATCCGGCATCATTTTCGGATCCAGCTGGAGCGATAGGAATCCAACCGGACTCGGCCGGGCCCAAAATGACACCGGATTGCTATCACTAACGGGAATGTGGAAGGTGGCACATCTGTGCTTAATCAAACTTGAAGTCATTGAGCTTTTAGCAAAGGTCTTATATTAAATGCGTGCACTGTTAGTTATATTCCGTAAATTGCAGAAAAGGTAGTCTTAAATTAAAAGCCTATATCGTTCTTGTGGGCACCGAAAGAAATAATACGGAGGAGGTAGTTTCGCTGACCCACATAATATGTAGGAATACCCCGTCCATCACAACCTTAGGCAAGGCTAAAAGTCGTACCAGATAATAAAATCCGCCGAGAATTCAAGGCACGCCAGCACGGTGAACGATCATTTGTCCGCTGCATACATACATCACTTTTGAGTGTATAAGTAAGTCCTTTGTGTGCATTGTGATGCTCTTGAAAGTAATTTATTATGAAAGACAACAATTTCTGCAGAATACAAAAAACATATCGATTAACGTAATGGTAAAATTTTTGTATAAAGATTGAAGATCGCAACTATCTCTATGAAGACTTTATGATTGATCAAATGCGAGACGGAATCGCGAAAATGGTTGCAAAATTATGTTGCAACAGTATCTAAGGCCAATAAAGTACTACATCTGCGTTTACTTGTAACATAAGTGTGTGCTGGATATAAGATATTTCAGTATTCCGGAATTTCTGTCACCCAATCAAATTTAGAGCTCATGTACTGACGTTTAGCTTCCTCGTGAAAAGCGAATACTTTTAAACTAGGTAATATAGCAAGGGTGAGAGTAACACTGGCCTGCGCTGCGCTATTGCGCTGCCTCAGTATAGTGCATGTCAACTCAATTTTTAAAAGTGTATTCGCGCATGGCGCACTGCGCAGGATCAGGAGAAATCGAACAGTGCCTTGGTAACACTACACTATGACGCATTATGAACCGACTCAGTGTGCTGCGCCTGAGTTACTGTGATGGCGCAAAGATTTTTGCATGTCTATAATCGAGGATTTCTTCGCTTGACAATTACAAAATTTATTTATCCAATAAGCAATTTACTTTCATGCGTCAAACACAAGTTTTTGTCGTTAGTAGCGAGTAATGTCCACCAATAAACACGATTTCTAGAGATCGAAAGTATCTATTAAGATTATTTACTAGCGACTATTGAGAGCTTTTATGTTTTTGCTAGGTAGGTATATTATTTGCGTTATGTCAACGTACAGTCCCAGAAGAGAAAATGGTGACATGCTATTGATTAACACTTTGTTTAATTAATATTGCAAAATATGTAGATAATGACTGCCGGATAACCAACGAATATATGTCTATTTCATTGAGCCTAGGTTATTTGTCAACGGATTTGATTTTAATCTACTACATTTATGTCAGTGTCAAAATAGTCAAAATATCAACCCTTGCTGTCAGCGCCATGCCGATTGCTGGTTACACCAGGACTCCAATCTATTAACAATCTGAAATACGGTAGAAAAGTGGTAATGCCGAATACATGACAAAAACAAAGAATAAAACCCGCAAAGAGATTACCTTACCATTAATAGAAACTATCAACAATCTGACGAGTCACTTTAGTCGCTGGAAATATGTTATGAACACATCACTTCAAATTAAAAACTCTCTAAAGCTAAGCAAGAGACCAGTCAGATCCTCAAACGTCAATGTCATTTCTTAAACACCCATCAATCCATCAAATGTGGCGCCGCCCTGCGCCAACACCCCGACATCATGCCCTCATTGAGTTGGGTAAAACCGATCGGACGATTCGTATTGGTGAAAGCCATGCGTTTTAGGACTTCTGCGAATACTATTCGGGACTCGGATTTACCTTAAACTTTTCAATTACACATTCAGTTGGTGTATATTTGTGGTGGTGCAGATAAATAAATAAATATCACACGATATCACATACATTGACCTGACTCCGAGGTAAGAAGCTTAAGCACTTGTGTTACGGATATCGGAATCAACAGTAGCATTACAAATATATACTTAAATATTCAATATAAACGCCCAGACACAGAAAAAACACAAGTATTCATCATACGAATGTTTGTCCTGGGTGGGGATCGAACCCACCACTCTTGGCGCATGGGGTAGGGTCACTACCGAATGAGCCATCGCGCCTGTCAAACGAAAATATAGTGTTCAAACTTTTATAACACTATTTTGATTCCAAAGACATCGGTGAACGATCCGAAAAATACATGTCGATTTAGTTAAATCAACAAGAATAACTATTAAACCAGTTTTATTTATTAATTAGTTTGCCCTATAGGAATCAATTAGCTGTACACATTTTTTTCTATTATTACACAAGCAATACAAGTTACTGAGGTATTTTTATAGATTTTCATCCACTTTAAGGGATGAAAAACACTTATGTTGCAATACAGTTACCGCTTAGTTGGAAAAACGTAATTAACAAGTCTTAAAGTATATTAAATCGATCGATTGTACCACCCGCGGATATGTAAATTTTCTGTACATAGAAAGCAACAAGACGTTATCTTTATATCAAATATAATTGCTATCAATTCAGACGTTTTTGCATAATAAAAAATAAACATCAAGTTTAACATTTTTAATTATTAGTAGGTAACTAAAAATGATGTAGATTATTCATACAAAATATACATATACATACATAATGTTTAAAGAAATTCAATCGTTAACCTAGAGGAAAATAAGATTGCGTTTCGTAACCGCGTAAATCCTTTTAAGGAAGATTGCGATACGGATCTTTATATGAATTTCATGCAAATTGAACAGTGAAATTATTAACGCGGCGCGAAATACCCCTGAATGAGTCGTGACCGCCTTCAGTGCGTTACATAAATTGATCTCGGATAGCGCGCGATTGTGCAAGCAAATTTGCCGAATGTAATAAATATTTAATTATATTTGTTCATTGATACATACGTATTTCTTCACGTCTGTGATCCCCGAAGGAGCAGACAGCGGAGGAATAAGTCATCAAAACCGCGTTTACTCAAAAATGAAGTTGAGTTGCGTTAGATGGAATATTGTGAAAAAGTAGTGACAAACGGCTAGCGCCATGGAAGGTATGTGTTCCTACCCCTGACAACTTGCTAGCAAACTTTCAGAAAAAGTGGTCGACTGAATAGTTACGCGTAGATGAGTAACAAACTTATTTTCGCATTTATAAGTACTAGTGACTAGTAATCGCCCACTGGTGGAAATTCGACGATTATTAGTTTGATTTTTTTTTGTATTATTTATTGAAATATTAGCATTGGAACGCGGTGGTAGCTCAATTGTAAGGACACGCGCCTGTTAACCGAAGAGTCCGGGTTCAAACCCGGGCACGTACCTCTGGATTTTTCAAATCTATGTAAATATTCATACCACTAGCTCGACGGTGAGGGAAAACATCGTGATGAAACCTGCAAATTCAAACAACTTTGCATTTGTAACCATGTTCCAAAAATTGTCTGGTTCCCCTATCTTAGGGTGACGAAGGTCAAATCGGCAGTCGCTTCAATGTAATTACCAGACTCGCTAAATCCTGGATCATGGTCTAAGCGGACCCCGTCTAAGCACGGGACAAGATGCTAGGAAGGTGATTGAAATATTAGCTTTTGCCTAGTTCTCTTAAAAAGCGGTACAATGTTTTTGCTTCACGTATTAATATATAGATTAGTTAGGTAGGATTCTTGCACAACTGTATCACGTGATATTATTTGTATTTTATTTTTTAAGTTGCATCATGTTGACATATTATAACATAGTTGTTTGTGTCTGGCTCCTAATCTGTTGACTGTAATCGTCGAAATACGCATAATTTTTTAATAAATTTCGAATAAAAAATACGTCTGTTACTAGTCTACTACAACTTTTTTATATCATGTATTTCTTTCCATGACGAACATCGTCAAGGTCAAAAAGACCTAAAAACTGTTTAAACCAGTCACCACGGAGGATACGACTGAATCTCTCGACCGAATGTGATGAAATTTGGAAACGCTTGGCCTACCCAATTTCATCGTGATCGGTTAAGCAATTTAGATGTACAGATGAACAGACACATAGACAGGGCTAATTCCCTATTCTTGATATTACTAAGGTTAGCTAGTAAGGTATTATTATGAAAATGTATTAGAATGAGTTGATTTCGCGTCTATCTTCTATATAAATAAACATTAATCTCCGAAATGTATATACCTAATACGCGCATAACTTTTGAACGACTACACATAATAGACTTAGGACAAGGTATGTATAAAAGAAAACTTATAATAAAAATCTGGTGGTACAAAGTTCTCCAGGTCAGCTAGTTTATTTGTAAGGATAGCTAGCGAGACAATATTTGAAGAACCAATAAGTACATTGACTGGCCCGTTGCTCGAGTGGTCAGAAACCCAGGCCACGTAACCGAGGTTCGCAAGTTCGAATCCCGCTAGGGGGAAATGTTTCGTGTGATGAACATGGACATTTGTACTCGATTCATGCATGTTTATAAAATATATTTAAGTATGCCTATTCGTTCACCTAGTATCCATAGCACAACCACAAGCCTAGTTTGGCACTAGGGAATTGGTGTGTCATTCTCGAGAATTTATTTATTAGAACTATCCATCAACAGTATAGCAAAACGACATTTTGCAAACCTATGCTCAGCCCTCAAGGGCACAATATGTTTCACAATGGTTTGACAGCGGGTCATGGCGCCAACGACGGCTTAAAGGGATAAAGGTTACCCGTATTATTATGTGCCACGCGCCACAACTGTTACAGCTGTCGATGTAAACGATTGCGACGCACACTGAATGTCGAATGAATCCGAAATAAAAAATTGTATGTGTTATTTATTTGTCTTCTGTTGTTTTACAGACTTGCGCGGAGTTAAAAAAACTGCGCGGTAAAAGTTGTTGTAAACTAAATGTGACCTTTTTTTTACCTGGCGAAATGCGTTACGCATCGGGGGGCGAAGAAGTTATGTGGGACTTCCAGGGGCCTCTGCAACATGAGACCCTCTCTCCGGCCAAGATGGCAATGACCGTGGTATACCCATTAAAACTCGGGGATGCATCCTCCACGCCGACTGAGGCTTAGCGGGTGCCCCTAGTGTATCCTCCGCTAGGCCTCAGCCCGTTAAAACGAAATGTAACCTAACTAACTCCTTATAACACAAGCTATCTGCCAAAGAATCCCCGACAAAATCGATCCAGCCAGACATAGCCGGAAAAAACAGACACCTACTCAACTGATTTTTTTAGGTGCGTTCTGTATACATCTGTTTATGCATTTTAAAAAAAAGATACTTCGATTTTATTTATTTGAATAAATCGAAATTTTTCCATTTTGAATTGGGATATTGACACCATTTATATCTAATTTTGAAATATCAATTCTGAAAAAAAAATTCAAATTCAAATTCAAATTCGACGACGTCACACGTTGACAAGCCCATACAAAATCTATGAAGTGATTTCGTTATGACAGCTCTTAAAAAGTATCTCAATTGACTAGCCAGTCAACATCCCTATTGGGGCTATAATATTTTAAAAGCTTTTATTTAAATTTGAGTGCAACATAGAAATCAATCTCATGGATTCTATTTAAATAATATGTTCAATTCAATATAGTGCTTCCTCTTTGAATATATACATATTTAGTAGTACAGAATATATACAATACATACCTTTATCTTTTTACTTGTGACGTCATTATTTTTTATTATCTAACAATGAGTTATTTTTGTTAAATCCATCTCATGCATCTCGCATTTTGGTCCAAACCTTGACACACTGGATTTTTAACCGACTTCAAAAAAAGGAGGTGGTTCTCAATTCGACTGATTTTTTTTTTTAATTCTATAGAACTAGCTAAGCGGTTAAAGAAAACATGGTGGGTAACCTGCTAGCTGCACTATAATAGATATACATATGTTGAGCTGGCTTCGTTAAAAATTACTTTAGAAGACGTACATAAAAGATGTTTAGTTATTGTGCAAAACCAATATAAAATAATCTATAATTGCAGTTTTTTTTTTTCTTTCTTTTGCGAGTCGAAAATATTTCGGGTGAAAGTTTGACAGTGTAGTTTTCTTTCATTTATTACAAAGAGCAATGCGCATAAATAAACGACCGCTTGTAAGCCAACCACAGCCTATAAAATCCCACTGTTGTACAATTGTATACGAACATTGTTGTTGCATAAGCTGAACTTATAATTTTATATGCGGTACGCTGTAACTTGTGTCAGCGAATACAAATATTTTATAGCATTTACATTATAATACAACTAAGGTAATCCACGACACAGTCATTATAGAATTCGACACGGTACAGAGACAATGCAACTATCGTCGTTTATTCTACCAAATTTGATATCCAGATGAACTACCTTATGTCAATATAGAGAGGAAAAATCGTCGACAAATGTTCTTGGTAGCTTGTAGCATCATACATTATTTCTATTAAATTATTTATTCGTTCATAAATCCTTACCTATCGTTACAGTTATTCGGTGTCCTATAAGCTGATCAGATTACCAATTCAATGACAAAACATGCGACCAAAATGCTATTACAAAATAGTAAGGAGCAGATAAGTAGAAGATTCCGAACTGATAGTTCTTGTTTTTATTTTTTTGTGGTAGGCAGTGAAAGTTGTGATAAAAGAATGTCATTCGATTTGTATTCAAAGTTTATTAAAAAACATACAATATAAAATAGACGCGGTATTCTCCCATACAATAAATGAATAAATACATACATACATAACATCACGCCCATAATACCCGAAGGGGTAGGCAGAGTCAAAGGGGCAGCATGCCCCTTCAACCACATTCAGCCAAAAATAAAGCAGGGCTGGGTTAGATTGAAAATTGTGAAAAAGTAGTGACAAGCGGCTAACCTGTCGCCTACACAATCACACACCCAAAACCCGATATACCATTAGTCGCCTTTTGCGACATGCTAGGCAAGAACCACAGTTGGCACATTCTTTTTTTTTTGTCCCAGATCAACATGGGACAAAATGGAAATAAATGTTGGATATATACCTTCTTTACCTTTGAAGATCCCACCAAATGCTGGGTTTTCAGGGTGGTCCCGTCCTAGGAGTGGGCCCAGTCATGTCGAAACCAAGGCCGCTTCACTCAGCATGTCCCTACCGTTATACATTGTCTGAAATGCATTCATAGTCGTGTCTTGTGCTCTATAAAAGAACTATTTAAGAAGGTCAACGATATATATCACTTTTAAGACGCGTTCACACGCACACCCGTAACAAATTGGTTATAAAACAACAAAGTAATAAAAATTTAACCAAGATTTGTGACTATTGAGTTTTAATGTTGATTTTAATTTTGACGAGAAGTTTTAAATGTCAATTGATTCTTTTACGATTAACGGATGTTTCGCAAATAACAAGGAGTCACTGTCTTCTCGTTACATTCTCATGCCTACTGACATTTGCTTGTTGTTGCAAACTTTCCTAATTTGATCTATAACACCAATGATTGACAGAATCAATCTTACTATTATTTTAAACGCTGAAGTTTGTGTGGATGTCTGGATGTTTGGTAATCTTTCACGCAAAAAGTACTGCATGAATTTTAATGAAACTTTACAATAGTATTGCTAATGCATTAGAATAACACATAAGTTATGTTTCATCGATGTACCACGCGAGCAAAGCCGCTGGCAGAAGCTAGCATAAGTAGTCGTCACAGTTTGTGCCATTTGGAAGATTCCGGTTTATTAATCATGTGCGTTTAAAAACGAAATAAATATTATTCTGATTAAAATCCACAGGTATTGATCAGCCGCTTGACATCAGACCTTGACCAAGAAACCGTTATCAATTTACTTATATTAATCTTAAACCTAGTAGCAATAGTGAGGATATAAGACAAATGAGGTGAAGTTACGATATGTACTCAGTTTGGACCTTGGGGATTGTTGCGGTAGTCTGAAAATTTTTTTCTTATTTTGTAATAAAAGCCAAAAACAAAGCTTAATCATATTATTAAAAAATAGTCAATATGAACTAGCCCTATCTATAGTAAATACATACCCGCCATTGCAGGCGGAATGCCAACTAATCAGCTGATTCCTCATTCAAACAGCGGTGTTTCGGCATTAGGGCGATTACTTAATTACGCACTGATGAGACTGTTTGCATTCGTACGATGTCTAACGCAAACGGGTATTGGTTATTTTGACCGACTGCGTTGAAGAAAAGGTAGGGTTATGCGTTTAGCAGTATGTCTGCGTATGTTTGTAAATACGACGTATTGTAAATACAAATTTAGCTGCACATGTCTAGACATGTTGCATAAACTACTTTAAAAAAAGAGATGTCAATCGATTTGTTATAACAGAATGTCTGTTTATGTTCGTTAGTATGTAATTTTACCGATTTCAAAAATGACAGAAAATTCTTTTATATTTGTGAGCTTATTCGAGATTTTGGTTTTAACTTTTTAGCGAAATATATATTTAAATACAATGAGAACGTTGGCAATATCTTTAGGTGAAGGCAATCCGATCTCATCAAAGTAACGGCCCCAGTGTTCGCTCAAAATAAAAATCCCAATAAAATCGGTCGCTTTTTATCGTAATAAATAAATAAATAAATAACGTATTTTTAAACACGTGTTTTGTTAGCCTTGGCCAGAATGCAAGTCCATCTGGAATTCTCGATTGAGTGGGACCTTACTTTCAATGTTAGGAATAACAATATAGTATTCAAATATCTTAAGTCGTTATTCCAATAAAACTCAACAATATAATCGTTGTAGATAAAGATATTAACTATTTATAGTTTGCTGCTAAAATTGTTATTGATATCTCGGCTCATTTTCTCTCTAGTATTAAACGACAACTTAATTTAGATTTGTATTTAGATAACATGTTTTCAAAGATTATGTAAGGTGCTAAAGTAATTTAAATATACATTTATTAAAAGCTATCTTTGGTTCGCAGTTTTGCCTGTGTGGATGTAGATCCGAGATTCGGAAACTGGCCTTATTTTCTGGGTGGAAGGGACGCAAATTATGTTACAATAAAAAATATATTATTGTTTAATAAGAAAATATATTATACGCAATTTGTTTTCTTACTGAATTCGAGGAAAGGAATTTGATAAATGTGTTCAAGTTACCTAGTTGTAGAATTTGCTTTGGGTCTAAGGTTACCTTCGGTGATTCTGATTTCCTTACCACAAGTTACTTTAGAATCAGATCAATGAAATCTAATAATTATATTTATAATTCTCAGCTTCAGCTTACTACTCTGCAGGCGCGTTTCTACTGCAAGGATTGAACGAAATTACAAAAAATGTCCCTATTAATTAAGTATGCAAGTTACCGTGTACCTAGACACGGTACCTGCCGCTCTGTCATACGCGAGTCCGTCTCACGCTTGACCGTTATCTTAGCCGTTTTATAATCCCCGGTTATATCAGCGGCGCCATAAGTGAAAGTGCCCGTTGGATGCCCGGCGTCCATGTTGTACTTAGAGAGCCCATCGAGGATTCCGCTGCGTCATCGTGTGCATCCGAGACATTGAAGCTGGTTTGCAATTGGAACATATAGTATACTAGCTGACCCGGCGAACTTCGTTCAGCCTAACAGACAATGACACATAATCGGGTTAAATAAATTGAGATGTAAACTATCCTATGTTTCAAGTGGACTGGCTCGATGGCGCATTCCTTAGTGACCCTGCCCCGTGCGCCAAGAGTTGTGGTTTCGATTCCCATCCAGGACTAACATTCGATTAATGAATCCTTCTATTTGTTCTGTGTCTGGGTGTTATTATGCAATATTTAAGTATATATTTATAATATTACTGTTGTTTCTGATATCTGTAACACAAGTGCTTAAGCTGCTTACCTCGGAGTCAGATCAATGTATGTGAAGTAGTGTGATAATTAAGTTGAATCAAACTGCACACGGTGTGCAAATTTGATTAAATTCGGTTAAGTAGTTTCGGAGTCCATCGCGGACAAACAACGTGACGCATAATTTATATATATTAAGATATTGGAACATGATGGGTGGGTTTTGGGGTGCAAGCATAATTAATTTCTTTTGCTGCTCTCTATTGGGAATTGTTGATGAATTTAGCCATACCACTAAGATGGCCAACAAGTGTACGGCCGGAAGTTAAAGGCCTATAGGCGTAGGCGCTTTAACAACAGTGGTATCACCGGCACTGTGCCTATAAAAATAATAAATATCCGACAACATCACATACATTGATCTGACTCCGAGGTAAGTAGCTTAAGCACTTGTGTTACGGATATCAGAATCAACAGTGGTATTACAAATATATACTTAAATATCAGATATTAATACCCAGACACAGAACAAACACAAGTATTCATCACACGAATATTTGTCCTGGGTGGGGATCGAACTCACAACTCTTGGCGCATGAGACGGGGTCACTACCAAATGCGCCATCGAGCCTATCATTTGAAGGTTTTATTGAGGATTCACCGCCCTGGTTGCCTAAGGGCAAGAGCACCCTAATTGTTTTATCGTGTATCGTCGGCGTAAGAAAATTCCGCAAGGCATTACAATCCTCAGAGTACGAACCACCAGTGTTCTCTTAGATTTCAGTCATCAGACATAGTTTTTTGTTGACGGCGAATCCAACAGACAAAGGATAATACTTTGGGTTTTTGTGTAATTAACTTCAATTCTTGCATGTTGTTTTGATGCTTTGGCACACAAATATAAGTTTAATATACAACGTTATGTTACTTGCTAACATAATTTTTATATCAGTAAGCAAATTAACAGCTATTAACAGCAATTAACACTTTAAACCGCATTCATGCACGCACTTACCGGTGCACGATAACCCTGGATGTTATAGAACAATAAGTAATAGTAATTGCAGTCGAATCAAATTTAACACAATGCCCAAAAAAAAACTGTTGAAATTGGAGAAATTGTGTTGTGAAATACTTAGGTACCTACAGTTTGGCGTAATATAAAATAAAATCAAAAACATTTTGTTATAAGTACATCTATTGTTTGCATTGTTCCGTGAAAAGAAACGTTTCGATGATGATAAAAACATACAATCTTTGTGTTTGACCCACCTCTCTCTTCCCACATCTTTGCCTTCGATGTCCCGATTCTATATGCTATACCTGTTTTGTAGAAATTTATTAAGTTGCTCCATGAAACGTGATATAAGGCTTGTATCTCCGTGCATGCAACTAGTGTTGCCCAAAGCAAGACCCTTGCGGCGGTCTTGCATGCCGTTATCTTGCAGACTCAATCTTGTTCTTGATCAAATGTTGCTTGTCGCTTGGTCCTGTGTTAAGACCAAGCAACAAGCAACATTTAAGCAAGAACAAGACTAAATCTGCAAGATGACGACGTGCAAGACCGCCGCAAGAGTCTTGCTTTGGGCAACACTACATGCAACACGTTGTACGCAAAGCCTCCGGCCTGCAAATCACCGGTCTACACTCATTTTACTAATCTCTGCCACCAAGTAAGAGCTTTCTTTACGATCGCATTCAAACGACTTTAAACGTTAAGACCCATGAAATGATATGTTATTAGTGGGTATGTTGCTACCGTTAGAGTGCCGATAATGGAGCATATGCTCTTTACATTCGCTGTATAATTTCGACGCATTAATATCGTGTTATTTTCTACCCATTAGACCATAATATAGTTTGTGCCAATGTTGTGGAAACGTTTCTTCAAGTTGAGTTCGAAAAGTTGTGCAGAAATGGACAGATTTTATATATATAAATAAATACTAATATAAATAAATAAATTCTCCAGACGACACACCAATTTCCTAGTTCCAAACTAAGCTTATGCTTGTACTATGAATACTAGGCAAACGGATAGACATAATTAAATACCTTTTAAAACATCCATGACTCGAGTACAAATGTCCATGTTCATTACACGAAACATTTGCCCCTAGCGGGATTCGAACCCGCGACCCTTAGTTTCGTGGCTAGGGTCTCTGACCACTCAACTAACGGGCCAGTCCTAATTTATGTTCGTTTTATTTGTTTTGATTTACGTAGTAAGTACATACCTAGAGTATATAGTGACGTCATATATTGCTTGGAAATGTTTATCTTTGCTATCATTAATCGGAATCCACATTGATTATGATCCTAGATTTTATAAAATACAATTTAACACCTGGCCTTAACAACCATCTTTTTGATGGGCTTAGAACATAAGGTCCCCAAAACACACACAGACAAAATCAAACTTTCTTGTACATTGATATTTTATAAAAATAAAAAAGACAAATACTATTTGAGATAATTACTCTTAAAAGGAAGACATCCTGTTACACACTTCTGTTAAAGGCTAAACACAGTTCTTTGACACGATGCGTTAAAAATAAACAATTCTCATATTATCGTGAATCCAGAGTTTGTTGTTTATGTAAATTAACATCTATCAGTGATGTAATTTGAGGCTTACCAAATCTCAACTTGACCTTCCGGCCGCTTAACAGATTACGTTTGCCTACCTATACAACTCGTGCGCTTCCTCTATGTCATTGTGTCAATCGCCGATTAAAAGAAACCCGAATTTCGTGCGAATATGATAGCAACAGTGGAGATAGGCGAAGACGTCCGAGAGCGATCAACGGGCAAGATGACTCAACAATCAAATCACGCGCAACAGCCAAATAGTTTCACCCCCCTCCCCTCATGTAGGTACCTCAGGACCCTAAGCGTCTCTCATGCGCGTACCTGATACTTTAATAAAGAAAGACACAAGAAAAGTTAGTCCCGTGTTGGTCTGGGACTATAAAAGAATTTGCCAACTGTATTTCTTGCCTAGCATGCCGTAAAATGCGACTAATGGTATATCGGGTTTTGGGTATATGATTGTATAGGCGACAAGCTAGCCACTTGTCACTACTTTTTCACAATTTTCCATCTAACGCAGCCCAGTTTTATTTTTGACTGAATGTAGTTAAACGGGCCTGCTGTCATTTTACTCTGCCCACCCCTTTGGGGATTATAGACTTGATGTTACGTTATGTTATGTTAAAACAAGAAAATTTACCATTAATACAAAATACAAATTAGAATGATGACGCGTCGGTAACATGTCATAGTGACACTAATTGAGCCCCCTTTCCCCTTCGGTAAATTTTTTAATGGTGTGAAACTTCTGAAACGTTTATTTACGTTATCTGATTTAAAGAACTATTTATAAAAGTTTGTTTTTTGTCCAACAATATATCAGTTAATTCTCTCAATCCAATGTGTGTCTGCTTATTATATGATTGTAATTTTCTTTAATATGTACTATATTTAATTTGAGTCCGTTGATATTAATACTACCAATGGACATACTTATTATGCAGTAGAAAATATGACGTCACAATGTAGTTACGGTGTACTTTAAATCATTTGGATATGTAATCAAATAATGAATGAATCCGACTCTGAAATCTTTTAATGAATTCAATTCTTAAATGTACAACGACTTCTTTCCAACATTTCTTGATAGTAGGAAACTTACAGAGAACGTTAGTTTTTACAGAATCAGTCATATCGTGCACTGCTGTCATATCACTCTCTACATACAATAAAATTTAAAACGTTTACAATCTTTAACACCAATTGTTTGTACTTTCGGTTGCGTTTTCGAACCTCTTAAGTAATAAAGTGTAACAGTGTAACACTTCTTACGTCTAATCGGTTGAGGAAACGCTGCGAATCGATTAGCGGCGCAGTAATAGCGTTGCATAAACTGCATAACTGTGCTGCGCGTAACGCCTGCGCATATGCGTGTGCGTTTGCGTCACAGGGGTGCGCGGCGCGCTTCAGTGGCGTTAGACATACTGTTTAATGAGCCACTGACATTGTATATGTTTAATTTACCTATCTCCCTAGTTCTCAACCTTCAATCTCCTTAAAACTTGACTGGCCCGTTGGTCGAATGGTCACAGAACCAAAGGGTCGCGGGTTCGAATCCCGCTCGTTCACGGTGAACAGATAGACATACTTAATGCGTTTAAAAATATCCAAAACTCGAGTACAAATGTCCATGTTCATCGCACAAAACATTTGCCCCTGGGATTTCACCTAGTATCCATAGCTTAGTTAGAGACTAGGGAATTGGTTCGTCAGTCTGGAGAATGTATTTATTTATTATTTTATTTATTTAAAGCGATCATTTAACATTTACATATGCACAATCACGCCCCCGATCCTTGAAGGGAAAGCTGAGTTATGAGAGAGTGTGAGTCAGTAGTAGCTAGCTAGTTGCCTATACAATCACACACCCTGCACTTAATGCACTATCAATCGGCTTTTAAGCTATATTAGCCGAATTATTATACGCCTATATTAGAACGTAGTAATAATTATTACCTGCATTATAAAGACATTTTGCTATTAACAAACATAAATTAGCCTTGATTCCGGTCGAACTAGAATCGTGAAACAAATTGTTATACTTATTGAAAATTAATTGAGCATTAATGTTATTATTTAAATAATTAGTTGCATTTAGTACGTCAGTGAACTTGTATGCATTGTATTATAACTAATATTAGAGTGCGATAGTAGCTCTGTCTGTCTGTTATGTCTTCGCGCTTTGAATATTTAACCGTTTGTGATTTTATAAAGGTGAAGAGTTTGTTTGTTTGCTTGAACGCGCTAATTTCAGGAATTACTGGTCCGACTTGACAAAATATTTAAGTGTTAAATAGCTTATTTATCGAAGCAGGCTATATAACTATGTCCCGTGTTGGTCTGGGACTATAAGAGAAATTGCCAACTGTGTTTCTTGCCTAGCATGTCGTAAAAGGCGACTAATTGTATATCGGGTTTTGGGTGTGTGATTGTGTAGGCGACAGGTTAGCCGCTTGTCACTACTTTTTCACAATTTTCCATCTAGCCCAGCACAGTTTTATTTTTGACTGAATGTGGTTAAAGGGGACTGCTGCCCCTTTGACTCTGCCTGTCCCTTCGGGGATTGTGGGCGTGATGTTATGTGTGTATATATTTTATCCCTTTATTCCCACAAACGGGAACTACACGAGTGGGACCGCGGGGTGCTGCTAGTATGAGTCTCATATATACATGCCAAAAGGCAATATTTCAAGAAATTGGTGCAAAATAAAAGCTGCTAAGATTGCATGTTTTGTATGTCGATAATAATTACAAAGTTTTATATTTCAAAAAATAAATTTTAGATGTTTATTTTAATGTAAAATATAAATAATTAAATGCAACATGTATTTAATTATTTATACCTACTGTTATTATATTACTCGATCATTAAACACAAAAAACAGTGGGACTTTTTTTCATTACCCTGGCAAACTTACACGCACACTAGGATACAATGTTCCTACAGTGTGTCACGCACTCATAGCTTAATTCTTGCCTCCCATCTTTGTTCCGAGCGGTCCATCTGCCTTTTGTTCTGTAATCTGAGTCTAATACTATAAGTGGAAAATAGTCATGTGTCGTCAAGACATGTATGTTTACATACATATGTTAATAAGTTACTTTTATGTCAGTTTTATGCCCACAATGTCATGATGGATTCATCTCCCATACCACAACGTATAATAATCATCAGCCAGTTTGGAGTCAAGGTCTGAATATATGAATCGTTTAAATAAATATGATCGTTCACGAAAATCAAGTACCATGTTAAAATGTCAATGTAACGTTTTAATTACTTGTAATTGACGAAATAATTACTTTGTAATTAGCGGTAAGATGATGGGCCAGGGAATCTTGTAAACTTGTAAATTAGTCTTTGGGGACTATTAGCAATGCAAGCGAATGACTGCCCATTTCTCAACGAAATTAATATACTTGTAATAATATACATACCATCATGTTTGCAATCAACGAAAGGGTAGACAGATTACAGAGTCTAAGGAGGAACAATCCCCCTAAACAATAACTCATGTTATAACATATTCTGGAAAAACTTATAGATCTATACTAATATTATAAAGAGGAGAGATTTGATTGTTTGTTTATTTGTTTGTTTGTATCGAATAGGCTCCGAAACTACTTGACTGATTTAAATAATTCTTTCACCAATTGAAAGCTACTTTATCAGCGAGTAACATAGGCCATATTTTATCCACGGGAACGGCTGCTATGCCATCTATAATGACCAATAGTGTATTGGGTTTTGAATTGTGTAGGCGACGAATAGATACTCACTCACTCAGTCACTACTTTTTCAAATACATTCATCAGCTTCTTAAACCGCATTTTGGCGTTTAAAGAGCTTAATTGTTCCTAAGACTCGGCCTACCTCTTCAGGAATTGCGGGCGTGAATTGGTATATATGTATGTAATTAAATTTTAAATATAAAAAGTAAGTCTATATGTTCTACATAATGCAGCCCTGGTGTGAATCATATCGATCTGTTACGTAATAACAACACAACAGACATTGATTGCCTGTATCGAACACGTTGTGTGGGGCATGAAATTGAACGCGGACGTTTCCTCGAAACGTCACGTGGGCGATTCTTCGTTATTTTGAAATTTCACCTACACTTTCCAATGACCTAGAAATGTTTTGAATTCAGTGTCGCGAAAGGAACTGAAATTATTTTATTGACTGCGTTTTTTAACCATGCGTCGCGAATTTCATGGTGGCATTAATGAAACAAACCAGAGATTTTCAGATAAGCTTTTTATTATATCACCGGAGGATCATTCTTATATCAAACATTACAATTACAATGTATTTTTTACTTTTATCTACAGCCAAAATAGTTAATGGTGGACCAGTGTATAACTTTGAATTATTATTAGACAATGGATAGACATACAAAGAAGCCTGTAATCACACTTGGGAATCCGGCTAGGGTCTACCGAGATTCGAACCTGCGCCCTTTGGTTTCATAGCCACGGTCTACAACTAGTTATCCGAGCGGGCCGAAAAGGCTGTCGTGTCCATGAACACCCAATGTAACCCGGGGCGAATCTACTAGCGAACAAAAAACAGAATCGCCCTCACCAAAACTGGTTTTTAACATTATGCGCGCGCACGTAACGTTATGTGTGTTTATGGTCGTGTTGCGAGTGCTCAGAGCGACTGCGTCGGTGCGGAGATTACGGGTTCGATTTCCGGCCGTTTGGTTACTTGTATATTCGAATT
Organism: Glyphodes perspectalis; assembly: GCA_951394215.1. NCBI lineage: Eukaryota > Metazoa > Arthropoda > Insecta > Lepidoptera > Crambidae > Glyphodes > Glyphodes perspectalis. The sequence goes on from OX596215.1 coordinate 14,981,861, forward strand.
GTCCAGAAACTTACATGTAATCAATAGCCACCTGCCCTTGTTTGTTTTGGAAAATTATATTAACTAATAATGTAAATGCGGAAGTAAGCTTGTTTGTTACTACGAAATCGATCAAAATTGGTGTCTTCGGAGCACAGTAAAGAATATGGAGTATTTATCATCAAGAAAATTATGTTTCTGAAGGATCAACTGCATTTATGCGAGTGCAACTACGGGCAATAAAATAATATATATATATATATATATATATATATATATATATATATATATATATATATATATATATATTTTATATATATGAGGTGGTTCGATTTATATAGAATAACATTGAATTAGATGCGAGGTTTTCAGGTAATTGGTTGTAGCTTATTGAACCTGTATAGGTGTATCAGCGTGTGCTAAACAGTTTTTTACGTGTTTTCATGCATGCATACAGCTCAATCACCCTAAGTATTCATTATTATGGGTATAATGTAATGGCCTTTTTTGAAAATGCTCGTTGTAAAAAACCATTGAAGTACATTTGTGTCGTATTTGATTAGCTTCGCTCTTATATAGCTTAATAACGTAAACTTGCAGTTTGTCAATAAAGTTAAGAGATTAGCGTTTCGAGAGTTTAAGTGAATTTTGGCGGTCAAACATATTGATGAAATACAATTAAGAAATGACTGCTACATTTGTTCAACAATTCGAAAAAAATGTCGCATATTTTAATAAAAAAGTGACGTGTATGCCTACGGCACAAGACAGTCAAGATTGTAGATCCAATACGCGTGTCAACAGATTACGTTTTTATGTAATTGTCAACATCATGAATCATGCCATACATTCTAAAATATGTATAGAACGCGCTGATGAAGTTATTATCACCGCTACGCATACATTATTCGCATGAAGTATTTCCTTTTGGCACAAACATGTACTCGTATATTAATACAAATTATTCCTCTAATATAGTTAAGTACTTATATATAATTTACACAATTGTTTTGCTCTCCTGAAAAGTTGACTTATTGTCTTTTAGAGCTTGACCGTCGAAATAGCACATGCGCTGTATAAAAAGTAAAGTCAACGTAAAGGTCAGTTACCCGCTGTCATTGTTATAGCAACTTAAGAAGAAAACAGTGTTGCCAGCTTACCGTATAGTGCGGTCCCCAAATTCTCAACCAAAATTCTTATCCTGTGAAAACCTCATTCAGGTTTCACTCAAATTTAAGTTAAAGGAGGGTTTTAAGTTAGGAGGACCTTAAGGGGATGGTCCCTCCACGTAAATATTACATGTAAGGGAATACATACGAAGCGACCGCGATGTTTCGATTTCAGAAGTAAAAGGTGTTAAAATCCCGTTATATTTGATTGGAAGGACCCAAATATTCATCCAAGAACTCCGTCCCCTCGGGCTCCTTATTTAACAACCCCCCATTTTAGGACTTTGTCCACAATCTGGCATCAATGACATTTTAAAACCGGTCAAGCGCATGTTTGACCTTGAACAGTGAAGGGTACTATATGGTCCATTTAAAAATGCATATATACTGTGAATACAAAAGTAGTACCTTAAGATATTTTCTTATGTCCTTAAAGATAAAGTTCAGTTATCTTCTTTTGTTGCTGCGTGTCATTTCGTGACCACATTACCCATTACATGGTCTTTTTATGGCTCCTCCGTACGTTGGTATATTGTATGCACTTAAACGTAATTTGTCTTAACTATGTCAACAAAAACAATAGTCAAAAGTTAATTAACCATCAAATCATACAACTTCATCCGTCTTGAAATATTCTTGAAAGAAGTTATTTCAATTGTTAAGATTTTTACAAATATCCATAAAAAATCTATTTAAGACACCCCCCACTTGTTGATCTGCTCTTAATTTATCTTCCGTGAAATAACATTCAATTAAAGTATGAACGAAAACGAAAGTCAACAAACAACATAACATGAAAGATAATTTAAATGCCTTACTTTCTTTATATATACAACTTGTAGATTTGTAGCAATTTTATAATGTCTGTCGGGGTATGTTTGTGAAAATGGTAAAGAACGCATGTACCTATCTACCTTTTTCGATTAGTATTAGCAAAATCCAAAGAATTCACAGGATATGCAATAATTTTCCCAAAACCACAAACACACACATTTGCCTATACGTAACATTACATCAGATCTTAAACCTAATCTAGATGCAGTCTTCTTAGAAATCTGCAATTTTCCTTATTGCATATGACTTTGCAAAATCGACCTATTCTCGCGAGTACTTGTCAAGTTAACATAGAAATTGGTCTTTACGCCAACTGTGTGCCATTATCCTTGAAGTTGCTTTGCTTAGGACTTTAGTAATGCCTACTATTTACATGCAGTTATATGTATATACGTATGAAGCAACAACAGGAATGGATAAATTCGTCTCTCTTGTGCCCGGGCATAATGTCCTTGCAGGTCATTTAGGGATTGCAATGCTGAATCTTACGACATGAGCTTGTTTAATGCCGTTGGATTTCAATCCCTATTCATCCCTAATAGAGATTGGAATGATGTGTCAAGCAATCCAGCTGGATCCAGCAATAAATGCCGCTGAATTTCAATCTCTAATGTCACTCTTGTGGTGGCTTCATATCTTCCCGTACTGGCTATATGTCATAATATGTATGTAACTAGCTAACTAACTAAACTTCACGCCACTTCCCTAGCGGGGTAGGCAGAGAGAACCGAACGACATATGGCACATAACATATATGTCTTCAATTTAAAAAGGACACCAATAAATTTTCTTGTGGTGGTTATTCTATACACGTCGTAACGATTTTAAATAAGCAATCGGCTTCTATTTTCATTTGCTTACGTTACGTTGTCGGTCCTTTTATCTAAGGGATTACGCGTCATGGATATTTATGACTATGCTAAATTCGCTGACGAAACTTCCTTCACGCAAGATGTAAGAATATTAACCCAATAATGTATCTTTATTCTCACTCACCCACATTAGGCTTTAAGACTTCGCGTTACGATCCAAATTTAATATTAACTCGAATAACATAAAATCGTAGAATGGTCAGGATAAATGGAGCTCTCGCTCACAGTGATTTAGTCCAAATTAGCTTGCACACATTCCACATGAATCTCGCTCGGTTAGGCGAATGTATCATTTAACAAGCTATTTACCCTTACAGCGTTTTACCGAGAGTTGATCATTATATAAGACATTAGTGTCGATTGCTGACAACCTACCATTTTTTTTCTTTGTTTGGAACTAAAAAATAATGTACCCATTGTTTTCTTCTCCTAGCATGTCGCAAAAGGTGACTACGGTGATTATTTGGGCGACAAGCTAACCACCTTTACACAAATTTCCATCTAACCCAACTCGATGTCATTTTAAATTTAATGATGTTTTGAGGAGCTCATAGTTTTCTGGATGATGGTTATACCAAACCATCATTGTATATGTAATATACAACTTTTAAAGAAATCATCGTTGAATGATGGTTCTCTCTTTCGCAGGCAAGACCCTCCTGGCGCAGACGATAGCGCAGTGCCTGGACGTGCCGTTCGCGATCTGCGACTGCACCACGCTCACGCAGGCCGGCTACGTGGGCGAGGACATCGAGAGCGTCATCGCCAAACTGCTGCAGGACGCCAACTTCAAGTGAGTTCCTCGGGGTCCCTCTTAGCATCGGCCCTGGATGGTCCAAGTCTAGGGCTTAATAAGCCTGCCCGGTGCAACAAAGGACCTCACCAGGCGGGAAATTTTCATCCTCTTTTCTTATTCTATTGGGGAAATAGTCCTACGTGCCGTCACCCTTTGCTCGGGGAAATGGAGGGCGGTGTGTCGGACTCGAATCGACTAAAACCCCAACGTGGCCTACTTCTGCGCGGTACCCAACACGGCGTGTCAATAGCTGCGATTTGTTGCCTAGCCTGATCCTATATGTCCTATCCTGATCGCATATTATGACAAGACTGAAGACGCTAACAAACGAAAGTATTAAAAACCAACGTAGAGACAAGCGATCTGTAAAAAAATATAGTAATTTTACCAAATCACCCTTAAGTAATGAAGAAGATTTTTCAGAATCAAAATATTGACGCGTTTGTAGACAAAAGTATTAGTTTAAGTACAACAAATCGATTTTAAAAAGGTACGGTCAACAGCACGTCAAGTTCCCCACTTGCAGTTCAATATTAGCGCTTATACCCCTGACATAAGAGCGGTACAAAGTCCGAAGTGTATAGTCTGATGTGCTGTTGTTGTCTGTACATATACAATTTCTAATTTTCCCTGACTAGTAAGTTTTTTGACAGTCCATATCCTTATCACTAAATTCAGGTTGAAAAGAAGACATATATAATATCCCTCAAAATTAAAAATACTCATCTTATGTTGCAGCGTGGAACGCGCACAAACGGGAATCGTGTTCCTGGATGAAGTGGACAAAATAGGCGCCGTGCCCGGGATACACCAGCTCCGAGATGTTGGAGGTGAGCTATATACATATGGTGCATGGCATGTGACCACAGCCGCTGTGCCGCGCCTTAGGTAGACTTACAAAAAAGTAGAATGTCACTCTAGTTCTTTGAAGGTCTAGATGAGGATTCGCTTCGTCTGCAGTATAAAAAACGAAAACGCAAGCATCTCAGGTCTCGTTGGTGCTACGATTTCTCACTATTTAGTCCTCTGGTTCTTATAGTCATCGAACTTCGTGGCATCACCACCTAAGCTGCCCCTTTTTTATCTGTAACCCCGATGGAGCCAATCAGTTATTCCAAAACGACGGCGGCTTCTTCGTGACTTTACCATCTAAGCTTATCCTCTGATGGCCTTTAACCTGCCGCTGGTAGTAGTCTCTAAGACGCTCTGCAGGGAGCCAGTCAGTTATTCCAAAATTAATAAATTAGATTTGTCCTCTGGTGCAAAGGCACCCTGGAGGCGCCCTGGTCTGGAGACTACTAGCGACAGGTTACTGTTGTAACCTGCCAATCATGTCATGCCAAACCGAAATTGCAATTGTGGCTCCACCACCTGCCCCAAACGCCCCTAACGCCGTGTCTGTTGCAGGCGAGGGCGTGCAGCAGGGCATGCTGAAGATGCTGGAGGGCGCGGTGGTGTCGGTCCCGGAGCGCAACTCGCGCAAGCTGCGCGGCGACGCGGTGCAGGTCGACACCACCAACATCCTCTTCGTCGCCAGCGGCGCCTACAACGGACTCGACAGGTGAGCAGCCTCAAGGACGCTGGTCGCTTAGAATGAGGTCACTTAGTTACCAATTACACGGCCAGTCGGTATACCCCGCTGCAAAATTCAAATTAAGTAGCTGAACTTGTAACATGATACCTCCTACATTCATTGAAACCTCATTCACCCAAAATAACATATAGGTATATACCGTATGTGTTATTTGGATTACATTATTAAGATAAAGAATGTTGGTAATCTATACTATACTGCTAGCAATATAGCCTAACTACTGATTATCACCTGAATTATCCACATAGCAATAGAACATACACATCCACTGCTGAAATAACAACCTTTCCTTTGTCGTTGTAATTTAACAAAATAATTTTCAAAATCGTTTTACAATTCTCAATGATATCGAGTAACATACATACAAAAAAAACTCAGTCGAATTAAGAACCTCCTCCTTTTTTTTAAAAAGTCGATTAAAAAGTATCTTTCTCTCCATTTCTGATTAATCTGACCGATTAGTCGATTTATCAACGACTAACCCATCGCATCGAATGCGATCAACACGCGTGAGCTATACGTACCTAATACGTATTGTGTCCCGGCAGGCTGGTGCAGCGACGCAACAACGAGAAGTACCTCGGGTTCGGCGCGTGGGACTCGCGCTCGGGGCGGCGCGCGGCGCTGCAGCAGGCGGCGGCCGACGCGTCGCCGCACGCCTCCGCCGCCGCCGAGAACGACGAGCGCGACGCCTGGCTGCGCAAGGTGCAGGCGAGGGACCTCATCGACTTCGGCATGATCCCGGTACGTGCCTGGAACATTATACAAAACATCTTTTGCGACTTAAAATATGCCCGGGTGCACTGGACCCATGGGCGATCGCATTTCATCGGCCTTTGAATAGCTTTAACAACTTAACTGACTTACTACCCAAAATATTTAAAATAATATTCATAAAGTACATGTTTTTTTTGCAGGAATTCGTGGGTAGATTCCCAGTGCTGGTGCCCTTCCACAGTCTAAATCAGGACCTGCTCGTAAGGATACTCACAGAGCCGAAAAACGCTATGGTAAGTCCCCGTTTATACCTTTGTAGGAACAAAACATCTGCGCTGTTTGAAGTTCTCTACCTGTTTTTTTTTTACGACATTTTGGAGCACATAAGCAGCGCCATTTACCGATGTGCATTATGAACCTCGTTCTCTAAAAAACTACAACTAGTCTATTGTCGGCAGGTGTCTCAGTACAAGCTGCTGTTCGCGATGGACAAGTGCGAGTTGTCGTTCAGCTCGGAGGCGCTGCGGGCCGTGGCCGCGCTCGCTATGGAGCGCAAGACGGGCGCGCGGGGACTGCGCGCGATCATGGTGAGTGCCGGGGTGGTGGGTACCCGGGTCAAGCGACACTTGATGTGGGTAATGAGTGGATCGGTGACCGAAATTGTGTGGACAAGCGGTTGTTAATATTTAATTGTAGATAGGGACAGGGGGGGAATTGAAACTCTATTTCCACTTTGGGCATCCTACCATATGTCTGCTATACGAAGGAACAGGGAGGTTGTCCTCCCGGTTCGCTGGAATCAGGACTCTAGCCCGACATTTCTCAATAAAGATCACCAATACCTTGATAACACATGTTTTGTACTCATTGCAGGAAAACCTGCTGCTGGAGGTGATGTTCGAGATCCCCGGGTCCGACATCACGGTGGTGCACATCCACGAGGGCTGCGTGTCGCGCGGGGAGGCGCCGCGCGTCACGCGCCGCGACCACGAGCGGGACCGCGCGCCCGACCTCGACGACTGGCCCTCGGTGCGCGTGCACAACTGTACGTAGACTAGCGCACACCCGACCGTGCTCCCACTGTACCCGCGCGCCCGACCTCGACGACTGGCCCTCGGTGCGCGTGCACAACTGTACGTAGACTAGCGCACACCCGACCGTGCTCCCACTGTACCCGCGCGCCCGACCTCGACGACTGGCCCTCGGTGCGCGTGCACAACTGTACGTAGACTAGCGCACACCCGACCGTGCTCCCACTGTACCCGCGCGCCCGACCTCGACGACTGGCCCTCGGTGCGCGTGCACAACTGTACGTAGACTAGCGCACACCCGACCGTGCTCCCACTGTACCCGCGCGCCCGACCTCGACGACTGGCCCTCGGTGCGCGTGCACAACTGTACGTAGACTAGCGCACACCCGACCGTGCTCCCACTGTACCCGCGCGCCCGACCTCGACGACTGGCCCTCGGTGCGCGTGCACAACTGTACGTAGACTAGCGCACACCCGACCGTGCTCCCACTGTACCCGCGCGCCCGACCTCGACGACTGGCCCTCGGTGCGCGTGCACAACTGTACGTAGACTAGCGCACACCCGACCGTGCTCCCACTGTACCCGCGCGCCCGACCTCGACGACTGGCCCTCGGTGCGCGTGCACAACTGTACGTAGACTAGCGCACACCCGACCGTGCTCCCACTGTACCCGCGCGCCCGACCTCGACGACTGGCCCTCGGTGCGCGTGCACAACTGTACGTAGACTAGCGCACACCCGACCGTGCTCCCACTGTACCCGCGCGCCCGACCTCGACGACTGGCCCTCGGTGCGCGTGCACAACTGTACGTAGACTAGCGCACACCCGACCGTGCTCCCACTGTACCCGCGCGCCCGACCTCGACGACTGGCCCTCGGTGCGCGTGCACAACTGTACGTAGACTAGCGCACACCCGACCGTGCTCCCACTGTACCCGCGCGCCCGACCTCGACGACTGGCCCTCGGTGCGCGTGCACAACTGTACGTAGACTAGCGCACACCCGACCGTGCTCCCACTGTACCCGCGCGCCCGACCTCGACGACTGGCCCTCGGTGCGCGTGCACAACTGTACGTAGACTAGCGCACACCCGACCGTGCTCCCACTGTACCCGCGCGCCCGACCTCGACGACTGGCCCTCGGTGCGCGTGCACAACTGTACGTAGACTAGCGCACACCCGACCGTGCTCCCACTGTACCCGCGCGCCCGACCTCGACGACTGGCCCTCGGTGCGCGTGCACAACTGTACGTAGACTAGCGCACACCCGACCGTGCTCCCACTGTACCCGCGCGCCCGACCTCGACGACTGGCCCTCGGTGCGCGTGCACAACTGTACGTAGACTAGCGCACACCCGACCGTGCTCCCACTGTACCCGCGCGCCCGACCTCGACGACTGGCCCTCGGTGCGCGTGCACAACTGTACGTAGACTAGCGCACACCCGACCGTGCTCCCACTGTACCCGCGCGCCCGACCTCGACGACTGGCCCTCGGTGCGCGTGCACAACTGTACGTAGACTAGCGCACACCCGACCGTGCTCCCACTGTACCCGCGCGCCCGACCTCGACGACTGGCCCTCGGTGCGCGTGCACAACTGTACGTAGACTAGCGCACACCCGACCGTGCTCCCACTGTACCCGCGCGCCCGACCTCGACGACTGGCCCTCGGTGCGCGTGCACAACTGTACTCGCCGACTGACTATCCTACATTTTAATAACGCTACAAACATGTTTTCTTATTTATTAAAGTTAAATACCGTTGTGAACTACTTTGATCCCCCTAGTAAAATATTTTTGATCTTAATAGTACAACCTAAGCAGATGCCAGTCCTCTTTCGGCATATTACATACATAAATAACATCACGCCCATAATCCCCAAAGGGATAGGCAGAGTCAAAGGGGCAGCAGGCCCCTTGAACCACATTCATCCAAACATAAAACTGGGCTGGGTTAAATGGATAATTGTGAAAAAGTAGTGACAACTGGCTAAACCAGAACCACATATACCATTAGTCGCCTTTTTCGACATGCTGGGCAAGAAACAAAGTTGGCACATTCTTTTTAAGTCCCAGACCAACATGGGACACATCCCATGTTGGCACATTATATCCTGTTATAGTTTAATCGTAATCATAATGCTGTATTTAACGTAGTCGCTGTTAATGTTTTACAATAACTCAACTTTTTTTACAATGTTTCCAAAATTGCAGAGCGCGTGCATTAACACTGCGTTCGGGCCGCGATCTCATAACGGGTACACTATGTGATGACGTAGTAAGATTTGATTTTTTTTTATTCTTTTGTAGGTGTAAAGCTCTTATTTTCTGAATGCGTAGCTTGTATTACTAATTTAATATTGATGCGTTATTATGTTAGTAGCAATTTTCCTTGTTGTTAGACTTTTAAGTATTTTATGATCTTAGTAGACTTTGCTAGCATGTCTGTTTGATCTTATTATTGAATGTAACTCGCTAGGTGTTCGTATCCGGTATTGTTTAAAATGTAAAACATTTGTCTGGTCATTCTCAAAGTTTGCGATAAATTTAGCTACTTTATATTTATTTAAACATATCTAGACCGGTACAGAATCTCTGTCAATTCATTTAGGATGAATGAATATGAAATCGTATCATAGTTCCCTATTTAGTGCAATTTTATCGGCTTGCCGAGGATTAGTTTAGTTTAAAAACGTCTCTAGCTTCTCCCTTAGTTTCAAAAATCTTTCAATATCAAATAAACATCGATGATGTCGTCCACTTTTAATTTACATATTACATAATGTGATAACTACGTCATCGTCACTTACACGCACAAACAAAAATTTGCTCCAGCCTTGGCGATGTATTTAAAATCTGTTCGAGCAAGTTTGAAGTGCGTCAAAAAATATTTACTTAGCGAATACCAGAGTAATTTCGTAGTGATTAGATACATTTTGCAATGACGCGAAAATAGTATGTTCACCTATTTTAATATGCCCCTAGATTAATGGATCCCAAACTTATTTAGAACTGCCCCCTTAACGTTGAAACCTTTTTATAGCTTTTTATTTTTATATTACTAGTAGGTATGGATGCAGTGTTCTTTGTTTTTCATTAATATGATACAAATTATGGTTAGTTGTTAGTCTAGTCTGAAATAGATCGTCGCTTTTCTATTTATAGTTTTATCCCATTCTAACTTATCATTGTAAAATGTCATTGCCTGTTATATAAGTAAAATACCGTATGACATCCGCAAATTGGTGACTTTATACTTTATCAGTCGGTTAATTCTTTCCTGACCATTAAAAAATCGGCCCTAACACGAATAATATTTAATTTCTGGTTAATTCTAAAGTTTACGAAATCGCGGTTAAAAATAGATACAATAATATAGGAATAGTTATACGCCACATCAACGTACAACTTTAATAAAAGGGAGAAATGGGAGTTTTGATTCTACCTGTTTTTTTTTTGCTTCCGCTATTTCTTGTCAAAAGTAATGGGTAGCATTACAGATTGAGAAACGATGCCCGATCACCTGGAGCAAGTTATCTAAACATGTAAACCGAATGATAATATTTGTCATGCTTCTCTACGAAATACGCATACTAGAGTTAACAATGGAACCAAAACAATACGACAACGCGTAATGTTTACTGCGGCCCAGTTATATGGCGATGACGACATTGACTGACATCAAAATGTGTTCGTAGCTCAGTAGAAGACAACTCGCGCCTCACTTGCTTGGTGTTTGGTTCGACAACAACATCAACCGTGCCATCTGCTTGTGAAAATCTCGTAGTTAAAATCGTTTCGGATTTAATACGAATTTAATCTTTACAGTCCCATGATTTTCTATTCTATTTAATTGCTTAAATGAATGTTCTATATAATATATTGTATATTCCCATAACACTCACACAGCGCCCTCTCTTCCAGAAACTCCTGAAACCAGTGTCGCAACCATCTGTCACTCAGTGTGCGCTGTGAGCGAGTAAAGTATGGTGGTTCACACAACGACGAGCCGGGCGCCGCCCGACGCGGCGGGCTGTCCACTGCGCGCGGCGGGCGGCGCCGCGGCGCGCGCGCGCCTCGCCCGCGCGCAGTGGACACCGCCCGTGACAATACATCCTCTTAGCCGGCGTTTATTGCTGGCTCGTAGTATTTATTTGAAGCCGCGTATTGGTAGCGCGCGGCGAAATGTTTATTGGCGTAAGCGGTATCCGCGTACACATACATTTCTGGATTTGAATCGATCAAACCTGACCTGATACGCGGATACCGCTTGCACACTCCACATTCAGCTTTAGGCGAGACGATTCTGTGTCGAATTTGATTGTGACTATTCAACATAATGGCAGCTGCCAAGTATAAGAGTACGTTTGAAACGGAAAATATTGAAAATTTAAAAAACAGTGAGATCTCAAAGATTCAACTGTTTTATATCATCATAAAAATGTCAAATTCGTTGCAGAATCGCTTTAATACAAATTTCTCTGTTGTCAAGTACAATATTCGCTATAGACTGTCCTTAATACGGGAGTACATTAAACTAATTATTTAAAATCCTCTGCTCGTCTGAACAGAAAGTCCGATGGGGCGGGCAAACGTTTCGAAGTAGATGCCGTGCATTTTAAGTTATCGTTAGTATGAACATTAGGAAAACTGGGTACATTTGATTTTGGGACGAAATACAAAAATAAATTGTACGTAGTTGAAAAGTTTTGTAATAACGAAATGGTTTTATTGTGAGACTAAGTTGTGTGCTCAGAGTGAGTATTAACACATTGGCTGCGGTCATGGTATCCAGTTTTCGGAACCTCATCTCACGTATTTTAGAGTTTCCAGATAGCATTTCATAGAAATGTGCCAACTAGAGTATGATTGTGTTTCCGTATTTGAAATCCAAGAATTTTTGAAACTGAGACCCAATTTATGGTTCTGTAAACATTTTAATGTATTATTGCGTAGGAGAGTTTGCTTCGATGTGTGGTGATTTATTTAGTAGTTCCTTACGTTAGAGTTATGTCAAAAAAATAAATAAAAAAATCAAAATGTTGTGTCGTTGAGACCACCATACAACATTACTCTTGTGATGTAAATTACTGTAAATAATAAATAGAAGAGATGTTTAATATTTAAGGTCTAAATAAAATTAGGTTTCTTTGCTATGTCCATCTAAGTTGTAAGTACGAAAAATTACACAAAAAAATGGTAAAATTGTTAGATTTCTTTTTTAATAGCAGAATTTTATATTTCGGTCGGTCAACACTGAAAATGACGTTTTGACATTTGTTACAATTATTATATATAATTATTTTTTTATTTATAAATGTGAAGTTGTTATGTGATTATAGTAGAATTGTGTCTAACTCGTATTTTGAGATACGTGCGTCTAGTGAAGCACATAATATTAATTATAATATAATATTGATATTCTAAAAGCTACATACTTATACAAATAATTCTATAGTTAAAAATGTAAGGTTCATATAAATGTTCTCTGAATGTATTTGGTGATACGAGGTAGGCCTTATATAGGTATACTATAGACCGACACTGGATGTTTGTATCTCAAATGTTACAACCTGTTATACGAATGCGTTTAGATTAATAGTGAGATAAATTTGAAGATTTAAGTTATAATCACATTGCAGCTCGAGTTAAATAGTTTAAGCCTATTTTCAAATTAAAATATAACGAAAACCAAAATATACGTTGTTTCACTTCAGTAACTCCCCAGAAAGTCCACTCAAAGATACATTTATGAAAAGTTTTTGTTATGAAGAGTAAAGTCGAATATTCGATTTTATTCATAGAAATAAATGTAATATTTAAAATATGTTAAAATTTGGTACATGTACTTTAGAGTGCATGGTATTAGCTTAATTACAAAATATACCATTTTCTTTTCGTAATTAAGTTTAATATATGTACTTAATTTATTTGCAACAGGGTATTTGACTAATGGTAGTACGTAAATTATTTGGAAAATGTTATAGTTTCTTTAAATGTTTATTATTAACTTAAAATTAATATAGAAAGCGTTATACACAGACATTCAACATAAGTTAAGTTGGTCGATTAATAAATATATAAATAATATAATATAAGTAATAAATATCACACTACATCACAAACATTGATCTGACTCCGAGGTAAGTAGCTTAAGCACTTGTGTTACGGATATCAGAATCAACAGTGGTATTACAAATATATACTTGAATATTGGATATTAACACCCAGACACAGAACAAACACAAGTATTCATCATACGAATGTTTGTCCTGGGTGGGGATCGAACCCACAACTCTTGGCGCACGGGGCAGGGTCACTACCAAATGCGCCATCGAGCCAGTCGATAAAAAAATGAATAGCAACGAACAATAATTAATACAACCCTACCTTTCGAGAATGTCATTCATATTTATATGTCTACTTTACTATTAAAACAAAATTTTATATTTCAATATCGTACATGTTGTAATTGATCACATTGTTCTTTACTACCCGGCTGTTGAACATTCAATCCTTAATCTATTAACAAACTAAGTTAACAATGTGGAATAAAAATTAGCTATATGTTACACAGGTACATTATTAAAAAAATACTGAGCATTACATCTAGATGTATAAAAACTGATAATACGTTAGCGTCAATTGGTTATATTTATCATTTGAATTTAAGTACGATAGAGGTATGTGTTTATTTTATTTTTAAGAGGTAAGTGAAGTCACTAGCTCGGCGGATAAATAAAATATGCCCAACACGCTAGGTGCAAACTGATGTAAGTACATATTAAGCACACATGTAGACATACAATCAAGCCTGCAATACCCGAAGGTGCAATAATTTCCTTAAACCACACTCTAGTCTGTGTTCATTAGTCACGTTTTACGACATGGTAGGCAAAAATAAAAAAAATATCCGCCATAGAACCTGTTTCCCCGATTATACATTCCTGTTTCCCTGTCAATGAGTTGCGAAGACAACAAGATTCGCAAATGTATGAAGTAATAAGCAAATAATGTTATGTCCCAAATCTATACAATTAAGTTTCTCTCCAACGAAAATTCCTTATAGCTCTCATCCTCAACAATACTCTTCAAAGTTTCCACCAAATTGTACACCTCCACATAACTTGTATATAAAGCGGCTGGAGTCAGCCTGATAACATTTGGATCTCTATAGTCTGGGATTACACCGCGGTTCTTCAGCGCCAAGCTGATCCTGTATCCCTCGTCGTGCTCCAGACACACGTGTCCTCCTCTCCTGCTATCTTCCCTATAATTCCCTATCGAAAACCCGTATTTCACCAACTTCTTCTCAATGAGATACATCAAGTACCCAGTTATATGCAAAGACTTCTTTCTGATATTGCCAATTCCGGCCTCCCTGTATATCTTCAAAGAGCCTTCCAGTCCAGCCATCGAGAGCAGACACGGCGTCCCAATCTGCCAGCCACTAGCGTCATTTTGAGGCTCAAACTCCTGTTTCAAGAGGAACTGCGTTTCAATCTTGTTGCCGAACCACCCGGCTAGTCCTGGAATCTTGTCGAAATGCCGCCTGTTCATGTACAAGGCAGCGGCTGCCCCTGGCCCGCCGTTCATGTACTTATAGTTGCACCACACAGCGAAGTCAGGATCTAGAGATTTTAAGTCAACTTCAATGGAACCTACCGCATGACACATATCCCACCCAATAATTATGTTCCTCTGTTTAGCGGCACGAGTTATTTTCTCCATGTCGACTACTTGAGCACTTCTGTACAAGACTGACGGGAGTAGTATCATCGCGACCTCGTCCGTCATCGCTTCAATGACGTCGTCTTCATCTAAAAACTTGTCTTCGCGACTTTTGACTACCTTTACAGCGTCTTTGGGGTCGTAACCCTTTAACCTTACTTGACTATCAACTGCATATCTATCTGTGGGAAAATTGATGTCGTCCACCAAGATTTTGTATTTGTCTGTAGTCGGTTTGTAAAGAGTGCTTATGGCTTGATGGATATTGGTCGTCGTGTTGCCGGTGACAACAATTTCGTCTTTGTCAGCGCCCACCAAAGGCGCCGTTAGCTCGGCGAGATAGTTTGAGTAGAGGTAGTACTTGCCGCCGTCGGCATTCCAGATTTTGACGCCGTGCTCCTTCCATTTTGCCATAGTTGTCAAAATGGCCTCTTCGGCGTCTTTGGAAGCGAGCCCTAGTGAGTTCCCGCACATGTAGATGACTCCAGACTTCAGGTAGAACCGTTGCCTGAAGCGCCCCAGCGGGTCGTTGTTGTCCATTTCGTTAGGATACTCGAGTCCATCAGTATACTCCTTCTGCATTGCGGCGTAGTCTTAGCAAGGCGATGTGATTTTTAATATAGCAAGCAAGCGAGTGATTTTCGCCAATTTATGCAGTGGTAGGAAATATATACTGGCGTTATCTTTATCCGTTAGGTAGGTACTCACTTGCGAATTATAATTGTGCTGCTCACTTTTGAAAAAACATCTGACCACTTGCTGGATGTATCAAACCATCTGTATATTTTACAAGCTTTTATTTAGTTTCACCTGTCCCGATGTTTGTTTGTCTGTACTCAAATCTTGAGAGTTAAATTAAATCCACTTCCCGGTTACCAATTGAGTTAAAATTTTGCATGCATGTGTGTATGGCGTGACAATGCAATATTATGATACCATGGAGCTTATCTGATAATGAAACTGGAAGGTGGCTATAGGAACTCGGTAATAAAATGACGTAACCCCATCGAGTTTGGGCTCGTTTAATTCGTCTTGATGAGTACTTTAATCCTAGGTGGTGACCAAGGTCTGATGTTGGGGCTGGAAGGTGACCATAGAAACTCGGTAATAAAATGACGTAACCCCATCGAGTTTGGGCTCGTTTTATTCGTCCATAATTATGAGTACATTAATCCTAGACGGTGACCAGGGTCTGATGTTGTAGCTGGAAGGTAACCATAGAAACACTGTAATCGAATAACGTAACCCCATAGAGCTTCGGCTCGTTTAATTCATTTTATCATTGATGAATTAAACGAGCAGGTAAAGTACTCATGTACTTAAATACTAGGCGGTGACCAGGGTCTGATAATGAAGCTGGAAAGTGACCTTAGGAACTCTGGAATAAAATTACATAACCCCATTGAGTTTGGGCTCGTTTGATTCGCCTTGATGAGTAGGTATTGTAATCCTTGATAGAGTGACCAGGGTCTGATGATGGAACTGAAAGGTGACCACAGCTGTATACACATTTAGTTTGGATGACCATACATGGAAATAAAGGAACTGCTGAGAATAATTCGAAGAACTAAAAAGTAAAAAAACTTTTAAAGATCAATCTTTTATTTAAATGCACAAATCTATACTTATAATAAATCTGTAGAGAGGTCAATTCTGTACATGAAATATATTTTCAAAATAACTATCAGGGGGTGATTAGTAATCGATACTGATGCCAAAAATGCAATCAGTAAAATTTTTGTCTGTCTGTCTGTATGTTCTTTATAGAAACAAAAACTACTCGATGGATTTTAACGAAACTTGGTACAATTATTCTTCATACTCCTGGGCAGGTTATAGTATAAGTACTTTTCATCACGCTACAATCAATAGGAGCAGAGTAGTGAAGATAAATGTTGGGAAAACGGGAGAAGTTACTCCATTTTTTAAGCTTCCGTCGCGCAGTGTTGCCAACCCCAAAAAATTTAAAAACAGCAGCTCACCAGTAAAAAAACACGAGAAAACAGTAGGTAAAGTGAAAAAAGCTTTTCCTTTTTCACAGCTTTTCATCCAACCCAGACCACTGTCCCATGTTGGTATGGGTCTTAAAAAGAATATGCCAACTGTGGTTCTTGCCTAGCATGTCGTAAAAGGCGACTAATGGTATATCGGGTTTTGGTTGTGTGATTGTGTAGGCGACCAGTTAGCCGCTTGTCACTACTATTTCAAAATTTATCTTCTAACCCAGCCCGGCTTTATTTTTGGCTGAATGTGGTTGAAGGGGCATGCTGCCTCTCTGGCTCTGCTTACCCCTTCAGGGATTATAGGCGTAAAGTTATGTATGTATCATACTTTCCTTATATAATTAAAACAATTACCTACTTTTACTAGTTACCAGGACTAACATACATCGTTATATCATAATATTGATCACAAAACAACATAACAAAAACAAAAATCAAAGTAAAATTATACTCCACTTTCATTCTCAATTGCCTCATCTTTAATATTTTCAGACTCATTTTCCTTTTGGTTGGGAAATTCCCTCGAATTCCGACAAGAGCAGATAATTTAGTTTCATTGTGGTATATTTTATAACTATACAGGTTATAAAACATATTACATAACAGGTTGTTATCCAAAAATATTCGCATAGTGTAATAGGTGGCGCAGGACGCTAATAGGAAAACAGTAAAAATTAGGAATGAAACAGAAAACAGAGGCGTTAATGTGAAAACAGCAAATCTACTGTTAAAACAGTAGGGTTGGTAACACTGCCGTCGCGTGTGCAGCCTTAATGGTTAAAGTTACATAGAAATCATGTATGACGGAAATAGTCTTTATAATATTAACCATAAACGCCGGTGACACCGCTGGCACAGCTAGTAAAAAATTAACTTTTACTTTAAAACTTATATTAATAACTTATAACGTTATTACACAATTTTTATTATATTTTTATATCCTCTAGACTTCAGGTAAAGTAAATACTACTACTACTACTACTTATACTACTTTAACTGAACATTTAATTTAATCCTCGGTTTTGTGGCCAGTTTTAGCGCATTTAAATAAAAGTTTAGATATTTTTAAAAAGTTTTTTTTTACTTTTAATTTTTATTTGATGTTAAGAACAGAAACAAATTACAAAGTTCAAGGAGTTCATATATTAGGGGTTGGTCAGGTCAGCGAAATATTTAATATGTAAGTAGGTGTGTTATTAAAAATTCGCGTTAATGATATATAACGTCCCTTGTTGTATAACGTCAATGGCCCCTTGATATATAACGTCATCTTGCTTAGGTAAATACAACAGACCCAATAGGTCATTGTGACTATTTTGGGAGGGACACTTTGACGTCACTAGGGCCTAAAATTATAGGATTTGATATATTCACGCGGAATTCGAACGCGCTGTATCTCCTTTTTTTTATTTACTGGCCAATAGAATAAAATTCGTATACCTACAATATTTTATTGTAATCTCATTGACGGACAAAAAAGGTTTTTTGAAAAGTACATAAATACCAACCCAGTTCTCATTATAGGGTTCCGCTAGCGATACCTACTCATATAAAATCGGTAGTTACACGATAAGGACACACACACGCAGGGAGTTTTTTTTTTTTTTGGGAGAGGACTATCGATAGTTGGCCGAAGGCGGCCTTTACTACCTACCGGGCTGGCGGGGGAGCGAGAAGCTCTCACCCCTAAAATTTAGGCAACAGCCTGACGGCGCCCCCTAGCGGGGTCGAACCTCGGCTCAGGGCGTTGCTGGGAGGGGGCAGACACACATAGGTGGGGAGAGAAGCGACCGGGCACGGGCCGGTTACGCGAATAAGGAAGACGGAACAAAGTGTTGGCCTGTGCCGCGAGCTGTTGAGCCGACGTCGTGGCTTGCGTGATTTCGTCGTCACTGGTCTAGGAGGACGACTAGGTCCTAGGTCAACGTTTTCTATGAGAGACTACGGGAGGGGGGACGCAGGGAGTGTTGATTCAAATTCTGGCACCTCTAGTTTTTTCAAATCAAATTACCTAGATACTTTAATAAATACGCTTTATTTATTCTATTGACTCTTAGAGTGAGGGAACGATGTTCCCGCACTGCAGAGCAAAATAAAAATATACCTACACAATGAAATAACTATGCACGAGTTTGTGTACCATGTTTCAATTAATGTGTAGATTCAATGGTTTTGCACGTTAAACGGTATCTAGTCGATCAAACAAGCAGATACTGCTAGATACTGAAACTACTGAAACGCTAGATACTGCGCTAGGAAGATTATGATTTGTATTTGTTATACTAAAGTATTGATCACTTTTCTTAGTAGAAACAAATCTATCAGAGATTTCTTTACACTGAACGAAGAAGATACTTCAATGACTGTAGATACCTATTATAGGTTAACTACTTACTTAACTACTTTTTATTTTTTAATGCAATAATTGGTTATTGCTGTTCGTGAGTAACCTGCTTAATGATATAATGACATTAAGTGCCTTCTAAACTTGTTTTCCAGCTGAGTGCGTAGATACTGATGTTTTCTACCATACAAACATATTAGTGGGGTGACAATGATTTCGGATTCCAACACAAAGAAACAATCAGCGTCGATGTCAGTGTGCTAAACCTCTACAAGGCAGATAGATCATTGATCACATGATGGCCACTGAAAACACAACTACAAAGGATTTCTAACGAACACACTTAAAGAGATTGAAAGAGGGAGCAGGATTTCAGTTGATTGCTTAATCTAATCCGTTTTGTGAGCCATATTTCTATCCATATTTAAGTATATTAGAGATTGATGTTTTAGTTTTTTCACTTATTATGTTTGTGGAAACTTCTTTTCCATTATTTACAGCTTCATCTAAATCTTAACGAACTAGCCAGCTTGCCAAAATCAATGTCTTTCAATATTCTTACATAATATAACACCTACACAAAATGACGTTAAAAATTCCGAAATTATGTACAATGCAAACGATAAACGTTTCTAATTTAAAAAAAGTACTCTCCTCGCAGAATATTTCTTATCTTGTCCCAAATCAAAGCGCAAAATCATGGCGACGTACACAAGACGTAAAAATACATTTCAACGAACTAAGGCGTAACAAGTCGACTGATAATAACAAAACCATAAAAGTGATAGGTTGATATGTTTTTATCCTTTCACAGCCACAACTATCTAGATAGCCTATTCTGATAAATGCATATCTTTAATACCTAAGTAGGTATTCGTAATCTTAATCCAGTGAAGGCCTACAATCTTCATTTTAAAGACTACCATTATTTACAAACAATGAGAAGTTTATATAAATGCAAGTTTATTTTTCTTATGGTGGATGTTATTATAGTAATCTGTAACTAACTATTGTCATAGTATTTGACCAACATGACCTTTCGACACAACAACCTATCCCATTGAAATGATTTTTGTCTTTGTACATAAAATTAAATAATAAAAATAAGCCCGCAGCAATCCTTGTGTCCTATTTTCTGCATTTGACCCAGTGGCGGAGCTGCTTCTTGCAAGACATGCTGCACTTTAATTTCAACCAAAAAAACTCCACAGTGATCGGTGGGGGCGCCCCCGTACCCATCATCTGCTGGTCTCCGTCAGGAGGGACGAGACGGTAGTAGAGTCGCATCGTTTCTCCCCTTCCGGGCCTTCGGATCCACGGAGCGAGAGGGTCATTCTCTCGCTCTCGTTCCGCCGCCTCTTTCTGCAACACATTCGGGAGCGAGAGTTCTGGTCCGATTGCAGTTCTGAGTAGGTAGTGCGCACTGTACGGACATTGTCGGGAACTCTGAGAGGGTGTCCGCCGTATCCTCCGCCGCATCACAATGTAGACACGTCGGACTTTTCTCCCTGTCTCTCCGGTGCAAGTACTTCCGGAAAAAACCATGTCCGGACAGTACCTGCACTAAACGATATGATAAATACAACGACGGCGGCCGCTCGAGCCAGTTTTTCAAGACTGGCCCGAGCGCATCGAGGGTTCAACGAACTGAAACACTGACAGCGAGATCTTCTGCCCAAATGCGAACCAAGCCTCGCTGCGGCTCACGTCGGACCTGTTCTCGGTCCTGAAGAGCCGGGCATGCCCCACGCACCCTTATCTCCGCCTGCCAGTTATAGACTCCAGCCAGGACCCGATCTTTAAGCTCCCAGGGCGGGGTCCCGGCTAGGGCACAAGATGCTGCAAATCCAACAGTTCTATAGCAACGGGCCACGCGTTAGCTGTAGCCCGCTGTAGCCTCCGCAAATTGGTAAAGTTTTTCCTTTTGTGCAGGGTATCCCACTAAATTGGCGCTCCGTAGAGCGCTATGCTGCGTAAGATAACGGCATAAAGACGCCGGCACCTTGCTCGAGGCCCCCCTAAGTTAGGGAGGAGCTAGCCGAACGAGCCAGCCGCCTTGAGAAGGCGCGACTGGTGTACCTACTGTTCAAGCGGTCTTAAAGGAAGCAATTTGGTCTACCTCAATGTTAAAATACCTAATCTTACATATACAAACAGATTATCAAGGTGTGACGTTAATCCAAGCGACAACTATGTAATGATTTTATTATGGTAGTGTCCTACACGAGTGTACAGTGTCAGACTGGCTACATTTAGACTGAAAGTTTTTATTTAGGGTTAGGATCGTAATGTTACCCAGGCCTATAACACAGTCCCAATCCATCCATATATTTGTTTAACAAAGCATATCTTGACAGTAGCTTTTAGTTAAAGACAAAATTAGCACGCTCTTACACCAAAACAAATGTAGATATTGACATACCTATCGATCTACCGTGTACTTAAGCAATAATTACTAAAATTAATTCACAAGAAAATGCACCTATTATAACATAATGACAATTATTTATGTTTGTTTGTTTATTTACTGAATTGGATTCATGACGGTTAAGGAATGAGACCATTCCCTGATCTCACAGCTTTACGTTTTAAAGTGTTATTATACACATGGTGAGATTAAGTTCAGAAGTTCAGCATATACTTAGTTCATCATCATCTTCCTAGCGTTATGTCTTGTGATTAGACGGGGTCCGCTTAGACCATGATCCAGGATTTAGCGAGTCTGTTAATTACACTGAAGCGACTGCCGATCTGACCTTCGTAACCCTAAGATAGGGGAACCAGACAATTTTTGGATCATGGTTACAAATCCAAAGTTGTTTGAATTTGCAGGTTTCATCACGATGTTTTCCCTCACCGCCGAGCTAGTGGTATAAATACGTACATATATTTGAGAAATCCAGAGGTACGTGTCAGGTTTGAACCCGCACTCCTTTAAGAGGCGCGTGTGCTTAGGTACCATTGAGCTACCACCGCTCTACTCATATACTTAGTTATTACCAGTGATTATTATTTACATCCTATTGAATTAATTGCGAACGCTTTTAGCACATTGTATTTCAAAATGGAAACACCATTCTATCTTTTTCAGCCAACTTCTTTCAAAAGGTTTCATCTTCTCAGTACCGATATACATAGCGCCCACTTACATTTCTATAGACTACTTAACATGATTTGTGTAATCCAATCTGTCCAATCCGAAACATAGGCAGATTACGCACCGAATGACGACTAGGACACACCCTGTAACCTGGCTACGTAGCGCGGCAGATAAGAACACAAACAAGCAAAGCCTCTAGTGATTCTACTCATAAACCACCCGAGACAAACAATGCAAACACTGAAATGCTTGTGCCAACAATTATTTGATATGTTATAATTATTATCTAACAAACAATTGTTATCATCGAGAATCTTGCAGAACTTCTATATTACTATTAAAAGAAGTGCGATTACGTTAAACAAACAATATTTAACACTTTTACGTTTATTAAAGCTATTTAAGCTTGTTGATAAATAATGTTGTTGGTAATTAAACTACAGGAATAGTTGGTGTCACCATTTAGCTTTAGATGACAAAATGAGAACTAGTAATTCTGAATCTTACAAATCAGAACACCTTATTGAAAACACATTATTTATTTCCGTATTTCTTCTGAGATCCCTGGCATTCAACTACCTATTTACAAAATCTTTCTTGAAATTTGTGAAATGTAGCAGCTAGTCAATTTAATTGGGAACGGACTTGTAGATAACATATATATTTGTGACGCTATTTATATAGTTAAGTACTTATTTCTTCTTTCTGAGTTCAAAGACTAATAAGTCTGAACTAGAATATCATGGACAAAGATAAAAATTATAATTTGACATTTATCTTCTACTCCTACTTCTGCCACTGTCATATCTACGTCAACTCAGAAAGCTGCTGACTACTGCAGTTTTAAACACATCAATTCCTGGGCTTCCGCATAAATTCAAGAACTTCACAAACCTGAGTATACCTTGATAACACAGCTTCTCATCATGTACAGACTACCGAAAGCTTGCAAATGGTTTCTCTCAAGACGATTTTCTACAAGCCACGTTGAGAGGAACATCTGCTGGCCAAAACCGGACTACGGGCCCATGGAGGTGATGAGGTCGGACCTCATGAACGGCATCAAGGTGGCCTCCGCTAAGCCCTTGGGCTCACAAATAGGCGCTTGCACTATTATGTATCAAGTAAGGAATATTTGACCTGCGAGTAAATTTTTATACACATACCTAGGTCTATTACTAGTGCATCCAAATATAAACTTGTGACATACTTACTTACTTACTTATTAAAGCTAATTTAAGAAATAATTAACGGTTCAAATAAATCAAATTGAAAGAGTGAAATCTTTCATATGCTATTGTAGGTAGGTAGGTACTTTTACCACTACATAGAACTGAATTAATTTTCCATCTAATCGAACCCAGTTTTATTGTTGAGTAAAAGCAGATGTGAGAGTTGGTTGCTCCTAGGACTCTGCCCTTTGGAGGGTTTAGGGTATACATGTATGGAGATGGATTCTAGGTAAGTATATATATTTTTTTGTCTATTTTCTTGATGTTACGATCGAGCAATATGGTCCAAAATGCTGTTGGAAAATAAAAAAATGTGAAATTGCCTGACGCTCTCGATAACAATCAAGTACTTGTAATAAAAGCTTCTACTGGCTCCAAGGCCGGCTCTCGCTACGAGGTGGACTCCCAGCTGGGCGCGACGCACTTCCTGCGCGCCATGTCGGGCGGCTCCGGCTGCGGCTACACGTCGTTCCTGAAGGGCCGCTGCCTACAGCAGTGCGGCGCCTCGCTCAGCTGCTCCTCCGACCGCCAGTCTATCGCGTTTACGCTGCGCTGCCCGATAACCATGTTCCCGGATTTGAAGAATTACCTTCTTGATGCTGCTTCTAGGTAAAGAGCAGTTATTTCTTCGGAGATGTTAAGCACATATTTTTTTTTGAGTTCTGAAGAAAGTAGTATCTTCAATGTATAGAGTCAGGGTAATGAGGCGCCCTAACAAGGCCCGTGGGCAGATGGACTTAAAAAAATCGCAACTAGTCTTGAACTTCCAAACTTGACTTGACTAGAACAAACAAAACCTCTTGTAATTAAATAAGTACCTACTTATGTTAAAAAATGTAAATCTTTGGCTAGAACCTTTCACGTGCTCCGTTAACCGGAATGATGTTGGATTCAAAGATGCTGTTACCATCCGTGGGAAATAGAAGATCGCAAGCCTCTCATCAGAGAAGACCTACTGAGAATACCTCCAGAACAGATGGTCATGGACCTAATAAACAAAGCCTCTTTCCGCGGCCCATTATCCAACTCGGTCTTCTGCGAAGACGAGCGAATAGACGGCATGAGCAACGACGAGCTTGTCTGCTTCGCGCAGACCAACTTCATCACTGTGAGGTGCAGCGTGGGGAGCGTCGGAGTACCGTTTGAAGAGACTTTGAAGATGGCTGAAAGGATTGAGCTAAGACGGGTTAGTATTTTGACATAGTATTTAATTGTACTTTAATGTAAAACGGAGATTTAAGTAGCTATATTTTTAACCCTCGTTTAGGTGGATTTTATGATACGGAATATCAATTTAACATCGATTAGTACCACAAAGGCATTTCATCCTCTGTATTTATATTATGTTTTAAACTGAAGTTTAACAAAATTGAGTGAAACAACTATTCAATAATTTCTTGAAAGATTCGTCTTCATTACACAATCTTTCCATATCTTTTGTGATGACTACCTGTCTCGTAAATCGTAATGCTTCAAAAAATATATTGTCTCCAGGAGAGACCACTGGATCCATGCACCTATCCCTCGTACCCAAAAGCTGGGTACCAGTACTACGACCTGGGCGCCGGCAGCGACACCTGGATAGCCCTCGCGGTGCCCGGGTCCAACAGCTGCGACATCTCGTAAGACGCATTTATTACTAAGTATTTAAGTTGACGCAACAACCCAAAGTAAGTCTTGGCCGCCTTATTGCTTATTACTCTCTTGCAAGATATAAAGGCAGGCTCACTTTTATCAAAACTGTCAAAAATGGTATGCTAAGATAAATCAACTTATAACCAACTTTCCTGATAGAATAGGGAATAGCCTTGCAAAAACTCTCTACACAACAAAATTAGAGACCAGTGACGTGTGTACCAAATATTCCAGGTGTGCGTAGAATGTGCAACCCCACTCCTTAACCTTATTAACACACAACTCATTTCTATGAATCGCGCTTATGTATCCATTATTATGTAATGTTGCTCTGGGATTGGAATGAATAAGCCAACTGTAGCCCTTGCCTGTGGCTAGCATGTCTTACAAGATTTACTGATCATATAGGCGACGACCTATCCACTTAGGTTTTACCTACTTTTTCACAACTTTCAATCTAACTCTGTCAAAAAATGGTTATAGGAGCTTACTGCTTCTTGTAGTCTACTTATATATACGGCACCGAAAGTCGTATGTATGTGTGTGATGTGGTATCAGTGTTCTACCTACTCTACCTACCCCCTCCGGCAGGTGCCTCCTGAAGCACGCCATCATAGCGGCGGCGTGCGGCACGGGGCACGTCCAGACGGGGCAGCACGGCATGGACCGCACGCCGCAGCCGCCGCTCGGCATGATGGCCGGCGACGACATCTACACCGACTACCGCGCGTTCAACGTCTCCTACTTCGACCAGGGTATATTCGGTAAGTGTATCATGCGTCATCGGCGGCAGGGCCGGATCTATTATAAGGGCCATGATCTGCAGCCTAGGGCTCCGTGAATAAAGAGGCCCCGGTTGAAGACAATATCTATCGTACAGATTGAGGGATTCTGTTTACTATAGCCTAGAATAAAAACCATTTAGGCCCCCAAGTACGGTTACGTTCAAAGACGCCCCTGATCGGGGCACAGAACGCTTAGGTGTTTAAAATCCTCTTCAATAAAAATATTGAATTCAATAATATCTTGCGTTATCTTGCCTTCTTTAAGTCGGGTGTTTATATGGGTCTGGAAATGCAAGGAGGGAGACCTTAACATAACTTTTTTGGCGCGAACAATCGTTTATTTGCGGAAATAAATTTGCCTAGGTACTTACATATTATATAGTCCAGATCCACATTAATCTGTATCCCAAATTTTATTTGAAGTTTGAAAAAATTAGTGAACGCTCCATTCCTAACACCTGACTTCACAAACTTCGGCTGTATTTGTTATTGTAAGAATGTTTGTTCAGGTACTTTTTCGCTTGACAATATATGTACATATAATTTTACTAATCGTATAGCCTTTCCTCCATATTGGCAGGCGTGCTGGCTAAGACGCGCGCGCAGTCTGCGCAGCAGGCCGCCATGTGCGCCGCGGAGTTCCTCTGCAACGTGGGCGACCTAGACTTCAAGCAGATTGAGACGGGCAAGCGGAGGCTCAGTGAGTATACTGATCATCTATACAAAATAAAAAAAACCGGCCAAGTGCGAGTCGGACTCGCGCACGCAGGGTTCCGTACCACTATACATCTAATTAAATGTTTTTCTTTATTCTTTATTATATTTGAGTTGATTAAATGAAAGGTAAAATGCGGTTTACGATTTATAACGTATTAAAAAAAATACTAATTATTAGATCTCGTTCAAACCAATTTTCGGTGGAAGTTTGCATGGTAATGTACATCATATATTATTTTTACATTTATCATTCCCTTATTTTAGAAGTTACGGGGGGGGGGGGGACACATTTTTCCACTTTGTAGGCGTCTCTCGCGCAAACTATTCAGTTTAGAAAAAAATATATTAGAAACCTCAATATCATTTTTGAAGACCTATCCATAGATACCCCACCTACGGACGGACAGACATGACGAATCCAAAAGGGTTCCGTTTTTTGCCATTCGGCTACGGAACCCTAATGATCACCGAAATGCGCATAACTTCCGGCCGATTGCACCAAATTGGATATTTTGGATTGCCGAGGCCTTAGCTGACCTGGCAAGACCGCGCAGTCGCTGCCCCGTCAGGGTCCCCTGGGCGTGCCCCCTCAGTTTGGAACTAAGGAATTGGTGTACATGTACCTGGCTACTTTCCTTATGTGCCTAAGGCCTCCAACAGGTTAAAGACGACCTTGGGTGTTTCAGTCTGGAGAATAAATTTATTTTTTTTGGCTAAATGTGGTTTAAGGAGCATGATGGTCTTCGGACCACCTCTTCGGCGATTACAGGCGACACGGGCGAAATGTGTAAAAAAGGAGTATTATGTACTTATGTAAAAATTAGTTTGTATACTGCATAGATCTAAAAATTCAAAGGTTTTAGCATCGTCGTACCTACCAAAATAGCCGCCCACCGCTTCTTGTTAACCTGTTTTTTTTATTAGGCTGTCAGTTACATATAGGGTTGCCAACATTACGTCGACGAAAGATAGTGTTTTTCAAACTAGGTAACAAAAAGTATACACTTCACTATAGATTAATAAAATATAGTATTTTATGGAAATAAAAAATATATATATACGAATATATCATTATTTATTTATAAGTATAAAAACTATATTTATTAGCACGTCTTGCAGTTTTTTATATTTTTTAATCTAAAAGAAATCAGTCAAATGCTTTTTCACATTGTTTAGTCTAATTAGAATTTTGTTTAGGTATGTTGCCAATAGACGGCGGTGCGTGTGCTATGTATATCTCGCGGTATTGGTTCGTTTTTCGGCACATAGGTCTGAGCAACATTCAATAAATTGCCTCTGTTAAAGTGTAGTGTAAATTAAAGTAGTTTTATTTCACCTCCCGAAATTGAACACACATTAATTTTTTTTATTAACGCCCTTAGATTTCGGTATAGTAAAAAATATAGTATTTTTCCGCACAATATATTTCTTTAACGGTAGGTATATAGAACGATAATATCGGTCACGGCGGCCAATCTCAACGAGGATTAGCCAACTGCGCAGGAGATAATATAGTGCACAAGTGTGTGCGCAAACACAGGAGCACTACCTATCTATTCTTTCATTCTCATAGTCAGGTGAGACGGCAAGTCGACATGACCGGAGAGAGGTCAGGCGCAGGACCAACGACTTAACGTGCATGCCGAGGCACGGGGGTGATTAAACCGCCAACTTCCTGACTCCGCGCTGTTAGTGAGTAATTTCGGTATTGAAATACCCAGCCACACATTTTTGGCCCGACCCGGGATTTGAACCCGGGACCTCTTGGTCCTTAGACGGCGCATGGTACCACTAAACCAACGAGGCAGTCAAACTCGTCACAATAACTTATAAAGTACGGTTGGCAACCCTAGTTACATATTAAGTAAGGTTAATAAATACCTAACATTCAAAAATACTTACAAGCAAGGTAATATTGACCCTCACAAATAGTTATATATTACTTAACTTAACTACAGTACCTACCCTAAATTATTTGCCATCATGAAGATAACATTCACACTGGTTTATATGAAAAAGCTTACGGTAGGTGCACTTACCTACAATAACAAGAATTGTATACCTAATGGTATTTGTTTACTTATTATTAAACAAGTATATCTATCGTATACCTAGTTTGCAAATATTGCATTATCGCATTTACGGGCATGCTAAAGTTATTGTACCCGAGATAAGTAGCCGTATGATTTATAGCTCTGCGGTAAAACAAAATAAAAAACCGGCCAAGTGCGAGTCGGATTCGCGTACAAAGGGTTCCGTACCATTACACTGCTATACAAAAAAAATAAAAAAATCTGCGGCAGGGATTTTGTTAATGGTTTTTGTCAATACTTATATTAGACCTCATACTACTCATATTGTCCCATGTTGGTCTGGGACTTGGCCCATGTTATTCTGGGACAAAAAAAAAGAATGTGCCAACTGTGGTTCTTGCCTAGCATGTCGTAAAAGGCGACTAATGGTTTACGGGCTTTTGGGTATGTGTCTAAGTAGGCGACGAGCTAGCCACTTGTCACTCCTTTTTCACAGCTTTCCATCCAACCCAGCCCACTGTCCCATGTTGGTGTGGGACTTAAAAAGAATATGCCAACTGTGGTTCTTGCCTAGCATGTCGACAGGTTAGCCGCTTGTCACTGATTTTTCACAATTTTCCATCTAACCCAGCCTGGCTCTATTTTTGGCTGAATGTGGTTGAAGAGGCTTGCTGCCCCTTTGACTCTGCCTACCCCTTCCGGCATTATGGGCGTGATGTTATGTATGTATGTACTCATATTAGACCTTCACGCTGCATGCTTATTTATTTTTGATTCACTCTGGTTATTGAGATAAACGGAACTAAGAAATAATTAAAAATTTCAAACTACTCTACAAACATTGTGGTTCATTGATTTGTTTTCATTTACGTTTGTTATCTTTTCACGGATTTATTTGCAACAACTTAACTTAATAGCTATCAGACCCTGTAGTTATCAGTTATAAATCGGTTGTTTTGTGTTAAAGTGCATTTTTCCTTTCAAAAACATGAGTTTTCGACGTAAACCTTGTTTAAACGATCCTAACACTTGTTGCTTTATTTGTGGCAAGTTTAGTTTACAAAAGCAAAGAAAAGAGATCACAGAGTTTGTAAAAACAGTCTACCGAGAATATTTCGGGATACCACTAGTGAAAAGGAATAAATATTGGGTGCCAAACATCGTGTGCAAGCCGTGCGTAGAATCTTTGCGTTACTGGAGCCAAGGTGGACGTAAAGGGTTACAATTTGGAGTGCCGATGATGTGGAATGAGCCAAGTAATCACTTAAACGACTGTTACTTTTATCAAGAACTAGTTGCAAAAATGCTACAAAATTTTAACAGAGTAGGAGTCAACATGAGCATAAAATTGCATTTCTTACACAGCCATTTGGACCGATTCCCGCAGAACCTGGGTGATTACAGTGAGGAACAATGAGAAAGGTTCCATCAGGATATCAGGATAATGGAAGAAAGATAGCTGACTATTGCTGGACCTTGAAAAGAGATTGTCCTGACAAAGTAAATAAGAGAAAATCCCAAAGAAAAAGATTTTCATGATCTTCATTTATTTATTCTAGTTAAAGGTACCTCAAACTATTATTATTTTTGTAAAGATAAACAATAAAAATAAATTATAAATACATCTTTTGGCCCATTTATTGAAGTATTTTATGGAAAATGTTAGAAGCGTTTATCTCAAAAACTGGAGTCAATTTGACCATTCTGGTATTTTTCCCGTTATCAGCACACTCGTCTTATACAAAATCGACTTCAAGTATGCCTTCCGCAAAATGACTGTATAGCAGTGTTATCTATAAAAACAGCAAAAAATATATGTCTGTTGTATAGAAGCCCCCTTAAATATTTATTTTATTCTGTTTTTTTGTATTTGTTTTTATAGCGGCAACAGAAATACATCATGACTGGCTCGATGGCGCATTCGGTGGTGACCCTGCCCCATGCGCCAAGAGTTGTGGGTCCAATCCCCACCCAGGACAAACATTTGTATGATGAACACTTGTGTTTGTTCTGTGTCTGGGTGTTAATATCCAATATTTAAGTACCTATATATTTGAATTACCACTATTGATTCTGATATCTGTAGCACAAGTGCTTAAGCTACTTATCTCGGAGTCAGATCAATGTATGTGATATAGTAGTAGTCTGATATTATTTACTTATTTGTTATCTGTGAAAATTTAAACTGTCTAAATAAAACGGTTCATGAGATACAGCCTGGTAAAAAACGGACAGACAGACGGTCGGACAGCAGAGACTTAGTAATAGGATCCCGTTTTACCCTTTTGCTACGGAACCTTAAAAAGATTTTTTATTTTTATGATCCACCAATAAAATTCTCCCAGAATGGTGATGTGATTTGTTCATATGTGTTGATAATAATTGTCGATACAGCTTTGTAGGTTAGTAACTAAAGTTATTGGAATGTTAGTAAATATTAGTTAACTAACTAATTTTAATAAGGCATAATCGAACATCTTGATTGTCTTACGGAGAGTGACGGTACAGCCATCACATTACAGGGGTGATGTGGAATTTTAATGGGTAGGATATCTCGGCCAGCCGGCCACCCACCATCTTTGGTCGTTGAAGGAGTCTCGGTGGAAAGGCCTGCGGGAGTTCCACACACCACCATAACTCCCGGTTAGGTTAAAAGGGCGTAACGCATTTTTCCACGCCATTAACAATTTAGGAAATCAATTAGGTACCTAAGTATATGACTTTAGTACACATACGACCCCGAAAACCTAATACCCTCAAATCAGCAACTAGGTAGGTACTTATTTGAGGCGCCTCCATTCCATTGTCTAGCTCTTCAGGGAAATGGCGTGAAGCATAGTTTCCATTTCTAGAGGTGAACCTGGCGCTGCACGACGAGGACTGCGCGCGCGTGAGTGAGGGGTTGGCGCTGCAGGTGGCCAATAACCTGCAGATCGACAGCGCCAAGAACTCCATGTGCATGATCGACCTCATCCCCGCCGATGAGATCTGCGCCACCGCTAAGGCCATATCCAGCAAGAGTTAGTGGCGATAACTAAGTTGTTTGAAAGTTTGCAATGGCAAAGATAAAAATAATAAAGAATTTATAGAAATATCTACTCCAGATATATGCACGATGCAATTGAAATTAATATGAGCCAGTATATCAGTATATCAATATCCAATAAGTCATAAGTATCTACACTTTTTTTTAAAAACAAATAAACGTCATATTATTTTTATTTACAGGCGGTTGCATGTCAATGGCTGTCGTAGGTGATATTGGCGCAGTGCCTCCAGGACGGGAATTTCTGTGTGGATTTTAGATACTCTTATTACATTGACTTTTAGAATATATGTTTTAACAGATTGTATTAATTATTTTTCAAGCAAAATCATATTAATTTTGTATTTCTAATAAGTTCCATTCTAATTAGATACACTACTGATTACGGTTCTCTAGATAGTCTACAGTACAATTGCTGTTTCTATTCTCTACAAAATAAATATTACATTTTTGATGAAAGGTTGGGCATGTCTAAAATTGTAGGCTGTATAAGTTATTATGTCTTGTTTGTAACATTATTAAACAAGCAGTTGCCAATGTCACTGTCATAGTTGCCTGTCATTGTCAAGTGTCAAATGATTGATTGTCAGTGAGGCCTCGTATTTTGGATTTAGATTTAATAAAAATTGTTTTAATTAATATACTTATGTACTTAAGTTCATAAAATTATGCTTTAAATGCTGTAACTAATTATAGCAACCATGATGAACTCTTTTCACAACACAATTAAATGTAAGTAACATTTTGAGGTTATGTTAAATTACACTATTCTCTAAGCGAAATCTAACTGAAATAAAATTTTCAGATCTACGTTTCGTAAACATCAAAACCGCTCTCAATACACTAAAAGAATGTCAACCTCGTCGAGTAGTAGCAGAAAAGACATGTCTTTTATCCAAAGCGAAAACTTTGTCTTTTGCTCCAAGATCTATTGGTGTGGAGATCTCAGACAAGCGCATAGAAGACAGAATTAGAAGGGATCCAATTCCCTATATACCTATTATCAATCCGCGCTCAATCTTGCCGCTAATAGAAAGTAACTGGAGGAAGGATGAGATTGGTTTGCCAACGGAGAATAAAGAAGAGATCCAAGCAGCCAGGCTGATTGTGATCAGAAGGAAGAAGATGAAGAAACACCAACGCAGGAAGCTGTGGAAGAGGATGAGGCATCGCTGGGCTAGGGTAAGCCAACTTGATGAAATTATTGATCAAATAACTTTGTTCTATATTTCTCATTTAATCAAAATAAATATGTCTAATGTCCAATTATTGGCTAAATTAAGCCCAGTGAGTAATATTTGTAGGAAATATTTTTTTTTTTACTGAAATAATTTAAAGAAATTGATATGTTATTCTGTAAGAAAAGGTAAAATTCATTATATCAATGCAAAAATTTACTGAAGGAGAGATAACCAACATCTAATATTAGATTTATCCTAAATTTCTAATGAAATATGTTACAGGTTAAGCAGCGCAGACGTCAAGTCAAAGAGAAGATCTTCCAAAACCAACTCCTCGCCATGGTGAAGGATGCCAACGAATTCTCCGCAGAGACGTATGTCACTGAGAAGCTGGACAAAGCCAACCATACCCCACTGCCCACTAGGTGGCGCCACAAGCGTCTACCGGAGTTCATTATACGACAACTGCTTGGCATTGACAAGAAGATAAATTATAAACATACTGATAAATATAAGGCTTAACTATGTTAGTTTTCCAATATGGCTAAAGTTACTTGTAGTCTGAAGTTTTTTGATGGGATTATTTAAGGGCAACACTATAATATTTTCCTCATTCTCTTGAATATATATCACTAACTAAACTTCACGCCACTTCCCTAGCAGGGTAGGCAGAAAGAACTGAACACCATATGGCTTGATCCTTACACACCTCACTTGCTTCTTCAACATTCATGGGCCTTTTCATACATTGTTTACATAAGTATGTCCAATGAGCAATGCAGCTGGTTACAGAGACATTCACAACATACTGCAGCTGCATTTTGCTCAGACTTACCAGCTAAATAGAAATGTAGTTAGTAAGTCTGAGCAAAATGCAAGTTATGTGATGTTTACAAAATATAATGTAAAACCAGAATGGTTTTACATTGCTCAAACATGCACTAAATGGGTAATCTTAGGTTTTGCACCCTTGTCACTGGAATTATCACTCTTCCATAAGATATTTGTCAGGTCGTCTGGTCTGAAGCGCAGTGGGACTACACTATTGTCTACTATACAATTTGCCGCTTTTTGCCTGACTGTGACAAATGAAGGGTTGTAATTTAAAATTATGTGTAATGTATTCTGTATTTTTTGATACACATAATGTTCGACTGTAGCATCTAAACCCTTATAGTAAATTTAACTATATTTTAACTAATATCAAATAATACTCGATTCAATTTAAAGGGCAATGTGTTAGGCTTGATATATTTTGTGAACTACCTTGATAAATATGACTAAATGTCAAAACAGGCCATAATTGTGACAATTTATGTAAAAGTGGTTTATGCTGATTGTTGTGATTGTGTTAATAAGTAAATTAAAAAAACTATTCTAGAAAAGCTTCAAGCCATTTTCTAAGATGGGTAAACAGAGAGAACGAAAACACTAAAAAAAAATCAAATAAACATGACATTCAACTTATTTTTAGCTTATCAGTGAAGTTGGCATTAAACCTCATTCAGTCGTATTCACGTCTGTAGGAACAAAGAAATTGACAAAAATCCCACAAACTATTGAATCATATTCTATTATCAATTCTAAGGATCGTATTTTTTCACAATATACAGCTTGTATGTGTAGATGTAGGTATGTTTCATTGTGTTTATTGAGAAAGCAATTTGTTATTTTGATGGCACATTACGAGTAACTTTAGTCATTATATCGAGTTTATCGGATTTTGTAGACAATATAGAGTGTAATAGAAACGAGAGTTGTTTTATTTGGATTTGTTTATTTATGTAATCTATAATATTTAGTTAACAAATATGTACATAATCCCTACTAATATTTAAATGCGAAAGTTTGTAACTATGAATGGATGTTTGTTACTCTTTCACGTAAAAACTACTGAATGGATTTTAATGAAACTTAACAATAATATAGCTTATACTCCCGAATAACATATAGGCTATGTTTTATCGACGTACCACGCGAGCAAAGCCGCGGGCAGAAGCTAGTAGATTATATATTTAGACTTGACTGACCTAAATTATAGATTTACTTTCCTAATGGGTATCAAAGACGTCTCCTCTTGATCAATGGCTGAACATATAGGTACTTAATTAATATTTAACGATGTATACATGTTTTGTTTGTAGAAATACGCGGCCTCACAAAAAAGGCTTTTTCCTTAATTTTTATGATGGGTTATTGCGCACAGTAAATTTTTTGTAGCGATACTTAATAATAAATAGGTTCAGAGCGAGCGTTTTTACGCTTAGTCTAAACCATAGATTTAGGATGTACAAGATACACAAAGACGGCTCGGAGACATGACCAAAATAAATTTAAGCATGTGTTGGTTGACGTCTATGTGTGTGTTAAAAATAGTGTTGTCAAAGACGCACTTTCACATTATCGACTGATTCAGTTGTATACTAATAATATAGGTATTTAATACGCTTTTTTATACTTTTGATTAATTATTTATGGCATTGACTGAAATCAGTAGTTGTATATATTAGGTAAATTGGAATTAATCGGTAAGAAATCTTATTCTAAGCAGTTCTATAAACAATGGTAAAATTCTTCGTATATTCAGCGTGTAACAAATTAAAAAAATAGAAATATGTTCTATGATTTATACTAAGACAAAAAGATATGACTTTTGCTTTGACTGATGGAATGAAATGAAACAAATAATATATTAGCCAATTTTAATTTGGTGTAATTTAGTTATTTAAAAATAATATGTAGTGCAACAAATTTTTTGCTGACGTCATTTGCCATCAAAATGTTTGCTGCAGATAGTGGAGTTCTTACTGCGAGTCCAATCTGGTCTGTCTATAGTCCGCATCCACTTTTTACACAATGCTGGGTTGCTTGGAAACCTAGAAAAATTATCAGTTACTTAACTAACAAATTTACGGAGATAATGAGTTCCCAATGTGAATATAATTATATTTCAACATAACTTGGCTAAATAACTTTGTATTCATGTCATGATGTCGCTAAAAGACGATTAAGTTTTTATCGATACTCGTGACGTCACCGCTTTGTCAAGCACTAGCGTAACCAAACTATTTACTATTTTACACAATATTTTCCCCAATTCTGATTATAATCACGATGTATACTTAGAAAGATAAATTAGAATCAATATACTATTGTAAACATATTTTTCTAAACTGATTACTAGCAACAATTTGACAAAATATGGTTTGAAAAAATCTAATGATAAAATCGTATTTACCTGTTAAAAGTGTATTTATTCGGATTATTCCGTCGTGTAACCTCACAATAACGTACAGAACAAGTCACCTCAATTGCACATTTAATATTCTCGATTATAATCCAAGGTTTAATACATAAATGCAGAAATTCCACTGCGACGTAGAATAGACCGGGACGCTATGGCCTCTTACTCGCAAAAACATTGACATATAGGTACTTCATTCGCTGTCTCTTTTTCTCTCGGGCGGTTTGTATTTCAGCAGGATTTCTCGCTCCCACGCTTTATGTATCTTTTGCGTAGTCAAAAAATTCTAAATCTATGGTCTAAACAAACTTTAGTACATAGGTACTTGGCCCCTAACAAGAGCCTGAGCCTTAAAGCCAGACACCGGCCATTAATCTATGCCAACAGGACGTCGAATCTGTAATTAAGAAGTTTATCATAAAGCAAAAAATTTTGCATTGGGGCGAGACGACCTAAATATTGAGGGGAGGCCACGGCCCCACTGCGCGAGGTCTTACGATGGCTGTGTCAGGATCATAATGCCTATCTACTTATTATATTTTTTGCTTTACAGAATCGCAAAAAATACCTAATGAAACACCAATAAAAACGTGATTTTATTTCTGCAAATATCTTTATTTAATAACATGTTTTCTTAAAATTCACATAATTTGCGTTATCTCCAGTTTCAATCTACATAGGTACTTATTACCTACTAATGTTTTAACTTCCCCATATTCCCTTTCTTTGGTAAACTAGGTACCTATCTCACCAAATAGTAGGTATCGTCATATCAAATTGCATTCCAGAGGCTCTCTGGGCGTTATGTCGGATTAGTATGGGCTCGCTTTCGCGACTCCTTGCGCAAAAGTAGGTACTGGCCACTTTTACACACCACACATCATGTGAAACAAAACATGTCTATTGACAGCCAATAGCCATGTTTGACAGCTAACAGCCATGTTTGTTTTTCATGCGATGTGTAGTGTAAAAAAAATAACATCGTTTATGTATTGACTTTCTACATATATTTTTTTTTTCTATCATGAAAAATTACTTCTAAAGACATTGCTCTCGAGTAATTGAAATACCTATATCGAAAAGTGCTTCCAACCTATCGTGAGATTGCTTCACAACCGCGGGAATTTCCGAAGATCGACATATTGCTCTGTGAAGATATACCGCGAAGCCGACGCCAAAGCTTTGCGCTGCTTAGACGAAGGCGCTGGGCGATCCTTACAAGGTGAGTGATAAGATAACTATTATCAGGCATGCATTGCGGGTTTGGCCGAGATAAGTTAACCAGTCTTCATCCCTTCCCGTATCCCGTATCTACTTTTCGCTTACAAGTTACGTTATTAGTGGGAATAGGTACTTACTCGCTCGGCTAACAGTATATACCTATATAGGCTCGAGATTTTTCCGTATGTAGGTACTTACCTGTGCGCTAACTCATTTTGTACAAGTGAGATTACACATCTGACGTAGTTAGTTTAATAGTAATTAAATTAAACTTATTAAAACTTTAATTAAACATAGGTAGGTACCTACATTTTAACCATTTATTGGGATTGGCGTAATTGAGACAACAGTTGGTATGAGTCTTTATTTTAACATGCTTCGTAATACTAAGGTATATATCACGCTGTGAAACTCTGTTATTAGCTAGGTAAGTGTTTATGTACCATAATTTTATGAATGCATGATTATTGTCAAAATGCTGTTGAGTTTCCTTATAAATAAATAAATACAAGCAAATAAATCACAGCTTATAGGTGTAGGTAGGTACTAATTAATTCCTACTTGTCTTATTTACTTGATTCTACAAAATATTTAAAGCTAGCTACGAGCTGTAGGTTTACGTGCCGTACGACATACCTACTTCATACTAATACCTACTTATTATAAATGTTTTATAGTGTTAAATGTTTGTTTGCATTGAATAGGCTGTGTAACTACTGGACCGATTTGAAAAATAAAGCTACTGAATCAAAGAGTAACATAGGCTATGTTTTATCCTCATATTCCCACGGGAACAGGAACTACGCGGGTGAAACCGCGGGGCGCTGCTAGTATGATATAATTTAACTGTCCATTTACTAACTAAGCTTGGGAATCAAAATTTCTGAAGATGGGACTATCTGTATTAGCTATTCGGTCAGATCAGGTGTCTACACGGGCCGCTATAGAAGAAGATGTCTCAAGTTCCCCGCCCGAAGCAAAACCGCGCCCCGTCTAATGTTATTTTAATTCGAGCACTTGCGGTCATGATGAATGCGGCCGAATTAAACGTTTAATGCGATGCTTGCGCTGTCTCCGCGGCCCGTAATTGAGGAAAAACAATGGGCTTGTTTCATTAGGGCGTCTACTAAACATCGGCCGCGTAAATCATTACATTCGTCATAACTAATGTTTGATGGGGTTGGAATGATCCGTCTTGTTTCTTTATTTGGAATTTCAACCGTGGGGTTTCTATTTGCATCTTCTACTGATATCTGTAGTGGCGTAGTATTCACTAATAGATATGGGTACAGTGGTAGATTTACAGTCTTAGCCGCCCTAGGCCCCAGGCCATAACTCAGTACCTATGGTGGCCCATAATAAAAATTAAGTGATGACGCTTTGTAGGTACTGAGTTATGGCCTGTTATGACCTGGGGCCTACTGGGCCTTAGGGTAAATCCGCCACTGTATGGGTAGCAAATTAACGCTATTTTCCTAGCGGGGTAGACATATGAGTAACCCTGAAAACATTTTCTTCAAAACAACAAGCGCAGATTGCCGCGCCGGCTCATTTTAGATTTACTCAATTAGCTCCATGGGCGTAGAGAATGGATCGCACCATGTGCATGGCGCGTTCTTTAAGATAGGGCTTGTCTCCTCTGCCTATACGGCTACATGGTTCTGTTTGGGGTAACATCACTTATGGTATCACTCATAAAGCTACGCCATTGGTGTTACATAGGATTTAACTCTTTTATGTCTTGAACTAGCGACCTTCCCTGGTTTCGAACGGTGAGCACAAAGCAATTTGAAATTATACATACATAATAAACGTTCCTCTTGAATCACTATATCTATTGGTGTAAACTGCATCAACATCTCTTGCAAGAAAGATACTCAAATCAATTATGGCGATATGTTTGTGTTCGGGCCGGCGTTAAAATCGTACAAATAAATAGATAATTGTAAATAAATACATAAATAACACAAAAATAGTTAAAATAATTCACTATAATTGAAAAAGTTTGCTACTAAATTTCATTTTATAGACGTAATATGCATATTATATGTTTACTTATAGTTTTAAATAAAATATACTAGTGATGGCCTTTTAATTACATAAACAATAATATTATACATATAATAACTGAATTATAATATCAAAAATACATATATATCGATAGTGAAAATATTAAATAATAAATGCTTTATTAAATGGTAAGAAGCGGCTCACTTTAAGGTATTGCCTTGGCAGGGGGGCCCAAAATATATATCCCTCTCGCTCGCACGGTACTTCTCACTCGGCGCCTATAAATATGGCGGGTCTGAGCGATACGCATTCATTCGACAACGAGCTGCCTCCATAGAATAATCAGAAGCC
This sequence comes from Glyphodes perspectalis, assembly GCA_951394215.1. Lineage (NCBI taxonomy): Eukaryota > Metazoa > Arthropoda > Insecta > Lepidoptera > Crambidae > Glyphodes > Glyphodes perspectalis. The sequence continues at coordinate 15,021,485 of OX596215.1, forward strand.
TGCTTCTCGCCATTGAACAAGCGAAACAAGAATTTGGAATTTTATTTTCTCCAACCCAGCCACTACGTACCGTCGCGTACATTGGTCCTTCGAGCCGGATTAGAGAAAATATCACCATGCCGATAACAAGATCGCAAAGCGGGAAGAGGCCTCACAAGGAAACACTCATGGCACCAGCTTCCGAACCTTCGTCGCCCGCTGAAATTGAAGCCGCCTCCAGTGTAGCGCAAACGTCGATCATAGAAGCGCCTGCCGCCGCAGTGCCGCCGCCGGGCTCAGCAGCCCCGTCGACTACCTCGCGCCATAGTACACAGTCACGTCGCGCGCTCAAGCTCGCACGAGCCAAAGAAGACTTGTTAAAGCTGCAAGTTGAGTTAGCCGCTGCTCGGATGGCCAGAATGCAATTGGAGTCAGACGAAGAGAAAGAGGACGAAACCGCGATGAAGATCACCGAAGCAGACACTAAACATCGTGTACATTCGTGGCTCGACGAATCTCAACCACAGCAGCAGAAATTTGACACTATTGAACCTACCGCCGCGCCTCCACTCGCCGACAAGCCGCAAGAACAGTTTCGCAAAACTGAAATATCAGATCTGATAGTCGCCATTACTTCTGCAGTCAAGTCCGCTCAGCAACCGCAAGCCTCAAGATATTTCACTGACTTACCAAGCTTCTTCGGCGCTCATCAAGAATGGCTATCGTTCAAAGCCGCCTACTACGAATCCGCCGCACTTTTCTCAGACGTAGAAAACTCCGCAAGACTACGCCGTAGCATCAAAGGCAAAGCAAAGGAAGCGATTGAAAACCTTCTCATTCTTCACACGCAGCCACAGGAGATTATGAAAATGTTAGAAGCTCGATTCGGAAGGCCGGACTGCATCGCTTCTACGGAGTTAGATCGTCTTCGAACGTTACCACGACCTGCAGATACGCCGAAGGATATATGTATATTCGCAAGTCAAGTCTCCAATATCGTCGCCGCACTAAGAGCTCTCAACAAGATTCACTACCTCTACAATCCAGATGTTACGAAGATTACCGTAGAAAAACTAACACCTACATTACGTCACCGATGGTTTGACTTTGTCAGTACACAATCAGAAGAAGAGCCCGATCTGACAAAGATAGCAAGATTCTTAGAAAGAGAAGCTATACTCTGCGGTCCGTATGCTCGGCCAGAGGTTATCGCCGCTTCGTCGCAGCATGCAGATGGCCCGCAACATAGACTACCAAGACGAACCCAGAGAACGCTAACCACCACAGAGAAATCTACTAAATGCCTAGTATGCGACGAAGCAAACCACCGTATAACAGATTGCAAAATATTCAAAGAAGCGAACGTGAGCGATCGATGGGACATAGCAAAAGAGCGCCGACTTTGCTTCAGATGTCTCCGGTATAGGAATAGAATCCACAACTGTCGGCGCAATAAGTGTGAGATCGACGGGTGCCAACATTATCACAATAAATTGCTTCACTTCGTAAGAGAAATTCAAGAAGACAAAACTGAAAAAGAAGCCGTAACATCGACATGGACCCGCAAGACGCAGTCTTACTTGAAGATAGCCCCTGTACGTATCGCTGGACCGGCGGGAGAAATAGAGACATGGGCTCTCCTCGACGACGGATCTACCGTAACCCTAATAGACGCCGAGTTGGCCGACCGAGTCGGTGCTACGGGCCCCATAGATCCACTATACATAGAAGCCATCACAGATAGTAAGTTAGCCGCATGCAAGTCGCGCCGTGTCTCACTTACCGTACATGGCGCCGCCGAACACAGAATACATGCCCGTACCATAGATGACCTACAGCTGTCACCACAAGAAGTCACAGAACGGGACATAGACCATTGCCCGCATCTCAAGGACATTAAAGAACAAGTCAAGTACGTGAACGCAGCCCCCAAGCTCCTAATAGGACAAGACAACTGGCACCTATTGTTGGCAAGCGAAGTGCGAAGAGGACGGCGCGATCAACCCGTCGCATCGCGCACGCCGCTCGGGTGGGTGCTACATGGCGCGCGCACGAGATCACTGGGACAACAAATTAACTTCATACATAATTTAAAAACTATAGAAGATAGCATGGACGAACAATTGAAACATCACTTCGCCGTAGATAGTTTAATGATACAACCTAAGAAGCCTAGAAGCGACCCAGAGCAACGCGCCTTGAAAATATTACAAGATAGAACATTACAACTTGAAGACGGCCATTATCAAACTGCTTTGTTATGGAAGACGGATGGTCATACAATGCCAAGCAATTACAGCAACGCCGAACACCGACTAATTTCTATAGAACGCAAACTAGAAAAGAGTATCCCGCTAAAAGAAAAATATCATGAACAGATGCGCGCATTAATAGAAAAAGGATACGCCGAGCGCGCACCTACCTTCAAGCCCGAAGGGAAGACTTGGTACCTTCCACACTTCGCCGTCATCAACCCCATGAAGCCTGAAAAAGTTCGCATTGTCCACGACGCGGCCGCCGAGAGCGCGGGCGCCTCGCTGAACCAGCGGCTGCTCACCGGGCCCGACCTGCTACAGTCGCTGCCGGGCGTGCTGATGCGGTTCAGAAGACACCCCGTGGCGATCACGGCTGACATACGCGAGATGTTTATGCAAGTCAAAATAAGGCCCGAAGACAGAGACTACCTTCGATATTTATGGAGTGAAAATGGTATCGAAGATCAACCTCCATCTGAATTTCGAATGACGTCACTAATCTTCGGCGCTACGTGTTCACCATCTATTGCCATTTTTGTGAAGAATATGAACGCGACGAAGTATGAAAAGTCTCATCCCAAAGCTGCGCTCGCTATAGTAAAGAATCACTACGTAGATGACTACTTGGACAGCTACGAAACCGTAGACGAAGCCGCGCGGATAGCAAAACAAGTGCGAGACATACATCGCGAAGCACACTTCGAGCTACGAAAATGGGCCTCCAACTCACCTGAGGCTATACGGGACCTGGTTGAACACGAACAGCAAGTGACGACTAAGAATCTCGCCGACGGCGCCGCCAGTGAACGCGTACTGGGCCTGGTGTGGAGGCCGTGCGCTGACGAACTCGCCTTCAATCTCGACTTGGCCAGAATACCTGAAAAGACGCTCCACCGCGACGCACCCACCAAGAGAGAAGCGCTGAGAATAGTCATGTCATTATACGACCCACTCGGCCTCGCTTCGCCCATCACCATACGAGCGAAAAACATACTACAAGAAGTATGGCGCCGGGGGACAGGGTGGGACCAGCAGCTGGACGCCGACCTCGCCGCACAGTGGCGCGCCTGGATGACTCACCTGCGAGCCCTGCGTAATGTAGCCGTCCCGCGATGTTATCTACGATACAGCGACGCGGTATCTCTTCAGCTACATACCTTCGTGGATGCGAGCGAGACAGCTTACGCCGCCGCACTGTACTGGCGCACGGTCGCCCCCGACGGCCGGGTCAACCTCTCGCTCATAGTAGCCAAAGCGAGAGTGGCTCCGCTAAAACTTACCTCGATACCACGCCTGGAGCTTCAGGCCGCTGTCATGGGCAGCCGAATGGCCTCAACAGTCGCTGAAGAGCATGATCGCGAGCTGGAAAAGAGAACCTTTTGGAGTGACAGCAAAACGGTACTTACCTGGTTGAAGACTGGATCGCGCTCCTACAAGCCCTTCGTCGCTCACCGTATCGCTGAAATTGAAGATAAGAGCGCCGTACGCGAGTGGCGATGGATACCGTCCAAAATGAACGTCGCCGACGACGCCACTCGTGACGTTCCACACGACTTCGGTAGCGACCATAGATGGTACAAGGGGCCGGCATTTTTATTGGAAGACGAATCAACATGGCCCAGTGAACGATACACTAATATAGAACCGCTGACGGGCGAAGAAAGATGCCACCACACAGCCACGAAAAAGCCCGCCGCGCCGCGCGTCGTCGCCGCCGTGCCCGACAGCAGCCGCTTCTCTAAATGGCAAAGATTACTTCGCGCCACAGTTCGAGTACTTCAGTTTATAGAACTTTGCCGCAGTGAGATACATAGAACACATTACAAACGAACTAAGAAGAACAAAGACAAAGATCCCGAATGGAGGCGACAAAAAACTTCAACTTTACCTAACGTTATGAAAAAGAAGACGGAAAATACCTCGAATAGATTCTTGAACATCAACATCTCGTTACTGCGCCAAGCTGAAACATTAATTGTTCGAACGAGCCAAGAAGAATCATTTCCTGAAGAAATAGACGCCTTGCGAAACGATCGGGCCGTATCCAGAAACAGTAGATTACACTCACTATCGTTGATCTATGTAAACGGAGTGATAAGACTGAATAGTCGCATAAGTGCAGCAGCTGACGTCACTGAGGCACAGATGGCGCCACCCGTGTTGGACGGAAATGATCACCGAACTAAGCTGTGGATAGAGCATATACATATACAGCTGCTACACGCCGGAGTAGAAACAACAATAAACGAATGCCGTCAACATTATTGGGTCATAAGGCTGCGACCGGTGACTAAGATCGTTATACATCGATGCTTACCCTGCCGTATAAGAAAAGACAAGCCGCCGCAACCATCGACGGGTAACCACCCGCCATGCCGCCTCGCCCATCACCGGCGGCCTTTCACATACACCGGCCTCGACTACTTCGGCCCGATGACAATCACGACGGGTCGCTCGACGTGCAAGAGATACGTGGCTATATTCACATGCCTAACTACACGCGCCATACACTTAGAGATGGCGGCATCGTTGACCGCTGACTCGGCTATAATGGCCCTTCGCCGTATGATCGCACGGCGAGGATGCCCCACCGAGATATGGTCCGACAACGGCACGAACCTCCGCGGGGCTGATCAAGAGTTACGACGAGCTATAGACGAAGCCACTGAAGAAGAAGCTTCTAAGAAGATGATCAACTGGCGCTACATTCCGCCCGGAGCGCCCTTCATGGGCGGTGCATGGGAGCGCCTCGTCAAATCAGTGAAGACCGCCCTCGCCGCCACACAACGAACCCGTCACCCGACCGACGAAATTCTCACCACTCTTCTGGCGGAAGCTGAGTACACAGTCAATAGCCGTCCATTGACGCATGTATCCGTGTACCACGAAGACTCTGAAGCCATCACGCCAAACCACTTCCTGCTGGGCGGGTCGGCGTGCGTGCCCACCCCGGGCACATTCACCGACCGCGACGTCGTCACCCGATCGCAGTGGCGCGCGTCCCAGCGTCTCGCCGACATGTTCTGGGCGCGATGGATGCGCGAGTACCTACCCGAGCTGCAACACCGGCGGGAGCCCCGCGGCCACGGAGTGGCGGTCAAGGAAGGCGACGTCGTGCTGCTAGCGGACGGCTCACTCCCCCGCAACACATGGCCGCGTGGGGTAGTGACGGCCACGTTCCCGGGACCCGACGGCGTGGTTCGAGTAGCAGACGTCCGTACCAGCGGCGGCACCCTGCGACGTGCCACTAAGAAGCTAGTCATCATTCCAACTAACGCCTACGATCTTCAACCTAGCTGCAACGTCCAGGCGGACGATGCACGGCGGGAGGAATGTTCGGGCCGGCGTTAAAATCGTACAAATAAATAGATAATTGTAAATAAATACATAAATAACACAAAAATAGTTAAAATAATTCACTATAATTGAAAAAGTTTGCTACTAAATTTCATTTTATAGACGTAATATGCATATTATATGTTTACTTATAGTTTTAAATAAAATATACTAGTGATGGCCTTTTAATTACATAAACAATAATATTATACATATAATAACTGAATTATAATATCAAAAATACATACATATCGATAGTGAAAATATTAAATAATAAATGCTTTATTAAATGGTAAGAAGCGGCTCACTTTAAGGTATTGCCTTGGCAGGGGGGCCCAAAATATATATCCCTCTCGCTCGCACGGTACTTCTCACTCGGCGCCTATAAATATGGCGGGTCTGAGCGATACGCATTCATTCGACAACGAGCTGCCTCCATAGAATAATCAGAAGCCTGCTTCTCGCCATTGAACAAGCGAAACAAGAATTTGGAATTTTATTTTCTCCAACCCAGCCACTACGTACCGTCGCGTACAGTTTGCGTAAATGATTTTTAGATCTTTCATTAACGTTGTTAAAAGTACAGAAAATTATATGAATTGTTCGTATATTTCATATTAATTTTCTGTACTTGGGATGGAAATATTTACGCGAGCTGATAAGTTGATATAATTATTGAATGGCAATTTTATCATGTGTATTTTTATCTATATATATATCTATCTATATTTTATTTTTATGTATAGATTACGTTAGGAAAAAAAATGACAATTTGTTTTATTAATACGAACATGTTTTTAATAAGACAAGCATGCTTGAGAGGCGAGCAAAAATATTGTTTAAAACAAGACAGAATTTCTCACAAAGTCAAAGTTAAAATTCGTTTATTAAGAGGCTTTAGCAAACTGTTATGAAAGTCAAATGAAGCGCCGTCGCTTGCTGAAACTCTTGGGCGACTTTTTCATTTTGTTTTTGTTCAAAGTGCATCTTTTTTATTTTTCAAATTCCCAGCAAATTGCTTGCAGATTCGACCGCATTCTGTTGTGTGTGTACCGGGTCTTGCGTTGTTAGTTGACTCTAAAATCTTTTTTGCAGCTTTTTCTAAATTTGTAAGTAAAAAGTATTTGAATGTTGGCTGTAATATAATACTATTTGGTTTGTGATTCCTTATAAAATATTGTATAAATAATATAATTATTAGTTAATCCCACGGGGCCTATCGTTTTTTCCGGGATAAGCAGTAGACTAGATGTCTGTCTTATTTTAAAGTTCAAAATTTGGCCGTACCGAATTTCACGAGAATCGGATATTTGCGTTTATATTATTCCTAAGGGTTAAAACTAGATTATGTGAATATCACTTATGAATAGGTACTCCAAGTATGCACGTGAAGATCTATAATATCAGTTGCTTCGGTTTTATGTAAAAGAACAAACATTCATTCTCACTTCCGAAATTAGGGATTTGTGAAGACAGTCGGCAAAACATGCCACTGAGCGCGCCGCGGACCTAACAAGAAGTCGCGTCCCTCAACATAAACCTACCGAGACGAATGTAGTAATCAGTCTAGTGTAATGATTGTGCGGGCCATTAGCGCGGCGGGTCTGGTTGCGTTTGAAATGCTTGGACGTTGGATTTACATTATTATCAGTGTCACCTAATTTGGCTTTTATTCGTAAATAGTTTTTCTAAGTAACTAGGTAACTAATCTCATATAATCAACTCTTGTATGTCTGTCGATAAAGCTACTTATAAAGTGTTGATTTAATTAATAAATAATTCTCGAAAGGACTGCACCAACTGTATTTCTTGCCTAGCGTATCAAAGTCAAAGTCAAAGCCAAAGTCAAAGTCAAAATATTCTTTATTTATGTAGGTTTCAAGGAAACACTTATAAATCGTCAAATACAGGTAAAGCCACAGCTATATGATTCTACCACCGGTGAATCATATAGCTGTGGTAGCTGGAGGTATCGTAAAACCAAGTGGTGTAATGGGTCTTTGATTATATAGGCGATGAGCTAGCCACTTATAATGTAATAAGTGGCTAAGTCAAAATCAAAGTCAAAGTCAAAATATCTTTATTTACGTAGGCCTCAAAAAAGCACTTGTGAATCGTCAAGTAAGTACATAGTAGAACAATTTGAATCTACCACCGGTTCGGAATGTCGCATCTACCGAGAAGAAACCGGCAAGAAACTCGGTAGTTACTCTTTTCAATGCCAGATTGAATATAAAAATTAAAATTTACAGATTAAGTTAATATGAATACCAAGTCATACAGTTAATGTTCGTCAAAGATTCAGCCGAGTATTATCAGAAGTAATAGGTAAACCAGAGCAGACCAGCCTCTGAAGGTGGCACCTGTTCACAAGTATGACGTATGTGTCAGCCATCTTTTCACTCGACCATATTTGAGGGAATGTAACGACCCGTCACATAACGCCACCACCCCCGAAGCAATTGAGTGAGCATGACTACTCAAGCTTCCCTATCATTATTATAAGAAAGTTAAAAACTAAACAAAACAAGCTAGCTAGCTGTAATAAGTGCTTTTATTAAAGCTTCTTAGTCACTGATTTCGGGGCCAAACCTACAAACCTCATGAAAGTCAATGCGTGCGTGCGCCCGTAAATATGGCGCCGGCTCGCACTTGACCCTCACTTAATACAGCCCTTCAATCAGCTCAACTAGGTCTGAACTAATGCCTATGTAGAAACAGGGGCGGAGGCTTTAATGGAGTAGGCATCATATTTAGTAGCAAGTGCTGCCTCAAAATCTTGGGTTCGGATCCTGGGTCAGGCCCAAACTTGTAGATGTACGTATCAGCTGGTTATGGATAAATACTTCCAAGGGAGGTGAGGGGGGAGGGGGTAAAGATTCCTTCAGCCTGCTCATAGTTGTTGAGTGGTTGAGTTTATCAGTATACATAATTATTTATCACCTTTATGATATCTACTTGTATACATAATATTATCAAGTACTTAGTTCCGTTTACCGTTACAAGTATCTACTTACATACCCATAAATATATTTCGAGTTCGTACTCGGCCCTGATTTTACCACATATACAGACAGATCATATCGAAAAATCCTAGGAATTATTTAACGAATTATTGCCGCGCCGAAGTTGAACGGTTCGACCGTAAACCTTTTAATCTTTTAATAACTGCAGTCGGCTCCAGGCGCCCCCTCCCGGCGGAAGTCCACACGAGGGTGTTTCATAAAAAACTTTTCGCGTACATCATCGCCCAACGTTGAATTACGCCCCAAGTTACGTACAATAAATCGCGGTGTAGGGCTGTCCGGGTGTCACGCGTCGGTGTATCGATTACTGCGAGCGTGTTGTCCCAATCTTGGAATTTATGACCTCCATAAAGATGTTTATCTCACCTTTATGATCTGACGAAAGATGAAGTTGTCACCTAGCAACCTATATGGCTAAGTTGAGCTCCATACAAGCGGTACGAGTACTGTAGAGTCGTAAAAAATGTTTAAGGTGTTGGCAGTACACTGCATATGTACTCATTTACATAAATACCGCCATAGCGCTTGAACTACATATTTATCTGATTTTGATAAATTAAGTGATATAAGTGCAACTGAACTCTACTTCCCTATTTATTTATTTATTTATTTACTTCCCATTATAAACAACCTATAAAAAATCCAAAATAGGATACCATTTAGATTTTAAAAAGCAGTTTCTATATTACCCCGTCGTTATTGCAACCGTAATTGGATATCGGATAATAGTTATAACGGTCTAGGCGGACTAAGCACGAAATATGACGCTGGAAGGATGATGAGTCGGATCACAGTTATTAATATTCTTTCTATCGATATCGATAGTGACCTCTGACCTGTTGGCACTGCCCCGCGCCGCGGGTTCGCGTACACCATGTTATTTACTTTGTGGTTTTATTTCGGCCCCGGCTGCATCCCTTCGGCAGTGCTTTGTTCGGAACAGTTATTTACCTTTATCAATGTTGACCGGACAGCAGTATACTATCCGGCCGAACTGAGTATCTGCAGCTACTTTCATGTTCAACATTAAAAAGTCGAATGACAAAAAGTTATTCGTTGTTGTGGCTCTGTGGTCTGATGTGGAGCAGAGTTGTCATGCCAGTGGTGGTGTAGGAATTGCGCTTTTCTTTCACCTTGCCTCTATTGTGGAGGACTTTGGGTTAGTTGGTCCGAGACTTGTCTAGGTCTCTTTAGTTTATACGTTGTTGATGATGACGTACATTATGCGATGGGCCGCTCGGTCTAATAGTAAGAGACCCTGGCTATTTAACTAACTCTCTTTGTATGTAATTATCTGGAGCAATGTCGAAAAACTCGTAGCTACCCAAGTTTGTTTTACTGCACTTTAACTTTAATTTAAATTTGATTACTTTTCGCAATTTTGTGCTTTCGCAACATTACTGTGTTAGCTGTGGTTGCCTGTTATTGGGTGGGCACACTGTATGTTACGATAATGCTTATAATATCTTACTTGTTTTTGTGTATCATCTGTTGGCGATCCAAATAAAAAAAAAGCCCAGCAAAAAATGTTTATGAAAAAAACACAAGTAAGAACCTGCCTTAATAGCTATATAAATGTCCAAACACTAAAAAGTATAAAATAAATTCTTTCGACTGCTTCGTTGAAAGTATTAATCTTTAACGCGTATTTAAATATTTACAACAATCAGTTAGTTTTGGAGTCATATTTTTAAAGTTATCGATATTTTTTATTTTTTATTTTTTATTTTATTTATTATATAACCTAGAAATAGGTTTAAAAAATAGTAGGGAGACTGACAATCTTCTAACCTAAGTACCTATATCCTTTGTTTAGGAGGTAAATCAACGAGATAATTACATTTAGCGAAAACCTTTAAGTTATTTACTTATTTGTAATTAAATAGATGTTTACATTAAGATCATGAATAAAACATTATTTTGACGAGTGTTGCAGTATAGGTCAAAATATTGGCGTAAACCCATCACTATATAACTGTCAAATCAGCCAATAAAATAACAACTCTGTAGACTTTACTCTCATGACAAAAACTCTAGTGTATGTCTATAAACCTTTGCTGAGGAGTGCCCCTCTACACTGTAAGCGAGATCCTCGTAAAAGGTGCCTCCCAGTTTAATTTCCGATCGCGTCAGAGTTTATGGCATCCGCTAAATTGGGAACTAGATTGATCCTCTGTAGGCTAGGTACGAGCCGAGCACTCGGGAGTGCATTGTATGTGAACTATATTTAATATTTGTTTGTAAGTGGCACGTCTTGTGACGCCCTTGCATATCTTCTTTATATATTTAGGTACATATATCTTCTATATATCCTTCAATTAACGATGTGCATTGTACATATATGTAGGGCAGTGCATATCGATAATGTAATTCGTGAGTAATTTATGAATACATAGGGGTACGAAGAGTCGAAGGGGCAGTTAGCCCTTTCAATCACTTATATATAACCTAATTAATTAATCCTAAGATTGACATTTCGTGTTGCATTACTAGGATAATTTAAACTAACGACATACATACATAGCATCACGCCCATAATCCCCGAAGGGGTAGGCAGAGTCAAAGGGGCAGCAGGCCTCTTTAACCACATTCAGCCAGAAACAAAACTGTGTTAGATACAAAATTGTGAAAAAGTAGTGACAAGTGCCTACACAATCACATACTCAAAACCCCATATATACCATTAGTCGCCTTTTTCGACATGCTAGGCAAGAAATACAGTTGGCACATTCTTTTTTCCTCAGTCCCAGGCCAACATCGGACTAAACTACGATGATTTAAGCAATATAATATAGATTGGCTGAAGGTTAGTTTAAAGGAACAGATGAGCGATATATTTTAATATGTACGTTTAACTATTATTTAATGGGTGACCTTGATGGAAGAAAGTACCATATTTGGTATAGATATACATCACATCCCAAAATCGAAGTAGGTATCTCGTAGGGAGACGTGCATCGAGTGCAAGTGACTTGTCATTATAACCACAGAGTAATAATATACTACGTACAACAGAGGGTCACTGCCCATACTTGAAAAGTTACTGCTATAACTCGCGCAAGAACAGCGACAGTGGTGAGTAATCGGAACTACAGCAAAGTTTAGTCTGTTTGTCGGGAATAATACAAGATGCCGCTACAAGCACAGGTTAGTTGTTTCTTAGTAATAATACGCAATCTGTGTAAAACTCATGGTTTTAAAACAAATATTATTTTGGTTTGCTTCTAAAGATAATATGTTATATTCATGTTTTTCACCTAAATTTAATAAATTATCTAAGAAATGACGTAAATAACTTATTTTATGAAAAAAAGCATTTTTTAAAAGTGAAATAATAACGTTTTTATTCGGTTTTATCTCTCAATCAGTCTAAATGATGCCTGTAGCGACATCTGTTTGTGTCAAGTCTATACGAAATCTAAAATGTATGTGACTGACCAGACATGTTATAGCGTATTTTGAATTTGACCCAATGGCGTATAGGACCTGCTAATACGGAAAGAGCAGTCTCCATGGCCTCTCAATACTCAATACTCAATACTCAATCATTTATTGCTTCCATAATGTTTACAAGGTGTTGGTAGTAATTAAGAGATAAAGTACATTATAGACCCTGTGAGGGCACTGCAATTGAAGAGAGGACGCATTATTTACATACTATGTTACTCTATTACACAACCATGAACAAACTCTAAATATAGGAAAACGAACATTATTGGCATGAGGTTAATGGTATATTTCCCTTATAGACTATATACCTAGAGTTATTCGTATCCGATTCAGCACTGTTTACATAATATCTATCCATACCGGCCAGTGGTAAATATCGTCAAATACAATTTAAGTCTTTATAGCAATAAAAGCCTCTGCGATCGGTCTTATCGACACTTCGCGTATAACCCGCGGCCGCAGGGTTGTAAAAGGGGGTTAGGTCCGCTTTACGGCTCGCCCGGATAAAACTGTCCAATTTATATCGCGTAGACATTTTAGCAGATTGACTATGTAGCTATGCGTTTATGGAGATACCTATATTACGAGGTTAGTGCATTGCGTTAGGGAGGTGTGTGCGATTGGTTTTGATATTTGATAATGAAGACTCAGATTAGGTGAACTACCCCCATGCTAACATACAGGAATGCGTGGGCTATTTCAAAACGTCGTATTTTTCATTTGAGGGATTGTATATTATATGGCTACTTTGGTGTCGTTTTTTGCGACAACACCAGTGGATTTCTGAACGTCGTCGTTTTTTTACTATGTATCGAGATAATGTTATTTAATACTAGCTGTGCCAGCGGTATCACCCGCGTTTATGGTTAATATTATAAAGACTATTTCCGATATACATGATTTATATGCAACTTTAACCATTAAGGCTGCACACGCGACAGAAGCTTAAAAAAATGGAGTAACTTCTCCCGTTTTCCCAACATTTCCCTTCACTACTCTGCTCCTATTGATTGTAGCGTGATGAAAAGTATACTATAACCTGCCCAGGAGTATGAAGAATAATTGTACCAAGTTTCGTTAAAATCCGTCAAGTAGTTTTTGTTTCTATAAGGAACATACAGACATACAGACAGACAGACAAAAATTTTACTGATTGCATTTTTGGCATCAGTATCGATCAATAATCACCCCCTGATAGTTATTTTGAAAATATATTTCATGTACAGAATTGACCTCTCTACAGATTTATTATAAGTATAGATATATCTTTTTTTATCTAGAGGCGCCAAGCAGAGTTTGAATCAATATTTATTCGCATATTTGACTGGCTTGATGGCGCATTCGGTAGTGACCCTGCCCCATGCGCCAATAGTTGTAGGTTCGATTCCCACCCAGGACAAACATTCGTATGATGAATACTTGCGTTTGTTCTGTGTCTGGGTGTTAATGTTGAATATTTAAGTAAGTATATATTTGTAATACCACTGTGACTCCCACATAAGTAGCTTAAGCACTTGTGTTACGGATTCTGATATCCGTAACACAAGTGCTTAAGCTACTTACCTGGGAGTCAGATCAATGTATTTTCATGTAAGTGACTTATGTGTCTTAATGAAAATAAAAATCTATTAAAGATCTACTAAACCGATGTATGTGATGTAGTCGAACATTTATTTATATTAGCCGCGCATATTTCACACTGAGCCACCAATACAACTTTGCCTATTTTCAAGAAAAACATTTTGTAGCGCATTTTGATACCAGGAAAGTAGCCATATTTACCGCAGATACCATATTCACGCTTCGTTCACCTACATTAGTTTATTTACGACACGGACCTACATATTTTACACCTCCATAAAGAAAAATAACATATATCAGACGCGGACAGAAGGTCCCTAACATATTCCGGCAATTTATTTACCTACGTTACTTAATAAACATAAAAGGATTTCTGTGACAACTGAGATATATGTGGTTTATGGAGTTTATATTTTGATTTAGATAGTAAATATAAATATACAGATTTGTAAACCGTAATTTGTGAGAAAGCAGTTAAATGCCCACTTCATAAAATTATATTACTCTAATATTAATTTTGTTACTTTGTATTGTATTTATATAAGCGGCTTAAATTAACTTTTTCTCTAATTTTTAACCGACTTCAAAAAAAAGGAGGAGGTTCTCAATTCGACTGAATTTTTTTTTTTTTTTTTTTTTTTTTTTTTGTATGTATGTTACTCGATATCTCTGAGAATTGTTAACCGATTTCCAAAATTTTTTTTTAATCGAAAGGGTTTACTCCCGAGTTGGTCCCATTGCCACCAAGTCAGGATCTGATGAAGGGATCCCAGGAAAATCGAGGGCAACCCTCAAAATTTATAGGCACGTACAATGTGTTTTAGACATTTTCTAAGATTTTTCAAGTATTTACGTATGGTACTTATCATCTTATGATGGTGAGCTGATGATGGAAGGTACAAATCCTTAACGATTAGGAATTAGTTTATGATTCTTTAAATATTGATATCTTCGAGAATTGTAAGACGATTTTTAGAGTTCTTTTTTTTATTCAAAAGGGTATATCCTGGAGTTGGTCCTATTGGTACCACATCTGGATCTGATGAAGGAATCTTAGGCAAATCGAGGGAAACCCTCAAGTATTATAGGCGCGTACAATCTATTTTAGTTATTTTCTAAAACAATTCAAGTATTTACGTCTGGTATTCATAATCTCATGTTGCTGAGCTGATGATGGAAGGTGCAACTCCTTAACGATTAGGAGTTCGTGGATAATTCTTTCAATATTACAGGGCCATATTGAATGTTATTCTCGAGATAGTCTGTCTCAATTTCACCAAGTCTTGGTCTAGTGATGGGGTTCCATGAAAGCGAGGGCCACTCTTAAATTTTAACGACATGTTAAGTGTTTTATTTATTGTTTCTAAAACGATTCCAGTATTTGCATCTCGTACTCATCATGTTATGTTGCTTAGCTGATGATGAAAGGTATAACTCTTTGAAGATTAGTAGTTTTAAGTAATTCTTTAAATATTAAAGGCTCGTTATACCTTTTCGTCTTTAGTCTCATAAGACCGGCACTGTCTCATTAAAGCAGCTCGTTTTGATTTGGTCTACCTACCTATTAATAAATTTCACTAAAAAGTAACAAATAAGTTAAATTTTAACAAAAATAAAAACCGACTTCAAAAAACCCCGCAAAAAATGTTTATAAAAAAACACAAGTAAAAACTGCCTTAATAGCTATTTAAATGTCCAAACACTAAAAAGTATAAAATAAATTCTATCGACTGCTTCGATGAAAGTATTAATCTTTAACACGTATTTAAATATTTACAATAATCAGTTAGTTTTGGAGTCGGTGCCAGCCAAACTAAAAAAAAAGTAGACACTTAATAACAAATTAACTTACTAATAACAATATGAAACAAATTAGTTAAAATATGAGTATTAACTTACTATTGATTTTGTATATTCAAAACATATTTTACCACCCTTCACCAAGGAACCAAATAATTGCAAATTCCGAAATGGTGATATAATTACGCGCGCTGGCACCGACTCCAAAACTAACTGATTATTGTAAATATTTAAATACGTGTTAAAGATTAATACTTTCATCGAAGCAGTCGATAGAATTTATTTTATACTTTTTAGTGTTTGGACATTTAAATAGCTATTAAGGCAGTTTTTACTTGTGTTTTTTTATAAACATTTTTTGCGGGGTTTTTTGAAGTCGGTTTTTATTTTTGTTAAAATTTAATTTTTGGCATTATGTGCCGTTCAGTGTCGGGATCTACTTTGATCTGATCCTAGATTTATATTCACTCATTCATCATTTGTCTAGAGCTAGAGAGATATGAATCAACAATCCTTACGTGTGAGCGCCTACTTGAGCTTAAATTTATCGTCGCTCATGCTTAATATAGCATGATATTAATTTAAAATGTCCAAACCAACCCGTTACGAGTCCGAGGAAGCAATCGTTGCTCTTGCGAATAGCCATCAAAGTGGGTATTAAGCAATTAATACGCGAGGTATTCTTTTATGTTGCTCTTTGAAATTATTACTTCAGGTGGGCTTCTCGTCTCAGTAGCACAGATTATTTATAATTGGTGTAAAAATTAATAAAAATAATTTGGATGTGCTTTGTAATTTTTATGGAGATGTTGTTTGGCGAAGTCGTCCTTGTATTATTGCAAAAGTAAAGCTGCTCTACTCACGATTATATATGTCACCGTAAAATTGTAAATAACGTTAGGTTATAATCTATCTCGCGAGATTGTAAACTGTCGAAAGATTATGAACCGTAACGTACTGCTTACAATTTAACGTATTATTATTCGTCAGATTATAATCTATCGAAGTGAAACTGTTAAATCGCAATCTTACAATTGTCAAATTGTCAACTGTCCGAAGGCTCTGTCCCTGATTGGTCAGCCTTACAGTAGACCGTTCTGTGTCCATAGAGTTAGAAATAAAACACAGGTGTCAGTCAAATAAAATAAATGCACTTCAAGAATTGTGACATCAAGTAAGTATTAATTTATTATTTAGTAGGTAATCAATAATTGTGACATAACATGGTAAGAAAAAATTGTATCAAAATTTTAAAAAACCATTCTAATACATGAATTAACGTTTTGAAAACGTAACAAAATTGTCTATTAGAAAATTAAAGTAAATTGAAAATAAAGTAAATAACTCTATGGTAAATTCATCCTGATTAACAATAGCTAGTATTTCTGAGCTTTGTTGATGGACAGGCTCAATATCCGACATTATAAATGTCATTAAATAAGATCACATTGGTTCACACGCATAAAAAAATATTAAAACACGTAAAATGTATGTAATTTAGACTACGTTCGGTGACTGAACACTAACTTATTTATCATTCAAACTTTACTTATTTTGTTAATCACAGTAAATTCTAAATAATTCTAAATCTGTGAGTTATTTTCGGCACGAAATCAATTTATAATCACCAAAATACTGTTTGTTTACATTCGACAACAAACGAATTATGAAACAAACATGGCGGCGCGGGGCATATGCCGTTTAACCAATCAGCGCGCGAGGTGCGTTTCGTTTCACAATTTGACGGTTTCACGTCGATAAATTATAATCTACCGAAAAATAATGCGTTAAATTGTAAGAAATATGTTACGATTCATAATCTTTCGACAGTTCACAATCTCACGAGATAGATTATAACCTAACGTTATTTACAATTTTACGGTGACATATACAATATATTAACCGGACCCCGACTAAACATGGGACATCGCCCTAGAGAAGTGATAATATGTTATTGTATACATATATGTATATGTGTGTATAACGAAACGAAATGAAATTATCTTTATTTATTTATTATTTATTTTATTTTGCACAAAATTCACGGCTCTTATTTATTTTACAAGATACTTTAATTCTAATCTTAAAGCTAATAACGGATTTTAAATATGTTTGTTATACATAACAATGACAAAGAGACGATCGGACGCATGTGATGCACACACACAATGTATAACATGTAATAAAAATAAAAATTATTAATAAAGGAAAAATAATTAACGGGCGATCTGAGGTCGGGAAGGGGAAGGGGGTGAGCTTTTAAGGGTAAAAAACGTTTTATCTCGATTTCCAACAAAACTACAAGTCCTATGAAAAAAAAATTAATGGCAAAATTGTAGGTAATAAAAAGATCTACAACTTTTGTTTTTACACTTTTTTACATTACCTCAAAATTTTCTAAAGACATTTACCATAGTAATGTATATTTTTTTTATTACATCAGAGAGTAGAGATTTTTACGAAAAAAAAGGCCACCGACTTACTCAGTACGAAACTGAGTAAGAGGAATAGAGAGTGGGAGGAGGGGAGCCTACAAATACAATATTTGATTTATATCTGTACCAATGGATTACGTCTGACTCCCATCCCATCTACTGGTATATTTTGCGTTTTGACGACGGCTGTATTTTGTTAGCGCCAAATCCAATTTACTTGGTGGTAGTTAGATTGGCTAGTGGTACTCCTGCGCTACAAAAATTACCAAGACGTGTATGTGGTCTTGCTTTAGAGGTGCACACAACTATCTCTCCACCCCACACAGACATTCAGTACTTAGCATAAACTTCTATTAGAGATAGTGTCCCTAAACAATACGTGACTCATATCCCTCAAAAATGGTTGAGTCCTATTATGACTCACACCCAAAGGCAAATATGAGTAATACTACCACTGCCACTTCGTCCACTTAACTTCTCGGTATAAAATCGACATACATATCTTCTCCAGGCATCAAGAACATGCCCCTCTTCTCGATTTCGATCTGAGATGGTTTTTTCGCGTTCGGTTTCGGGGTCACTTTGTACTTCAGGAATATTGCCGACATCGCGTACCACATTGTGCGGTAGGCGAAGCGCATACCTGAAATAAAACGGTCATTGGTCATAATTTCCGATATTCTATCTTGAGGAAAGCTAAACATTGAGTTAGGTTATGAATGATGTACAGCAAAATCGTGCTTTTTTGGAAAGGCTGTAGGAATACTAGAATCAGTCGAGGATTAAATGACGAGGAGTCAGGATTCAAACCAGCACACCCACATCAATACTTCTGTCTACTAAATAGCCGTTGCTCACCATAATAAATTCGGTTTTGAGATTTCACTACTTACCAATACAATTTCTAGGTCCTTCGCCAAAGGGCATGTAAGTGAACGATATGCTCTCCTTCTGGTTTTCCGGCGCGAACCTCTCGGGGATGAATTTTTCTGGTTCAGGGAAGTACTCGGAGTCGTAGTGCATGCCGATTGCGTTCACGTACAGGGGTGTCCCCGCGGGGATGGTCAACTTGTCGTCGATTCTGTAGTCCTTGTCGGCGATGCGGTCCAGCCAGCCCATGGGTGGGTACTTTCTTAGCGTTTCTGGAAAATAACTGGGATTATTTATGGAAATATTTGGGTTCGAATTTTTACAATTGCCGTTTGGTTCATGGCTAGTTTGGATCCTCATGCTACTGCCTCTCAGGTGATGTACGAGTATTAAGTGGTATTCTAAGTTTATCTACATCCTTTTACGACGGGGAGTAGGCCTCTCATTCAGTTGTCTATGAGAGTCCCACGAACTATGTTGTTTACCTAATGAAAAAGTTATTTTTTTCAACGTAGCTAATGATTCCTATTTGGGATGCCAGCATGCGCCTAGCTAACTAGGTATGACGTAGATCGTCATGATTAAACTGTAAGACATTTAATTTTCGTAGGCTTTTCAAGCTTATGGATTCCAAAGACACATCAATTATCTTAAATTATTACTGGGCAGTTAGGGCACCTTGAACAGGATAGGAGTTATCCGGCTAATATTTTTTTTATCGCATCTGCAGCTATATAGACAGAGTCTAAGGAGCATTGAGCTTCATAAACCACATTCAAAAATCAGGTTGGGTTAGATGGAAAATTGCGAAAAATTGTTACAAGTGGCTTGCCACCAAGCTTGTCACCTACCCATATTTCAAAACCCATTATTTGTCTCCTTTTACGGCATGCTAGCAAATAACATTATTTTTGAGTCCCAGACCAAATATGGCAGTTTCTTTATCGTATTTTCTTTTGTCATAGTTTAGCATAATTATTATATTAGATCGAAATGTACAAACCTTTAATGACACAGTTGAGGTAAGGCAGCTTTGTGAGGACGGTTTCATCAAACTCTTTGCCGCCAAGATTTTCTTTGGCTTTCGCAAGTTCTTGGTACATTTTTTCCTGTAACATGAAAGTTAGTGCATTTATGCCACCGATCTTGACCGTTCTTCATTTATGTGATCCTTATTTATTAGCTTTTTCCCGCGGCTCTGTCCGCGTGGAAATTTCGTCTCTAACAGAAACTTAATACCTAGTATTATAATATACATTGTTATTAAGTTTCCTTTAAATGTCATAGAAACTTTTACCCTACTTATATAAAATATGAAAAGGACCCATTTCAACTTGCTAGGTAGAGGTAGTCTATGGATTTAGTAGGTTGTGTGCCAGATTTAACATATGGCCTGTCCACCCCAAGTGTTAAATTTTTTACGGCCGCGAAGTAATTGTGCACTAAGTAAAACCGCTGAATATAATGTAACATGAGTTTACTTATCTGCACAAATATTTCGCGGCGGTACAAACTTTATCAACAAATTTAACCCAAAATAAAGTTTAACAAGAACAAAGCTTCACACTTTTATCTACAAAAATTACCGCAATTAAAAGCGTATAGCTTATCAAAAACTTTACGCTAACTAAACTTTACGCCACTTCCCTAGGGGGGTAGGCAGAGAGAACCGAACGCCATATGGCACGATCCTTACACACCTCACTCGCCTCAAAGAGAAGATGGTATTAGTTAGAATTATTGGACTCATTTATTGTAGCACTATGATCAAAGTGACCTCCATCAATAATATACTACTCTAGGAAAAATATGTTAATGTACATTAAGATAAAAAATTTAAACGCAAAAGTTTTAAATTTTGGTCTGATCGATCATTAAAATCTTACATGATCCGAGTTCAAACCGTAATGAACTTATTACCTGCACTTCTTGGTGGAACGCTAATTCGTAAGTGATGAAGCTGAGGCTCACAGCCGTGGTGTCGAAGCCGCCCTGCAGGAACACCGCAGCTTGGGCTATGACCAGGTCGTCATTCATTTCTGGATAGCATAAAACAGCTCGTCAAGCAAGCTTGTCGAGTTTGTTTAAGATTCCTCTAATACTTTTTAGATAATTGCTATTTATTAAGTTTTGTTTACAAAAGACACAAAAGTACGGTATCATAATCAGGAAAATTATAGGAGTAAGTTATAGTTAGAAATTGAAAACAGTTCTATACGCCTGTTAGGAATTCCTATCAGGCGTATAGAACTGTTTTTCCAGAGCAAATTTCTAATGGAACCCGTTCAGAGAAATCATTGTTATAAACGTTTCAGAGTTCATCCTCAATTGAAATTTCATTTCAACTTTTTTAAACTATTCTTTACATAGTATAAAACAAAGTAGCTGCTTCTGTCTGTTCGCTTAGATTTTTTGAACTACACAAGGGACGTTGATGCGGTTTTCACCAATAGATAGTGATTTAAGAGGACGGTTTATACGTAAAGTTTTATATTGTTTTATGCTCACCGTGGAAAGCCGGAGCTTTTTTGAGTTTGAGTTTCAGTCGAGATTGAGGGTTATTCAGTACTAGCGACTCACTAGTAAAACTCAAACTAAACCCCGGAAATCTGACCCACCTTCACCGTTTTCAGTTGCCTCTTGTTTCATCTTGAGCAGCGCGTCTACCAGGTCCCTGATCTGTGACATGCTGCTCACGTCCCCACGCTGCGCCACAACCGAGCCGTACACTTTCCTGAAGTACTCCATCGAGTGTTTAGGGAAAAATGTAAATCTGCAAAATATATATATATTTTTTTTATATTTTCTAGGCTAACATCTAGTTTAATAATAATTTAAGCTAATCAGTTTAAACGCTTTTGATAACAGGATGTTTGGAATTGTTTCCTCCAATCCAAATATTGTAGATAGTCTAGGTACTATTCCTATGCAACTAACTTTGCTTATCTGTTGCTCCATTATGATTCGGAGATGAAACCATGTCCTGGGGCATGTAACGCAAAGAATTTTATTATGTGTCACCTGAAGAAGCTGACCACCTCGGGTAAAAAGAATATAGTGGTCCAGGCGATGCCCCTTATGACATCGTAGCGCATTAAGTCTTTCGTGACCGTCCTCATGGGACTTTCGCCGGTCAGGGTTGAGTTGAGCTTCACACCAAAGGCGGCGGTGCCGATGACGTCAGTGGTGAAGTCGGCAAACAAAGTCTACAGAGAAATAAGATGGTCAGTTCAGGAATAATGGTAAATGATAAGAGGGTATTTGAATAGGAGGATAGACAAACGGATGGAGTGTGAAATAGTTGTAACGATATGGTCAGTGCAGACTCTCCATTAACAAACAGAAAATATATTTTAAAATAGCCAGGGCAGGTACATTTGATACATTCTAAAAGCTTATTTAAAAAAAAAAACATTAAAGTCAGTCCTGGTTTTGAGCTTAACAGATCTTATACTTATTTGATGACAACGGTCACAAGATATACCAAAATTACTTTTAAATAGTATGTCTTCTATTACACGAATACACTTGTTAAAAGACATATCTTTATCTTTCTATCCTGGTCGGAATGATAAATATGATTTACATTTGATTAGACACACTACGTTTCCAGGGAGATTAACAGAAATGCATTTGACTTGTTTAATAAGAACTTACCCTAATTTCAATTTTCTTTTTCTTCTGCAAATCATTTTCTATTCTCTGGGCAAGCTCGTTGGATTTTTGAACCTGTAGGTCATGTAGGGCTCTTAACTTGGCTGAGGTAAATACTGGAGTCAGATGACGTCTTACCGATGTCCAGATCGGATCCTGGTTGAACAATATAAAATCATTATTGCATCTGTCAGACCCAGGGCCCTTCGAAAGTCTTCTATATATATGAAAATTGTTCAAGCTTCATTTGTTTGATGATTTTTAAGATTTATTTGTGAGAACAAAAAACTAGTAATATAAGTAATATCAGGTGTCTCACTTACATTGACAGTAAACAAGTGGAGGCCCCCGATGGGGTCGGTCTTAGCTGACCCGGATCCTACTAATCGGTTGCGAAAGTTATCTGCGTCTTTGACGAGCACATTGCGCGCTATCTCCGGCGAGTTGATGATTAACGCAGGCCGCCAGAACAGCCAGATGCCCACGTATGGCGTCTTGAATTTCTGGTAGATGTTTATCATGAATATAGCCTGGAAGACGAAAGGTTTTATTTACCAGCTGTTGCACGCGACATTGTACACGAGTTACTAGACAAAAGTTTTCAATCCGTTTCAGTTTTATTTTCGCAACGGAAGGACACTGCCTGCGTTAACTGAGTCAAATAAACACACTATTTTATCCATCTGCTAACTATTTACTCTATTAGATAAATTTATCAAATTGAAAAGGGATTCACATATCATGCATCTCAATATTTTAAGTTTTGTTTGAGTGTTTTATAGATTAAGTCGTCAAACAAACAAACAAACATTAAATCACGCCTGCAATCCCCGAAGGGGTAGGCAGAGTCAAATGTGCAGCAAGTCCTTTAAACATATTCAACTAAAAATAAAATCTAATGTTAACTAATCATAGACGACGCCGTAGCAGCATTATGCTGAGTCTGGGAGCTAGTTGGCAGCAAATACGCAGTTTGTTTGACCTACCATTACTTTTTTAATTTTTTCTTTTTCTCTTTTTGTCTATTGTTTAGTCATTGTATGTGTTGCCAATAAATGTTTTTTCTTTCTTTTCTTTCTTTCTTTCATATCTATGTCACCTAATTTAGTGACAGAACTGAGTTTAGAACTAGAAGATATAGGTACTAGTGGCTTATTTACACTGATACCGCCACATACTTACATACATACAAAACATGATTATTTGCCTTTTCAACCTACTTCAAAAAAGGAGGAGGTTTTCAATATCAACCGTATATATATTATTGTATGTTTGTGTACGTGTAATTTGTTGTGTGATGATTCCTGACCCGACCACGATATGGAACAGAGTTTTTACTTTGGCACAAAATGCATTTTAATTGTGTTTTACTGTGCCACTTATCCCAGGAATTTGTGCCTTGTACTTTTGATTAATAAGAGCACGATTGTGGTCGGGCTGGGGATCTCGGTTCCTGGCCCGACCACAACCAGATCTAATAAAATATTAATAGTACTTATGAAGTATTTGTTTATACCAAAAATATGTGTCAAATTGTGCCTCTATTATATCTGGATTCAGAAAAAAATTAGTAATCAAGAAATAAAGTGTGTCAATTCACACACGTGCTATCCAATTTTACTACGACTTTGCAAGCAGTATTATTTCATGAAACTATGCATAAAGCACTTTATTATTTAATTTTACTGGATATGCTCACGACTTCGTACGCGTATGTAATGTATTTATATAATAAAAAAAAAAAAAAAAAAAAAATTCAGTCGAATTGAGAACCTCCTCCTTTTTTTTGAAGTCGGTTAATAACAATCACTAGTTTCGTAGCATTATATTAGTGTGTTATCAAAATATTGAGCTGTGTGGTAGCGGCTCTTAAAAATAATACTACCAACCCATCTCTTATCTTGGGTGTCGTAAGAGGCGACTTTGAGACTCAGAATCTGCACCTACTTCTAAAAGCTGAAAGCGGCGATGGGCACCTGTCACACTAAGCATTCACGTGCAGTAATAGTTTGGTAAACCGGTGGACTATGGCAATACACTGATTTGCGAAGAATGGCCTGGTCTTTGACTAACCCTTTTGGGATAATTGTCGATGTATGTATATATAAAAATATTCTAAACGCCATCAATGGATTTGGGATAAACAGACAGAGACAAACATTAAAAAGCGGTAATACAGCTTCCAGGATTTTTTTAATATTTCTTTTAATAATAACTTGACTGTGACTACTTGACTTGAATTAATGCATCATGTGTACTGTAGGCACAATTTGACACATATATATTTTGGCATAGTCAGTAACTTCACAATATTAATATTTAATTAGATCTGATTGTGGTCGGGTCAGGAACCGTGATCCCCAGCCCGACCACACAATTTGTTTGATGTGTTTCTAAGTGCGATGTTTATTAACTACTCGTTGTGTTGATCTTACGTTTCTCGATACCTTTGACTTGAGATAAATGTGTGAAGATAGTGTGATAAGTGTGAAGATAAATGTGTGAAGTATTTTTAAATTTTTATTGTCTAAAATCAATCAAAGGGTATATTTTTAAAACTGATTTGAGCTTTTACGTCGAAAGATTAATCCTACAAAACTAAAAAAATACAGGAACCCGTGTTTTAACATATGTACATTTGTTTACATTATTTAGATTCTAAACACTGATTAGTATAACTAATGTCGTGGTAACCTCTGGGTCATAGTCCCAAATGATATCAAACGACATTATTTGGAGATTCAGACACCATTACCATATGCATAGTAATAATTCATCTTATATACCTACTGATGTTGAAATACATGTAATAATGCATATAAAAAAATATAGGTGTTTAAATTGGCAGATAGTCTATCCCCTGTTTATTAAAAGCATAATGTAGCTCTGTGACTTTCCTCGCCCATTACGAATCATTACGATCTACGGAACAAAACCTTCAGAGCGACAGAGAGGATTCACCGGATTAAGCTTCTGCAGGAAGGTGAGGCTGCCGTAGATGAAGTGCGGCTTGTCGTGGGGCACGCCGCGTTTCGCCCAGAAGCGGCTGCTCCGCCACCACACCAGGTACGCCCACAGCAGCGCTGACGCCGCCAGGATCGCCAGGATTTGCAGCATTGTGACTGAGACGAGTGGCGCAGCAATATGATTCTAAAAAAGACAGATAATTTTGGTGTGACTTTCTATTTGCCAGGTGATCTAACAATCTATCTATCTTGAGTTAGTTTCGTGTTATGGTGTAATAGGAGATGCATGGGACAAGTTTTCAGCTTGCCTCAAACACCTATCCAAAAATTGGTGCCAACTTTCCTACTATTACAAATATGCATTATCGAAATTTCCCTTAACTTGTGCTCTCTCTGCCTACCCCGCTAGGGAAGTGGCGTGAAGTTTAGTTAGTTAGTTAGTTTGTGCTATATGGAGTAATACATTTTCTATTCGAAAATTCTAGATATATATTGTATACCAACTTTAAGAAAAAAAAGTTAATATTTCCAGTGCGAGTGTCAAAATGTAGTCTTTTTGAAAAAGGGGTTTTGCAAATGAACAGACGGACAAGAAGTATCTTTAGGCACCTTTTTTATTTAATAACAATAATAAAAAATTGGCTTCATAAATAAAATATGATTTTTTAAATATAATTTGCAATGATTCTGTATTACCCGAAGGTATAGGCAGAGTCAAAGGGGCAGCAGACCCCTTTAACCACATTCGCGATTATGGGCGTGATGTTATGTTTGTTTTATTATCATAAATTATTTAAAAGAGAATTGATAATTTACTCAAAATAGTCTATAGTTTCGAATCTTAAAGCATTAATTAATAATGACCGTGTAAAAAAATATGCATAAACGTAATTCCTAATTCCAAAACTTATAAAATAAAAAAAGCAGCTCGTAGCTCTCGCTTACTTAATCTTAAACTCAATACAACAAACGAATTTCGTTCCTTTATTATGTAATGTTCTTGTATTGTTAACCAGGGTCAAAAATATTAATTTTACCTTCTCAGTAACACCAACTTCAAATGTATATCACCTGTTATGTATCCGGTAAATTAATATATTTTTGTAAGTTCCAGTAACCACAACATCTTACAAGTAACTGACATGTGCTTGATAATATAGCAGCTACGTAAAATGTCGCTGATGTTAGAACGTCACTCCGAAATCTGCGGTTGTACGAAACGGCTAATTCAGTAATTTTATTTCTATCGTTTTTACATATTGTATAGCTAGAGGATAATTGACTACTGATTAGATTTTTTGATACCTTCCTAAATTTTGCAGTTGTACAGGGTTTTTAATTGAGCGCTTCTTAACTTTAAATTTAAATGAAATGGAGTGAGTGTGAGATATCATCAAACATTTTTATGCATTTTAAAGGTTTATAAGGGTATTATGTATGGTTTATAACTTTGTTCAAATTTTCACTGCGGCTTCTCTGGATGGCGCATAGGTACAATGCAATGTCCGGTTTTCCATGACTTTGCCGCATAAATCGGGCTGAATTTCGCCGATATGGCGTGGTTTATGTTGTCTTAGAGGGGGTCGCTGTGGTTTTCAGTTGGCCTATTCACATAGACCTGCGACTTCAGAAAACCCCGAAACGATCTTGGCCTATTTTGATAAAACAATTTTATCAATTGCGCGTGTTGTTAAACACTATATTCACATTTACTCTTATTTTTTACACAGGAACAATGTACTTACATTGTTCATGTGTAAAAAAGAGTTGTCAAGGCTGTCAGTTAAGTTACCGAAATATATTGAACACGTATTTGTTTTTTATTTAATACACGAACATTGACGAAAGCTTTAGTCCATCAAATTGTATAGTAAGGTGCTTTGACGTCACTACACGCGAAATTTTAACGCGTTGTATCATCGTCATTGGTTTGCTGGGCAAAAAAATACGTATACAATATTGTTTTTGTTATCCGACTGACGGACTAATATAACAGTATTTTAGCCAAGTAGCCTATTTAGAATGAAACTGCGACATAGCCGGGGAATTAATAGAACTGTACGATGATTAGTAGCCACTTATCGGCATCATTATGTACAATTATTATAGTATATGCTAGTAACTGGTTCTTCTCGCATATAATGATGACTAGTTGGTCGATCCGTCCCAGCGATGCGTAGTTGCATCTACAATAACTAAAATGTAAACATGAATTAAAAGTTGCTTGGTCAATGTATTTGTTATACTATTATACGCTGCGCGAGCTGCGCTCGCGTGGTACATCGATGAAACATAGCCTATATGTTATTTGGGTGTATGAGCTATATTATTCTAAAGTTTTATTAAAATCTATTCAGTAGTTTTGCGTGAATGAGTAACAAACATCTATACGTCTAAACAAACTTTCGCATTTATAATATAAGTAGGAAGTAGGATATTAAGCCATGGTAAATTATGCTTCAATTGATTATACGTCATTTGAGTGGTGATAGCTCAATGTTCAAAACACGCGCCTTATATCTGAGGGGGAGCGGGTTCAAACCGGGCACATATCTCTGGAGATATTTCATATTACAATAAAAATGCTGTTTATACCGGAATGAAATTGCATATTAAAATAATTATATAACCATAATTTAAAGTTTAAGGGTCAGATAGGCGGTTTCTTCAATTTCCAGACTTCCTAAACCTCGACTATACATATCGCTAGGAAGGTAATGAATGGACCATACGTTATTAAGCAAAGATCAATTCCGTTAGAGCACGTTACGTCTAAATGTATCTCTCTCAGAGACAGTCTTCGCTTATCATAAACAGTATATTTTATGCTTGTATAATTATGACATGAAATAAGTATTCAAAATTCGTAATTTGTTTAAAAAAAAATGTTATGTTCTTTAATTTGCATTTAGTAATAGGCTGCTGTTTTGACATAATAAAAAAAGAAGACATCAAGTATATTTATCTGTATTACATACCTACTCTTACGTTTGTGCAAGTATTACAGATTGCTTAGATCAATATTTTTTTGTTGTAGTATGCAAGAGCATCATTCTTTGCTTATCACTTCACTTGTCCTAATGACTATGAAATGCGATGTTAGTAAAAATAACAAATAATTCGTATTTAACCTCTTTAAAAATGAGAGTATTGGCGGATTTTATTGGTTTTTAGTTGCTATACCTATTAGTATAACATAGAGGTTAGACTAAAAATTACACGACTCACGCTTATTAACGTTACAATTGGCTCTATCATATGACAAATGAATCTGAAATTGGTTAAGACCAATAACAATAAAGTGTGTTACCCGTTCGGTCATAAATATGCCCAAACCATTAATTAATACACAACATACACAAACAAACAAACATAACATCTCGCTAACAATCCCCGAAGGGGTAAGCAGAGTCAAAGGGGTAGCAGACCACATTCAGCCAAAAATAAATCTGGGCTGGGTTAGATGGAAAATTGTGAAAAAAAAAATTCTTAGAGTAAAGAAATTATTAAACCAACAATTACTTTGTTACGAGATTTAACGACTCTGATCATGGCGTCCGTATGTGACGGACCCAATTCCACGCAACCAAAAGCTAGTTTAAAGTAAGTATTAGTAAGAATGTGTACCGCTAGTAATAACGTCAAAGTGCTACAAAGAAAAAGATACACTTGGCTCCAGATTAGACCGACATTTTGTTAAAATGTTAAACTTGTGCCCTGGTTAAGCGTCAAGCCATTACTGCTTAGACTTATCTCGTGGCGCTTTCGTTGTCTCGTCGTTAATTAATAATGCAGACAGCGCATCGTTAATTGTGTCGCCGCTGGACTTGGCTGCTGTTTTACATTTACATTATGCGGCCCGTATCGACCCAGGGGAGACAATGTATTCTCGGGGTGCAGTTTGTTTTTTGTGCTTCAAATACCTATGGTGCTTTAACCATGATACAATTTAACTAGACCTTTCATTTAAGGTCTACGAAGGTCAGATGTACAGACATTTTCATTTTATAAGCAAACTATTCTTGTATCATATTGTTGTCCCATGTTGGTCTGGGACTTAAAAAGAATGTGCCAACTGTGGTTCTTGCCTAACATGTCGTAAAAGGCGACTAATGGTTTACGGGCTTTTGGGTATGTGACTGAGTTTGCGACGAGCTAGCCACTTGTCACTCCTTTTTCACAGCTTTCCATCCAACCCAGCCCACTGTCCCATGTTGGTCTGGGACTTAAAAAGTATATGCCAACTGTGGTTCTTGCCTAGCATGTCGTAAAAGGCGACTAATGGTATATCGGATTTTGGGTGTATGATTGTGTAGGCGACAGGTTAGCCTCTTGTCACTGCTTTTTCACAATTTTCCATCTAACCCAGCGCAGCTTTATTTTCGGCTGAACGTGGTTGAAGGGGCATGCTGCCCCTTTGACTCTGCCTACCTCTTCGGGGATCATGGGCGTGATGTTATGTTTGTTTATAAAATGGTTGGTAATCGGTTTCGGTTATTGTGACCATTCTTCGGACTCTTTATTCGCCAGCCCTTTCCTGTGCTTTTGTATTTATTCCTGTATCTTAGTCTGAGCTGGTAAGCACCGGACAAAACGCTAGGCAGATGATGGCTCTTGTCTTTCACAGATGATATCTGTCGTCTCAGTAATTATTACTAGTACACATTCATTAGTACTTATTATGCTGGCCGGATGATGTAAGTAACAGCAACAGCAGAATTGCTGGGCGTGTCAGCATTGCCTTCCTAGCATTATGTCTCGACTACTATGATATTTACCGAATACGACAGCGTTTACATTACTTAACAGGGGAACTGAAAGAACACACAGCCAGACCGGCGCTGTTTGAATTGTATTCGTCACCGTGTATTTACCATGTATTTCACAAGAAAATTGTTTGTATAGATCCGTAGTTTAGTTTGAAAGATTTAGAAATATATGCACATGTAAACTCCTCCGTTGAGCTACCACAGACCCAATGAATAAATACACTTACAACCAAGCGTATTAGTTGCTCTTTTCAGACAGCGAGTAAATATATTTATGTAGATTCCTCTGCGAAGCGCTTGGGAGCCGAGATGAAGCGAGCATCCACTACCGAAATACGCAGATTTATAATTTAGGTTAAACCCAGACGAAGTATTTCACGCTCGCACTCCGCTCGGGATTCTTTAAATAACCCTAGTTGTAAGAGGGTTTCAGAAATCTACGAGCACACTGCGAAAATGGCCAAAATACTATATGAATTTACTGAGAGTCGCTATGAAATATTTTCTGGACTACTTTTGCAGTGCATAGTTGCATGGTTTGTTGTAGAGGGAGTAAAGAGACGTGAAACAGTTATAATTATTTGTGTACCTTTCTTCTTTGGCGCGGGGATGCATTACGCACCGTCACCCTGCCCGGAGGGGCGGGGTGGTGTGTTGGACTCTCGGTGGCCTCTAGAATTAAGGCCGGCCAAGATGGTAGCGGCCGGGGTATACCCACTAAAACCCCGCTGTACCCCTCATCGCTCGAGTGGAGGGACGTTATGGTGGGTATGGCTGGGCCTCTACATCAATTATTAAGTACCTATTTAACATTAACAGGTCCTTCTTATGTTAATAATTGTCTAATTCCTTAAATATGTAAAGATTTTCTCAAAACTAAGCTATGTTATTCTAACGGACATACTTTGACAAGAAATTTGTTAGTAAGGTTTTTTTTAGTTATAGGCAAGGTACGATAGGATAATGTTAAAAATGTATTCAACTTCATAGCATTCTGCTGCTTATCATCTTCCTAGCGTTATATTCCTTGCTTATATATAACCATGGTCTAATCGGATCACGGTTATTATTGATTGAAGCCACTGCAGGTGGGTTATATCTGATAGTAAGTAGGTATGTATGTATAATAGTTATGTATATTATATATGACAATACATAAGTGTGTAGGTATAATCCATACATCAAAAACTGCCGTAGATTATTGCGGGCCACTATCACATCCAGCACAAGTCGTGCTGAACTAGCCGCAAAACTCAGTAATGAGATTTCGGATTTATCTTAGAGCAGCTCCCGAGGAATCACTCAGGATACATCTCACACAGCTCGGGTGGCCAGGCGTCTCAATATAGCCGGATACGGTCATTTTTTTTTTATGTATGAAGGTCTGCTCCTAGACGGATTTTGATCACTTTTTAAATTATTGTGCAATTGTCGTTGGTTAGCCCTTTGGTGCGAGTTAACCTTCCGCTATATAAATCGCTACCACGCACATACATGATTTCTTCATCCCGCTTTCCAAATATTCTTATCACTTAAATCCATTAAAATATATATTTATTTACTTATTTTTATTTATTTATTGATTCAACGTTTGTTCACAATCAATCTTACAAGATAGTAACATGTTTTTATTTTTTCCATTAATGTGACAACCAATTATTAGGTGAACACAGCATGCAATTAAACACCAATATATCACTTAAAAGAATAATAAGATATACTTATTTTATGTAACAACCATTTGTTTCATTCATGCATATTGCCTCATTGAAATCCTTAATTTATTAGTAATCAACGTTTTTACCTAAATGTCCTGATGAACAGCCAGTCGGCCAGGCCTTGCCACCCTACACTTAGCGATTACGCGCAGATAACCGCCTTTATGCTCGGTGTCCCAGCTCTCGCGAGCAAAAACGCTTTCAGATCTCATTCAACGTTATAAATGGGAGTTGCCATGAGATATTCAATTAGATTCTGGAGGAATTCCCTATTGGTTTTTTATGTAATCGAGTGGGGCTAAAAGGCCTATTCGGTTTTAAGCGGTATCCTTTACTTATGAACATTTCTTTGCTTATATGGTATCGCGTTTGTGATTGCCAAACGAAATCCCTGTTCTGTTTACTACGCGTCTTTGGTGAATTCTAATAGAAAATGTTTATAGTATTAAAACGTAGATCTATGCGCTACTCGCAGTCCAGACTTATCAAACAATCTATATTAAATTCGTACATTAAGTTATGCATGTAATAAAACCACAAACAATTTTTATCAGTCTTAAGCTGCTATTTAGTCGTTGTACCCCAATTTTCAGTTTAGCCCAAGTTACCACATGAAATTTTTGTACTACCCAAAATACGTCATACCCTGCGCATACCCCCTGGTATGAGTAGGACTGTGCGCATTTCCCTTGGTCAACAAAAAATGTTATTAATAATTCTACTCCGAACGCACCAGCCGGCCAATTTCTCATACACGGCTAAAGAAGTACGGACAGACACAACTGATGTGTGTAATAACCAGCGTCTGTCACGCCTCGCGTGTAATGTATCGGCCCAATTTGCTTACGAATAGACAATAATGTTGAGTAACAGCCGCGCTTAGCGCGACGCGGGGCACGCCGCGCGCCCCACTTCGCGGATATTTATTTTGATTTTTGTAAACACACAGTCTTTTCATGTTTGAGTAGTGATGAAGCATGTATTTTTTGTAGAATAGGACCTATTTATTTCTTGACATATTATGTATCAAATGTAGATTTTAATTGTTACCTACATTTAACCAGACAATTTGTTGATTATGCTTATTATTTGCAAATAATAAGCATAATCAACAAATTGTCTGGTTCCCCTATCTTAGGGTTATGAAGGTCAGATCGGCAGTCGCTTCAATGTAATTACCAGACTCGCTAAATCCTGGATCATGGTGTGAGCGGACCCCGTCTAAGCATGGGACATAACGCTAGGAAGATTATTAATTTTCAATTTCGATCTCACCCCTTTAACATTGAATTTTTTAAAAACACCTTCTAAATGTTTACTTGCAATGTTTCAAGATTCAAGTATGTTAGTTAATATATAGATATTAGTTATATATGTTTATAGGTCCCAAGTTGGTCTGGGACATAAAAAGTATGTGCCAACTGTATGTGTAGCGGTAGGTACCTAACTACATTGTTGCGTCAACTTCAACATCGTACTCCAACGCAGCCCATAAAGGTGGCACCCGACTCAATTTCCGATCGCGGCAGACTTTACGGCGCTCGCAGATTGAGGAGCGCTCTGACGAGCTCACTGCGCTCTCGACGAAAGGGCACACTTTTTTGTGTAAAGACCCTCATGATCTCGAAAGAGACAAAACAGTCCGCTCAATTATTCTTTGATGTTTCTACGTCATAACTAATATCTGTACATAACACCACACCAGTAATCCCCGAAGGGGTAGGCAGAGTCAAAGGGGCAGCAGACTCAATATTCTAAAGTCTTAACTATCCGAATTCTAACTAAAGAATTGGAGCAATCAAGTTATTTAGGAGGTGGAGTGGAAAAATTTCTACATTAAATTTAATATTGTGTTACTGGTATTGCATATTTTCGGATAGTCATAAGTTTGCTGCCGGTTAATCTTACACTGCACTCATATTATTCTCATCTTCGACAGTCTTTAATTGTATGATTTGGTTAAAAAAAATTTAACACCTTCCTTGTTTAAGCAAGTCTCGCTACAAAATCGCTTGCAATTGAATCGTTTATAGGAAAAATAAACATTACAATTACAAAATGAACCAACTCCCACCGTGGATCGATAAAATAGAAAATGTTGACATTTTGACGAAGCGAAATGTCTTTTTACTTAGGTATAATTTTTGCGCTCTATTTACTACTGTATAACAATATACCAATTAACATAATTTCCACTGCAGCGCATAAGGTGTCAATCGATTTGTTTTGCCCACTCAAAAGAGAAGGAGCCACTTTACAGCGCACATTCTTATTATATTAGAGTTTTAGTACTTAAACTTAATTTTCGCGAATTTAATAATTTTATTGTTCCTTTAACTGGCTCGATGGCGCATTCGGTAGTGACCATGCCCCATGCGCCAAGAGTTGTGGGTTCGATTCCCACCCAGGATAAACATTCGTATAATGAATACTTGTGTTTGTTCTGTGTCTGGGTGTTACTATCCAATATTTAAGTATATATTTGTATACCACTGTTGATTCTGATATCCGTAACACAAGTGCTTAAGTTACTTACCTCGGAGTCAGATCAATGTATGTGATGTAGTCGGATATTATTATATTTATATTTATATATTTATTTAACAGTGCACCAAATATTTCACACCGACGTCCTAGACATCGAGCATCCATCGCTCAAATGTACCACTGCACTTTTCGAATTTGCGTCCCGTTCCATTTGTGCTCCACACAAAGCAAGCTGAACAAGGCATCCGCGAGTCCCCGGGGGGCGCCGGCGGTTCGTTTGTGCGAGTCCTAGACCCCGGGAGGCTCCCCCCTACCGCAGGCGAGTGTTAAGCCAGCCTCTAAAAACTGCAATCTTTTGGCAATTTGTTACGGACGAGGTGCGCGACGCTCTCGAGGAGTGAAGTATTTACAACGTTTATTTATTCGTTGCAGAAGCGATGACGGCTGTTAAATGCGAGCTTAGCGTCAGAAATGTGGTTTAAGGTGTGACATAAACATTAAAAAATATCGCCTGTGTAATATTCTGGTATAAATGGTTGCTGAATTTTAAAGAAAATGCTTTGATGACCATGACCAATCAGAGCTGATTTTATTTTGTTTAAACTAATTAAACAGGCTAAATATTTTTAACATGGTATATTGAAGAACATTTAAGACATTGGTTTTCTTTCTTTACCATACAAACCGAAACCATAGTTACGCATTAGCGTAGATTGACATAAGCATTTCTGATTGACATGTAAAAAATATTTCAAATGTTTAAGTGATGCTGTCCGTTTTTTTTTTTATAGGCCGGTTGTTTGTGTTTTTTACTCTTCCTTTAAAACTTACTACCCAGTTCCGAACAGAATATACCCTCACGAACATTCTCCCTAGCGCGCTCGTCAGGTTTTCGACAGAGCGCGCATAAAAAGTCTCTGCGCTCAAAACATTTCTATTTGCCGCCATTAATCTCTCCGCGCTACACGCCGCCGCTTGCTGTCCCGCCCTGCGCCACGGACGTAGAGGCGCGCGAAGGACCACCATCACCTGCGTGAAACAGACATGGGTAACTCATTTTGCGCTAACACAGTAACTCATTGCATTATGGCGCAGCTGGAGCGCGCCGAGTGAGATTTGAGGTGCTATACCATAATAGTGGCGCAATGAATTGAGTTTGCGCTATTGACTGATAGCGTTCCTTATATGATAATAATGTGTAGTGTTACGTCATTTTGAGTTCTTAAATAATAAAATGCTGTTCCTAAGTCGTTCCACTCATCCCAGCGGTTTGTCACATATCTAGTCAGGTCCGTTTTGCACCATGAATCCAATGTCCATGTTGGATTTTCTTAACTTTTACCTTAGTGTAAGGATTATGAAGGTCAGATAGCAGTAGCTTTGGGAGCCAGACAAATTGGAACAATGTTACCTTAACCTGCAGTTGCGAGGGTTTACTA
Organism: Glyphodes perspectalis; assembly: GCA_951394215.1. Lineage (NCBI taxonomy): Eukaryota > Metazoa > Arthropoda > Insecta > Lepidoptera > Crambidae > Glyphodes > Glyphodes perspectalis. Next base: position 15,057,250 of record OX596215.1, read on the forward strand.
CCAACTACCACTAATATATAATTGCAAAATTCATACATACATATGTACAAAATTCATAATTTCAGAATCTCTTTAAATTTGTATTATAAAATATGTCGAACGATTTTTTATTACTCACACCTAGTACGAATCACACTTGGAGTATGTACTTATCTAAATTGATTATTTATCTATTATTTCTGTCGTATCCAGTGGCGGTCATAGTTAGTTGTCGCGACGAAACGCACCCAGCGTCCCATACGGCGTCTGCCTGAAGATAAATCGGCTCAAACGCGCTCTTCCTTCCGTCGGCTTTCGAGTTAGCGGGACCGTGAAATAGGTAAATACGGACTTTATTTAGCGCTCGCCATTGTGAGCGCGACGCACTTTGTGGCTGCTATGTTGTGGTGGAAGCCGTGGTGTCCCCACCCCGTGGTGGCGCATATGCCTCAATGCGAGATGTGTTGGTTCAATTTTTGTATTTATCGAAATAAAGCGTGTTTAATAGAAGCCAGGGAAAAACTTAGTGTAATAAATCTTGAATATAATAATACAAATATCGAACTATGAATATAAATCGATATGATTCGTTTTGTCTGGTTCCATTTACTGAAATACTTTATAGTACGTATGTAGTTCCTGGTACACAATCAAAACACATAAATAATATTTTATGTTCTACTAAACCACTTCTTTTGTTCCAAACTAAACATAATATATGTAGATGACGCTTGTGCTATAAACAATGATCCGTACCAGCGGCCATTGTATTTGTAGTCATCTTACCTTAGACCGTCAATTCTAGTGGCCGAAGTGGCCGTCGATTCTATTTAGGTAGTACAATTTTGATTGTGTTCCAAACTAGGTAATCCTTATAAATTCTCAGCATTTGATACTTCGGTAGTTAAGCATTAAACTGTGCTGTTCTAACCGACGGAGCTGCAGATACCCGTTCCTCAGATAGCGCCAATCGCCCAAAATCTCCGCTCGGGCAGTGCTCGTAAACCGGCCGAGCCGGGCATTTGTCCCGGCCGGCTCGCCCGGGATCGCAACTGTTTTACAACCGGGAGCTGCGGGGAGCCGGGAATATAGCGATACTGGACCGAGAATAACACGATAGAAAGCAGGTCAAACTGAGAGCGTGAATTAAACTATAAGCTGATCGAAAACTACACGATAATTGACGATTTCATGCTTAAATAGAGTGAAAGTGAAAAGATAACCGAACATGGCGGGTTAATACCAAGTTTATGATATGCTTTGTATCACTCAATTTTAAATATAATAAAAGTCGCATTTCAAAACATGCTTGACAAGTAACGCAGTTGGCACATTATTTTTAATTCCCAGACCAACATGGCACAGGTGGATAAAAATAATTAGCGCTAAGAAACTAGAAACTTGTCACCTACATTATAGCTCGTCGCTGGTATCCGTCACCCGCTAAGTCTTTTCCAAGAAAACAGTTTCAATCTTTCCATCCCTTTAAAAATAGACTAAAATATAAAGAATCTATATATTCACAGAAACAAAACCTTACTAAAGTTGTATTAAATAATTAATCAAAGTGGACGTCACCAAATAAATAGTCATATATGTATCATTAAAGTTGCATTTATGACTCGCGCCAACGAAACTAGAAACTTGTCACCTCCATTGTCGCTTGTCGCTAACGCCTGCCATCCGTCAGCCGCTAAGCTGTCTCGTCCCGTCCCGCCCCGTCCCGAGGCCGGCCCGGCAGTCGTCGGCATCCGTCAGGCTTGCGCCGGACGCGTATGGATGCCGACTGTCCCTCCGCAGCCTTATTTGTGGTCATCGAGCTGCGAGGGACTTTAAGGCTTTGTCGAATGAATGCTTTCTTCCGATGTAACCGTTTTGTTGGGGATCTGCTTTTGGCTTCGAGACGGTCGACTAATCTAATGTTAGCTTTCAAGTTGTTCTAGCTTGTAATATACCTAGCTTTTTGAACGACATTAACCTTATAAAATTTAAAAATGCGAATATTACGACCAGGAACGTTTGGATCAGCCGGAGATACATCAAGTATGAATCTTCTATCTATGCATTATTCCTAACGGATGAAAGTATCCATAAATACTAAGGATACATTGGTTAAACTGACAAATTATCATCGTTTAATACAAATCTAAATTTAATACGAAATAAACAAGACATGTATGTGTGTGTATGTTCGGATATTCCACAAAAACACAAACATTGGGGTCAACATTATAAATGCGTTGTAAAGCTGATTAAACATAATCATGTAACAAACATCCAAGCATGCAAACTTTTTAAATGTATTATAGTAGGAGATAGAAGAATCTTCATGTATATTCCAAGAATATTACTGAACCGGACTTTTTCTAAGTAGGTAAGTAAGAAGTACAAAACAAATTCCATTCCTTCAATAAATAGACTATAATATGAGAATATAATATACATAGATATCCCACAGACAAAACCTTAGGTGCTAGAGTTGTGTAAAATAAACAAAGTGGTCAAATGGAGATTCCTCGCTCCCTTTTGAAGTAGGGCAGGTACCGCCTAACCCTACGACTTTGTGCGTCCACCCGAGTGAAATATTTGAACCATAATTATTTCAAGTTCAGCCTCTTTAGGGAAATTTGCTACCATCCCTACTCAGCGGTAGGGTTACTAGGTGTACTGGGGAATTTATTAGGACAGCATCTTCTTGTTGAGTTTATTTTAAGCACATTTAAATGATTTTAAATAAAATAAATATCAGACACATCATATACATTGATCTGACTCCGAGGTAAGTAGCCTAAGCATTTGTGTTACGGATATCAGAATCAACAGTGGTATTACAAATACCTATATACTTAAATATTGGATATTAACACCCAGACACAGAAATAGCACAAGTATTCATCACACGAATGTTAGTCCTGGGTGGGGATCAAACCCACAACTCTTGGCGTATAGGGCAGGGTCACTACCGAATGCGCTATCGAGCAAGTCAAATTTTCATTTTAAGGTCTAATTTATTTACGTTTACTTTAAAGATGACTAGAAAAAAAACTGTGTAATATTTTTTTCAAAGACAACATTTAATTAAAATCTGAATGTAAATTACATATAAGACTAGCTATCGCCCTTAGGACGGCTTGTGTCGTCACAGAGAACAGAGAGTTCAGAGAATCAATTGTGCTTGTCGCTAGATGTATCCCTATTGTCCAATCCCTCTTCAGGTTTTATAACATACATAACATCACGTCCATAATCCCCGAAGGGGTAGGCAGAGTCAAAGGGGCAGCATGCCCCTTCAACCACATTCAGCCAAAAATAAAAAGCAGTGACAAGCGGCTAACCTGTCGCCTACACAATCACACACCCAAAACCCGATATACCATTAGTCGCCCTTTACGACATGCTAGGCAAGAACCACAGTTGGCATATTCTTTTTAAATCCCAGACTAACATGGGCCAGTGGGCTGGGTTGGATGGAAAGCTGTGAAAAAGGAGTGACAAGTGGCTAGCTCGTCGTACCCAAAAGCCCGTAAACCATGAGCCTCTTACGACATGCTTACACAATTGGCACATTCTTTTTTTTTTGTCTCAGATCAATATGGGCCATGTCCCAGACCAACATGGGACAGGTTTTATTTCCGTAAGAAAAAGTAATCTATACTTATAATAAATCTGTAGAGAGGTCAATTCTGTAAATGAAATATATTTTCAAAATAACTATCAGGGGGTGATTAATGATCGATACTGATGCCAAAAATGCAATCAGTAAAATTTTTGTCTGTCTGTCTGTCTGTCTGTCTGTCTGTATGTTCCTTATAGAAACAAAAACTACTCGACAGATTTGTGTGCATCTGGATTGAGGGCCCAAATTTTAAATCTTTGCAAAACAAAATAAGATTTACATGGAATTTAGTTAAAATTTGGTAAAACTTAGGGTAATATGCCATACATTTCTTAAACGCGAAATAAAGCTGTTATGATGAAATAGCTAGGGCTCTCAATCCTGATGCCTGCATCAATGACATAGCCTGAATCTCAGAAAGTACTGCCTCTGGGCTGATAATTTTTATTTAAGGTTTTAGTTAAGAAATTCTTACAATTCTTAAGAAATTCTCAAATATGTAGAATACGCTATTACAGAGTTATTGCGGTTTAACAAGGGCCCTCAGTTCATAAATGTTTGTACTGAGGAATCAACAGAACATGGATTTGTCTAAAGCAGTAGTTCCCAAACTTATTTTTCTCGTGGACCACTTTCAAAATGTTACTAGTTTCGATGGACCCCCTGCTGCTACATTTCTACCACATTCTTAAAGTCGCCAAAAAATGAAAAAGTGTCGCTTCTGAGTTCTGTCCCTATATTCCGACAGGTAAAATAAAAACGAAAAATGGTACATTTTATAACACTTTATTTATTAAAAGAATAGAATTGCAAGAAAAAATTAAAAAGGTAAGTCACAATTTTAATTAATGGGAAGGATGTATTTGGTGGAGTGTCAGCAAACGATCAATGTTTGGCTTTATTTTGGTGAGCAATAACCGCAAATCCCCCCGCTCTGTGATGTTTAATTTGCTCCTTTTTTTTGTTAAGAGATTTGTAACGGCACTAAAACTCCTTTCTACAAGGTATGACGAGGGAAAAGCTATTAAAAATTTCCTTGCGATTTCCCACAGTCCAGGATATTTTTCGGGTATTTCTGCTTGCAGCCAAAATGTTTGGTAGCCTTTTCTAAATTTCACCTTCAGCTCCTCATTGGTGCTTAGCTCGAGCAGCTCCTCTTGTAATACAACATTGGCCACTTCCGTTTCATCAAATGGATTTATGATCCATGGTGGTATATCCATTGTCAGCATATCTTCAAACCTGGTTTTGAAGTCAACATGCAGGGCACTTAAATGTTGACTGTAGGTATGGATATCCTCATCAATACATTCTACCTGTGACAAGTTTGGAAATTGAGAGAATTCGCGCCGACTAATGTTTTGCTTCATTAATTTCAATTTCCCAAGAAAAGCCGAAATTATCCCCTTTGTTTTTATTAAATTCAGGCTGTCCCCTTGGAACTGCAAGTTAATATCATTAAATTTTTTAAACAAATCTGTCAAATACGCAATGTCTGTTTTGAATTTGATCAAGTTTTCTTTTAAATCTGGATCTCTGCTTTCTAGGAACTCTAATACGGAATCGAAAACAGAGTAAAATCTCGTTAAGCATGCGCCTTTCGACAACCAGCGTACTTCAGTATGTAAGAGCAGTCGTTGGAAGTCTTCATCATTTTCGTCGCACAATTGAGCAAATAAACGCGTATTCAATGCATTGCTTCTGATTTTGTTGACAGCTTTTATTACAAAATGAAGAGATTGGTTCAACCTGTCACTTAAATGTTTTGCCACAAGATGTTGGCGGTGGATTACGCAATGAATAGCTGTAAGCCCTGGTATAATTCTTTTGAGATGAGTTATAAACCCACGATATCGCCCGACCATTGCAGGAGCTCCGTCTGTTGCCACTGAAATAATGTTTGTAAATGGAATCGATTTTTCCGTAAAAAAATTGCTCAGTACATTAAATATTGATTCGCCTTTAGTGTCAGTCTCCAAAGTTCTGGCAAATAGCAATTCTTCGTGAATTTCTTCCTCCATAATATATCGGACATATGTCAATAATAATGCTTCATTACCGGGTAACGTTGACTCGTCCAGTTGTATAGAAAAATGAGTTTTTTGCAGATGATTGCACAAAAAACATTCGATATCAGAGCTCATTTCATCAATGCGTCTTTGTACAGTATTGTTACTTAATGGAATTCTTTTTAGTACGTCAAATGGAGATTTGTGCAAAACAGTTTTTAAGACTTCTTCAACAGCGGGTAAAATTAATTGTTCTCCAATAGTGTGCGGTTTTCCACATTTTGATATAAGTAATGAGATATTGTAAGATGCCCGCAAGCCATCATCGTTACTTTGAGATGTTGAAGCGAACATACTGTGCATGGTGGGTCTCTTTTCATATTTTTCCTTCAATGTTTGAAAATATTTTAAATCTTTACCTATTTTATCAGTATGACACCTTTTTAGATGATCTTCGAGCTTTGATGGTTTCATAGAGTCATTGCTCAAAACTTTGTTGCATAATAGACACATGGGCAATTGTTTGCCTGCCTCTGATGGAACAAAACCATATTTCAAATAATCGACACTATATTGTCGACATTTTGTCTTTGCTGTAGCCATGTTTCGTGTCAGTTAACTTACCTGAAAAAAAAAATGTTTTTGTAACCAAGTTTTTTTCTGAATATAGGTATCACACCGCAGCCTTTGTCAGCACGCGGGAATAGAATTACGGCTTGTGAAGGGACCAACTAATAAACCGCTAAGACAAATACAGACGTATCAATTTTAAAGTAGGTACTTTAAAATTGATACGTCTGTATTTGTTAAAAATTAGTGGTAAATTAGGTAATTTACCACTAATTTTTAATACTACAAATAAAAAACTCAGTATCGAATGCTGATCAAATTTGTGTAGGAAAAAATAAAAGTCGAAATCCCAAAATTGTCCATAAAAACCATAACTAACATCAAATCAATGAGTTCACGCTTAATTGCTCTGCAATATTGCTTATTCGGCCTTTTTAGAGAGGCAGTGCTTCTCTCGTGAAAAAACAATTGAATAAAACGTGCTGTGTTTGTCTTCAAATCGAAAGAGGACAATTAAAATATCCGTAAGTTACTAAGTCACCTATCTATACAAGCAGTTGTGATCAACTGACTAGTACACGTAAACAAAATACTTAATTACTATAACAAAAAAAAAGGTAAGTACTTACTTTTCTTCGGCACTAGCAATCACTGATATAAATTTTCTCACACCTTTTTTTCGAAATTCCGGAAACAAATGAATGAGTTTGCCTTTGGCATCAAGTATTTATAGTGGTGATCAAATTCATGTCTGAACAAGTTTAAGCATTGTCGGGCGGACAGCGCTTTGCAAGTCTGTACACGAAATTGTACGTAATATCATACGCAAGTTTAGACAAGTAACAGTCGCTTGCCTTATTAAAATATTATCTGCTTAGTTAGGTACTTAAAATAATGTAGGTAGGCCCTTATAAAAACTATGCTTGCTCTTTACTATTGACGGCCACTTTGGTTCAGTGGTAGTGGACGCTGCCTCTGAACCAAGAGGTCGCGGGTTCGAATCCCGCGGGGTACAAACATTTGTGTGCATGAACATGTTTGTTTGTATCTGTCCAGGTGTTTTCTATATACAGGGTGTATCGTAAATCGTTTAAAACCTCTTGGCCACGTGGTCTATAGGTCACCCTGAACAATGTTTGTTCTACGACTTATCCAATACAGACATTAAATATTTCGACTTCCCATACAAACCTCGATCAGCTGTTTGGTCATTTTGTATGGGAAGTCGAAAAATTTAATGTCTAGATTGGATAAGTCGTAGAACAAACATTGTTCAGGGTGACCTATAGACCACGTGGCCGAGAGGTTTTAAACGATTTACGATACACCCTGTATAATAAGTATGTATTTACAAAAAAAAAAGTATTTAAGTATGTTTATCGGTTGTCTAGTACCCATAGTACACAAGCTCTGCTTAGTTTGGGACTAGTGGCTATGTGTGAATAATGTCCAAGAAAAGCAGATAAATTTTCGTGGACCCCCATTAGCATCTTATGGACCCCCATTTTTGTTCACGCCTACGTAGACCCCCAGCAAGTCTCCCGTGGACCCCTGGGGGTCCACCTGGACCACTTTGGGAATCACTGGTCTAAAGAAATACTTAAATAGGATTATAATATATTTTACTTAAGCACGTCTGTAAATTAGTAAAAAAGAAATAATGACGAAAAAGTTAATAGTTAAAATGTAAATGGAAATTGAATTTTCCTAAAACGTCAGAACTGAGGGCCCAATATTTTCTGAAGTATTGACTAGGATAAGCCTTCTACGCTACCGCACATTATGGTAAGTATTTTAACCAATTTTTAATTGAAATCTAACAAAGCGTCTAGTCTTCTAAATCTCATACTTTAAGAGAAAATTGATTTAAAATTATATATGAGAAAAATTCTGTAGGGTAGATATGATTTTGTTACTTTTTTTAGACTAATCAGCATATATAATATACAATTTGTATTAGTGATGAAATTAGCACCTGTGTGTGTCATGTAAAGGTCAGGCGAATTCAAATTACGAACTTTCTAATTTAATGTCATTTGATTTAAACGGAACAGATAAAGTTAATTTAAAAGACATACCCGAAACAATAAATGTAAAAGGGAAATGTTTTAATTTATTAGGTTTTACTGAATTTGTCGCCGCGGTTGGTCTTGGTCATTACAAGGGACATGGTGTTGTGGACAGCCACATGATCTGTTATGACGATTTAATGCTTAGATTTGAGAAAGGTAAATAACAATCAATTTATATACACACTCTTTCATATGTTTTGGCTAATTCTAATTTTGAAGAATAACGTTTTTGGTAGGGCTATCATCGCCTATTTTCATATTATTATGATTTTAGTTCTTTAGTAATATTTGTGTTGTATCAGGCCATTGAATTTGTATATGAATTTTGTTTTATCATAAAAAACAGACTACTATAAGTTACGATTCGATTAGGTGTGTGAAATAGGTAAGTTTCTTATATTTAACTCTATTTTGTTTTAACTAATTAAATTAACATCATTTATTTTTGTTTATTACCTATATCATTTATTCTCTGATGATACAGTCCATAAATACGATGACTACTGGTCGATTACTTTGTTTTATTTTAGCTATATAGAGTTTATTGAAGCTAATATTTATAAATATATTAATTATCAATAATGTGTTAATTCAATTACCTACGTTTAATATTTCATTGATTATCGATACGTTTTATGTTACTTTTTCACGATACGTAGGTGCGGGCACAGCACTGCTAGTCGTATATAATTATATAAGTCTCTATCTGCGCTTTACAAAATATTACAAGAACACGTCGAACATTTTTTTATACTTACATAGAAAATTGTGGTCACCCTACAGAATTTGTCTCATATATATTTTTTAAATCAATTTTCTCTTAAAGTATGAGACTTAGAAGACTAGACGCTTTGTTAGATTTCAATTAAAAATTGGTTAAAATACTTACCATAATGTGCGGTAGCGTAGAAGGCTTATCCTAGCCAATACTGCAGAAAATATTGGGCCCTCAGTTCTGACGTTTTAGAATTCAAATTCCATTTACATTTTAACTATTAACTTTTTCGTCACTATTTCTTTTTTACTAATTTACAGACGTGCTTAAGTAAAATATATTATAGTCGTATTTAAGTATTTCTTCAGACAAATCCATGTTCTGTTGATTCCTCAGTACAAACATTTTTGAACTGAGGGACCTTGTTAAACCGCAATAACTCGGTAATAGCGTATTCTACATATTTGAGAATTTCTTAAGAATTGTAAGAATTTCTTAACTAAAACCTTAAATAAAAATTATCAGCCCAGAGGCAGTACTTTCTGAGATTCAGGCTATGTCATTGATGCAGGCATCAGGATTGAGAGCCCTAGCTATTTCATCATAACAGCTTTATTTCGCGTTTAAGAAATGTATGGCATATTACCCTAAGTTTTACCAAATTTTAACTAAATTCCATGTAAATCTTATTTTGTTTTGCAAAGATTTAAAATTTGGGCCCTCAATCCAGATGCACACGACAGATTTTAACGAAACTTGGTACAATTATTCTTCATACTCCTGGGCAGGTTATAGTATACTTTTCATCACGCTACAATCAATAGGAGCAGAGTAGTGAAGGGAAATGTTGGGAAAACGGGAGAAGTTACTCCATTTTTTAAGCTTCCGTCGCGTGTACAGCCTTAATGGTTAAAGTTACATAGAAATCATGTATGACGGAAATAGTCTTTATAATATTAACCATAAACGCGGGTGACACCGCTGGCACAGCTAGTAGAAAATATAATTGTAAAGAGTTCATTACAGAAATAAGTTACCTCGAACCGCATCTAACATAACTTAGCTTATAAAATTTCGTAATGGGCTGAACCGCAACCACAATAATTAACAAGTGAATTTCGTGGGGAAGACCTTCGCCCAGCAGTGGGCGATATAGGTTAGTTATATAAACTCGTCCAGTGTTAAATTGGAAGCGTGGCCACCCCAGCGACAACAGTCTGGTGTCTGTTTGGGCCGGCGTAATTCCACTCGTTAATTACTATTTATTAGCAGTTCGGGTAACTTTGCTTATTTCTGGAGTTCTTGATTGGTGATAGCGCATTTTCTAAATTAATTACCGATGCTCAAGGTGTTAAGTATATTTTGGAGTTTCGAAATGAGAGGGATTTTTTTTAATACAATGGCCCAGCAGAATCTAGGCCGTGCTAATTTCGAAAAGAAAAGGATAATTAATGATTATTTACATAATTTTACTTACAAAAGTTTTCCTGAACACAGATCTTTAGCAATATAGGCCTGAATAAAAAAATAATCAAGTGTAAATGATGCAATAAAACCGGGATAAGGGATGCAAAAAAAAAGATTTTAATTTGCTCTAATAAGAAGCGATAATTTCATCGTTTCGATGTCAAATAAATATTAAGAGAGCTGCAAAAGCCTTATCTGTAAGACAGATTGCTATTTGTTGTCCAGCTTCTCCCAGTCATCAGTAACTTAAGTCGCGTGAAATTTTCAATGGAGTAGGAGCGATACAGGAGCGCAGCCAGCTGGCCCCGCGCCAGGGGCCGATTCAATGACAAATTATTAACACCCATTACTGAGACCCATCGGCAGTCGCAATCTGTTAGCTCGGCTCTAACGCATGCAATACAAGCATGATGCAGCTTCATCGTTTAGCAAACAGGCTTTTGTCGGATTCTTTTTAGAAATGCCCGGTGACTGAGAGTTCGCGGAGTGGAATCTACCACCATATTAATAATAATAACAAATAATAAATTCAGACTACATCACATACATTGATCTGACTCCGTGGTAAGTAGCTTAAGCACTTGTGATACAGATATCAGAAACAACAGTGGTATTACAAATATATACTTAAATACTGAATATTAACACCCAGACTTTGTTTGTGATTGGAATGCACTAAATTATCATATCTACTTTCCGATTTAAATTCGGGCCACTTTTGACTTATGATCCCGGACTAAGTGACCTTGGTTATCATGCTGAATTTACTGCTATTGTGCTTTCATAATATTTAAGACATTTGACACGGTTAATTTATTTTGATACGTCTTCTATATCTATACTAATATTTTAAAGAGGAAAGATTTGTATTTTTGTGTGTGTATGTTTGTAATGAATAAACTCATAAACTACTGTGCCGATTTTAAAAATTCTTTCACCATTGGAAAGTTACATTATCCGGAAGTAACAAAGGCTATATTTTATCCCCATATTCCCATGGGAACGGGAACTACGCGGGTGAATCCGGGGGGCGCTGCTAGTATTTAATATATGTACCTATAACGAAGTCTAGAGAGCAAAATGTATGACATTTTGTATTTTAAATTGATGTAGGTAAATAAAGTTTTTAATTTTCAATACTCTGTAATTAACTATTACTGGTATCCCAAGTTACAAGCTTAGCTTAGCTTGGGTACCCCTAGAAACACTTGAGACATGTATTTCTAATCATATCTGTAGGAATATAGTACTTAAGTTTTTGAGCTATTATAAATAAATATTTCATTTATGTATGCAAATGAATTGCATACAAAATAACGTATAGTAACGGGACTATTAATGTATTGTGTTTGTAATTGCGTAGGTAACGAGGATATTGGCTAGGCACACTGTTACAGTATTCCATATAAACCGATCCAATTTTATTCTTAACTAAACTGCTACTTTCACTCTCCCTATGATTGCAAGCATGATGGTATTTGTCTGTAGATATACATTTACAGAATCGTATGTAATGAATATAGATATGTACACATAACATCACGCCCACGATCCCCGAAGGGGTAGGCAAAGTTGAAGGGGCAGCAAGCCCCTTCAACCACATTCAGCCAAAAATAAAGCCGGGCTGGGTCAGATGGAAAATTGTGAAAATTGTGAAAAAGCAGTGACAAGCGGCTAACCTGTCGCCTACACAATCACACACCCAAAACCCGATATACCATTAGTCGCCTTTTACGACATGCTAGGCAAGAACCACAGTTGGCATATTCTTTTTAAGTTCCTGACCAACATGGGACAGTGGGTTGGGTTGGATGGAAAGCTGTGAAAAAGGAGTGACAAGTGGCTAGCTCGTCGCCTACTCAGTCACATACCCAAAAGCCCGTAAACCATTAGTCGCCTCTTACGACATGCTAGGCAAGATCCACCGTTGGCACATTCTTTTTTTTTGTCGCTGATCAACATGGGCTAAGACCCAGACCGTCATGGGACTAGATATGTGGTTTAAATTGAAACAGAATTAAATAAAAAATAAATATGTTTTTTTTACATATATTTGGTAGGCTTATTCAAAATACAGCTCGCCAAACATTCTCTCGTTCTATTTATTCGCGCATGCATCTCCAAAGGACCTCCGAACGTGCGCAATTTCGTTACACCTCCAGCTGAATATAACATTCCTTTTTCTCTCGTGAAATGTTTGGAAAAGGCGCAGTCAACCAAAAAACGTACATTTACACACATCCATCTTACGGCAGATTAACTTCAATCGTGTTTTATTGACGCTAGAGTCGATATTTGCGCGCAACACGTTTACGACGTTGATTGTATGGCGTTAGATATTCAACGGACGCAAAGAAATAACACTTATATACGCGAGACACGTGAGAAATCTTACGCTATTCAATCTAGAGGGAATTAAGAGAGGAACGCTCTACGTGAACTATTTATTAAGGGCAGGCCATAGAAGTGGAGATTGGAAAATGATTGGCGATAATAGGCAAGGTGACTAAAATAATCTGTTTAATCCGTCAGTTAGATTATAAATAAATATTGAACACGTATTTTTTTTATTTATTTGTCACACAAACATTGACGAAGATACAATGCATTCAAGTTGCGCGTGACGTCACACATTCGTACGGTTTTTACTAAATCACTATTTATAGTGACGTCGCAAGTCCCCACTACAAAACTTTGATGCTCTTTATCTTTGTGATTTTTTGTTAGTTTGATTGAGCGAAAAATAGTGCGTGATCTCCAAATTTATTCTTTCGAACATGCATTGTTTTCATATTGCTTTTCAGTATTTATTTTTTTAAATTGAATATACTAATGCTATTATTATGATCCATAATGACAAAATTAGTTCAAGGACCTTGATGAGCTAATATGTAGTTATTGTATGTCATTTATTGGTTGCTAAATTGATGAAACTTCGTTAGTATCTTCTGAGGATATCCACGAAGAGAGTAGTCTATATTGCGATCTTAGTGCAATGTGACACTTGCCGGATAAAGCTACTAAATAATAAAATAAAATAAACCCTGTCCTGGTATCCCGCCATCTTAACAGCCCTACCCCCGAGGTAATATCAGAAGCAAGCCGCTGTAAGGGATACCAGTAATTAATCACAAACTCTTCAGGCACTGCATTTATTCCCCCCGGACTTCATATTTCGCGAAACAAGCTAATCTTGTCTCTCGTTTATCGTGGTGCATAGACGGAATTTTGATGTGCCCAACTGCTTTACATAATAATGTATATATCTCATTCCGGAAAATAGATATCTTAACTGCAGGCATAGAGGATAATTTCAGCAATCTCATATAAACTATTTATGTTATTTATAAAACTTTTTTCAGTGGAAGCCTTACCGGGCTTCCTCAGAAGATCATTTTAGCTCGGCTCTAGCAAGAGTCGGAAAATGGGTGATAGCAAAATTTTGACACAAACTTTATTTTAACTTAATTATAAGGTTTGAAAAAATCATCTAATGATAGAAGCAGTCGTTTCAGTGGACATTATGTATAGGTAAATTATTTTAGACGGTCATAAAATATCTTAAAAAGCGTAAGTAATTAAAAGCTTTATCACAATTTAATCAGAATGTTTGAAAATTACATTATTACTGGTTTATATACTTCTGCGTAGTAAAGGCCGGTTTCACCATAAAATTAAACGCACTCGTTCTATCATCGGATGGAGAATCACACTAAATAGCATTTAAATACCGAAAGCGACGACTCTCAACCTTATCCCTTTGAAATAAGCATCTGTGTATTACATTTTTTATGCGTACCGCAAAAACGGTTAAATTAAAAATAAGCAAGAATTCTTTGGTAAAAATTCAATTAAGTTTTTACGAGGCAGATGCTCCTTAGAATATTAGAATATCATGAATATTCAATATTTTGCCGCTCAAAAGGATTTTTGGACGAAATTGGTTTAGCCTTTGATGATGTAATAGTATTAAGTCCTCAGCGCGGGAGTTGGTTCGCGCTCCACTTTGTTGATTCAGTTCCGTAATCCCAGGTTCGATTCCCGGTCCGGGAAATTATGAACGTATTTCCCGTCTATTCCCGGTCGTTTGTGCGACGACGGTTTCAAGATGTTTGCTTTTCTGGTTTAATAACGGATGGTAAATGTGAAGTGTTTCTGTAGAGACCCGTTTTAATTATAGACTTATGGTAAACGTACTTAAACCCCCGGTTTCCTTTTTATGCATATTTTTACTAAACAAACAAGTTCAGTCACTTTAAGAAAAGTTACATAAAACATTATTTTTTGATCCAAATAGTGTGGAATGGTTAAGCACGGGCTCATTAATAACAAAAACTATTATTAGATTTAAAGGGGTTTTAATAGAATTTTGTTTATTTAAGTATCCTTAAAATCTTGAGTATCATCTAAATCTGTTGTTTTTATTTTATGACAGAAATAAAAGACTGCGACCGTATGGTCACATACTGTCAAATTCTTGTAGTATTTTAAGAATTTAGTTTTTGATTGGACGTAATTTTCTTGCTCATAATGTTTTCCCTTACCACCGAAGTGGTGATAAATAGGTACAAATGGTTTGAGAAATTCAGAGGTACGTGCCCGGATCTGAACCCACCCCTCGCAGTTAAACGTTTTTACCATCGTACAGATACTTTCATGCTTTTAATTGGATGTAGGTACGTATTTTTTTTATCGTACACTCGAACGAGTTCATAACACGCCTAATTCTCGTTACATGGGAGTACCCATGCAATTAAGATGTTGTCTCCAAAATCGTATCTATTTCCCATTTGATCTCCACATTTTGTATGTCTTTATGCAAATTAGTACCTACATCCGTTTAATTCATTCGAACATATTTCGAAATGGGATTAATAATGATGAGAAATTCAATTTGATGTTATCGTAACATTTAGCCGACTACGGCAAAGCCAACGAATGTGTAATGTACCCACTCTCAAAAAAGATAGGGCAAATGTTTCATGTTCGTCGTACATTATACTTATGTTAATAATAAAATATTAATCAGACGCAAACGCGTACTTTCCAAAGATGCCGGTGGTACCTAATATAATTATTTCCACAGAATTAGCCCATTGTTTCTGATCTCCTTTCGTGACGGGCGTAGGTATTTTTCGAAGGTTTATTGTGATGGCGGCTCAGATAGAATTGGATAAACGTATTTAATAAAGAATTTCTTTGGTTTCAATAAATTGAATCTGTGTAAATGCCTGTTTTTAAAAGCTTTTGTTGAACTAAGTGCGGTTTTATGCCTGCCTGTCGCTCATTCAGTAATCTTTTTTTAACGTTTCTGAGCGAACAGATTTAGTCATAAAAAGATTACATTTATATCTTTTTTACACACATGTTCTATTTAAACGAGCTTAAACTTCATCATAGCATACTATTGCATACAAATGAGAAAGTTACGGTAACAGCAGGTATATAAAACGTGTCACGTGATTGGTGATGTCATTTACCCTATACCCACTTCGCTGGCACATCATATCCCATATCTCCTTAACCGGTTTATCTTGACATATTAGAGTACTTATTTTCCTACAAATTATATGACAGATACACATTCACCCGGCCTTTATTATAAGCGCTGTAAATAATCCGTCCGGGTCGACCCGGCCAGGTGACAAACGGGCGCCCACGAGATGTATCGTCCCGGGAACTTGGGGATTAATTGTCTATTAACTCCGCGACCCTGTTGTCTATGGGCCGTCGGAACTATTCGCTCTGTGGTCTGGAAGAGCTGTGGCGCTGGTTGTTTTAATGTCGGGTGCCTTGAATTACAATGCGGTACGTTTAAGGATATGGGCTTTTTCGTAGTTGATGCAAAATATTTTGGTGACAGCCTATGTGAATAGGCTGTCTATATACATCTGTTTACTACGCCACAAGACGGTCAAGACTGTGTAGTTTCAATTTGATTATTTGTGTCAACAGATATGACATCGAATGATCCGATAATGTCAAGTTATACATTCTACAACGCACTGACGAAGTTATTCCCCCCATTATGTAGTGTGTATTCAAAACTAATCAAGAGGGTTAATGAGATCATAGTCCCCGTACACAAAACACATGCCTAGAAAGTAATTCCACATCGACTTAAAAAGCGTTATCTCGTTATGTATTGTAGCAGGAATTTCTAGACTCCTTACCCGTTTTCAGCGGGCTGGTGCGTTAGGCAGTCGAAAGTCAAAAGGTTCTAATTTAAATAAGAACTAAATTTACTCATCACCATGAGTGCTATATATTAGTTAGCTGTAAAAGCCACAGTTCTGATGAGGAAAGTGAATCAGCTCGCGAGGTGTCGCCGGAGCCTTCAATTAAGTCGGCGCCGCCGCGGCATTAGTCAGCTGGTTCTATTCCTGGCGAGGCCGCAGACCGGCGGATTTAGCGAGTGGAAGGAATACAGTGGGGAGAGTGACGGTGAAGTATTTACAACACATTAGTTAAGGGTCGAGGGATCCATTCCGCACGATAAAAATGAATATTCATGAAACACATCAGCAAACAATGAGCAATATAAGGTTTTGAATCGGAAATAAATGTTTAGGAATCGGTATTTCTAGCTTAAAAGATTTTTTTTATATTGTACTACATAATAAAAGGTAGCATACAATCATATAGTTTGCCTTGTGGTAAATAGTCAGCGTAGCATATATGGACATTTACATCACCAGAGATATTACAAGTCGGTTGCTGGCTGCAGATGCCTTTGTAATCACTTTTTGAATAAAACTAAACTGTGTTTTTTATGGAATTAATATTTTAATTATTTCTCCAAGTCCTAATCAATTTCGACTTAAAGGCTCTTATCAATTAAAGCTAAAATAATATTTATGCTAGCAGTTATTTTTATGATCCGTAAAAAATTAAATATACTTTGACTGTTAGTATCATTACACTGGTTTCTATTTGACTGCGTCTCTGGATTACTCAGTGAAGCAATCCGAACTGCCACCAGGTGGCGCGGCGGTTCGCGAACTTGCCCGCCTTGACAAACTCGGGTTAAGTTAGATCTATGGCCAATGATGAGTGGCGGGGACTGTTTAATTAGGTGATTTCGTATGAAGCTGGTGGGCTTGCGGGCGGGGTTCAATCTCGAGCAGTGCTGCGTTCTGATATTGGATGTATGGGCAATAAGCTGTAAATGTCAATTGATGACGTCCAATAGAAACCTTTAAATAATCCTCGACCAATCGCTACCTTGCTATTTGACAGGCAAAACTATTATTAAATTTAAGCCTGATTTTAATAGTCGGAAAAACATACAGTATTTGATTGTAATTAATATCAGCAATTTCATAAGGAAAGTAAAATACCGGATGTTATTCATAAATTAGTAACTTTACACTGAGACAGTTAATTTTTATCTGACCATTAAATGTTTTAAAGCCTAATGGTTTGCAGCTCAGGAATTTCAGTCACAAATATTCCTTATATCAGATAAAGGTGTTAATAAAAATACAGAAAAGCTTTGTCATATTAACCATAAGTTATATGTGAAGGGGAGCATGCATCCCAATTGTTATTCCCATAAGCAAGGAGACATCGGGGTCAGGGAAGCGGGTATCCCGATAAATCAGGCGCCTTGTGAATATGGCTGTCCGGGAGATGTGTCCAACACTTTATAAGCGATATATTTGCAGCGGCAGACATTTGTAGGGCACAAGGGTGGACAGTTGATTTTTTCTTGTATTCAGGCGGAAATGTGAATCAGCCCGGTCAGACTGGCAGTTGACGAATTTAGGCGTCGTAGTGGCTCCTGATGTCGATGTTTGAGGAGTCAGGCCAAGGAGAAAGGGCTCAAAAAATAGGTCGCTACAGGCAGGACTATCGGCTAAAAATGGAACTCGACTTCACATTGATTTGTTTATGACGAGTATTTATTTAATAGTAATTTTAGATTGATCACTTAATAACAACCAATAGTCACAGGAAGTACTTTTCAGTGACATACCTATGTTTCATTGAATATTATCCCATATTATCCTAAAATTATACCAATAAAATAAAATTACCAATAGTTTTTTAAAATATAATTTAGTTTTGTCCGATGTTGGTCTGGGACTTAAAAAAGAATGTACCAACTGTGTTTCTTGCCTAGCATGTCGTAAAAGGCGACTAATGGTATATGCGGTTTTGGGTATGTGATTGTGTAGGCGACGAGCTAGCCACTTGTCACTACTTTTTCACAATTTTCCATCTAACCCAGCCCAGTTTTGTTTTGCCTTAATGTGGTTAAAGGGGCCTGCTGCCCCTTTGACTCTGCCTACCCCTTTGGGGATTATGGGCGTGATGCTATGTTTGTTTCTTTGTTTGTTTGTTATAACTGGTGCAGAATAAGGATTTATTGTTGAATATAGGAAAAAAAAACAAAAATGTAAAACCCCTTCCTTTTTGAAGTCAATCAATATACAAAAGAGAGAAAGCCTTTTGAAAAAGCTACAGGATGCACAAAATGGCACTTGGGTGTTATCACTTATTAAGAGACACTTCCGAACAATACAAAACGTATTTCAAATTAAGACAAAGGCGCGCCACTCGCTACGTTTCCCCGATTTTTCCGATAAATCTCCACATTTTATTGGTTTCCAAAAATGGATGCTCCAAGGTTACGTGCCTGAATCCAAAGCCCCTTGAAGGGCCATCGAGGCCCTGAAAGAATAATTAAAAACACGCAGATTTCCGCTGCCGCCCACTTGATCACGTACAAAGACTCCGCTGACAGGTATTTCGGGGACCTTTGTCTTACACCTATTTTATTATTTCGACAAAATCTTTAAATCATTCCTCATGTTGGTCTGGGAAGAAAAAATGTATCAACTATGTTGTTTGCCTAGTGGCTTGTAAAAGACGACTAATCGTGTTTTGAGTAGGTATTTGTGAGCGCCCAGGCAATGTCTATGCCACTTGTTATTACTTTCTCAGAATTTTCCATTTGACCCCATTTTTAGTTTTAGCTAAAAGTGTCTCAAGGGATCTCACTGTTCCTTGGATTTTGCGTATCCCATAGGGAATTGTAACGGAGTAGTCAAATTAGTTTGACACTGTGAGTATATACATACATATATACATAACATCACGCCTATAATCCCCGAAGGGGTAGGCAAAGGGGCAGCAAGCCCCTTTAACCACATTCAGCCAAAAACAAAACCAGATGGAAAACTGAGAAAAAGTGAATAGCTAGTGTGAATACCTATATAAATGTAATAATTAATGAGTATATGAAATTAACGAATGAGTTTTTATTAGAATGAAGTATGCGCATTTATATGACTTATACGCTATGTGTATCTACCGGTTGATCCAGTTTTTCCGCCATAGCATATGACTACATTTATTTAAGACACCTGTCTTGGCAATTGTACCAGGCGTTGATAAGGTTTAAAGTTCTACGCAAAAAGTACATGGGACGAGTTGACGAATACAATAGTGATTATTTTTTATTTTCTGCGACTCGTTTCAACTAGGCCTTAGGCTTGTGTTGGTGAATTACTCCACGTAAAGACCACCGGACATCGCCGGCAGTCGGCCGGTACATAACTCAGCCGTATATTGTGCATTGCTGCATCGCCCCACAAATTTATGCGCGCGACTCCGCCAAACGTAATGCGCGGATAAATTCTGACAAAATTGTTATTTGTAACTTACTGCCGGCTAATTAATGGGTAATTTAATTTATCTGATTACGCCGCGATAATGCGGCGGGCGGGCCGTTTGAAAACGTTATTTTTAGTTTAAACTCTGAATTTTGGCGATATAATAATATTTTGGACAATTAACGCGGCTTTTAACTTTTGCCGATGCGTACTGATTGACTGATTTATGGACGAACAATGATGTCATTCAATTTGTTCTATGACGGTAATTCCATTTATGCGCTGAAGAATTATTATTATGTACAAAAACGTGACACGAAATATCAATTGGAACTATGGTCACTTTCGTCTTTGCCTAGTTTTTCCAATGGCTTCATTTGCGTTTCAATAAAATGTAACAAACAAACAGATAGACATAGTTTATTCTGCTATACGTAGTAGTAAAATATAGAGGGATTGCAATAGAACATATCAAAGCGACTAAGCCACCACACTAGATCTTAGAATAAATATTTAAATAAAAAAACAGTTTGAAATTTACATTTGCATCATTCCCCCGTGTTTCGCCGCAACAAAATGTAGATGGCGCTAGCTGCACACGACATTACTTGTCCAAGGTGCGTCCCTTGAGATACTTGCGTCGCTTGTGAAAATATTTCGTACGAGCATCCCGCTGTATTTTAGAAACTGTTTTATGTCCAAAAAGGAGTACACTAAAGTTTTTGGATCAGAACGGGCTGCAGCTTGAATAAAATTCTTTAATATATTCATATGGTAAATGGGTGGTTTTGGTTAACGTTATCCAATGGTAGGTAATTTCTGTTTCTAGTAAGGGTCTGCAAGATCATCATATAGCAAGTATAGCAAGTATCGGCAATGCTATTGCGATACCTTAGGTATTGTATATGCCCATCGAAAATTAGGTGATATAAATGACTTCTTTCTCACCCGGCAGGTCGTACGCATGTTAACCAATTTTATTTGTATGATAAAAAATATATTAATGACATTTTTATTTGTTTTACCGGATTAATGATACTAAGAAATTAACATCGAAATAGGTTCATAAAAAAAAACAAACAATCTTTCAGATAGATACCTATATTTTCAGCATATTTTTTAAAATTACCTTTCAGACACGGTATCTTTTACATTATATCCGTAACTAGCATGTGATACTGTTTTAGAAATAACCTTAGTTCGATACGCACTCAGTCTCTGGCAATCATGAATTTTATTCCCACGGCCTCCAGGGTGTTCTGACTATGTAAATTCGCGAAAATACTCCCAGGCCCGGCGCTCGCCGGACGTATGCCCGGGTTTATATGTGGACTTGCGCTATTCAATTGGAAAATCTTCACTACACTGGGGGGGATGGAATCTTTATTTTATGTGCAGCTGAAACTTTCTTCAGCTTGTGCCTTTTGAGGATTTAAAATGGTTGTGACGGTGAGATGAAGCTCTTTTAAGCATTCTCTGATATAATTGAAGGTTGAGGAAGCAGTACTTGAACGCTAAGGAAGTCATTGTAGATACTATTTTACAAGTCTTTGTAATATGAATAAGTTTTAAATCCCAAAAAAAAAGCAATTTTCCGCAGGTTGTATGAGTACGTTTAGCTTGTTTACGTTATATATTTTATTAAAATGGTGTTTACAATAATGAGTAAGCTATATCTGAATGCTGTAACATTTGTGTTATCAAAACGTACTTATCTAATTGGAAAATAGATTCAGTATCATGTTTTATTAAAGAAATAAACGGCTTAAAAAAACTAATGAGCATTTTGTGTTCCTGCTTGAAAGCGGTTTAAAACTCAAAGATACAAATTACTCAATGGCGGCGCTAGTTACACATTGTTTCAACCGTAATAGTGTATTAGGGTGTATCATTATTAGCCTGCGCGGATGGACATTGAGTACCGGAACGATTTATGTATCAGAAATTATAATTAATGTATCGCCACGAATGTCTGTGACGAAATGTTCCGAAGTAGTCGCTCCTTTTTAAATAACAAACAATACTAGCAAGACCACCTGGTTTTACTCGACTGAATAACCTAATTTAATACTACAATAATAGATTAAAAATGTGTTTTGCATGTTGGTATGGGTGTAACGTCTCAATTTAAAACAGCATTCTACTTTTTATGATCTCAATTATCACACTATAATATAAAGGCGAAAGTTTGTGAGTGTGTGTGTATGTTTGTTACTTCTTCACGCAAAAACTGCTGAACGGGTAAAGATGAAATTTGGCACAGAGATAGATTACAGTCTGAAATAACATATAGGCTACTTTTCATCCCGGAAAAATGCACAATTTCTGAAGGTTACAGAAATCTACGCGGGCGAAGTCGTGGGAAACAGCTAGTTTTATATAAGTTAAAATCATAATACTTACAAGATCTTAAACGTCGGTCGTCTTATCCTATTATAATCTTGGATTCAGTAAGACTTGTTATTGAACGCAATTACCATCTCTTCTTCCAACCCGTTCCTAATCGACTGGTCCGATTCTAAAAGTAGTCGGGGTCATTACATAGAAGCTTATTGTTTTTCATAAGATCTCTTAAGATAAACAAGCTCCATAACCTATTTCATGGACTTTTGTAATACTAGAACAGCAACAGCGTTAGGACGAAGTCCTCCGACTTAGATTTTGGAGTCCTGAAATACAGGGTCGCCCTAGTTTAGGCTCCAGTTCCGCACGCATTTAGGGCCGGTTCTATAATTAATATATTTTATAATACCTGTATACTGGTGTGTGGAAAGAATAAAGTAAAAGTTCTTTAACGCATCTCAAAAGGCCTACAGACATACTCTGCTGAAGCTGCTCGGTTCATATTGTGGTTTAAATATTTGTGGTATAATATTAACAATTTGGGTTTTATTTTTTGTCTTAATTCTATATCTACATATTATTTTTTAACTATAGTATATAATTAATTGGAAAATAATGTTGTGTATGCTAATTATTGGTTAACATATATAAAACTAAAAATGAATAGTTGTATGTATAGCTGTAAGCATACCTAAATAAATAAATAAATACTGGCAATCTAAGCTTCGAAACCCTTATGTAGAGGAACTATACAAATTATGGTTAGATATAAGTAGAAACATATCTGAATAATTTTTTTCCAAACCTCTGAGTAGGTGGTATGTATGCGTGCTTATAGTTAAAACATCTAGAAGTGTCCAGGTTTCAACCAACATCATAAGCATAAGTGCTTTTGTGGAACCTACATGAATAAAGATATTTATATTTCATCGTTCTGAAGTAAGGCGCGTGTCCTTACCACTGAGCTACCAACACCTACTGCTGTATGTACGACTTCAACTATCCTGTTCAATTTCTCCGCATCACGCGCACTTCAAAGAACTTCAGCAACCCCCATGAAGATTTCTACATAAACATCTTTATTCGAGACCAGCCTTTGCCGAGGAAAATATTCCCCGATCGTTTTGATACCTCTCGCAAATTGACGAAATTTATCCACTGAGGCTACTGAGAAATACGTGGACGTGTCTAATACAATTTTTTACCTGGAAAGTATTAGGGGTCCGCGGGTGTCTTCACTAATCCTTACAAATATTATCTACTAGCAGCGCCCCGCGGTTTCATCGCGTATTTCCCGTACCCGTAAGAATACGGAGATAAAATATAGCCTATGTTACTCGCTGATAAAGTAGCTTTCCATTGGTGAAAGAAAATCGATTTAGTAGTTTCGGAGCTTATTCAATTCCAACAAACAAACAAACAATCAAATCTTTCTTCTTATAATATTAGTATATATTTCTATTATAAATTGGTACGAAAGTTAAGTTTCTGTCTACGTGTTAGATAAATTTTTACTAATGAATCATTAACACCGATGGTGTTGAAATTTTGTATGCCTAAGTACGTTTGTTCCACCATAGCGTCTATTTTAGGTACATATTTTTACACCAGTTTTGACAAATTGCCACCCAAAAAAAGGATGTGCCTCGGAGTATGCCTTTTTTCTTTGGTCATGTTTAAGTTTTTATGAATTATTCGGTGGAATTGTAGTAATCGAAGAATTTATACGAGTATGAAATGCTAGTTCAAAGAATCAGCTTTGGATTTAGTTTTTTTATGTGCATGTAGATTGAGTGATCCTTTCTTCAATTTTAACAAAAATCGTGGAAGATTTAGTTAAAAATAGTTAAAACATTACGGCGAAGTTAAAAATTTATTAAACCTGAGAAAAAAATGATATGGTAATTAAAGTGGATCACTCAAACCACGTGCTTTAAGAAATCGTCACAATGCATATCTTGGAATGTAGCCTTTGCACATCTTACATTTCAATATTATTTAAATGTTAAAAATTGTAAAAAACTATTAACAATTTGAGTATTCACTTGCACGTCCCGTTCCAAATTTATTAGGATTAATTTGGATCACTCATTCCGCACAAGGGCCGTATGAGTGCTCTTAAAAGTCATGACTAACACTGAATAAATAAATACGTATTATTTTCGTTGTGTAATATGACTAAACTTAAGAGTGAATTTGTTAAAGAATGAGTGTGGCAAAAGTTATAAGCTGAAGGAAGAAATTAACTTATAACTTTTCCTCCAATATGGCGGCTGAATGTTCCATACTTGGACCTCTATCCACTTACATACACTTCGTAGGCAGACTGAGATTGTATCTAAAATTGTTAATTGTTTTTAACTATACTTGACATATGTTATGTTTTTTTTAACTGTTATTATTCATTAGATAACTGATTTGTAACTTTATAAAGAAAAACATTGTGTAGGGTGACCATGTTTAAGTAACACAATAAAATACTTTATTTTTATGAAATTTAATAACAGAAAACTTTTCAATAATCAGTGAGTCCATATGACAAAGTATGCAAACTTACACAGGATTCATTACTTTTATTATAACTGGTTTTAAGGTCATCGTAACACACCATTTGGTCGTTAAAAAAAGCATGTGCTTTATAGTGCCCGAGACCATCACCCATTGCAGGCAGGAATTCGATACCTCCTAACAATTTGTAACATCTGTTTTTTACGGAAATCGTTTTAGGTACATCTTTTAAAGTAACCTTTTCAATTCCATTTAGATCAAATGATATCAAATTCGAAAATTCATATGTAATGGTAGCCAGACCTCCACACCAAACACACGTTTTCGTCTCATTATCAACACAGATTGCATCTTCTAGACAAAAAATGCCAAAAACTGTAATAATATTAACATTAATTGGTAAAAATGTAATTTTTCTACATAATTTTGATGACATGCAAGACTCATTTAAGCACTGTTTTGTAAAAATAGCACTAAAAATGTCATCAGATAGTAAATGTTCAAATATAAACGTGACATTGCAGGCACAGTCAATATTAATATATTTTCCACCGTCTTGCTCTTTACTGCTAAAATGATCAAGCGCCACGCGACACCGCATTTCTAGAACGTCTCGTTGTGTACGTTCATCAGACAAAGATTTGATGTATTCAAAAATTTTCACATCTTTAAAGTGGTCCAAAGTCTCTTTTATGTTGTTGTTAATGTTATATCCAACAGCCAATAAGTACATTGCTGAGTCGAAGCCGCAAGTGTTAGTTAACAAAATACTGTTACCTTCGTTGTCTGGGAAAGAGCTACATAGGTGCCGTTTTTTATGAATTTGATACCTATCTAATTTCCGTGTATTTGGCTTAACTTCTTTAACAATTCCACCCAACCACCCAATTTTCACAAAAAGATGGTTTGTCAGAAAATATAGAATCTACTGGAAATCGTTGATCATTGTTCGTTTTGGAAAATTTTGTTCGATTTTCTTTTTTGTTTCGTAAATTTTCGTAAATTTTACGTTTTCTTAAACGTTTATTAACGGGTCTTTTGTTACTTATACCTTGACATAAATCACTTAGCGCGATTTTAAGTTCTCCATATAAATTTTCTAAATTAACTTTTAAAAACTGGTCGACCCTGTTTCGAGATTTTTGTTTTAAATATTATTGTTTTTAAAGTTTTAAAGTAACTTTCAGCAGCCGAAGATGATGGAGATGAATCCAACCAATAAATAATGTATTTATCAACTACTGTTTGTTAAATGTAAGTATTTATGAAGGTAGTTGATCAAAACAGTCTCATAAAATCAAAAAATCACATCTACCCTACTCAGTGTTTTCCTTTAGGAATGAACGAAGCATAAAATTTTTTGTGGGTGACCTGGTTGTGAACTGCCTGCTTTACGCGGACGATGCCGTACTTCTAGCAGAGTCGGCATCGGATCTGCAGCAACTAGTCACAACATTGAAAGATGATTGCAAGGAGAGAGGCTTACATTTGAATGCGAAGAAAACAAAGATTATGGTGTTTGAAAGAGATGAAACCAGAACGGATACAAGGATAACGGTTGACGATGTAGTGCTGGAACAGGTGAATGAAATTGTATATCTAGGATCTGCATTTAGTAGAGATGGAAGGTACTCCGCTGATATAGAAAGAAGAGTGAATGCAGGGAATAGGGTGAATGGAGCGTTAGGAAAACTTTTAGGCAGCAAAATCTTAAGCCAGAAGGCCCAGCTCGCCATACACAATGCGGTGCTGATTCCTACGCTAACATATGGAAGCGAGAGTTGGGTATGGCAGAAAGAGCATGAAAGTAGAACGCTACCATAAACGCTACCATAAACGCGGTCGAGATGCGTGCGCTGCGGAAAATCTGCGGGGTGTCGCTCACAGACTGCGTTCGGAATGATGATGTAAGAAAGAGAGTTGGTCTGAAGGACAGCGTCGGAGTCAAGGTAAGAAGAGGCATGCTCCGGTGGTTCGGACATGTGGAAAGAATGGATGACTGGTCGTGTATTAAAAGAAGGTGATGTTAGGAGTCATAAAAATCGTAGAGCTTGTATGAAAAGGATTATGAATGTTGAAGAGGCGAGTGAGGTGTGTAAGGATCGTGCCATATGGCGTTCAGTTCTCTCTGCCTACCCCGCTAGGGAAGTGGCGTGAAGTTTAGTTAGTTAGTTAAAATTTTTTCAAGTATGAACCTTATTGTATAGACTAGGACCCACCACCGTCACAGGAAGATTGAATGAAACACCGGACTTCTAGTGAACTAAATTTAACGCATGGTCTTTAATGGTCTTTTAATGATCTACTTATTGTCTAATTTGAACTCTATGGCGTTGGGTATATATGTGCTTGGTAAAACGAAATGCCACCGCGTGGCAATCTACACCCAACGCCATCTGTTGGTATAAAACGAGCACTACATCTTCAGTAGTAGCTCGAACACTTATAAAAGCAGAAGATATGCAAAGTTATAGTAAAAAACAATTAACAATTTTAGATACAATCTCAGTCTGCCTACGAAGTATATGTAAGTGGATAGAGGTCCAAGTATGGAACACTCAGCCGCCATATTGAAGGAAAAGTTATAAGTTAATTTCTTCCTTCAGCTTATAACTTTTGCCACACTCATTCTTTAACAAATTCACTCTTAAGTTTAGTCATATTACACAACGAAAATAATACGTATTTATTTATTCAGTGTTAGTCATGACTTTTAAGAGCACTCATACGGCCCTTGTGCGGAATGAGTGATCCAAATTAATCCTAATAAATTTGGAACGGGACGTGCAAGTGAATTCTCAAATTGTTAATAGTTTTTTAAAATTTTTAACATTTGAATAATATTGAAATGTAAGATGTGCAGATTTTTGTAAAATTGATGGTTTATAAGAGCTCTGTTAAGGCCTACATAAATAAAGACATTGTAAATTTGGATTTTTTTTTAACTTCGAACTACGTGTCTGATTTCCACATCTTGGGCAATAGGACCCCGACTAGAAGATGAACGTAGCAGTTTTGTAGAAAGTAGAAGAAGATATGATGGCAAGTACTACGGAACCTCATGCACAGAAGCGATTTCGTTCGCCAATTTTTCTTGTCTCTTTATTTTAATTTAAAAAGGACGGAGAGGGGAGTAATCTCTTGGGCTGGCGAAATTGATTTTGTGCCTACGGGCGTGTGGAGGTGCCTACATCGATATTATTAAACATGGGAAATTGGCCGGCGATATATTTGAGGGGTCCGTAATTGACGAATCCATTGACGTACTTACGGGATATTTGATGTTTTGGTGCGTTTGGACAGGGACTTTGTAGCTGAAAGACATTTCGGGTTGATAGCAACGACTTTATAAGTGGAAAGGGCAATTCTCGTCCAGTGATTTAATGTATTCGAAGCTTTTGAAGAGGATTTTAGGGAATCAAATTAAGTTGGAGAAATAGAGACTCTGGTAATATATGTAGGGTAGGTTTACAAACTATGTAAAGTTATAATTAAACTGTGTTTTTGAGTGAACTTACATATGTATAAGTGACGGTATGTCAGTGACCGCCTATATGGATAGGTGATTATGGGTGCTGGTGATTAAAAATAAAATAAATGGTAAAAAGTTCATGTTTATTCATTTTAGTTATGTGAGTATTTAAACACAGTTGTTGATTCAATCTTTTAGGTATAGAATATCATCTGTTACAAAGGGAGCCGCTCTTTCTTAACTATACAATCATATTTAAATACCTTAAACTAAACATAATTAGGAACATTATCTTATTGCTATTTAAATTAATAGAATTATAATAAATAAAAAACAAAAATAAAGAAAAAATAAAAATGTTCTTTATTGCTCAATAATAATAAACACAGTGCAATGAGACAACTCCAGAAAGTAATGAGATACTTGTGTAATGAGAATTAGAAAAACAGAAAAAAAATTCCTTGTGAGCGATTGTCGGCTGGTTAACACGCCGACTTTACGAGATATTTTATATCCAGCTCTATTGGAATCTTGCTCTTTCAGTTAAAGGCAACATGCTATTTCCTAGAATAAAATACCTACTGGCATCAATAAACTTCTCCAATCAACCACCCAGTTCCAGAATATCGCAAGTCACTTTCATCCCAACTTCGACTACGCAGACCGCGCCAATTAGTTCCATAAACGTCTATCGCAACAGTTTACACAACGTTTTTGCAGCAAGAGCGAGAGAAGTCCCGTCTTCCAAAGTTGTCACTTAAATATCTCGACATTCGCGACAGAAATATACAATTCTTGCCATGAATTCAAACGATGGTGGAGCGCAAATTAATCACTGCAACTAAGAGCGAGTCCGCAAGTTGCGACTGTTTTTAAAGTCAATCAGACCAGTTAATTACCGCAGCGCTTACTTCTTGAGACGTTGGTGTAAGAAGAAGACGGATGAGGTTGTATTTGGAATTATTTAAGCCTGACTATTTCATATCAATTGTGAATCCAAAAATGATAAAACAAGTTGAAATTCAAAATGAACATAAATACCATAATTACAAACATGGTATTTTGGCATTAAGGATTACTTACGAAAGTGACGAATGACCCGTATAAACTATCAAATACTGGTCTAAAGATAACCTAAATTTAGAATTGTGGTTAGTAGCTATTCTCTATGTGAACTCAAAATAGCAATCGTCAATAATACATCGAGACACAAAAGTGAAATTAAATGTTACGTAGCAAATGTGTAAAAGCTTATTTAATTGATCTTCACATCACATGAATTATTCCATACAGCCTTTCATATTTAGTATCGCATTATGAATCCTGCGAACTTACCAGACAGGAGAGTTGTTAACTTCAACGCGATAGCGATACTCAATATTCTCTTTCAGTAATGTGGCCGTAATATGAATTGCGATATTAATTGCTTATTAAGGAGTTAATGTTGTACTTATAAATAAATAAATTGTTCACGTTAGTAAAATTCTTTAGCTGCAAACATGCTTGTGCTTTTGTTACTAGATAATGGAGATATACTTAAACACACTAATTGTAGACAGTATGGATGGATGCTATAAGCGGCATTCAACAAATATGTGATTGTAGAAGGTAACGCTGCGGTAACAATACGGTAAAGCACCGGCAACAATACGGCGACACGATCGAAATGACTGAAAAACATTGAGGCATCCTACATTACACTCCTTTGGAATGTTATATCCAATGAGATCGCATTATTACATACATATGATATACCATAAAAGCGTGCCACAGCCGTAACACTCGCGCGCCCAATTCGCAAATCGGCAACTGTTTTTAAAGTCAATCAGCGTACTAATTGTGCCACGCCGGCGCCAGCGCCGTCGCCCGCGCACTCCGGAGACATCGGCCCGTAATTCCGCATTGAAAATGTAAATTCCCTGGAAGTTTGGGCTCAAGTTCGACCGGCTCGAAAACAATTTTTATTTCGGGAATAAATTTGCGTTTTTTGCGTCGCTAATCTTGGGTTGTTTGCCGAAATTGTTTGCGGACTGCGACGGTCCGTTTGACTCGAGTGCTGATCCTTTAAGCGGGCTCGGTGATGATTTTAGGGCGGGATGTTATAATCCTGACGGTTTTGTGGTTGTTGTGAAAGTAAAAATATTAGGTAAGCTGTCAAGAGTCTAGATTTCGATCTTATATTTACTTATGTAGTATTAAAGCATTGTCATTGCGATCGATGTTTTTGTTTTTGATTTAGAAAATTTAGAAGTACGCCCGGTTCAAACCCGCATCCTTCAATAATGAGGCGCGATCCTTATTAAACTAGTACCCCTCGTCTGTACCAAGTTTGTTGTTATTGAATAAAATATAAACCGATATAATCTAAATAAATCCTTTAAACTATAGGTTCCCAACCTTTTTTGACATACTGCCCCCTCTTTATAAGAAAAAAAGACATCCATCGCCCCCTTTAATAATATACCAATGTCATATATCTGTATATTAGTATCTATTAATGATTACAAATTAGTTAGCTCTCTGTGCAACGTATAAATAAACATAGAATTACTAATTACTAAACTTAGATCGCCAGGTACAATACTTTTTCCTAAAGATAGAGGCAAGTATTTTCTAATGTTAAATTTCTCATTAGGTAGTTCTTTGCCTTTCGGGCCCGCTATCGCCTTCTAGTAAATATCCAGCGCCTACTAGGGGGCGGAACCACATCTGTTGGGAACCTATACTTTAAACCCATCCAGTATCTTACAATTAACTTGAAAATAAGAAAACCAATTTGTGAAAAATTACCTCTTACCGCATACTCATTTAGTCTACAGTTCCCAGATAATAAACAAAATAAATAATTAATAAATTTACTATCCAACGAACGGTATGTGACTGAGTAGGCGACGAGCTGGCCACTTGTCACTTCTTTTTCACAGCTTTCCATCCAACCAACCATTGTCCCGTGTTGCTCTGGGACCTAAAAAGAATATGCCAACTGTGGTTCTTGCCTAGCATGTCGCAAAAGGCGACTAATGGTATATCGGGTTTTGTGTGTGTGATTATGTAGGCGACAGGTTAGCCGCTTTTCACTACTTTTTCATAATTTTCCATCTAACCCAGCCCGGTTTTATTTTTGTCTGAATGTGGTTGAAGGGGCATGCTGCCTCTTTGACTCTGCCTACCCCGGGATTATGGGTGTGATGTTATGTATGTATGGTAAAAGCCAGTTCTTCAATGAAATTAGGTTGCGGATAAGTTCTAATAAGTTATTATATTAAGTCTGGTCTGAAACTTCCATCGTTGAAGTTAAGTTAGCGGTTCAACTATTTGTATCTGGCATTAAATCTATATAACTTAGTGACCTACATAGCTATTGGGTTGTCAAGTAACTTAAACTAGTATTGTAACGAGATTTCAATGAAATACGTAGAAATGGATATTGTTTTAATAACTTTATGTAACGTGCTATTCATAATTGGTGAACTGAATGGATTTCTAAATTGGTTTACAATTTAAATAAAAAGAAAAGTTATAATGATAATAAGACTTGGTTTTCTGTTTTTGATTTTAGATGTTACACTTTATCTTTGATTTTTAAAAATGCGCTGGGTTTTCTGCTATTACCTTGCAATGTTCATTTTGTAAGGTTTTTTAAAATGTACAATTAATATTTAACTTGAGGTGGAGTTACTTAATTATCTACTTCTATAGATAAGTTCCTTGATAGGGCAAATGCAGGGCCGGATCTACTAAAGGGGCTTTTTTGGCTGCAGCCCAGGGCCCTGTTGATAAAAAGGCCCCTGTTGATGACAATACATATCTATCGGACAAAATGAGGGCAAATGTTTCAATATCATTGAAGTGGTTTGATAATGAAAACAGAAAGTGACCATGAGATAATTTGTTTTCAAGTAAACATTTATGAACACGTGTTTATTAAACTTTTTCAATCAATATATTTTTCGTTCTAAAGTTTCCAGACATTCCGTTGCACAAGATTTTTGTTTATAATTAAGCGTTTCTTGTGATCGTCTCGTTTCTATTAAAGTTTTCTTATTTGGCGAAGGCGCTCGCAATCATACGCGAAATGAAGCGCATTATAATTAGGTTTTGTAGTTTAGTTGCAAATTTTATTATTTGGCAACCATTTGCGGCCAAACAACAAAAGTGGCAAGCACAATTTTTGTTTTTATTTTACTAAAAAAAACGTACTACGTTATCTGCTAGTGCATGTTGATCGCTGAGAGGGCACTATACTCGGATGTTTCTGTAATTCTGTACCTAACCTGTGGTTGCTTAACGGTTTGATTGTCCGACCACCATCTTTGAAAAAAGTAATTTTGCGACTCGTTTCTTTATTTTTGTAATTTATTAGGATATTCTGCTATATTTCAAATTAGTTACTAGGTACAACAAATAAATAAAGTTAGACTTTTGAAAAGACTTTCGTGCAAGGGTCCTTAATCTGACTGCACGTTCGTAGGTAGGTAAGTGCTTAACGATCATTTGTATTACGTGTTTGCGAAATGAAGAGAAGAAAATGACCATCTTACGCTTTAGTTAGGGTTATGTATTTATCCCAGTAATGAGATAGCCTTACATAGCAAAGTTTGTCGTAGTACTTCCACGAATTGTTGCACATTCTACCAATATTACGGCACGAGACTCACTCGACGCTCCCGTAACTCAAGTAGCGCAAAGTTGGTAACTTGTATTTAAGAAAACTCGCAAGAGCATGTTATTGAAGTTCAAAAATGTTATTGAACGGAAGCCCATTCCTCCACCGGCGTGAGTTTTCTAAACACTTAGCGCAGTGTCGTAACTTCGGCTTATACTCAGCTTAAACTTGTTCGAGTGTTTTGAAGTTGACTACTTAAATGCTTTTACGTTTTTGATTGGTTTTAAAAACGTAAATACACATTGATGCTACTTGAATGTTTACCATATATTTTTTTAGTTTAATAGCTTTCCAAGTTATCTCTACGAGATTTACTTTTTATTGTGAGTTTATTAATTAAAAATATGAGTGTGTCTCAGATTAAGCGAAGTGAAGTATTTCAATAAATGTGTATTTGTTACTTCATACCTTCTTAGAATATTAAATGGCTTTAAGTTTGCACATCAGTATCTAAAAAATATTAAACTATATTATCAACAAGCTCACGTTCCGGTAAACTATCCTCCACTGGATCGACGGTAGCATAATTATTTAATACAAGTTTCGTATTTAGTTATTGAAATTCCATTCATAGCCGTATGTTTTATACAGCCTATTTTCTAGAATAAATAATGAAAAAAATAACGACATATTTACTTTTGTATAAAGTAAAGGCAAAGAGATTACGCTTATACAGCCTTAATATTAAATAGAGCTTCTTGTTATTATTTAGTATGTATTGTTTTATTAGAATAATTTCGAATATTACTAAGTAATATAAAAATATTTTCATAAGCGTAACACAATTATTTGCGTAAAGTTTTTCACAGTATTCGTTTCGTTTAATGTTAAATGCCAACTGAATTAAATGTTTTACGGGCGTCTTAATAATACAAGTGTGTATATGTTTTCTAAAATTTCAATGTTCAGGCCTGAGAATATGAATATAATAAATATCTAGATTATTGATTTAACAATGCCTTTACATAACTGGTTTACATTTTTTTAATTAATTATGTAGTCATGTGATGAGAAGAGAGGAAGGACACGTGACAAAGAGAGTGATGAGTATGAATGTTAGTGGATGGAGAGGGCGACCAAATAAGAGATGGATGTAAACGGGCGTGGATAGCTTGATGACGGTTGACCGGGAGATATGGAAGAGGGAATCATAGCACGTTGTGTGTGGCATGCTGTGACATCGTATGCTAAAGTTATACATATAAACTAAACCATTGCGCTTTGACAATTCATAAAAAAAAACATGTCCAAGGTGAATGGTGCTACCCTATTCTAATCAAGCCCCTAACAGGACTTTTAAATTATGACTCACTTTGGAGTCTTAAAACAGAACATCCGCTTAGCCTAGTCAGTTACGGACCATTAAAAAGGCCACCTGAGTGTCATCAACGGAATCTGACCGTTTAATGTGTAACTACCGTCAAGCGCTCGCGTGCTCACGTCTGGAGGCGTAACGCATCCCCCGGCGGCGATATAATTTTAACAGCTATTAAACTAAAGAGTTGTGCGACCGCGCCTCCGGGCGTCGTGGCTGCGCGGATAAAAGAACTCTCAACTTACTTACCGACACGTCAGGGAACGTCTTTGTAACTCTCTGGAGTATATTTTACAACTAGTACGGTTGATAAGAAAATTTATGAACTTTTAATTGAATTGAAAATATTTAGTCAGTTATTTATAAGGAGCTACGGAAACCTTGAAATGTTGTTTATCATAAAATGCTTATAAATATGTATTAATTCCTTGGTGGTAAACACCCTTGTTGTATTTTAATAGGTTAATATTGAACTTTCGTTAAAACAGATCCATTTTTCTGTCGAATAACCACCCGACTGGTTGTTGCTGTCTCCGTGTTAAATGATTTTGTTGACTCAACATGCTGCAACAAATGTTACTTTATCGTTGTTTATTCATTCAAATTCGCATTGTCACATTTATAAATCATCATTTTCCTAGCGTTATGTTCCGTGCTTAGACGGGGTCCGCTTATACCATTATCCAGGATTTAGCGAGTCTTGTAGTCTACATTGAAGCCACTGCCGGTCTGACCTTCGTAACCCTAAGATGGGAGCCAGAGCCTAAGGGGAACCAGACAATTTTTGGATCATGGTAAAAAATCCAAGTTGTTTGAATTTGCAGGTTTCATCACGATGTTTTCCCTCACCGTCGAGCTAGTGGTATGAATACGTACATAGATTTGAAAAATCCAGAGGTACATGCTCAGGGGTAGCTAAAGTTATTTTGATGTAAATAAGTAAGTGATTATATACTTATAAAGTAGCTACATTGAAGTGGATATAACAAGTACAAACTTTAAAAGTTTTGGTATCAATAGGGTAGCGCCTTTCTCAAGTGGCCTAGATAAATAAGCGGCGTAGCATGCAAAACTGAGGCGAGAAGGGTATTGTAATCTTCATGTATTTAAATTTAAAACAAAATAATAAGTTTTTGTAAAATTAATTGAAATGCTTATTTTACAGTTACAAATGAGTTGACAGGGAACTATCATGCGTCATGAATCTCCGCACGACATAGGACGACATAGTTTGTATTAAAACGTTTCACATCTCTTCTACATTTCATTCGTTTCAATTCAAGGGTGTTGGTTCAAACACGGGCTCGTACATTAGGATCCGACCAAGTATTTGTCGGTTTCTACTCGGTAGAGTCCGAAATTCTGAACCGGTGGAATATTCACATAGCTTTAAAAAATTATGTCGTTTAGATATAAGTAAATCTATCAGAAATCAAATTAAAATTTATATTTTTTTAATATTTGTAAGGATTTATACCAACAGTACGGCGGTTCAGAGAAAACATTGTGATTGTACAGTCTGTTTAAGATAAACAAATGAATCTAGTAAAAAAGTGAATTTTGACATATACTTACTTATAGGTACCTAAAATGGAAAATTATGGTCCCGACTATTCCTCCCTGATTGATTCTGAATATACGAGCAAAATTTAAAGAATCCCCTGAGCTACAAAGGAAGAGGCGAGTGAAACACGCCCCAAGGTCCCGGATACATTATCACGGCCTTTATTAATAAAGGGACCTTTTCGCAGCTCACTAGGGCTGCCACGTCTCAACACTATTATTAGAACTATCTAATATACTTTGCCACGTACATAAATATATACGTACGTATGTATTTTTTTAAGAGGTATTTTTTCATTTTTGTCACAAGTTGGTATAAAAAAGAATCATGTTTGTTATGTGCAGTCATATATTAAGTATTATGTGTTAGCCGTGGTTCAAATTTATCTATAGATCCCAATTATCAGAGGGCAGTCGCTTCAAAATAATAAGTTCATTGACTAACGGATAGCGGTTAAAGTGGACTCCGTCTGGGAACAGGATAGTTATTAGAAATACGGTGTGAATGATGATGACAGTAAAAACAATTTTTATTAAAGATTATGAACATCCGGATTTGAACGAATACTTCTCGGATGTGAGAAGCATGTACCTACTCACTATTGATCGACGTCAATTAATTAGTAGAGCAATCACAATTTAAGGTTAATAAGTACAAATTCCTTATTCAAATCATTATCAAATGCCCGAGATGAAATTACCTAGATTTAATTTTCATAACCTAACCTTAACCTAAGTCCTCACCTCATTGTTATAACTTAGTGTTTTAATTAAGCATTATGCTAAATTGTATGCAAAGTACTCCGCCCGACTTTCAGTTCATAGACTAGTTTAGTTGCCTGTGTGGACTAGATATAGGAATAATAGTTGGACGACCTAAGCCTTCATATTGTAAAGGCACAGGTTGTTAACAGGGCACGAGGTTGGCACGACAAGGGAAGGTTTTAACGAGCTGAATCGACGTAAACTTGCTTTTTTCGAAGTGAAAGCGTGTGCCTGTAAATGTAAGAATTGAAATACGTTTTAAGCTGATAAAATTTTTTTTGCGCGTTAGAAAACGCAGATAAAGTTCAATTCGATTCTCTCTTATCTTCTAACTTTCGGGATACTTGTGTTCATACTACTACTAATATTTTTTTCTAACTATAGAACTAAGTCATCTCGACGATTCTAGTGGTTAAACGGCCATCTTTATAATAATAAAAATATTTTCAATACCTTAAATCAAGTTATACCCAACTAAAACTGTATCGTGCATGTGTGCATCGCTTGTCACAGGGTCACAAGGTCACAAGGTCGTTTAGTCCCGTTACTAATAATTATAATAAGCGCAAGCGTGCAAAACACCCACTGAGAACAACGTGGCAACACGATAAGCTTGTAACTTCGTCAGTTTGTGTGCCATAATGTTCAGTCAATTTATACAATTTAATGACCGATAGTCGTCGGAGCGGTCTAAGATTCCGTAAAAAGTATGCGATGACTTGAATTTTGAGACATGACCGTAGATACGACATTAACAAAAAAGATGATGAAGCCACTAAGACAGTTTTATATTTGCAATAGATATAATTTGTCAACAAAATAAACAATAAAGATCATGACATTGTGGCGAAATAAGTTGTTGAAAACATGCTTGTACACTTTGCAGGTTATAAGTATTCTAATATTTATGATATGTATGTATCTCTACTTACACTAATTATTATAAATCTGAAGAGTATTTTGTTTGTTTGCTTGAACGCGCTTATCTCAGGCACTACTGGTCTGATTTAAAAAATTATTTCAGTGTTGCAGCCCATTTATCAAGAAAAACTATAGGCTATATTAAAATAAAAACGCGGGTGAAACCTCAGGCACAGCTAGTTATGTATAACTAGGGGTCATTGTCTCCCGCTGGTACGCAGTGGTAGCCCTGTGGCGTGGTCATCAGTAATCAGTATTCGGCGCGCGCGCTGTCAATCGCGCGATGAAGATTGATGCGGCGTCCCGCTCGTCACGCATTTTTATGCATTTGTACCGGTGATGCCGATAGCGAGGTATTCGATAGTCAATATTGCGTTTGTTCGACGATATTGTGTTACGATTGCATCTGTTGGATTTGCCATTATGTTCCGTTCCCACTTAGGATTGGCTTGAACCTTAGTTCTAGATTTGGCTAGACTGCTTATTTATTACATTAAAACAACTCCCATCTTTGACTGGCCCGTTGGTCGAGTAGTCAGAGACTCTGGCCACGAAACCAAGGGTCGCGGGTTCGAATCCCGCTAGGGGCAAATGTTTCGTGTGATTGAACATGGACATTTGTACTCGAGTCATGGATGTTTATAAACGTATTTAAGTATGTCTATCCATTCACCTAGTATCCATAGCACAAGCATAAGCTTAGTTTGGAGCTAGTGAATTGGTGTGTTAGTCTGAAGAATTTATTTAATTTACCTAATCGTTGGAATCCTTAATTATGCAGTCAAATAAATTGGATCATTCGTCGTTACTCATTCTTAATTTGTATGTGCAGATTTCCTCACAATATTTTGGCCTAATGCCGAGCTACTTGGATGTATTTTATGTACTTATGAAAAATCCACAGATATGTACGTGAGATTGAACCAGTCCCATCCCATCTTTGGCAAGTGAAGCGTGAGTCCTTACCATTGACCTACATATGCTCTCTATATATCAGAATATCCTAGGATATTCCTTATACATTGGTAATATCGTCTATATTAGGTACCCATGTATAAATAATATCCTCGGTGCGCGTGAATGACCGAATCGTGCCGTTTGGAGGTATCGTGATCCGCTCGTCGCGTTTCCACTAACAATCTGTTACAAAGAAATAAAAGGCTCAACACACCGACCCGTGCTGTCTGCCACAGTACACGGTGTAGCAGTGAAATACTACGGCAACATACGAAACGCATGGAACAGCTTTTATTACAAACTAGCTGTGCCAGCGGTGTCACCCGCGTTTATGGTTAATATTATAAAGACTATTTCCGTCATACATGATTTATATGTAACTTTAACCATTAAGGCGGCACACGCGACGGAAGCTTAAAAAATGGAGTAACTTCTCCCGTTTTCCAAACATTTCCCTTCACTACTCTGCTCCTATTGATTGTAGCGTGATGAAAAGTATACTATAACCTGGCCAGGAGTATGAAGAATAATTGTACCAAGTTTCGTTAAAATCCGTCAAGTAGTTTTTGTTTCTATATGGAACATACAGACAGACAGACAGACAGACAGACAGACAGACAGACAGACAGACAGACAGACAGACAGACAGACAGACAGACAGACAGACAGACAGACAGACAGACAGACAGACAGACAGACAGACAGACAGACAGACAGACAGACAGACAGACAGACAGACAGACAGACAGACAGACAGACAGACAGACAGACAGACAGACAGACAGACAGACAGACAGACAGA
This sequence comes from Glyphodes perspectalis, assembly GCA_951394215.1. NCBI lineage: Eukaryota > Metazoa > Arthropoda > Insecta > Lepidoptera > Crambidae > Glyphodes > Glyphodes perspectalis. The sequence goes on from OX596215.1 coordinate 15,096,610, forward strand.
CAGACAGACAGACAGACAGACAGACAGACAGACAGACAGACAGACAGACAGACAGACAGACAGACAGACAGACAGACAGACAGACAGACAGACAGACAGACAGACAGACAGACAGACAGACAGACAGACAGACAGACAGACAGACAGACAGACAGACAGACAGACAGACAGACAGACAGACAGACAGACAGACAGACAGACAGACAGACAGACAGACAGACAGACAGACAGACAGACAGACAGACAGACAGACAGACAGACAGACAGACAGACAGACAGACAGACAGACAGACAGACAGACAGACAGACAGACAGACAGACAGACAGACAGACAGACAGACAGACAGACAGACAGACAGACAGACAGACAGACAGACAGACAGACAGACAGACAGACAGACAGACAGACAGACAGACAGACAGACAGACAGACAGACAGACAGACAGACAGACAGACAGACAGACAGACAGACAGACAGACAGACAGACAGACAGACAGACAGACAGACAGACAGACAGACAGACAGACAGACAGACAGACAGACAGACAGACAGACAGACAGACAGACAGACAGACAGACAGACAGACAGACAGACAGACAGACAGACAGACAGACAGACAGACAGACAGACAGACAGACAGACAGACAGACAGACAGACAGACAGACAGACAGACAGACAGACAGACAGACAGACAGACAGACAGACAGACAGACAGACAGACAGACAGACAGACAGACAGACAGACAGACAGACAGACAGACAGACAGACAGACAGACAGACAGACAGACAGACAGACAGACAGACAGACAGACAGACAGACAGACAGACAGACAGACAGACAGACAGACAGACAGACAGACAGACAGACAGACAGACAGACAGACAGACAGACAGACAGACAGACAGACAGACAGACAGACAGACAGACAGACAGACAGACAGACAGACAGACAGACAGACAGACAGACAGACAGACAGACAGACAGACAGACAGACAGACAGACAGACAGACAGACAGACAGACAGACAGACAGACAGACAGACAGACAGACAGACAGACAGACAGACAGACAGACAGACAGACAGACAGACAGACAGACAGACAGACAGACAGACAGACAGACAGACAGACAGACAGACAGACAGACAGACAGACAGACAGACAGACAGACAGACAGACAGACAGACAGACAGACAGACAGACAGACAGACAGACAGACAGACAGACAGACAGACAGACAGACAGACAGACAGACAGACAGACAGACAGACAGACAGACAGACAGACAGACAGACAGACAGACAGACAGACAGACAGACAGACAGACAGACAGACAGACAGACAGACAGACAGACAGACAGACAGACAGACAGACAGACAGACAGACAGACAGACAGACAGACAGACAGACAGACAGACAGACAGACAGACAGACAGACAGACAGACAGACAGACAGACAGACAGACAGACAGACAGACAGACAGACAGACAGACAGACAGACAGACAGACAGACAGACAGACAGACAGACAGACAGACAGACAGACAGACAGACAGACAGACAGACAGACAGACAGACAGACAGACAGACAGACAGACAGACAGACAGACAGACAGACAGACAGACAGACAGACAGACAGACAGACAGACAGACAGACAGACAGACAGACAGACAGACAGACAGACAGACAGACAGACAGACAGACAGACAGACAGACAGACAGACAGACAGACAGACAGACAGACAGACAGACAGACAGACAGACAGACAGACAGACAGACAGACAGACAGACAGACAGACAGACAGACAGACAGACAGACAGACAGACAGACAGACAGACAGACAGACAGACAGACAGACAGACAGACAGACAGACAGACAGACAGACAGACAGACAGACAGACAGACAGACAGACAGACAGACAGACAGACAGACAGACAGACAGACAGACAGACAGACAGACAGACAGACAGACAGACAGACAGACAGACAGACAGACAGACAGACAGACAGACAGACAGACAGACAGACAGACAGACAGACAGACAGACAGACAGACAGACAGACAGACAGACAGACAGACAGACAGACAGACAGACAGACAGACAGACAGACAGACAGACAGACAGACAGACAGACAGACAGACAGACAGACAGACAGACAGACAGACAGACAGACAGACAGACAGACAGACAGACAGACAGACAGACAGACAGACAGACAGACAGACAGACAGACAGACAGACAGACAGACAGACAGACAGACAGACAGACAGACAGACAGACAGACAGACAGACAGACAGACAGACAGACAGACAGACAGACAGACAGACAGACAGACAGACAGACAGACAGACAGACAGACAGACAGACAGACAGACAGACAGACAGACAGACAGACAGACAGACAGACAGACAGACAGACAGACAGACAGACAGACAGACAGACAGACAGACAGACAGACAGACAGACAGACAGACAGACAGACAGACAGACAGACAGACAGACAGACAGACAGACAGACAGACAGACAGACAGACAGACAGACAGACAGACAGACAGACAGACAGACAGACAGACAGACAGACAGACAGACAGACAGACAGACAGACAGACAGACAGACAGACAGACAGACAGACAGACAGACAGACAGACAGACAGACAGACAGACAGACAGACAGACAGACAGACAGACAGACAGACAGACAGACAGACAGACAGACAGACAGACAGACAGACAGACAGACAGACAGACAGACAGACAGACAGACAGACAGACAGACAGACAGACAGACAGACAGACAGACAGACAGACAGACAGACAGACAGACAGACAGACAGACAGACAGACAGACAGACAGACAGACAGACAGACAGACAGACAGACAGACAGACAGACAGACAGACAGACAGACAGACAGACAGACAGACAGACAGACAGACAGACAGACAGACAGACAGACAGACAGACAGACAGACAGACAGACAGACAGACAGACAGACAGACAGACAGACAGACAGACAGACAGACAGACAGACAGACAGACAGACAGACAGACAGACAGACAGACAGACAGACAGACAGACAGACAGACAGACAGACAGACAGACAGACAGACAGACAGACAGACAGACAGACAGACAGACAGACAGACAGACAGACAGACAGACAGACAGACAGACAGACAGACAGACAGACAGACAGACAGACAGACAGACAGACAGACAGACAGACAGACAGACAGACAGACAGACAGACAGACAGACAGACAGACAGACAGACAGACAGACAGACAGACAGACAGACAGACAGACAGACAGACAGACAGACAGACAGACAGACAGACAGACAGACAGACAGACAGACAGACAGACAGACAGACAGACAGACAGACAGACAGACAGACAGACAGACAGACAGACAGACAGACAGACAGACAGACAGACAGACAGACAGACAGACAGACAGACAGACAGACAGACAGACAGACAGACAGACAGACAGACAGACAGACAGACAGACAGACAGACAGACAGACAGACAGACAGACAGACAGACAGACAGACAGACAGACAGACAGACAGACAGACAGACAGACAGACAGACAGACAGACAGACAGACAGACAGACAGACAGACAGACAGACAGACAGACAGACAGACAGACAGACAGACAGACAGACAGACAGACAGACAGACAGACAGACAGACAGACAGACAGACAGACAGACAGACAGACAGACAGACAGACAGACAGACAGACAGACAGACAGACAGACAGACAGACAGACAGACAGACAGACAGACAGACAGACAGACAGACAGACAGACAGACAGACAGACAGACAGACAGACAGACAGACAGACAGACAGACAGACAGACAGACAGACAGACAGACAGACAGACAGACAGACAGACAGACAGACAAAAATTTTACTGATTGCTTTTTTGGCATCAGTATCAATCACTAATCACCCCCTGATAGTTATTTTGAAAATATATTTCATGTACAGAATTGACCTCTCTACAGATTTATTATAAGTATAGATTATTGAGGAATTACTTATAACTACCGCTTAGAACACAAGGCTTTAATACCCGCAAGTGCTATGGAATCAGGTTAATGTTTAAAATGTTGTCTAATGTATAGCACTAGCTACCTAGGTGGGAGAAAACGTGAGAAAAACCTGTTTATTCATGTAACTATGGATGTGTAATAATAATCACATTTGTATAGTTTCATTTCAGGGTAATAAAGGCCACATAGATGTAGCTTTAATAAACAGAACTGGTAAAACTAATATCATGGGCGAATTGGGAACAAAGATTTAGCAAGCCTGATTGTATGATGTCTCAGAATTAACATGTCATCTTAATAGAAGCGGAAATAGATTTCGTTTAAAGGTATAGTGAAAATTCTATACTGGCAACAGAATTCTGTTGGTAGCGGCTCTGAGCCGGATTTTAAATTTACAATCGGACCATTTTAAATTCTATTTCGACGGATTGAATTATTTATTGATTGTAGCGCTTTGACGGAGGCGGCTATTAACGTGATTTGTGAGATGGACTGTTTTTTTGTTTGCAAAAAAAATGGACAAGGTTTTAGCGTCGAGTGACGGCAAATAGGACTATTGAATTAGTTGCTTGCCCCAGTTTTAGTTTCGTTCCGTTTGATTAAAGGTTGATGTAACGTTAGTCTTTTTGAAATAGTTGTTTTTTTATATATGTGTACACTAATAAAAAAATATGTATTTAAAACCATCCTTCTGATGTTATAAACGTAACGTTTTTGAAATTGTGATTTATGCTAACTGTTTTTTCCCTTTCCCGAAACCACGAGAGCACAAAATAGCATAAAAATTATTATGTATGTTAAGCAAAATTTAAATAATAAACTCCCAAATATACATATAGTACCAGGTATTATTGAACATTAAGGAATAATTGAATGATGAATGTGTAGTCCTTGGAGCTCAGAATCGCTACTAGGGCCGTTCTTACCTAGAGAAAGATGGAGCCAGTAATTATGATATTTCTTTTTATTCTGTCTTATGCTAGCTACTTATTCTGAAATCATATCCAAATATTGTCCGATCTAGTATAATTGATACTTGCGTTGAAATTACGCTGACTTGTTATATATTTGTTTATCTCTAAGTTCACTACGCAATGCTCGGTCTCAAGATATTCAGACTTAAAACCGAGTCAGAAACAATATCCCGTGTGTACACTCGATATTCTTGTAACTAGGGACACGAAAAAAATATCGATACTTTGTGGTATCGAGTAGGTAAATTTCCTTTCGATACCGATAGTTTTTATTCGATACTTTTACTCAATTAGTACTTTTTGACAGGTATCGTATGGAAAGAAACTAAGACATTAGGTCCTAAAATAACTCAAGGGTCAGCTAAAAAACAAAATAACGCCGCATTGGTATTAGGTCATAAAAGTACTCGATACTTTTGAAAAAATATCGATACTATTACGAGTACGATACTTTTTGTTCGATACTTCTTATGAGTACAGTGTCGATACTCTCTATTCGATGCCGGGCCCCTACTTGTAACTGCGCGCGGGCGCCCCGCCGCGCTTACGCGTAGTAAAATATTGTATGTGCGTCCCCGTAATCCGAGGGAGGTCGATTCCTGAGATTGTGTATTCAATTTCCTTGCCGCACTGAAGCGCAGACATATATTTGTATTTGCGCCAACGATGTACGAACGATTTTGTGGCAAAGATGGTGGCACCTTAGCATATCTGGCATGGGTTTCAATTTGGTTTTCATATAATTTAAGTAACTAGAAGGATCATTTAATTATTGGGATTAATAGACAGTATCACAAAAGCTATCTTATCGGCTTTAGAAGTCCTGTCCATAAAACCAAAGATCGTGGATTCGTGGTCTCGCTAGGGGAAGCTGTTCCTGTCATGAACATGCACATAAACGGTTATAAACGTAGGATATACCTATTGTATAGTTATTGGTTGGATCGTGGCGGCTAGGTAGCCACTACCATCCATCTTTACACATACTTAGCCTTTCAAGGCGAAATATAAGATGTGGTCAGTATTTGTCCGGCTAGAAAAAGTGTCTTGTTCCATCGAGTCGGTATTGTCGAGTCCACGCGGCGTGGAGCCGTGGCGCCGGGATTTGGCTGTTTGTCGAAACGCCCCTTTTGCAATAAATTCGCAATATATCGGGCCCCGAACAAGTGGTTTAATTACGCACTGAGCCTGTTTGAGAAGGTTTCTTCGCGTCAAATAACTTAAGGCGTTTGAAGTCTAAATGAGCACTGTGGGAATAGAACGCTCAGTGATGCCATCAGGCCGACATTTTTCCCCCAAAGAACCTTTAGGAATCTCTTAATTTTAGCTAATTCAAACAAAATACACCAAAAACTTTTATCTCGAACAGTTAAAATTATCGGGGATCCCACACTAATGAAAAATGATTTTGAAGGTACACAGAAACATGTGGAGTTAAGTAATTATTTCCTTACCCACTTAATATACATTCTAAAAATATTTACCCTACCTAAAATCCGCTATAAGAAATATGGAACTCCAAATTTTGGAATAAATTACTCAAGTTGGCATCACAGTCTGATTATATAAGCGTGGGTAAAATGGAAAGGATTTGCTCTACCATATTACATTGGTTTTTGGAACTGGGTATTATAGTCACATTTTATACCGTAGTATAGGCTAAGTCCGGAGAAAAATTTAAATTAAATCCTTTTCCAATTAATGTCTATTTAAGTTGGTTATGAATTGATGACGGCTGACCGGGACGTATGGAAAAGGAAGACATGCTGCGCCGACCCCAGATGAACTGGGAGAAGGGCAAGAGGATGATGATGAAGTTGGTTATGAATAATATTTTTATACCCGTTCACAGCACAACTTAAAGAAGAAGAACAAGTAGGGTTATAGTTTCATTGAATGCCATTTTATTAAAAGAATGTGTTTTTATTAATAACAAAAAAAAATGGGCAAACAATTAATATGATACTCAAGACAATTTATCATTTTCTTTTTTAATACTTATTATAGTCACATGAACTAAGGCATCTAACCACAATTGGCTATTGCAAAAAAAAATGGCCCGCCGATTTTTGACGGGGAACATCCGTCAACCTTGGACCAACATTGGAGCCAACAGGTCCCAATAAGAAACCATTTTCCGTATCCCATTCGGGCTCCCTCAAGTTAATAATGTGGCATAAATCAGAGGCGAGCGACTGACCAGCGGCGTGCACAAAGCCTCCCCCCCCCAAGGCATCGATCACCGGCGACCCATCATCGCATAATGGACGATAGCCGCAGTTTTGCCGGGTGACAATGACTTTTCTATCGGCGTAGGGCGTTTGCCGAGCGATATATCTTTTCGCACAGGATTTGGGCTCTGCCCCGTGGTTAAAAATCAATGAGTCACAGGGCAGACAAAATATATGAGCTTTTTATCCCAAATTACCTTAGGATTTCGCTAATTTATTATGTATTTATAATTTTGCTTGTGGTTTAATACGTTTATATGGTGATATTAGCTCACCCCTCTCATTATTTCGACGTCATTTATGTAATTATTTTATATCCGTCAAAAATGTTATTTTTTCTACGCCGTGTTCACCAAAATCAAATAAATAGTGTGGGTGCTATGGTGGATCTCAAGAGTATATGCATTTTAATATAGATTATTATTAGACGCCCGTAATAAACATGCCTACATAAATCCTTCAAAATTAAATAATTATGGCCTATTGTTGTTGATCCGCTATTAATTATTTCGATGTATTAAAGAGTTTTATGGTTTTCTTAACTTTTAAATTGTAAACTTCCACAAACTTTCTACTTATTTCTTTATTAACTTACCTATTATGTAACTGAGATGGTAACTATACTATAACACTAAAGGGCCGTTAGAGCCATATACGGCCTCATACCACGTGACCCTCTTAGATATTTTTTTTAGAAATTAACATTTTAATAATTGCATCGCAATAAAAATTTTTATATATACAAAACCATTGACCAATTTCCTAAAAAGTCGTTGATAGTTTTAATACTAGAAATAAACCCAAACTTGCTGTTCCAAATCATAGATTCCAAAAGGTGGAAATTCATTTATTGGTCTAAGTATGTATTAAAATATTTAATAAAATATTCAAATTGTGCATTGAAGCGCTTTTAATGAGTAAGGGCTACTATAAGATTGAAGACTTTTTAAAAGACAAGTTTAAAGGTTTGACTTCATAATGACGTGTCCACCTGCAGTGTTGTTGCCTAGTAAGTGTAGATTATTATTAACGAAATTGTAAAATTTGGCATTTAAAAGAGTAAATATGTATCGAGTTTCTTGCCGGTTTCTTCTCGATAGAGTCTACCTTCCGAACCGGTGGTAATGTTTTCTTTTCTGTTTATTTTGACTAATTTTTAAGTGTTTTTTTTTGAAGCCTATATAAATAAAGAGATTTTGAATTTGAATTTAAAGTATTTCATGTAAAACGTGCATACACGCGGACGAGTTCAAGAATGATTCCCGGTAATGCAACCCGGAAGTTTGTGCGCTCGGCAGGAATGCCTTTGACTGCCGAGTGACGTCACAGGACGCGAGGACTCGCTGCGAACTACGATTTTGAAACTACGAACATTGAATATCTAATATAAGTATATTCATAGTGGTTCTGGAGTGTTTGGAATATGGCGTAGTATAGCAAGCGATCTATGTTTATTACATTTGCTATTCATTTACATATATTATGGTCGGATCTATTAATGAGAATCTGGAGTAAAATGTTTAAATGCCTATTTAGTTTTCTGATCCTCTCCCACGTTTGTTCCCTTAAATGAGCTTCGTCTATAGGAATTATTTTGTCTAAATACCGATATTAATTTACTTACTCTCCTATTTGTCCCATGTTGGTCTGGGACTTAAAAATAATGTGCCAACTGTGGTTCTTGCCTAGTATGTCGTAAAAGACGACTAAGGTATATCGGGTTTTGGGTATGTGATTGTGTAGGCGACAAGCTAGCCACTTGTCACTACTTTTTCACAATTTTCAATCTAACCCAGCCCAGTTTTATTTTTGGCTGAATGTGGTTAAAGGGGCCTGCTGCCCCTTTGACTCTGCCTACCCCTTCGGGGATTATGGGCGTGATGATATGCATGTAGGTAGGTATGTATGTTCTCTGCTATTCGCTAGTAGTAGGGAAAATTACATGTAATATTTGATCTAAAGGGTTGCAGCAAATATAGTGACGTTTGTAACCCATCAGCCGTAACTCGCAGGCAATAGAGGAACTAATAAGCGTCGAGTAGCGAGTTGCGCGAGTGCGAGTAATGGCAGTTACCTTTAGTGCCAGCGCCCTACCTACCTACCTACCTTCGGCTACCTTCACTGCCGGGTGCTTAGTATATAGGCTATGATCCGGTTAGTGTTGCCGAACTATCGATAGTTTGACTATCGATAGTTGGCCTATCGATAGTATCGATAGCTCAGTTTGGTACAATAGTATCAGTATACTGCAATACTATCGATAGTATTGAAGCTCAATATCGAAATTTATATCGATAGTATCGATACTATCCATAATATCAGTCATGACTATTGTAATAATAATTGATACTATCGATAGTATCGATATGTTTGCGCGGTCGATTTTCTGTTATCCACTAAACAAATATCGATAGGATAAAACTATCGATAGTATCGATACAATCGATTGATGTTGCAATATCCAGTAGCAATACTATCGATAGTGCATTCTATATTGAGCTTCGATAGTATCGATACTATCGATAGTAGTGCTGTGTGTCGATAGTATTGCCACTCACGGGGCTATCGATACTATCGATAGTATCGACACTATCGATACTATCGATACTATCGATACTATCGATAGTAGTGCTGTGTGTCGATAGTATTGCCACTCACGGGGCTATCGATAGTATCGACACTATCGATACTATCGATAGTATCAAAACTATCGATACTATTGCTTTTGAACTAACGAACCAACCCAACTATCGAACGGCAACACTAGATCCGGTATGGATGCCTAACGGGCTTGCTTAAATATACCTACCCGAGTTTGACATGCTTCAAATAGAGATGCGAGTCCTCGCCGTTGAGCTACTATCACTGATATCATCCTCGGATATATTTATTTATTTATATTATGACATGTGTTACTTAAACCAGTTAAGACTGTGGATGTCTTGGATTTAGTATTTAGAACGTGGTTATTACATTGAAGCAATGTTAATTTAAGCATGTTAATTTGACCTTTGCAACTTTTAGATTACCTAGGCGAACTAGGATCATGGTTACACATTTATAATAATTAGAATATGCAAGTTTTGCTGATTAAATTTTTCCTTACTGCCCAGCTATTGGTATAAATACGTAATACACGTGCCTGAACTTGATCCAGTTTCCCTGGCAATTGAGGCGTGTATAATTACCATCAAGTTATCAACGCCCTGCAAGGACTCTTTATTAAATTTAACAATCATTACGTTCCATTAATTTATGCTCTTTATCACATTAGCGAGATTCCGAGCCGACACAGAGGCCTCGCGAATACTTCGTTGCCGTCGCGAGTAAATAAAGCTCTCAGCCAACTTAGCCCAGGTAAAGAGGTACGTGTCAACCTCTCCCCGGATTACTGCTGCAAGTAGAAAACTAGTAGGGATTGCGAGTGGAGCGAGTGAGGAGCGATGCGCGATGTTCAACGGTATTGTTACATTGCATCGTTTTAGGATATACATAAAGTTAAATGGATACATATGCATTTAACTGCATTTAACTTTGGAGTGGTGGTAGCTCAATGGTAAGAACACGCGCCTCATAACCGATGAGTGCGAATTCAAGCCCGAACACGTATCCCTGCATTTTTCAAATCTATGTACGTATTTATACTACTACTACACCATAAAAGAAAAACAGTTTTTATGTATTAATATTATGAATAAGAATAAAAAAATATTTATTATTATAAATGAACTTGCTAGTGCACTCGCGTGATTTACATCTGTGTAAGTATTTTTTCCCCCCTTTTGATTTAGCTTTAGCTTATTCATCCAAGGTACACCACTTAATGACCATGGTACACCAGTGTGCAGCGGCACACTAGTGTACCGTTTTGTGGATCACTGCCGTAGAATACACCCCTTAGAAAAGCTATGGTTCCCTTTTGTAGTTATTACGTGCATTCTATATAAGATGTGTCTTGGATGGTTGCCTTGCACATACATACATACATAACATCACGCCCATAATCCCCGAAGGGGTAGGCAGAGTCAAAGAGGTAGTATGCCCCTTAAACCACATTCAGCCAAAAATAAAGCCGGGCTGGGTTAGATGAAAAAATTTGAAAAAGCAGTGACAAGCGGCTAACCTGTCGCCTACACAATTACACACCCAAAATCCGATATACCATTAGTCGCCTTTTACGACATGCTAGGCAAGAACCACAGTAGGCATATTCTTTTTAAGTCCCAGACCAACATGGGACAGTGGACTAGGTTGGAAGGAAATGCCTTGCACAAGGGTTATAAATATCAGAGGGCAGTTGCTACATTGAATCGCTAAGTTTTAAATCTTGGTAAAAGTTGCGACTTAAAACAGGATGTAACTTTAGTACAGACTCAATCTCATGACTTGTACCGTAGGCAAACCGACACAGGATTACTAACGCGACATCCCAGCACATATGTAGCGTCTGAAAGAGACAAAATGCTCATTGAATTTCATAAGACCCGGATTGCAAGCTCCAAGAGAGATATCTAAGACGTGATGTTCCAACTTTAAACTCTTGCTTGAAAGTGTTTTGGTACGAGAAAATTGACTTTCCTCTGTGAAGAGTGTTGATGAGGAGTCGGGGTTATTTGTGCGGGTAATGAGGTTTGTAATCGTTTTATGGAATGGAGAATGCAGCGGAATTTATTTTGATGGCTCTGTTAGCCCAGTCATCATCTTCCTAGCGTTATGTCCCGTGCTTAGACGGGGTCCGCTTAGACCATGATCCAGGATTTAGCGAGTCTGGTAATTACATTGAAGCGACTGCCGATCTGACCTTCGTAACCCTAAGATAGGGGAACCAGACAATTTTTGGATCATGGTTACAAATTCAAAGTTGTTTGAATCTGCAGGTTTCATCACGATGTTTTCCCTCACCGTCGAGCTAGTGGTATAAATATGTACATAGATTTTTTAAAAACTAGAGGTACATGCCCGGGTTTGAACCCGCACTCCTCGGTTAAGAGGCTCTGTTAGCCCAGTGGTTCATACAAAAAGTGGTACGATACGGATGGGTTTGCTTCTCGCGGCGGGACGAAAGGTTATTGATGAGATGGGTATTTGGCAAGATCAATATATGTGATGCCCTTTCTGTTGCAGAGACTTGCGATTTATTAATTTTTTTTTGTTGTATTCATATTAATAAATAACGTGATTCGACGAAACTGGTTAGTGAACTGAAAATAAATCTAAGGCTGAGGGAGGGTGTTTGTGTCTTTTTGATGTATTTTGGCTTTCAAGGGATGAAAAGCTTTACCACTATCAAATGTACTTTACTTTACATATAAAAGGATCAATCATTGAAACCGAAGCTAGCCTGCAAATAATCATATTCAATTTCTCTTTAAAAAATCTTCGATGCAGACTCGCAGAATGAAAGAAAATAAAATCCGTCATTCATCCCAAATCTCTATACAGATTTAACGAAATCGAATATTGTACTAGACTTGGTATATTTCATCGTCAAGGTAAAGTACGGGTAATCCGCTTATCTGGCGTGTTTGCGTTAGGGCTAAATCCGGGAATTCGTGTTTACAGGAAATTCGGAGCCAATATTTTTGCTTTGAGGAGATGACATTACAGGCACGGTGTAAGCCTTTGACTGGCATCTATTAGTAGCGTGTTCGTGGAGCTAAAAAATAACGAGCACTGTTGATTTTTATTGTATTTATATTCATGATTTCGAGTTACATGTCCATGGAGACCGTATCGGATCCAGTGGGCATCTTACGCGATAGCGTGGGAGTCACATCTCACTGGCCTAGTCTTTTGTATCTGGACTACCATCGTGATACAGAGCGCCACCTTAAAACTGGTGTGGAGGATAGGTTCCTTTTTAGTTGGTAGGTATACAATCTTGCATTGATCTAAGCGAGGGCATATAATGTATTCACTAAGCTGAAAAGGATCATTGTGATATACTTCTCTCGACCTCTGTAATGTGAGGTTCCATAGCGGAGCTTTGCAAGGCTATCGAATGACAAGTTGCATTATTCAGTGTCTTACACGTGCATATTTCTGGATTGCTAACCCGCTTGTTCCAGTGATTGGGGCCCTGGCCATGAAAACATACGCCGCAGTTGAACCCCTCTGGGGAAACTTAATAGTAAGTACATGAAACACAAGTTGTCTAGACGATATTTTGGGGTTGGTTACTAATAATTTATTGAATAGAGTGAGCTATATGCTCATTAAAAAAAATTAAGTTTGCTATCGTTCTTATTAAATGTATCTTAATTTTGGTACATTTTATCAATACTTAATTACAATGTAAGGTTATAGTCAGTTTAAACAATGTAATACTGCACCTGCACGGTTTCACATTTAAAATTTTTGCAACGAAATAACTTCACTCAATTATTTTCATAGAAAAACAGTTAAAAAAGTAAAATATTTGGTTCACGTGTCCGCTTCCAAAACAACTAAAAATATTGTAGTGCAATGTTGTTGGTTCTTTTTGTATTATAGTTGGTTATATTAAATAAACGTTACATTCGTAGGTTTTATTAATAAACTAGCTGACCCGGCGAACTCTGTTCCGCCTATGAGGCAATAAAAAATAAGCAGATTGTTATAAAAAGTATCCTTTGTTAGGCTCCTGACTCTGAACAACCACTCCAACAATTTTCAGCCAAATCGGTCCACTTTCTTTTATATAAACAGATATAGATTTTAAAATAAACGACCCCAAAAACTTCAAAAATGATACCCATAGTAATTATTCACATTTATTACCCCTATCACATCCATTTTTGAACCATCTTTAAAATATTGAATTGTCATTTTTGAAATTAACGACCCAAAATTCCTCAGAAATGATACCCATATCGATTTTTTACATTCTTATCCCTAGCATTCCCCTTTTTCATCCCCCTGAGGGATTTTTTTTAGAAAGCAGGAAACATTATACCTATCCATTTATTTGGTTTTTTGAAAACTTAGACAATGTATGGGATGTTTTGTATGGGAAAAACCATGAAAACGACATCAATGTTGATTTTTAGACATTTCGACCCCTTTCCGCCCCATCAAGGGATGATAATATTTTACTTCTAACATTTCAGTTTTAAAAATAGATAAAAATAAACGACCCACAAACCTCGGAAAAGATACCAATATCGATGCTCGTCCTTTTTTATCCCTATCCCACCCCTTTTCATCCCCCTGTTAATAAAAAGTATCCTATCCTTTATCTCAGTATCTCATCTATCTGTTTGAAAATTTTTATCAAAATCCAGTCATCAGTTTTTAATTTCCCATATAAACGTTCACCCTTCTTTTCACTCTTTTAGAGGGTGGTTTCCGGGATTCTATGTCCTTCTCCTGGTTCTAAGCTACCTCCACACCAATTTTCAGCCAAATCAGTTCAGCCGTTCTTGATTTATAAATAGTGTAACTAACACGACTTTCTCTTATATATATATATAGAAGATTAAGATAAGCAAACATTTTGGATTCAAGGTTACGTCAATGAAAATATCAGTTTTTAAGTGATATTAATTAACATTGAAAATTAATCAACAAAACAATGACGTGATTTACACCTGGGTAAGTATTTTCTATTTAGCTTTATGACATAACCTTATTGTTCTGTGACACACCAACTAATGGCCACGGTACACCAGTGTGCTGCGACATACACTTTGAGGAACACTGAGACTCGAGACTCTACGAGTACATCACTGATCTACCCGTAGAGTCTAGAGTCAATGAGCAATGAGCTCTTAAACCACATTGAGCCAAACATATAATTGTATTGGTTTAGATAGAAAGTTGTGAAAAATTAGTGGCAAGAGGCTAGCTCGTTGCCTACGCAATCACAAACCCAACACCTACACTATTAGTCGCCCTTTACGACACACTAGCCAATTAACACAGTCGGCACATTTTTATAAGTAAGACCAACATGGGTTAAATTAATATTATTGTAATATTAGTTAGGATGTTTGGAACTTAACATACGCCCAAATACGCTTGTGAACTATTCTATTCATACGACTGCAGCATTCTCGCGCCGGTCGGCTGTTCACGGAATTTTGTTTCCGATCCGTCAAATGAATTCACGTGTCGCGTCCCGTATGAATTCTACGGCGGAATGGACGAGGAATTCTATTGCGGTTTCGGCGAACTGCTACAGATTTGTACGTTTTGCTGTGTATTTACAAATACGTACAAGATAAAACGAGAACAGTCTTTCATTTATTGGAGAAGCATATAGATTTGTAGGACTATTAAAAGTGCATATTATATAATTCATACAAACATAACATCACGTCCATAATCCCCGAAGGGGTAGGCAGAGCAAAGGGGCAGCAGGCCCCTTTAACCACATTCAACCAAAACAAAACTGGGTTAGGTAGTAACTGGGCTGGAAAATTGTGAAAAAGTAGTGACAAGTTGTTAGCTTGTCGCCTACACATTCACACAAATATATAATTCGAGGATAGAAACTTGTCATCATCACCATATATTTGTCCGTTGTTGGATATAGGCTCTTGAAATTGCGTCAAGGGTGAGCCGGATCTTGAGCAAACGAGAATCTCGCGTTACGCAACGAAATGGAATAAGAAATAGGGCACCATAAGTTATATTAAACGTGAAGCAGTATCATTTTTCCGCATCCCCGAGAGCCTTCTGGGGAACTTTTGGCTCGTTAAAAAATAATAGTTGTTCGCAAACATTATTTCTGGCCTCACAGAGATGCTACATTAAATACACATTTCATACTACATAGTATTAGCTTAATCGGGATTATGCTTTGATTAATAGCGAAGTCCTTTTAATTAAATAAAGCAAGAGCCTTTAAGAATATATTATATTATTATTGAAGTGTAATAAAATGTTCATTCGATTTTTTTTTACCTCTAAGTATCTTTTTAAATCCACGTAAGTGCAATGGTTTATATAAGTGTAAGTATCGTGACAACCAGGGATTGGATCTCCACACGTACACTTAACTTAGATTTGAGTTTTTTAGTAGCTTCATTGATGCTGATTTCTAAAAAAATAAGTCTTATTAGGTGCACTTTTAAAACCTGACAAAGAATAAATGAACTAGCATATGGGTGTTCCCGGGAGTTTGTATGCATGATGGCATTAAATTTCGTCTTAATCAAGGTTCAAGGCCTCGTGAGCAAAGGCTAGCTTTAACACAACTCCTCCAAGTCGCAAGTGTGAGGCGGGCGCGCCGCAACAAAAGCGGCAGATCGCCTACGGAAAGGAACTTGATTAACCCCTTCCGTTCCGGAGGGCGTTTCGGTTATTCATTTAAAAGTTTGCTCATCTAGGGGCCAGCCGCGGTCGCCATTGATACTGCTCCAAGGTGCATATAAATTGCCTCGTTGCGAGTTCGTATTGAACGGTAAGACCGGGGGCTAGTGCTGCATAGGAATGTATCGATTATGGTGGGATAGCTTGTGCTGATGGGGTGACTAGTGGGGAATAACATGGGCCTTTGTAGGAGCATACATGTTTGTGTCAATAGTAGAAGTAATACTGTGTAATAGTGAATTTTTAAACCTATACAAGGTTACAATTGTTCACAACTTTCCATCAAGCTCCATCAATCAGCTCAGTTTTATTTTTTCTGAGTATGGTTGAAATGGATTGCTGCTCCTACTCCGGCTACACCTTCGGGGATTGTGGGCGTGATGCTTTGTGCATTTAAGTGTGTTGGAATTAAAGTGAGATCATGAGGGGTTTGTAGACTCCGCGAGGTTCACAATTTCTGCCACAGATTAAATTACACACAGTCAGAACAGTAAATATGTACAGAGAAAGTTTCTGGAGTTTTCCGAAAAAAAAAATGTATTCCTTTGTCTTTCTCAGTATCTAAGATATATAAGAATCTTTACATTCATCTTACCGAAACATCGTAAGCAAAACCGACCAACACACAGCACTAAACAAGCAAACTTGTTTAAGAATTTCTTTCGAGTCAGTCAGAATTTGTTACGAGACATGTCTAGATATTCGGGTGGCCTGGATCCGTCCGGGCTGGAATTAGTTTACCCTGGCCTTGCTCGGCTTATGAATGCTAAATCAAGGGTTTTACAAAATTACGCGGCCCCTTTCTGAACTTTGTAGGGGCGAGCTAGGAGTTGTTATGGCACTGCTTGAAGCTTCGAGATTTCTTGAACCTAAAGGGGTAATTTGTGCTGTAGTTTATATATATTTATTCTTCATCAAGAAAATCTGACATCTTAATTAAAGTTGAGGTGAGGTTGAATTGAAAGATGACAAAGAAACCTCTGGCACATAACTCCTTTGCAGTCCTTCGCAATCATACGAATTTGGTTATGTTCGCATATTCATTGAGAAAACCTGCCTTAGTTTTCCGAATATGCAGGTTTCCTCCCAATCTAACTAACAATTACAAAAATATGCCAATTCTCAAGAAAATGCAATTCCTACAATTCCGCCGCTATGAAAATCCAAGAAAATTTCATTATTCCTTCTTTTCATACGGGAAAAATCAGCTGTCTCCAGAATTAAAATGCTAAGTGAAAAAGATATTCTTGGGAACAATTTGGCAGAACACCAAGAGCTCCAAATGAAATCTGCATTGGTTGAGACACAGCCCCCGGCCGTATAATAAGCGTCTCGCGACGCGCGGGCCGGGTCGGGCGCCGGTGCTGACGCCCGTGTGGGTACAACAGTTAACCTGGGCCCGCTGCTTACAGGAATGTAGTTGGATTCATCGCGTCTAAAGCAGTTGCGGCGAAGTTTCAGTTAGTTCAGTTTCTGTGAAGAATGAGTATTGAAAATTATAAAATTTTCGCTTAATCTATTTCATATATGAATAGTATTTTTTTCATAGCTATAAAAAGCTCAGAGGGTTGAAAGTCTATATGTTAAAAAATATTTAACAAAAAGCGACCGTATCTGTTATTGAGGGACAGCGAATTTTTGGGTCTGTGTGCGAGTGAAAGATTATGGAAAGCCGATATCTTTGTGTGCAAGTTGTGGAATGAATTTTATGTGACTACGGATAATTTTAGCGAATTTTAATAAATAACTGTTAATAATAATCTAACTTTTAAAATATTTTGTTTTTTAATTACAGGTGGAAAACGGGCTGACGAGTCACCAGATTGTGAGTAATAACTGCTCATGTACAACTTGTGTTCAGTTTCAACAAACGGAGTTGTGGTGTTTTTGGCCAAGGATGCTGACGTAATCTAGGCCAAATGATACTAGTTATTGAAGCCGACTTTTTGACTTTTAAGAAGGAATATGAGAAACATCTATTACAACAAACAAGATGTCACATGCAATGTGATTCCACGCGCTGGCCGCACGCGCTCGCGGAATCATTACCGAATCGAAATGCGGCAGGGCCCGCGGCTGTCATTGCGAATTCAATTTTAGATTCAAACCAATTTATTTCCAATAAAATTCCGCTCGCGAATCGCACACTGAGCTGCTCTGTCGGCTGATGAACGGCGCATATAATGTCGCTTTGATGTGCGCGACATAAACAGAGTGAATGTATTTTTTGACAGAAATTGCAATCAAACCGTTTTCGCGCGTGTTCTCTTTGGGACGCAGTAGTGGGGTCGGTTTGTGTTCGCTTTGTTTTTGGTAGTTTATTATTTTTTAGTGGCTTGTGTGATTGATGTTGTAGTTAGAAGTCTATTAATTTGGCAACTTCGGACGATTCGGAAAAATACTTTGTAAGAATGCATGGCTGCAATGATTAACTTTTTTTTTCATTATCACCGAGTTCGTGTTCGTGCACATTTATCCCCAATTAAGTTTTTTTTTTAATTTTTTTATTTAAAGTACGCCACTTGTTTACTTAAAAAAAAATGCACTCCCAAAATCTATAAATCTACCCATTGCGCAGCGCTGCCTAGGCAGCACTGGCAGGGTCGCCATGCAATGATGGGACCAGGCGACGTTGGATTGAAAAGACTTGTTGCGATCGACTTTGGTTTATTACTCCGTATAATTACTTAACACTACGCTTATATACTACTTATCCTATTTATGTGTGTGGAGAGGTGAGACACACACTACATGGCCGATCTTTTGTAATGGCCTTTAAAAAAAGGAGTAGGTTCTGTATTCGATGTTTTATTTAAATACGTTTAAAAGATTTTGAAATTCTGATTATCTATGCTTCAATAAAACGCTGGACTTGCCAAATTTCCGATCAAGGTCCAAATTAAAAATAGTAAATATGAAGCATAACGCAAGGAAGATCGTGATAAGGTAAGGTACAGTATTAAAACAACAATGCGATTTGAGATATCGGGATGGTGTTTCAATATTGTACTGTTCTCTAGTGTTTTAATTTTCTAATTTGTACTTCTATACTTTCTGACAAGTTATTACCGCACACAAAAAATAAAGGCGAACGGATTCCCCTTTACAAAATAATTTGAAAATGTTTAAAATGAAACTGTCTTAACAAAAAAGTCAATAAAACCAGTTAAAGCGTCTACAACCGAAGCGAAGGTCAACCGCGCCATCAAAGGCCTGTAAGAGGTGCAAATTACGGGACATCACAATCGGTTCAGGAAAAGGTCGTCCGGATATCTCCGGACGGCGTCACCTGAATGCGCTGACCCGGAAAGCCGCCCGGAACACCGACGCAGTGCACGCAGGAACAGTGAAGACGAGACCACGTATTCGCATTACTTACGTTTGTGCCATGTTCTAAAACCTATTGTGTTCATTGACCAGCATGTCGTAAAAGACGACTAATAGTGTGTAGGGTATTGATTGTGTAAGCCGAACTAGCCATTTGTCACTACTTTTTTTCAATTTTCCGTTTAACCCAATAAAATTTTAGGTCAATGTGGCTTTAGTAGTATTATGAATATTTATTTATTCATTGATATAGCAAACAGTTTGCATATTAAAGCATGTTTTTTGTATCTTATTGCTTCTTGGAGTCCTACCCCTTTCGAGGATTGTGAGCGTGATAGTAAGGTATGGTATGTGTCGTGAATATTCTTTTTCCTTTTTATAGCTTAAGTTTTCAAATCTCAAGTGCTTAGTCGGACCTAAGTTTATATGGGAGAGCAAAAGTTCGGGATCTTTTTCTGCTACTTCTATTTGTGTAGCCGTACTCTATCTCACTTTACTACATCATCGCATTGCTATAACCCGTTAAAATCAATATCGAACACGAGACCGTACGACTTTATGAAACATGCATCGCACCCGTCCTACATGCATTACACCCCGCACAGTGCCCTGAAACCGTTGAAATTTGAACATATTCGCGGAATAGTTCTATTTTTGTAGATTTTCTACAAACGAAAAAAAAATCTACTATGTACCAATTGTTAGCAGATTTCGAACAAGTAGAGTATATTATATGTTAGCCTGAGATCGGACCGCAAGTTTACTGCGTTTATCGATTATTTGATTTATTTTTTGCTTACTTAGGGAATATATTAAAATGTGGCTGCTAGCATTCAGTTTTGTTAAATATGCATTCACTTGTATTTCAAATATTCCAGTGCTATAGAATACGAGTGGAGGCTTTGAAAATATCTAAGTTTGTGTTGAATCTGGATATTGTTTTTTTTATTGAGTTGAGTTGTAAAATAGATTGCTAGGGAAAGGACAGACATTTTTCAAATTCCCACACACCAGTTCTCTTTCAAATCAAGCTGATTTTGTTTTGGATATTACTTATAAACATTTGTAGGTAGAGTACAAATGGTCACGTTCATCACACGAATATTTACCTCTTTCGGGATTCCACCCTTTGACATTCCGTGGCGAGAATTAACACTCGCCTAATCTCAATCATACGAAAGTTGCAAGCGAAACAAAAGCTGATAAAAAATTAACCTTTAAACAAGAAAGTGGTATCCTATTTGCTATCGAGAGTTGTAGAAATAGCTAAATAAGCGCATAAATTCAATATGAAGCAGCCGTCCGCGCTGGCCCGTCTCCAACACCGCTTATTGAACCGCCACACTGGGGACTTGCGACTTTTGCTATGAAATCCTGCTAAATGCTATTTTGCACTTCATACATACATAACATCACGCCCATAATCCCCAAAGGGGTAGACAGAGTCAAAGGGGCAATTGGCCCCTTTAACCGCATTCAGCCAAAAATAAAACTGACTGGGTTAGATGGGAAACCTACCGCCTACACGTCACAATCACATACCCAGAACCCGATATACCATTAGTCGCTTTTACGACATGCTAGCAGTTGGCGCATTCTTTTTAAGTCCCAGACCAACATAAAACTAACTGCATTTCAATTGTTCTACACTTGTAACGCCTAGCTAGTAAGTGGTCAAGTTGCAATACGAGGGGCGTCACTCGCATGTTGCTGAACCTTAAAAGGTTGTCTTGATTGCACGAGGTATAATGATGACTGCTGATCTGACGCGTTTCGCTAACGAAACCGAGCTGCTGAGCCGTAAGAAAACTATGGGAATTAGCATTGTCCCATCACCTAAAGCAGCGGTTCTCAAACTTTCTTGGCTACGGAACCCTTTTGGTATACAACCCCTTTAGTTTTTTATTAATTAAGACCTATTTTCGTGGTCCCCCCAGAAAGACTTAGCGGAATATATAGCTGACCTAAGATATCAATTATATCTTCAAAACAGCTTACAGTATTGTAAGGATCTCTACTGCTATAGGTTAGATTAATACTGTGATAGTGCCTAATCCATTTCCCTTAAGGACCGATTTTTTATTCGTAAGATAAAAATTAACCGACTGATAAAGTATTAAGTCACCAATTTACGGATGTCATACGGTATTTCACTTAGGAAACAGGCAATGACATTTTACAATCATCCGGATTGTTATTTATTCAATTGTTATCTTTTATCTGACTTTTGAAAAATCAGCCCTTAATGAAATATTTTAATAGGGTTAGTAAGACCAATACATTTTGCAATAAACTATGGTATAAGTCTGAAGTTCTTACTTTCGTAGTGTCCCGCTAAAGTACTTGCTATAGACTAACATCTTCCTCTCTTATCTCAGCCGCACGAAGGCCCCGAATTGAGCGTCATGCGGTCGGCGCTTATGTACAATCGAGTAAGTCGTAAATTTATAATTTTGTTCTATATTTCAGATCCTTTTGGGAAGCATTTTTGGGAAAGTTGCAACATTTCTTTTCTGAGATTACGTGTGCTAAAAGGTAATAAATGAAATATTATTAATGAGGCGTTTAAGAAGCTTGAATTATGGTTTAATTAAGTCATCACTTTTTCGTATATTTTATCAAGTACTCAGTGTTATAAATAAACAAGTTTAAATCAATTTTACAAGAGTATATTGGGGGTAGGTTAGCCACGTATACCTACTACATTGAATTATTTTAGTGATGTTCGGCTTTAAAACATCAAAAATAGTCTTTCTTTTTTTAACTGACATTGTTAGAACGTGAAAGACAGTTTATCTATTTTTGTACTTACGCCGGTGTACGCAGCGGCCCCCAATCCGGTTGTTTTATTCCGTCGCCGATACATCGGAACCGAACCGGCTCAAAGGCGCACGCCGCAATACGGCCTCTAAGAACAATATACGTTTGACGTTGAAACTAAAATGGCCCCATTTGTGTAACCGCTCGGAGAAATTGCTGTTCAACGTACCGGTGAAATGTGTGTCTTTTGAACGATTTACATAATGCCTATCCAGTATAGTTACTAACTAACTAACTATATTGCAGGCATTACGTAAATCGCGTGAGTTATGCATACTTAGCCTCATAGATGGGCCATTGTATGACCGAGACGATTGGGAGACTACTATGATAACTAAAACCACTCAAGCTTCATCATTTAGGTTAAAAGATGCCTACTAGCATGGAACTGGTCTTTATTTAAAACCTTAATGGTCAGGAAACCTCAATATGCGTCTTAAATGATACAAGTGTTGGTTCAGACCCAGGCTACCTCTGGATCTTCGAATCTAAGAAGGTACATATTTATACCTCAAGCTTTGCGGTGAGGTAAAACATCGTAATATTTTTTTTTACTTCTAAGAAAATTATTAATTATTGTTGTAAGAATCTTTAATAACAATAAATATGAAAGCAATGTCCCATGTTAGTCGGGGACTTAAAAAGAATGTGCCATGTCGTAGGCTACTAATGGTATATGGGGTTTTGGGTATGTGATTGTGTAGGCGAAGAGCTAGCCACTTGTCACTACTTTTTCACAATTTTCTATCTAACCCAGCCCAGTTGTTTTTGGCAGAATGTAGTTAAAAGGGCCTGCTGCCCCTTTGACTCTGTCTACCTACCCGTTCGGGGATTTTGGGCGTAATGTTATTTATTTATTTACGAAAGTAACTCTGCCTATCTCGTTTCACTGTAAAAAATCTAGCTAAAATTTTAGAGGACAATTTTTTCATCCCCAGCATTAAAGCATGGTAAAGTTTCTGTAGATCGAATTTCATCAATATAGAATTGTTAAGAATAATTTGATACCATACATTTTATTATACTATGCACAGTAATAGATATATCGTGGTGGTTTCACTAGAAGAATACTCCACAGCGCAACCACTTTCAATACAAAAAAACGGCGAAACTGGAGACAGATTTTTTTTTAAAATAGGACTAGAATCTTAAAGACATTTTATAGATTTTTGTGAGTAACTTATACCAGTTAAATCAAAAGTGGTTCTACCGGGAAGCATGACGTAAATTTCAAGGGGTGGAGCTGCGGCCAAAAGCGAGTTCTATATAAATGGAACCGGTTTTGATCGATTGATTTATGAAGTAACTTTTATTCAATTACTTAATTGTATCAAGAACCTGTAGTTGCGTTCATTAGTAACCAGTTACAGAGAATAGACTGAAATCGGAAAGATTTCAATTATGATAAGTTTGTCATTTACTGTGATTTATTAATCGCCATCCACGTAATGATTTTATAATGTTCCCAAAATGCTGCAGTGAAAATTACAAATTGACTTCACGTTTGAGATTACAATGCGTCAGTTTAGTAGACTATCTTGCCGAGGAAGCACAGAAAAATGGGGAAATATCTCGGAATTATATTAGTGCTAGTTTGCTGCAAGCTTATAATTGCTAACAAAATGATGTATAACTTTGAGGATCCAGAAGTGAGCGTGAGAGACTGCATCATCGAAGTGTTGAGCCAAATTAAAGCTTTGGGGGGTATCCCTATAATCATTGTTAACTCTGATAATCTTCTTGGCGAGAGACTTATTACAACAGAAGGATACACGTTTCGCTCAAAAAACTTGTCTGATAATCACAGCTTCGACGTTCCCACTTGCGTCTATATAATTATAATGGAAACAATTCAAGAGTTTATAAAAGATATACATTTTGCCATTTTTAATCACGCTTGGAACCCAAGAGGAAGTTACATAGTTTACATTAAACATGTAATAGACCTGCCTAAAACATCTACGTTACTTTTTAGATATAACGTCTATAATATTACTTTGATAGCAAAAGCGTCAGTCGAACAGGAATATTCCGTTTACCATTTCCATCCTGAAATGGATACTTGCAACAGGCCTGCTAGAAAAGTCCTGGAATTTGTGTCAGAGTGCTCCAAGTATGAAGGCCAAGTTACTTTTTTTTACAACATGCAAAGAATTATAAAAAACTGTTATTTTAAAATGGTATCACGAGAAGATTTTCCTCACGTAAATTTTCAAGGTCCCTTCGCTGGCGTAGAACAAGAAATATTGAATGTGTGGAAGCAAAGAGACAACGTTACAGTTGAATTGGTTAGACTTGAAAAAGGTGCAAATTTCGAGATTGCTTTAGCTGGTAGGTTTTATCCTGAATTACCGCACAAACCTGGATTTGATGAGGCTGAAGGTGCGATTGGGGGGTTCGGTTTAATATGGAGTAGAGCGTCTTACTTCGACTTTTCGTATCCAAGTGAAATTGACAACTACAAAATTATAACTCGACGAACGCCACGACTTACTCCGTGGGAAAGCAGTTTGCTTATAGCTCCAGTAATTGACTTAATTTTAATTTTGTACGGAACGTTTTGTCTAACCGTTACCTTCATTCAGATGTTTGGCAAAAGAGATTTCGTTCGAAATATTGTAATAGTTACGGGATATTTCACAAATAATATAGGAAGACATATTAAATATCCTAGATTGGGCTACAAAATAATGTTTCTGTGTTTGCTGATGTATAATTCTGTGATAAATAGTTTATTCCAAGGGTTTTTGGCTAGCGCTATAGCTTATCCTGTCTACCGTCAACAGGATAATGAGTATAACGAAGTGATAATGAAATATAAAGGTGTTGTTAAGATTCCAGTGCTGTCTCAAAATGGTCTGGAATTTGATAACAGCATATGCTCAACAAAATTAGATTGTTTGGTAGCGGTCAAGAATAGTGATGAAAAGATTTATACTGTCATGTCAAGCTTGCAGTTTGAATTCTACAAATGGCAAGTCGCTGCTAACCCTGATGAATTGTTCTTTTTACTGAGAGAAGGTGTGGTTGCCTTCATGAAGACTGCCTACTTCATGCGAGGATCACCTTTGCTTGAGCCTTTTACATACCATTCGCAGAGATTAGCTTCATTGAGTATGTTGAAAAAAGTGTCAGGCGAAGTGTTAGAATTTTCCAAGCTGAAATCCATTTACTATTCAAATCATACTAAGTCTTCTTCTATTTCTATGGTGAAAGATTTCAAAGAGCCGTTCCTTCTTCTCAGCGTAGGAACGATTACGTCAGTGGTATTATTTTTTTTGGAAATATTTTATTACCACGTACTAAAAAAGCTGTATAAGATTTTTAAAAAAAGGATTCTATGCAGTTGTCGGCTTTTTCAAAACTAAAAAGGTATGATAAAACTTTGTGGATATTCATAATATTGCGTTGAGAGTAAAATTAGTAACTTTAGGAGCACAACTAAGTAGTTGTAGGTACATTAATGCTCTAATTATAAGAAGTATATGCGCCACTTGAGTAAAATACACTTAATTAATTTATAATTTGTATTTTCCTTACATGTTACATGTGTGCGTGCATCATCTGCGTCCGATCGTCTCTTTGTCATTGTTATTTTTATGTGATACAAACAGATTTAAAATCCGTTAGTAGCTTTAAGATTAGAATAAAAGTATCTTGTAAAATTAATTAAGAGCTATGGATTTTGTGCAAAATAAAAAAAAGTAATATTCGACTGTAGTTTTACTTACAATTGTATAATTTTTATTATCAAGCAATATTTGTCGTTCCCAACCATAATGTAAAAAAGCCATCATTATTAATTTTTTTAGATTACGCTTTTACGCTCTTGGCGTCGTCCACCCTTTACTTTCCACGGTTCCAATACAATTTCGCCAATAAAATACGAATATGAGCCACAAATTTTACAGCTGGCGCCCTCCGCTAGTTCAAAAAGTTCCATTACTGCATTTTTTACGAGACGCTTCGGTGAAACTAATTTAAATTTGGCAGTTTAAAAAATACAACCAGTTGAAACTTCGGCGTCGCAGATGCGTCCCGCGTGAGCTATGCGCTCGCTATAGTTTTATATTAAACTCCAAGTTTATTGCATGGAAGTTTTACTTCAGATTGTCAGATGTGGTTACGTAGATTTTTTGCGAGTTGCAAAATCCAGTCATAAACTCAAATCGCGAATGTTGGAGCCGTAACCGCAAAGTTAAAGTGGAGTTGGGCGGCCACGTATGTGTCGCATGGAGCCGGACCGGAGGGCGAAAATAGTCACGAACTGGATTCCACATGACGGACACCGAAGATCGTCCCACCTTGGACGGCCGCCGTCCAAGGTGCCGATGGTGGGACGATCTCGCTAATTTCTTGCCAAAGTGGGAAGAAGTGGCACAGCGCAGAGAGGAGTGGCGGTCACAGGGGGAGGTCTTTGCTCAGCAGTGGGATTTAAATGGCTAAATAAAAAAAAGCATTCATGCATACTATCACGACCGCGATCTCCGAAAGAGTAGGCAGAGCGTAATAGCCAATAGGTCTTCAAACTACATTCAGCCAAATATAGAACTGTGTTGGATTATATGAAAAATTGGGAAAAAGTATTAACTATAAAGTGGTTAGCTCGCCGCTTACATGATTACAAACGCAATACCCTATATTCATTAGTCTTTTCCTGCTTGGGACAAGGGGCACAGGTGGTACAATATTTTTTAGTCCCACACAAACATCATAAGCGTTTTTTTTAAAACACTTTGTTGTCCTTATGGTCCGTACATACATACATCATCACGCCCGTAAATCCAGGGGCAGGCAGAGTCAAAGGAGCAGCTAGTCATCCCGTTAACCACATTCAGCCAAAAAACAAAAATGTGAAATTATCACGGATTTTTTTTAAATATTATTTTACCTTGAAATCATTACTGTTAATGCCTGTCAGAACTCTCACAACTTGGTTTGGCACGGTTTGATGTTATCAGTATTCTGCAAGATTGTTGTCAAATCTGTTTACACTCCGACAAGACATCAAAATCCACTTGAAGCGTTTTAAAACGAGCGAAATCAACAGTGCGCATATTTTCCAATAATTTAAATGATTACCAATTAGCCGGTTGTCAGTTGAGGGGGTAGGGGAGGGACAGTGACAAATGGAGGGAATATTTCAGCGCGAGCGGGTCAGGCATCTCGGAGTTTCCCAACTGCCATCTTTTAAGCGTCTGCGTAATTATCCACTTGATAGTTCCGCTTTTTCTTATTTTTGGCATGAGAGTTTCCTCGGGTTTTAATATAAGTTTATGTCCTTAACTGTTTTTCATTCTTACAAAAAAAAAAGAAATTTGTTCAAAGTAAGCAATCTAAAATTAACATTATATGTAGGAAATTCTCACAAGACTGGAATATGAAGCGATTTGAAAAGCATTTGTATTAGTCCAGCTTCCATATTTGTGTTAGAAACATAAATGAGAAAAGATGTAGGCAAACATTTAATAGGTAGTGATATACATACATATATACTAACATACTGCCACGCCTTTATCCCACTGGGGTAGGCAGAGACCACAAAATATTTTATGATCTTTTCCATCACTGACAAAAAAAGAAAACACTGTTTTTCTAAACGTTTTCCTCTTTTTTCTCTTCTCGTTTTAACTAACTAACTGTCGTCTTCTAAGCGTACGTAATGACCCGCATGATAGTTATCCATATCCTATTTTTGGCTCGGAAGGTAGCTTGTAATGCAAGTTTTTGCTGAGCGAGGAAGCCTCGAATGCACCTGGGCTGGTCTAATGTTGTTTTGATGACTAAGATAAAGCAGGTAAGAAATCGTTTTAAGTGTTAGAACTTGTATTTACAACTAACTCTTTAAACCGCTCTTGGTACGCTCGGAAGGACTGATGAGTATAAAAGTACACGTAATGGATAATACTTAAATGTTTACATTATATTGTTTGTGATATAGTGTTGTAATAAAAGAATTAGGCCGGTTTTTTCAATATATAAATTTCCGACTTCATCACGTACATTGATCTGACTTAAGCACTTGTGTTACGGATATCAGAATCAACAGTGGTATTACAAATATATACATACTTAAAAATTGGATTTTAACACCCAGACCTAGACACAGAACAAACACAAGTATTCATCATACGAACTCTTGGCGCATGGGGCAGGGTCACTACCGAATGCGCCATCGAGCCAGTCAAAATGTTATAATTACTATGTCTATATTCTACAAAATTTTTTTTTTTTCTAACTTGCCAACTTTGATATCGGCCAAAAGATAAGTATTTATGTGATACACGTGACTATTTGTATTCAAGTTATGAATTTTCATATGGTTAGAGTTCAAACTATGAACGAACAAATGTCATCACAATCGGTTGAGAAACCAAAAAACGAACAGAGTTCCTGTTGAATTACATTATTAGTGAGGATTATTTGAGCTCTGCAGTATTTTACTTGGCCTCTCAATCATACTGTTAAAGACTAGTTTATCACAGTTCAGTGTAAGAGGTCATTACGTCTTCACCGCTCGACTGCCCCCGAACTTCGGCCATAACTCCGGCTCCTCAATAGCGTCGCGCGCACGCAGCGGCGCCCGCGCACTAAGTTTCGCAATAATTCCGCACTGATGTGACTGTTCACTGCGTACAGGTACAGACATCGCTCTTATAATTTAGCTAGGTTTATGTTGAGGGTCTTTTTAACGGAGGCTTTTATTATTGAAGGCCAAGGCCGACCTTAGATCGGTGCGTTAACGTAGTTAGTTAGATTTATGCGTTGATATACTACTATACTTATACGAAAATTGAAATACTGGTTTAATAATTCATTTAAAAAATCATTATAAAAATATAATGGTATCTTAAATGTTCATGAATGTACAAGCCTTGTTGTCTCTAACGAGTATGGTCTCTGTGCAGCGCGCGAAAACGACCTTGTGCCAACCGATGCGCACGCGCCATACAGTTTTTAATAGGGTTGTAACTTGATTAAAGGTTTTGTTAATATTATTTGGTAAAATCATAACATGGTGTAAAAACTAAATTTTATGTAATTTATTTAATTAAGGACTCTGTACAAATAGTCAGTAGTTCAGGTTTGGTATATACTAAAAATAAG
Organism: Glyphodes perspectalis; assembly: GCA_951394215.1. Taxonomy (NCBI): domain Eukaryota; kingdom Metazoa; phylum Arthropoda; class Insecta; order Lepidoptera; family Crambidae; genus Glyphodes; species Glyphodes perspectalis. Next base: position 15,126,456 of record OX596215.1, read on the forward strand.
GTTGTACATGTCATGTAATGATTTTTTTAAGCAGATACTTTCTGTATCTCGGGAAAATATACCCAAATATACTTTTATAGATGATCGGTTGATAATGACGTGTCAGAAACCTTAATCCGTGAACCTAAACGTTTCCGCGCACGACTGTACACGCTCCGATTTAGCGAGCGCACTTTAATTCGCTCGCCGCCGCGTCACGCGTCGCGGTCGCGCCGACCGCACACTTCATTGTGGCTCCGTAGACACTGCGAGACGGAAGTTGTGTTTAGTGTTGGCGGGATATCGATAGTTTTATTGGTAGCCAGGTATTTGTTGATCTTGGCTGCCTCGTTGGTCTAGTGGTAGCATGCGCCGCCTAAGGACCAAGAGGTCCCGGGTTCATATCCCGGGTCGGGCCAAAAATTTGTGGTTGGGTATCCTTCAATAGGTTTTGTAGCTATTGGACCTATTCGCAAAATGACCTGCAGTCGTTTTTGGACTTATTCGCGAAATCATCCCAATTACTCAGTAACAGCCCGGAGTCAGGAAGTTGGCGGTTTAATCACCCCCGTGCCTCGGAAAGCACGTTAAGCCGTTGGTCCTGCGCCTAACCTCTCTCCGGTCATGTCGAATTGCCGTCTCACCGGACTATGAGAGTGAAGGAATAGAGAGTGCACCTGTGTTAGCGCACATACTTGTGCACTATAATTATCTCCTGCGCAGATGGCTAATCCTCGTTGAGATTGGCCGCCGTAACCGATATCGGTTAGGAGGACATTATTATTTGTTGATCTTTAAAATCTGGTCTACTAGTAGATAAAGATAATTAGTGGTATTACATCAACAAACCCGCAACCCTAAAGGGGTTTTAGCCATTTAGCTCGTCCCCTAAATCAAAGTAATCATAAACCCAAAACAACATTAGTCGCCTTTTACAACGCCATAGGCAAGATAAACATTATTTTTGTGTGCCACACCAACGTGGGACGTTACTTTTACAAGATAGTGGCATTTTGATAATAATGTTGTATAAATATTACAAAAAAAATTCAGTCGAATTGAGAACCTCCTCCTTTTTTTTGAAGTCGGTTAAAAATATTGATATCCTACTAATATTATAAATGTGAAAGTTCTCTCTCACAAAAAAACTACTGAATGGATTTTAATCATACACCCGAATAACATAATGTGCGTTCCCATTGAGGGTCCACATTGGAATTTTGAGCTTTTGAATGTGTCAGCCTCTAGTAAAAGTTCTCAAAAGGCTATGTTTCCTCGATGTACCACGCGAGCGAAGCCGCGGGCTAAAGCTAGTTTTATAATATTCTCAAAACTCGACATATTCAATAAATTACGTTGCTCTATCGGATCTTGATCCCCCAGCACACGAGACACCCAGATAGTTTGAAGAAATTTTATAGTATGAAAATGTATGTTATACATTCTTGATTATAATCCAATAACATCTTGTAATATTTAAGTTCCGTCTATTTGAAGGCGTATTCTCCTTTCTTAAGCTAACACAAGTACACTGCCACAATAATTCAATCCCCTAATCCCCCAAACGAGTCCACTAGCACACTCAACCCTAGTTGAGACAAAGGCGACATATCTAGCCGTCGGCGACCGCAAACGGGTAGCGCTGCCATTCCACCTGTGACCTGAACTTTAAACCACACGGAACAAAACATTATCGTTTTAGGAATAGAGCTGACAATGGCGTGGCAAGTTTTAAACCCCTTGGGGGGTATAAACAGGGAATGAATGAGGATGTAATAATGTTTAGTGATGAAAGGGGATTTCGGTGTATGTTTTGTTAGCTTTGACGAAGCTTATGCAATTTTGGACGGATTTAAATATTATGCGGCGTGCCGGCCGGGTGAATAGTTGCTCTGAAGACTGAATGGTGAACAGAGGTGATGACGCAGAGTGATTCTCGATTCGATATATTTTATCATTTCTCAAGCTATATTCTTGTTTCTAAGCTGTGTCCGTTTGGTTATGACCCTGGATTTACCTTAGCGCGTTTTATTATTATATCGAAGTGACTGCCATCTGAGCTTTGTAACCTTTATTCATCATCTCCCTAGTGTTATGTCCCGTGCTTAGACGGAGTCCACTTAGACCAAAAAAGACATGATCCAGGATTTAGCGAGTCTGGTAATTACATTGAAGCGACTGCCGATCTGACCTTCGTAGTCCTATGGTAGAGGAACCAGACAATTTTTGGATCATGGTTACAAATTCAAAGTTTGTGTTTGAATTTGCAGGTTTCATCACGATGTTTTTCCTCACCGCCAATCTAATAGTATAATACGTACCCACATAGATTCAAAAAATCCAGAGGTATGTGCTCGGGTTTGAACCCGCACCCCCCTCGGTTATGAGGCGCGTTACCATTAAGCTACCACCGCTCTTTAATTTATGTAATTAATAATGATTATACTCTAGCACAAATCAAACATAATAAAACCACAATTCACAAACAAAACATAAAAATCAGCTCTGTTCTAGACAAAACATCAATGCCGCATAATAATATCCACGTTTAAAATAATGTTGTAGTACATACTACCAATTTAAGCTTTACTAGACGTCTAGCGCCCTCTATTTATGTTCTCACCACTTTTAATCCACAAACGGTTTTATTAACGACTAGTTAAAGAACAGCCAGACGCATTTCCCGGCGTCTTTAATATGAAAATGAAAATTCCCGTTGCTTTTAATTCGCGCGGGAACGAACGATTCCGGGAACCGACGTTTGAAGGCGAGACGCGGTCTTGTTGCCTTAACTTTGCGCTCGCTAATTTATTTCCCTAGTTTTAAACGTTAATTATGCAATGGTTTAAAGTGAGGGTTAAGGTTAATTGGTGTTACAGAGAGATTACAGTATAAAACATCATCTTAGCATTGTGTTCCTTTAATAGAAATAGAAATATCTTTATTCATGTGGGCTCTACAAAAGAACTTATGAATAGTCATAATAATACAAAAAAAAAATATTCTACCGCCAGGTTCGGAACATTGATTCTACCGAGAAGAACCGGCAAGAAACACGGTAGTTACTCTTTTAAATCGCCTCAATTAGTTCGAGGCTAATACCACGATCTTGGATTTATAGTCTAACTAGCTATGCCCGCGGTTTCCCCCGCTAGTATGGTTAATTTTGTATAGCCTAATTATAGCCCTTCTCGATAAATGGGCTATCAAATACTGAAAAAAAAAATCAAATCGGACCAGTAGTTTCTGAGATTAGCGCGTTTAAACAAACAAACTCTTCGGCTTTTAATATTAATATAGATTAATACACTGGAGTTAATACCATCTGATTAGCGCATTAATATGAAAATATGAAATTAGCACTAAATAAAAGAATTACTTCTTAATATACCATTGCGAAGTCTGAAATTCTGACACTATATAGTACTTTATGACGTACGCTAGAATTTAAAAGTGTAGAGATTAATCAGAGAATAATATATACTTTAAAGGTTGATTACATAGACATAGAGGAGTTATATATTATCGTCATCTCATGCGGTTACCGGACACATAAGTTTCATACTGTCTGAGGGTCCTTAGCCGAATGTTGTATCCTCAAAGTCGAGTGTCTGGTCGGAGTAGAGCACTCGAGCCACGGCCACTGCTGGGCAACTGTTACACGGCTCGTTACACATTCAACATCTCGACGGCTTTTAAGTATATGTTACGTTTTCCGAGAGTGGTTGTAGTGGGTTGCTCATACGTTAGTGGTTTAAGATGTCGGACGAATAATGGTTCTTTAGAGAAAAGTATCGTTATTGGCAACAAGAACAACATAATGGCAAGGCAACATAAATAAACACTAGTTTATCAACAATGATGCTTCATGAGATAGTACTGCAATTGTACAGATCATAAAAAGCAATGTAGAGCATTGTAAAGCAAGCAAGCACATTTTGTGTTATGCATAATTCCTACTCAGGGTCCGCTAATACGATAATGTTGGATTTAGCAAAAATTAGGTTAGCAGTTGCTTCAAAACAAAAAAAAAATTAAGTTCTGTACACTAAAGTGATTTAAGCCCATATCTAATAAATAGTAAGTACGAGACATAACGCTAGGAAGATCATTATTTAATACCATTTGACTGACTTGATGGCTCATGCGGTGGGTCACTACCGCATGAGCTGCATGAGCCATACATCATACATTTGACTGGCTCGATGGCGCATTTGGTGGCGCCCTGCCCCATGCGCCAAGATTTGTGGGTTCGATCCCCACCCAGGAAAAATATTCGTATGTTGAATACTTGTGTTTGTTCTGTATCTGGGTGTTAATATTGAATATTTAAGTATATATTTGTTATACCACTTTTGATTCTGATATCCGCAACACAAGTGCCTAAACTACTTATCTCGGAGTCAGATCTTTGTATGTGATGTAGTAATAAAAAAATATAAATATAAACGTTGTTTTCATAAATATTCGCTTTACTTTTCTCATGCTGTACAAGGTACTCCGTCTTAGACTCGCAAAGACCCATTAAAAACCGTTCAGGATGCGTCTAGCCGAAGTTGGCTTCGACAAAAAGTCCACGCTCCCTCCTCGGACAAACAATCAGAGAAAAATCGAGGACCCTTAATGTATAGAAAATGGATAGTACAACGGGCCCGTATAGAAAACATTGGAGCAAATTTTGCATAGTCAGGAGCCGGGTTGTAGCCTGCTGGAAGTGGCCACAAGGTTATCCGACGTTTGCGGGACGAACACAGAGTTCATGATTTTAATAGTTCATGTACTTATGTCTCTTTTATTTATGTGAACTGTTGATCTACTCTGTAATATAACAATAATATGGTCGCACTTAGTGACGGTATGTCTTTCTGTTACGATTTCGCACTTAAATTTAAAACTTTGTTAAACTAAAGTGTTAAAGTAGGATTTGCTTGTTTGTAGATTTTAACCTTATATACTTCATCGTATTCATCTTGATCTTAAATAAATAAATAAATAAATATCCGACGACATCACATACATTGATCTGACTCCGAGGTAAGTAGCTTAAGCACTTGTGTTACGGATATCTGAATCAACAGTGGAATTACAAATATATACTTAAATATTGGATATTAACACCCAGACACAGAACAAACACAAGTATTCATCATACGAATATTTGTCCTGGGTGGGGATCGAACCCACAACCCTTGGCGCATGGGGCATAGTCACTACCGAATGCGCCATCGAGCTTGTCAAATCTTCGGCGGACATGGACTGTATGACTTTGTATAAATATTAAAACGTTGAAAAGAGTTACTGAGTTTTTTTCCAGCTTACCAATTCGCTGTAAAATCAATATTCTGATCATTTAAATTATCTTTTTTTTGTATAGAATTCGACGTTCTGTATGTTTCTGAGGCCTACATATTTTTTGAGGGCACAAGACTCATCTAGGAGTTACGTGAAGTGGCATCGACGTCCCATCCTGGGCATTGGCCGCGAGCCAGGCCTTCCCCTCACTTTAATACGCCAGCCACTGAATATTTATTTATGATAATAACCAATGATTTATACTTGGATTCTTTCGGCTAATAATTTTTTGACATGCCTTCTTTTATATTGAAATCGGTGTAGAGCTGTTATTGTAGGATAACGTTTTTGCGTCTAATAACTTTGGCTGTATGACTTATTGAGATTGGGTGTATTTTTTCTTTTAGGCCTCTTACGACTAGTAGCTTCGTTAATATAAATAAATAAATAAATAAATCTGACTCCGAGGTAAGTAGCTAGTGTTACGGATATGAGAATCAACAGTGGTATTACAAATATATAGGTACTTAGCAAAATATTCGATATTAACACCCAAACACAGAACAAACACAGGTTTCATCACACGAATATTTTTCCTGGGTGGGGATCAAACCCACAACTCTTGACGCATGGGGCAGGGTTATTACCTGAGCGATCAAGCTTGAAATAATTAGAGTGACTATAGATTTTATCATTCACTTGTATAAAACTTCAATCGCCTAAATATAATTGCCACTCAGGCAATGATTAAGTTTGTTAGAAATAATTGATACGTATACAATCCGATTGGCTCAGACTTTTTTTTAAGTCCTTATACCAAAAAGCATGTAGCTTTTACTTGGGATACAGACTACACAATGACTTAAAAAATAATTATCACACAAACGTTTTCCTCGGGCGAAATACAAACCACAGATGAATTTAATAACATGCTGCGGAAATTACTATTTTTGATAGTGTTATTAAAAAGAAAAATACATGCTTCAGATAAAAATTATGCGACACCATTTTTTAATTTGGATTTACATTAACGTCTTGAAATGATTTGTCTATTCTTTCAGACTGTATTTAAATCAAGTCTAAGTGTAATTGTAAGACGGCCGTTACCAATGTGTAATAGCTCTTAATATAAGTATCTCTTCTAAGATTTTGTCCAAAATCTCAACATCGCAACTATTAAGCAAGTCATTACGTGTGTTTGTACGTAACGATTCTAATCATTAACATTCACAGACACGGCTCGAAAGAACTCGAACAGAAATGAACAAGCAAAAAATTATTCGCGCTGTTTTAATGACGCGCTGACGAAGGCCTCAATAATTAAAATATTTTTCCTTCAACACGCGCCGTAATCAACCCCCCCGTTAAAATTAAATAACTTTGATAACAATAATTAATTTAACGAAGAAAAAACTCGAAATAAACTGTAACCTTTTGTAATTACGGGGTTGAGAACTGGGGAACAATCTTTTTGCTAATATAAGCGAGGTAAAGTGTCGTTCATGTTGTGTAAAGATTATTAAATAAAACAATGGTAACCTTATCCCATTTTGTTAAGGTTGTTTGATAAGGCTAATATTATCCCATTTTGTGATCCGATTAGCTTATTTAAAATTGAACGGATAGTGCTTTGGCTTGCACTGAATCCAAAAATAGATGATCATTGTGAAATTTGGCATACCTAAGTTTGTAATTATATGATTTTTTGGAGGAAGTTTTAGTTTTTCTTCTACCATAAGTGCTGTAAGGGTTAGAAACATCCATCTATAATAACGCGAGCAAATACACGTACCTAAATCTGTAAAAAAACTAAACTAAACCAACTCACGCCATTTACCTGGCAGTGTAGGCAGAGAGAATCGAACTGTAACGATGGTTTATTAAGTAATGTTACTGTTGTTATTCTATAATAGTACAACTCGCGACCACGACGGAGCCCTTAGGAGGAGCGCACTCGCCGGACGCCGAGGGCGGCACTCGCTAACACGACTTTCTCGGTCGAGGCGCTCGATGAAATTATTTCACTGTCGTTACATAAACTTTAAGGTGACGTCACGAGGAAAATTAACAAAACATTTGCTGATAACTTTTAATTAAAGGGTATTTTTCTTAAATTTCAAATTGAATGTATCTTTTTCTGTCCAACATTTTTGGGGTATTTCATTTCCTAGAAGTAAGATTGATTACGACTTTAGCTGGAGAGAGTATTTTTTGCAGTTTCCTTGTGAGATCAATGGAATATGATAATGTCTATTAAATTAAATTAATTTACATCAAATTCTTCAGACTGACACACCAATTTCCTAGTTCAAAACTAAGCTTAGGTACCTATATCCTTGTGCTATGGATATTAGGTGAAAGAATAGATATACTTTAATACGTTTTATAAATACTCATGACTCTAGTACAATAATATCCATGTTCATCGCACAAAACATTTGCCCCTAGCGGGATTCAAACCCCCGATCCTTGATTTCGTTCATATAAGGTTTATATATAAACAAAAAACATTCAGTTTAAATTTCTTAAAAGCTGGGCTTGTATATCTAGATGTTTAAATTGTTTTTCCTAAGTTTATCGACTCACGTAGAGTTGAGGGGATAAATCGTTAGTTTATCTGCAAATTCTAACTGCTTAAGACAACTAAGATCCAATTCATCTGATACCTCTGTGTAATCGTCATAAACCAGATTCCTCAAAACTTGATCGTCAAACTAGAAACCATCTAAAACGATAGATAAAGGATGAAGAATATATTTTTATATATACATTCACTTATCGCCGCTTTGTTTTGTAATGAGGCGGTTTGCGACGTCGCCCCCTTAACTGGAAGTAGGCCGCTTGGTCCATTACGGCATTTTACAGAATTATTTCTCAACTTAAACACCGCTATTTTGCGCCGGCGCTGTTTATAGAGGCTCAGCGACGCCTCTCGCAGATATATTGCGTCTACATCACCGCTCTACGGCGCTACATAGAGATGAGAGCATTCGCTCATTATTTGCTTCTAGTTTGCTCTGGCTTTGTTTATATAGTAGTCTTTAAAAGAGTAAGAAATCCATTGATACCTTCACATTAGTAAAATAAATATTACTAGGAATCAGAAGTGGAGTACTTTAAAAAAAAAAACAAAAAAACGCTATACTGTAATATTAAACAAATTAATAATTACGAAATAATTAACTAAGCTAATTGACTATAATCAGGCAGCACGTCCACTCCGTATGATGTCCGATGGGGCAAAGATGACAGCCAGGGCACTGCGGTCGTATTAATAGGCGCCTGCGAAGGCGCGTGACATCAGACATGTATAGCGGCTTCGGTGATGATATCTAAATATATATATATCTACTTATGATACTTAAAAAAAAACACTGGAAAATTTATACTACCGCCAAGAAGCTAAATAGTAACCCTTTTGAGTGACAAATAGACGTATTTATTGGATGATTAAACGTGATATCTTGACTCACATAGAGTATTTAAAATAATATGAGTAAAAACCAAATTATACTTTGTAAATTAATGATTCAATGACATTGCTTCCGCTATAATCGTATCACAATACATACATTACATTGCACTTTACGCTAAGTCAACATAACAGGTAGTTATTGGCGGATTTCAACATCGAAAATTACACGTGTACCCTATGCGAATACGACAGCAGTCATGCTAATTTTGTATAATTAGACATATCTACCTAATTCAAATGAACCGCGGAGGTCAACAAAATCCAAAGGTCAAACCTATTAAAAAGGTTTTTGCGACTCGCAAAATGCCACTCCGCACCGAACTTACAACCAATTACCCGAAAACCGAACAAGAGAATTTTAATAATCCATCAAAACCAAATCAAGAGACTCGTTATCTCTACATTGTTCGTGACTCGAGTGTATTTTTGATAAACGAGCGAGAGCCCTCCCAATTGACTTTCAATACGCCCGCTGGAAATGTCTAAAGAGAGAAAAATCTAATCACATTCACTCAATTCCGTTTTGGTGTTCGTGTACGTAAAAATTAAGCGGGCCAAATTGGAGAGAGCAGAAAAAATTTAAAGAAAAACCGTTCCAGTGGGAGCGGGGGAAATGGTTTCGATGCAACCCATTCGGGGGACGAGCGGGGGTTTATTTTGGACGGCGCGGTGGTCTTAATAATAATATTTGAGAAAGTAAACCGGTATGTCTGTATGTTCTGTTTTTAGTTTTTAATTAATACTGAGCAAAATTGGAACGCTCAAAATTTTAATATTACGGTTTTATCCACGCTGCATTGAGCATGAGCTTAAATTCATGCGAAAGGCAGGTATTAACTTCTGCAAGTCATAAGTTTCGCTTTTTCACACAGTTAAGGATAATTTTGACACATTAATATATTACACATAATCTAGAAAAAAAAAAATTGGATGAAATTTCGCTAAGATTTCCTATTGAACTTCATGTATACAAGACATTCAAATTTTGTAGATGACATGTGATTTCCAAAGACAACTTCTGAACGCTAAACGTTCAGAGTTCTGTTGTTACTTTTCAATACCCACATTCCAGATTTGGCAATATCATCTGACAATTTTCCTTACTATTTAGGAAGCAAGCCACCACCTCCCATAGCTACTTCGACGATCTCGTCTTTTTAATTACTTGTAATCGGGTTTGCCGCCCCTACTAAGAATTAAGACGCGTATGTTTTTACACTACCAGGACATTTCAGTGTAGGCCAGACATTTTATTGAACATGTAACTACAGTACAGTGCATAAAATAAAAAAAAAAACGCAGCGGTCCCGTCCGTTTTATCGGCCCGTGTGCTCCCCCGGCCGCCGCCGCGCTGCTCGCGACATTTCCAATAATATTTCGATCGGCGATATGAAAACAGGCCGTGATTGAATTGTGATCGGGGCCGAACAATCCGAGATGGCTCTTTACAATGATTTCGCATTGAATTTTCCATTTGGATGGAGCGGTGCCCGGATTGCCTGTCAACAGTTGAAGGTTTAGTCATCCAGTTCTTTGTATAAATACGGCATGTTAAATATATTCGGGTTGTACTCATGGGTGTCGTGACTCGCGTTCATTATGACTTGGTATAGTTGTTTATACCTAGTGAAGATTTACGAATGAGTAAAGCTCGATTGATCTCATCAAATCAAATATGGATGACTCGTGGCGACCACATTTGTTATGCGACTTTTCTACTAGAAACCACCATAGCGTCGTTTGACTTTTGAACTCCAAAATAAGAAAAAATTTTTGGTCTTAGCGGGGTTTGCACTTATGGCCTATGGTTTCATGACTAGGATCTCTAATGACTAGACCAAGCAGCACATAAATTCAACTTGCTAAGTATTTCAATATTGAAGTTACTCAGTAACAGTCCGAAATCAGGAAGTTGGCGGTTTAATCACCCCCGTGCCTCGGTAAGCCCATTAAGCCGTTGGTCCTGCACCTGACTTCTCTCCGGTAATGTCGAATGGCCGTCTCACCGGGGTACGAGAGTGAAGGAACAGAGAGTGCACCTGTGTTTGCGCACACACTTGCGCACTATAATATCTCCTGCGCAGATGGCTAATCCCTGTTGAGATTGGCCGCTGTGACCGTGATGTGGAATTAGGAGTAATAATCAGTAAAAGTTTAGTTTAGGAATAGTTCAAATCTTCTCACACTTTCTTAATCACTTTATTGACAAAAAGCTCCGTCAATATCTATAAAACACAAACTTTTTCAGTAATAGCTGAGCGTCAGATGTAACACCGTTTGTACAAATCGGACTCGCACTGATGTAAATAAAAGGATTGGTCGCCTCGCGACTACGTTACCAACGGAACTCGACTCTTTCTCGATTGTTCTGGAATATCTGGAAGTAAAAATTCATGTCGCGGCTTGTTTTATGACTATTACTTACTTTCGAGTCACTGAAAACAGAATTCTTGTTACCTACTTATTTGAAGCAGTTTTCTCCAGGAAGGAGGAAGCATTGTGCAACTATGGTCTTTATTGAGTCAAAACAAACCAAATATATTTAAAAAAATATGATGCACTAATAATTATAAAATAATTGTCTTTAAGGTGGTACAATATACCTTCATAAATGTGGAACCTTTTTCAACCTGTGTACTATTAATTAATTACTAGGAAGCACTTCACAACAGCTTTGACGACATAAGCATGTGCCCTATGATATTGTTATGACCAATACTTGCATTGGTAGAAGAATTTGTTTCATAAGTTACGTTAAACAGGAATTGAAACAACTTATTTGATCCGAGCGTCTTATCAGGAGTTTATCCCCTTTCACCTACTCCTCACTCTGTAATTAGACTAAAACTTCCTTTCAAATTACATCAAATTAAGTGCCCAAGTTGAGTTTAATTAAGTGAGTTATTACTTTAGTTGCCTTTAAGTTTAATTTACTGGGCAACTCGGATCGCGTGTGATGCTGCTTCTGTTAAACTGAATTGTTGCTTTCGGAGAGAAATCCCTAATTCGAAGTTATCTGGGTGGAGGGAGTAATACTCATAGCTTGTGAGTATGTGTATCGTTCAAATATTTATTTAGTTTAGCTCTTTTATAATGTCAAACAATTTGATCAAAGAACAAAGCAGGAGACAAAAAACAGCCGTAATGCCCGTTTTTGAACCGTTTCTGCTTAGATATGACTTGTCATAACTGGTATTTTCCTTTCTTATAATAAATACAACTGTGTAATAAAATTCGGCGACAAGCGAAATTTGCCGGCATTTTCAAAAACAAAATCGCTCCCACCCAAAATGCAAAGTCCAGAATCGGAACGACTGTAAAGTGGTACCACTTCCCGGGGCTCGGAGCCTTGTAATAAAATTTTATAGAGCCGTATGCCAGGACAATAAAAACCTTTAGGCTCTCAAAAAGTGCCGCCCGCCGGCCTGCGCCGCTCTCATAACTCAAAAGGGAAAGGGAACTCGGGAATCAAGGACTTCGGTTTAGTGTTCGGTAAATGTACACTTAGGATCTAGGTTGCAGACAGTTCCATGACGCTTCTCCAGAAGGCAAGAACCGGTTTCGCGGGCGAGATTGATTTGTTATTGGTTGAAGATAGGAATTGTGTACCCGTGAGATCTAAGGTTTCCGGGATAGAAGTATCTTGTATTCTTTTTTAAGGTCCGAACTTTATGTGTACATATCAAATTTAATAATAATAGGTTAGGCTGTTTTGAAATCATAAAATTTGAATTATTTTTGTAATTGTATAAGTAAAAAACAATATAATATTATAATCTTCTGTATGTACCTACATATTTTACATCTATCTATCATTATTTGGATAATTGAAATCTAGTGTTCTCTCACTGACAAAATTTCAATTGATATCTCGATTGACCCCAAACTGAACTATCCTCGACCAATCTGCGTATTGTTGTAAATCCGTCAAATTTAATAAGCCAATCAGAGCGCAGCAAACTCCAGGTCATTTTGATAAAATTGTTCTTAAATCATAGCACCACTCTATTGGTTGTATGCTCGATGCTCCATCCTAATTTGAACGAAATTAATCGGAAAATGTTTACCTTAATGGATTTAAATTATTTCGTAAAGCTAAATTGTACAAAAGCGGCGGCAATTTAAAAGTCACTCAAACGCTTCATCAGATATCCTCCATTAGAGCGGTATACAAACACTATCACAATCTAACATTAAAATTGTGTGAAAAATATCGCGGTTGCGGCGTTATTGCGCAACGATAACGAGTCGCTGTTTTAGGTTTAAGTGAGCTTGAAATAATGAGGGTTTTTAAAAAACAAAAACCGCCAGATGGCGCGAGGGAGTCTCGCGGTCTTATCACTGTTACTATTGGCTCTTTGTTGACTGCACTTTTCATAATGTGACACGCATGTCAGTTTGGTCTGACAACTAACCAATGAGGAGGGTGACAAGACCGAAAGTAACAGTTACGCTACCTTTTGGATGTTTTATACCGAAAATCCTCATTGTATAACTATTTGTAACGTTATATTTTTTTAAATGTAAAGTAAGCGTAAACTACTGCATCGGTGGTCTTATGATATGCCTAACATACAAGGGGTGTGGGTTTAAACGCGGTCACACACCGCTGGCCTAATCAAATCTTAATATACTTATAAGATAGATATATCTATTTAGTACCTACTACTTAGCTAAAGCTAAGTTAGTTTAAGCTAACCACTTGTCACTACTTTTTCACAATTTTCCATCGAGCCCAGCCCAGTTTTATTTTTGACTCTACCTACACCTTTGGGGATTATGAGCGTGATATTATGTTATGTTATGTTACTTAGCTAACAATGTTTTCTGATTCTATATAAAGAAACATTCGGGGCTTAAATTCTTCAGAGTTATTAGCCATTCGGATACTCAAAAACTAAACGGAATTAAAGCATCATTTACTTTTGTGTGTTTTGTATTATACGTCCGATTGTATTTCTAAGCTAACGCAATATCGAAATTCGAGTATTGGGTTACAGTGGAGGTCCTCAACTCACTTCGAGTGAAGGAGTAACGTTGCGTCATTGCGCCGGTGGCGTACACACTCGCGTGATGCGATAACATCGTATTACGTGCACGAACAGACCGAGCCAATATTATCGCTTTAAAATACTTGTACACCGCAACTTTAATGTTTATCACTTAGGCGCTGTGGCGTGCTTGAACAACCGTGAGGGCGACTTTAATCTACCCTTAGTGCCTGTATCAATAAATGTAGTCTACTCTATCCAGATTTTCAGAAAATCTGTCTTTATTGACAACACTACTGATTCGTCTACTGTACAAGTACGATGAATACTAACAATAGTGACGTATCAGGTTGTAATACTTACTAATAAGGAAGGACATCACTTTGAGTTGCCAGCTGTTCTTTATACAAATACCAGCAGCGCCCCTCGGTTTCACTCGCATAGTTCCCGTTCCTGTAGGAATATGGGAATAAAATATAGCCTATGCTACTTCCGGATAATGTAGCTTTCTAATGGTGAAATAATGTTTGAAATCGGCTTAGTAGTTTTTGAGTTTATTCATTACAAACACACACACACACACACACACATAAATACAAATCTTTCCTCTTTATAATATTATGTATACTTGATATTATTTAGTATTTATTATTATTTTATTAATCACACATTTTTATATTGATTAAATATTTTAAAATTAAAATAAAGAATGTTAATGGTTGTTCAACGTTTCCGTGAGTACATTTTTATCATCCGGCCATTTTGACTGAGCGTTGTCATGTTGTAGTTGTTGGTTATTATTTCCTGCTCACTCCTGATCTGTTTTATTAATTAGTATAGATAGTATAGATAAACCTGACAAATAGATCATGATTACATTCACTAAACATGACATGTATATGTCTCCTTACAATGTATTCCTTCTCTGCCGAGCTTTTAGTAAGAAATGCCTTCTTTGATTCGTAAAGTTATCTGGTGCTTGGGTTTTTGAAAATTACCCCGCGTATGTAAGGTAAGGTAGGGTAAAAACTTCTCTTATAAAAGTGTTACCTACCATTTTCGTAAGAGAAGTTAAAAACATATTACTAAGTAAAATAAATTATAGTAATAACGATTATTTACACGCTATGGATATATCAATAATTAGCTCCTTTTAAAACTAAACAAATAGTTAGAATCATCTTCTCTGGGTTAGATGGAAAATTGTGATAAAATGGTGACAAGCGGCTGGCCTGTCGCCCACACAATCACATACCCAATACCCGATACAGAATTAATCGTCTTCTACGACATACTAGGCAAGAAACACAGATGGCAAATTCTTTTGAGTTCCTAGACCAACATGGGACAATGGGCTGGGTTAGATGGAAAATTGAGGAAAAGTAGTGACAAGTGGCTAGCTTGTCGCCTACACAATCCCATACCCAAAACCCCATATACCATTAGTCGCCTTTATGACATGTTAGGCAAGAAACACAGTTGGCTCATTATTTTTAAGTCCCAGATCAACATGGGACAATGGGCTGGGTTAGATTGAAAAATGTGACGTGTCTTATCCTTATGTACCACATTATGTATCCATTATAGAGTAATAAATTATTGAGTATTAAGTATATCCTTATATAGCTATCACCGCTCTATCTTATACCATAGCCAAATGTTTGTTCAGTGTTTGCCGTAGGTCCGAGGCATTACGGGTCATTAAACTAGTGTCAGTAGCCGTCGCCTGTGGAGGCTTCGTTGTTCCTGGACGCTGATTGATGGCTCAGGACGAACGGGAAAAATATCCTGTGCCGCTAATGTGTGTGTTTCTTTAGCTGGGAAGGTACGACAAAATGGTAGCTAAAGTGGTGAAAAATAAAATGATTATTAGTCCTTATTACTACTATAAATGCGAAAGTTACCCTGTCATTATGTTAAGTGCCACTTGTCACTAATTTTTCACAATTTTCCATCTAACCCAGCCCAGTTTTTTTTTGGCTGAATGTTGTTAAACGGGGCCTGCTGCCCCTTTGACTCTGCCTACCCCTTCGGGAATTATGGGCGTGATGTTATGATGATGATGAAGTTACCCTGTTTGTTCGATGTTCGCACCCAAAGTTTTGGGCATTAACCGATTTTTTCTTGGAAAAACTGAAAAATCTCTTAGGACACAATAGTCTTATAACAGATTAATTTTATAAGCAAGAGCTGTGTTATATATTTCGTATTTGCAAACAATATTATACATTCAAATGTCAGCTAGTTTGCGTTTATACATAAGCACTCTGTCAGGAGTAGTGAAAAGAGAAAAGTATACCTTTTATTCAGAAAGGTATTGTTCAGTTCTCTGCCTACCCCGCTAGGGAAGTGGCGTGAAGTTCAGTAGTAGTAGGTATTGTTTTCGAACGATAGGAAATAAGCTTTAGAGTGTTAGCCAGTACATGGTAGCCAGAATCACCCAAATTGCCAAAATGAACATCTAAGCGAGCAAAACTGCGGGATATAGCTAGTGTTATGAATATGATCCATTGAAAAATAAATAAATATCGAAAAAAAAATCGTAATTAAGGCCACGCCTGCTTGGCGACGTATAATAAGCATATAGCTACTACTTACAATCAACTAGCCCATTTGCTAATTTGACATTCTGTTCATATAAACACTGTTTTTTCAGTATACATATACCTATGTGCGTATATCACACACCAATTTCCTAATTCCAAACTAAGTTTACCTATCCTTGTGCTATGAGTAGTGCAATTGGTATTAAAAAATATCCATTACAATACCGGTCGTATAAGTCGGTGCTATAAATAACCTTGTGCTATGGATACTAGGTAAACGGATAGACATAGTTAAATACGTTTATAAACATCCTTGACTCGAGTACAAGTGTCCATGTTCATCACATGAAACATTTGCCCATAGCGGGATTCAAACCCGCGACCCTTGGTCACGTGGCCAGGGTCTCTGACCACTCGACCAACGGGCCTGTCATATGTACACCGATACTATAATCAAGGCAGACATCCTACGTAGCTGATGTTGCGAGGCAGCACGGGCCATTAAACTAGTTGCGAGGCGCCGTCGCGATGGCGGCTGCGTTGTTACTGGACAATGATTGATGGCTCGGGATCAACAGAGATATACATCGTGGGCTCGCTAACAAGAGACTTTTTAGTTGGAACGCCCTCGCCACAAGTGGTGGCCGAAATAGTACCAAACAAAAAACAAATAAAACTATACTAATACTGTACTTACTAATCACAAATTTTCCATCTAACCCAGCCAATTTCCCATTTTGATCTGGGACTTAAAAATAATGTGCCAACTGTGTTTCTTGCCTAGCATGTCACCAAAGGCGACTAATGGTATTATGGGGTTTTGGGTGTGTGATTATGTAGGCGACGAGCTGCCACTTGTCACTACTTTTTTACAATTTTCCATCTAACCCAGCCCAGTTTTGTTTTAGGCTGAATATGGTTAAAGGGGCCTGCTGCCTCTTTGACTCTGCATACCCCTTCGGGGATTATGGGCGCCACTTACTAGACGTTGAAACTCCGTAGGTGCTCCAATTCGACACGCAATTTACGACACTTACTGACATAAGCGCTCCAAATGACACGATTCCCGATATCTGGTAACCTTATGAACCTCACTCACACATGCATATACGTGGCTTCACGCTGTAGCATGACAGCGCTGAGTCCTTCCTTTTTTACATGTCGGTGATATTGTATATACGATGTTATGTAAGTAACGGTACCATAAAAGTAAATAATGTATCCCAGTTGATTCGTGTGCGATGTGCTGCCGCATAATTTTGTCATTAGTTGTCTAGCGTGGCGGGTCGAGTGTAATGCCAACATTTGTGCTTCAAGCCCGCGCCTTAGATTATTACCACTGGAGGGCCCGTTCGGATAGATATCTATGCTTTGTATTATTTAATTGTATTGTTGACACGTTTATCACTTTATTGAGTTATAAATGAAATATACTTACTAACTAAACTTCACGCCACTTCCCTAGCGGGGTAGGCAGAGAGAACCGAACGCCATATGGCACGATCCTTACACACCTCACTCGCATCTTCAACATTCATAATCCTTTTCATACAAGCTCTACGGTTTTTATGACTCCTAACATCACCTTCTTTTAACACACGACCAATCTGGTCGTGGTAGGTGAGCCTGGGCCTTCCGCGGCTCCTAAATGAAATATGATAATAGAATTTGGGTGTGGGTATGTGATTGTGTAGGCGACAAGCTAGCCATTTGTCACTAGTTTTTCACAATATTTTATCTAACCTAGCCCGGTTTTGTTTTTGGCTAAATGTGGTTTAAGGGGCCTGCTGCCGCTTTGACTCTGCCTACCTCTTTGGGCATTATGGGCGTGATGTTATATTATTATTATAATATAATTTTTTGAAACTTGTTTTAAATATAATAAGACTACTGAATGAAGAAGAAGCGAAATGTGAGCGAGTATCGAAACTATTGGAAGGATGTGATCTTTGCCTACCCCCATGGCGAAAGCCGTGATCTGATATGTACTAAGTATCACTTTTGTTAAAATATTAGCCCGCGATTTGATAATGATAGGATCAAAGTTAACATGCAGTACAAGTTAAAGTCCACTTCAGCTTCCATGCATCCTCTAAGAAGCCGCGAGCGGCCCGCTCGGGGCGCGCGCATCACGCCGTGATTTGGCAGCGTTTGCGCGCATTCGTTTTAATGGAGCGCTGAGCGCGATTCTCTATCGCTTCACTAAAACCGGCTTGGGGATACTGACAAATTTTATTTAACTATTTAATTCCTTTAAATGTTGTTATCGTCAAAGATTTATTGACATAACTGAATGTTCCTGCGATTTATGGTTAATGTTTTATAGCCTATAAGCCTTTCTCAATAAATGGGCTATCTAACACTGAAATATTTTTTCAAATCTGACCAGTAAGAATTTGTTATGAATCCACTTGCAGAATAAATTATTTCATTTCATTTCATTTCATTTCAGTAGTTTCTGAGATTAGCGCGTTTAAGCAAACAAACTCTTCTGCTTTATAATAATTTAGAATACTATATATATTGCTTGTGGCTCTGCACGCGTGAAATTCGATTTGTCATAGAGACACTGTCGTGCGTCTCTGGAGAACTGTAAAATTTTCCAGTATATAAGCCTACGCCCTTCTTGGGGCTCAAACTTAATGTGCACTAAATGGCATAATAATCGCTTAAATTGTTTTGGCGCAACAGACAGATGGACTTACTGAAGGCTTAAGGGCTTTTTCAATAGAGAGATATAAAAAAAGCGCAATACGAATGAAATGGCATTGTCTATTTTATACCTAGAATAGAGCGATAGACGTTAAACGATTGAGCCTTAATAATGGTTAACATCTCAGGATAATCATATAAAACTGTAAGCTTCTTCGTTAGGATAACGGGAACAAAGTCATGGGAAGGCCTAGTTACGAATGTGCATGTTACACTAAGTATGAAATAATGTGGTAATTTGAACTTGTTTGTACCATCTCGAGCGTAATTAAAATGAAGATTTCGGTTAGAACTACATAAGCATGCCACAGTGAACAGTGTAAGAAGCTCAGTATGGCCGTGTTATACAGACGTAATCGTATTGATTCACAACTAAAACACATGATGATTATATAGTGTCTTCGATACTTGCCTACTGTCATAATAAAACTAATTGATCGAATTGATGAATTCGTAAAAATACATACAAAATAATTATATCTAACCATTGCAAAGTTTACTAAAAACTAAAATAAATTTTCACAATCGCGTCGTTCTTCGACGTCAACAGACATTTATATTCCTTTGATTCAAATATGGAGAGATCTGTTAGTTCAATGATCTCCAAAGTTATGATTATGCCAATGTTAAGCATACACCTCCACTCTCCAT
The DNA here is from genome assembly GCA_951394215.1 of Glyphodes perspectalis. NCBI lineage: Eukaryota > Metazoa > Arthropoda > Insecta > Lepidoptera > Crambidae > Glyphodes > Glyphodes perspectalis. Next base: position 15,146,102 of record OX596215.1, read on the forward strand.
CACCAGGGCAAATAGTTATCTATGAGACAGCTATTTGCTTAGAGTTTGTTTTGTGGTACAGTTGATACCGATTTCTGTAAAACAAATGCTAAAGTTATTTAGCTCAGACTAGTTCCAGTCCGGTTCCCGGTATAATTTTTGCAAATATCATAGTTAATTAGCTTTGACTGAACTTGAACCTGACTCTCTAACTTCAGGATCATAGTCCATGCCCCACTACTAGGTACAAGGCTACCAGGACGGTTAGAGTTTAGGTTAAGAATATCAGATTGGCAGTTGCTTCAAATTACCAGAGTCGCTAAATCCTAGATCATCGTCTAACCGGCCCCCGGCTAATCCCAGAAAGAAGAAAAGATGGCACAATGTAGCCACACTGTTGCGCAAGTGAGTTGTGTCCCGGATCCCGTCGCAAGGCCGCTGTTAATGGCCGCATCTCGGTAAATCAGTGCGCAGGTGGCGTCGCTTTGTCACGCGTTTTGTTAGCATTTTATCGCTCCCGTGAGCTCTGCTGACAGGGGGGGGGGGGTCTTATCTACGTTTTGTCTTATTAATGACTAGGTTCCTTGTGGTTCCAGATCTATGGGCGAACGGCTTTAGAGTACTAACCTCAACCTTAACTAATGTTTTAATGTTTACCTGCCGCGCCAGCTGATTGGTCCGAAATGCGTGTCAACGTTCTTTTGAACATTACATTCGAATATTGAGGAAAAGCAGGTGGAAAATTTAAATAAAACTATGTATTGAGTCATTCAATATTTCCGAATCAATAAAAGCAAGCATGACTGAATATGCCTTCTTGACAAACAAACTTGCAGTAAAAGCTATGTGATAAAACAAATACTATTGCAATGATTGTAATAGGAATATTGTTGCAAGACAGACCTTTTGAATGGGTATAATACAAAATCATCTGCCGCACCGCGATAAAGTGAGTTAACCGTGACAGCGGATATGGGGGAAGAATATCCGTTGCAGAGTTAACCCAATTTTACTGCATTTTACCTCTGCGCCCGTGTAATATCCGCTCCAGGCCGATTCTGTAGGTACGGATTAGGTTTGTAATGGGAATGGACACATTTACATTTTGTTTTATTTTTTTCTATCAAGGGATATAATATGGTGATTTATATACAGTGGTTCATTTGATATTAGGTTGCAATCCATTCTATTATTTTACACTTTTTTAGTAATTACTACGGTAGGGGACACGATCAATTAAGTCTTTCTGAAACTGACCTGAGAAGTAAATTGATAGATGTAATTTTGGTGACTCTTGAAAAAATACATATTTTTTAAAAACAAATATACCAAATTTTACATAGTACCTACGTTTTATTACTTAAGAAGCAAACGAAGAACCTACCAATAAAATAAAAGTGCAATCATTACAAATAAACCTGCAATAAAACCAATGTAATAAAAGTACCCTTATTGCAAGGAAGACCTATTGAATGGAAATAATACGAAGTCATAGCCGTCATAGCCGACGGCACCGCAATAAAGTGGAGTTACCGTGACAGCGGATACGGCGCAGGAATATCCGCTGCAAGGATAACCCTATTTCACTGCGTGTTACCTACAGACCCGTTTAATATCCGCTCAGGGCTAAACGAGTAACGGGTTAGGTCGGTAATGCGAAACTCACTGGATATCATTTTAATATGAATATTTTTAAATGAAAATTTAAATTGCCGGATGACATAAAAATTAATCAACTCGGAGAAGAAAAATTTTACCTTACTTAGAATATCTTCATACTATAGTTACTTAGAATTAATGGTTTTCTACGTTAGATTAGAAACTAGTTTTTATCCGATTAGATTTAGGATTGAGGAATAGTTACATGGTTAATATCATATAGTAACTTATAATGAGATCAAAATGTTCATATACTAAAATATTTTTCATGCGTATTCCCTATTGTCCAGAAAAACTGAATTTAATAAATAACTCAAAACGACCAATCAACAGCATGCTGCAGTGTCTTAGAATTATTGTGTTTGTGTAGCAAGTTTACATGCTAATTGGAGTTTGTAGTGAGCTACAGAATCACTTCAGATAACAATGAAACTAAGATAATTAATACTTGATCGTAAGTATCACTATTCAAGTTACAAACGTCTTCTCGGCAAGCTGGGAGCGCTCTGCATCCGATCTCTGGTCGCATCTCGCTAGGAGAAGCAATATTGTGTTACGTTCAGAAATTGCGATAATAGCTGCTACTGAATACTGTTTAACCATTATCAGAGTAGTACATTTAGTACCAGAATATTCGATGCTATTAGGTGTTGAAAAATTAAGTAGTCCATGTAGCTCCCACTGCGTCATAATCGATTTGTTTATGTGCATTGACAATACGTTAACAGATAATTATTTTTTTTTACAAAGTAGTTGTAAAACTTTGGATCTGCGTCGTGGCACCCTGCGTCGGGGATCCGTTTGGTACTTTAAATAAAATAAATAAATAAATCTTTCAGACTGACGCACCAATTCCCTAGTTCCAAACTAAGCTGATGCTTGTACTATGGATACTAGGCGAACGGATAGACGGATATATACGTTTATAACTTTGTTTTTATCTTGTTGTGTATTTAGTTGTCAATTTGTATTTAAGTTCCAAATAAACATTGATTAATTAATTCATCAGATACTAATCTGAGCTATATAATGAAAATGTAATTCGCTTGTAACTGGCTACTCAAGAATAAGAAAGGAAAGAATGTTCTGAATCTCGACGTAGTATAGTTCAGAATAGTTATATTTAGAATAGCTTGCAATGTGGTCTTATTAATCATTAATATTAATTGATGTTTGTTGCCCTAGCGGGGTAGCCAGAGAGGACCGACCACTGTAGTTGCTTAGTGGTACCCCTTGACTTCTCATGCGTATTGTTGCAATGTTGATTTTCGTGCGAAGCCCTACTAATTTACTTAATTACAAGTAGCCTTAATTAGTTCTATAGCTATGACACACAACAGACAAGGAAAGTTCCGTCAAAATCGGTTCAGCCTGTTTCGAGATTACCTGGAAACATACACACAGACGGTTGATATACAAAAACTTAAGGAAATTATTTGTTGTTATAACTGTCTTGTGCAATCTTCACATAGTATAAAACAGTCGCCGCTTCTGTCTGTTCGCTTAGATCTCTTAACTAAGCAAGGGATATTAATGCGGTTTTGTACCAATAGATAGAGTGATTCAAGAAGTAGGTTTATATATATAACTAGCTGTCCTGGCTCACTTCGTAACGCCCCGTTCTCGGATTTTATTTCATTATTTTCCTCGCAATGATAACAAATATTTTAAAATCAAAATCAGCCAAATCGATCCTTCTCTAGTTTTAGCGAGACTAACGACAAGCAATATTTTTTTTATATATAAGATTTCATATTGTTTTGTGCTCACCGTGCGAATCCGGGGCACCCGCTAGTTATATATAAACTGTTATTTTGACATAATAAATAGACACTACAATTATAAAAGTACTAGCTGTGGCCGCGGTTTCACCCGCGTTTATGGTTAATTTTATATAGATAGCCTATTTATCAAGGAAGGCATTCCTTGATAAATGAACTATCTAACACTGAAAACATTTTTCAAATCGGACCAGTAGTTCCCGAGATTTGCGCGTTCAAGCAAACAAGCAAACTCTTGAGCTTTATAATATTAGTAATTATAGATTTGTTTGCATAGATCAGGATCTTAAAGTTTGAGAAAGCAGTAACTAGTGATATTTGAGTTACAGACCGGCTCGAGCTGTATCGCAGCTCTGCGGTCGGACAGCCCGATATTGTGTAGCGTTCGGATATTTGCGATAATGGCCGAGTGCTGGGCGACGGATATTTGACGGTTATTGTGTTTGCTAACATCTATAGTTTGAATTTCTAGTTCACTAACTAAAGTATTACCACGATCGCTTGGGGTAGCTGAGCTGCTGTGAGAAGATTTTAAAGTGTTTATGAGAATAATGCACTCTCGCTGCCCATGAAAATACTTACTTAAAAGTAAATAAAAAATTGGTCGATCAAATTTAAAAAAGCAAATAAGTTTTTGGGAAAGACAATAGGTAAGTTTTTGATATACTGTTACGGAATACTGTAATAGGTATCAATACATATAAATAAAACGAAATAATCATCTCTTTATCCCACATGAAATGAACGAACCACCGGAGAATGCCTTTTCTTACCTTGACTTCGACGCTGTCCTTCAGACCGACTCTCTTTCTTAAATCATCATTCCGAACGCTGTCTGTGAGCGATACATCGCAGATTTTCTGCAGCGCACGCATCTCGACCGCGTTTATTCTACGTTCATGCTCTTTCTGTCATACCCAACTCTCGCTTCCAGATATAACATATTAGTGGTAAAGCAGAATTTGTAATCGGGCAAAAAAATTACCAAGAATCTTTTGACTTTTGTGCCTAAGTTTCCTTAGACGAGGCTCAACTTACTCCACATCCCAAAGTCAATCGTCGAGACGGTGATTCCACAAACCTGCGAACTCTAACAATCGCAGAAACAATGCTGGAGCGAAGTTCGGCTCCCATTGTCGCCCCCCATGGTCGAGTCACTGCCGGTAAGTTAATTATACATCCTCAAAAGTGGGCACACTGTAAGCGAAGATATTATTGAGAGAAGAGCTACATATTATTGAGAGCGAGTTTATTATTATTGGCGGGGATGTTACTGAGCACGGGGTAATTTTGATAGTGAAATTATTGTTGTGTCGAGCGTAACTAATTTTTGATAATTAATTAGAACAAGATTATTATTGAGAAGAGTTATAATTGAGAGCTTGTGAATTATTGTGAACAAAGCTTAGAACTGTTTATGTATCATAATGTCAAAGCAAAGCTTTTAAGATTACAGCGAAAATAATCAACTGTGTCTCTGCTTTCTTTCATAACTCTTGTAGTTTTTATAAAAAACGTTTTATCCCAACTTATTTATAAAAACATTATGTCATTTTGTTTTATGTACTGCACTATAAATCTTAACGAAACCGTGTACTAATTTTCTTATGCTTTCAAAAAACAAGCTTTTTTCTCGCTTTCACATTCTGTGTACCTCACCTTTATCACCGGTAAGTTAATTATAATGAGTCATACTTTAATCGCAGTGACGCTTTGTCTGAAGTGACAGAACAATGTGGGCCCCATTCTGGCCAGTCTTTGTACCTCCAGGTGGATTTACGACATCTCTGCGAGTGCCTCGGCTCGACTCGCGGGAGGTTTTATTTAAGACTCTTTGTGTTACGCAGTGATGTATGACTACGAGGTAATTTGGTGCATGGTGGACGTTTAATGTATGTGTGGGTGAAATATGTACATCTGCAGTAGAGGTCGTTATTAAAATCGTTTTTAATGTTGCGATGTTTCATTTATTTGACAGGCTCTCATTTTAATCATAATATTTTAATGTACCACATTAAAATATTATGATTAAAATGAGATTATTATATTAAGTATTAGAGATAAGTAAAATATATTTTTGTTGTAAAAAAAAGCCCATCTGTTGAGTTTGTTGCGGCACCTCTTCTCATCAGGCCATTCACGTCGAGGTGCTGCGGTAGGGTAAAAAAGTGTGACGTGCATAAGAATTTTTTACAAATCTACTTGCAGAATAAATAATTTTATTTCAAATCATTTCATTTCAGTGTCGTTGGTACAATGTTTCGGGCTTAGGCTTCAAGTCCGATACTCATACCAAGACCATATTTATATATAGGTATTTGTTTGGGGTCTAAGTATTTATGATAGCTTGGTTAAATTCTGCTTACTTTTGCTAGCTATGGAATCAGATCAATTTATTTGATAATAGGATATTTGCTTATTCTCATATATCTTACAAAACTTTCCTCTCAGAGATTTTCCCTCTCTACAGTACAACAGTATGTTTCAGATAACGATTCCCTTTTTATGGATGAAATATCTTCTATATCCTTTTGTGCAAGCTACTTTTGTGATTTTCTCCCCGAATAAAGAAAATTGAAATGAGTAGTACCAAAGTTTTACCCTAAGACCTAAGTAAGGTTAAGCACTTATTTGAATTGTGTAATATTAGAAGGCGAGTAGATACAGAACTGGTTTATAACTGTTATGCGGTCGTTCAGACATTCAATATCCGGGAGGCTAGCTCTCAAGGTCAGGCTAGGTAATAGGTAGTTATGCTAGGAAATTGAGGCAACCAGTAAAAGGAACATCAGGAGGAAATATTGTACCTTTACAATTTAATGTGGTATGAAATGGTTTGTGTGTGATTTAAAATGAACATAGATTGGTACCTCAATGTTATGGACGCGTTTACACAATATATGGGAGGGGGGCAATATATTTAAAATTATACATGTATCTCTAAATTTTTCGAATCTAAATACAGTATCAAACTTTGCAATGAGGAGTAAAATAGTAAGGAAATCTGCAACTTTCTATAGACATGTGTACTTTTAATCATGATCTAGTTTGTCTGGTACGCTGTATAAGGGATAGACAGATGGCAGTCGCTTCAAAGTAATAACATGATTCGCCTAATCCAGGATAGTGGTTATATAGTGAGACATACAAACAAGTCGAAAACAAAATTAAAAGAAAGCCTGTAAACACGCCCAAGGACACCAGATTCCCCAAAGACATGTTGTAGAAATTTAATTTACCCCCGGTCCTAAGGCCATAATTACCTGCTTTTTAAAAAAAAACCATCTCATCATCTTAAACGGATTTCACAAAACGAAGGTGCTTGTAATTAAAAAATAAATCGGACCGTCAGGCTAATGGAACGAGGCGAGAGATCAAAGGGCTCCTTTAACGAATTAATTCAATATTCGCTGGACTTAAAAGCAATTTTTACATCTTTTAACGTTTGTGGAGGAGTGACTTGGGAGATGGCTTGTTATGTATTTTATGACGTCCACATTTATGCCACGTGGAGGGAAGGTATTGTTAGTATTGTACAACAAAAATGTCTTATTATTGTTCCACTCATGATTTAAAAATAAATGATTATCAAGAGTAGTTAATTTTAATAGGTATTTACTTACCTAATTAATAATTTATCTTGTACACTTAGATTTTCTTTATAATAATTAAAAGTCACACTGTATAAATCTATAACCCGTATGTACGTTTCAATGAAAATATCATGCTCTTTTTTATTCGAATTTACCCACATATTTAATTTTATTACACCTAAATTTGTGTTTACGTCTGTTAATAGGTGCTTATAAATAGATAACTCATTTAAGGGCTGATTTTTCAACTGTCAGATACAAGATAACATTCGACTAAATCACAATCCGGACGATTGTAAAATGTCATTGCCTGTTTCATAAGTAAAATACCGTATGACATCCGCAAATTGGTGACTTTATACTTTATCAGTCGGTTAATTATTATCTGACCATTAAAAAATCGGCCCTAAATATAGGAAATGTCAATCTAGTCGTTTTTATAGTCCAGTTAACTGCAGCCATTTTTTTCAAAGCACAAATTTGTTTTAATTATGAAATTCGTCTCGGGTAAAAAAATTATAAATCCGCTTTGTCTTCTTATAATTACCTACTTAGATGCAAGAAAAATACTTTTCTAAAACCCAAGTACGGACAGACAAAAACAAGGAGATAAGAATAAAAACTTTTCCCACAAATCGTTATGTAAATACTAAACAGTATCTCCCGGACGTAGCGTGACAAAAAGTAAGTAAAACCTCAAACAAAATAAAGCGGAAGAAAGCTAAATCGCTCGCTTTAAATTTCAAATCGGCCTGTGTAAGGCGAGACGGCGGCGGTCATTCTCTATGGTAATGAGTTGGGCCCGTAATTGTATTCATCGAAGCCAGTAGCCGGTCTTTTGTCTATAGGTAAACAATGTTTACGGACAATTTTTTTGTCAGAAGAATATATACCGCATCCTAATGTATTCTGATGTTTTGTTGTAGCAACCATCTTTTGTTGCTACAACTTTTAGCTGCTTTTTGATGTTATCACGCCTAAACCGCATAAATATAGTGATGAAATTTGGTTCCACCAGTCTGAATTGTACCGTTAGAAAGACTATAAGCTTATTTTATAATCATTATTTACTTTTTATCTCAAGAAAATAGAAAGATCCCATTTGCATTCCAAGCAATGTATAACACTCAATAGCCTTGTAACGGTCCGGATTCCGTGCGGGCGGAAAGTAGAAGCTAGTAGACAATAAAAGTGGTAAAACCGAAAATGTAACCACTTCTAAAAGCGACAATTAATACCGAAGCAAAGGTAATCGTATTCATTGGGCGGGCAGCAGCTGCGCGACGCGAAGCGGTTTGTACGTAATGCCACGGTCTGTAATGGCGCCGAGCGCCACAAAATGGCGGCCGTTCGCCAATATGGCCGACAGAGCGAGACATTATTAAACTTTTCAAACACAGCTATTGCACGCTAATAGTATTTAAGTAACTTTGAACGCTGTACTCTATAGTTTCCTGTAAATAAAATTGAAATAAGTACAAACATTGCGGTTATGGTAGAAACGGACACTTTTTGATGCAAATTCGATTGAAAATGGTGCTTTTAGATCCCATACTTGCATATTACGATTCTGATATTTTTCATTTGTATGTGTAGATATACTAATGATTGTTATATTGTTATATTGATACTCAGCTGAGTACAAATGTTAACGTACTTATTTCTAAAAAAATAATGAAAACTATTTTTTTTCCCTCCTATAAAGGAATAATAATTGTCCAAATGGAAACTCGCTCATTAATCCTTTAAGTCCAATACTGCCTTGTAATGTACCATCACTTCAATGCAGAACATGTCTACACGCATTGAAGGCACACGCTGCAAACGAGCAAGCACGTTCCTATTACCCAGCCAATCTGCTCTCCCACAATAAAGAACATTCTCGCGCCGCGAGCGGTCCAAATGCATAATTTGGGCGCAACTCGTGCAGTTTGTAAATTAGCTGCCGTTTGGTAACCGCGGGCGCACGCGATGCCGCGAACCCGATACTTTGTCGGGGCTTCCCAAACCGCTGAGGGTGAGGTGAGCTAAGGAAGCGAATTCAGGAACTGAATAGAGCTTGGTGAAATTGAAGATAAGGTGGATTTTTATTTCTATGCATTAGTTAGTTTTAAACCAACCTTACTAGAAAAAATACTATCGGGACTAATCGGACTCGGAATCCGCTTGTGGCCACGGTGGTTGCAACACGGCCGAAACGTCAAGCTGCATATTGCATTTAGTCCCGTTAGTATTTTTTCTAGTGATAGTGATACTTGCTTGACTGACTCGATGGGTCATTCGGTAGTGATCCTGCCCCATGCGCTAAGAGTAGTGGGTTCGATCCTCACTCAGGATAAACATTTGTATGATAAATACTTGTGTTTGTTCTGTGTCTGGGTGTTAGTATTAAATATTTAAGTATATATTTATATTTACACTGATTCTGATTCTGATATCCATAACACAAGTGCTTAAGCCACTTACCTCGGAGTCAGATCAATGTATGTGATGTAGTCTGATATTTATTTACTATTAACGCGAAAGTTAAAATTCATGTAATAATCTTTATTTACTGCTTGTATTAATTTACCTTGGCATACAGTTGACCTTTAGAAAAATCAGAAAACATTTGTAAATGTAGATAGAGACAATCTCAATCTCGATAAAAATCAATCTTCACCTTCTAAATAATCATGGAGAATCTAATAGATACTAGATGGATGAAAGCAGCCAGCAAATCTTTTGCACAGTTATTTTATAAATCAACAGTGTTCAATATTAGGATATTGATTTTTCGAACTTAGTGCCTAAGTCGATTGTTTAGACGTCGAGCGCTCGCTTGGGCACTAAAAGCGCATAGCAAGTGGAATGCAATAACGCGCAATCTCGCAGTTCCCAATCAAACCCGTTAAGCCTTGAGCCTGGTCGACTATAAAGAGAAGCCTAGGTCAAGGGCTGGGCTGCTCTGTTTAGGGAACATTCGGTTGGATATTCCACTGAAAGCAAAAGCGTTAAAATAGGCCAAGTTTTACTATGACATGTAGAGCCCTAATTTGTTAGTTTTCTGTTACAAGTTAAAAAAAAATCTAAGGGAGTCTAAAACTAAGGTTGGAAATGTGAGAAGAGAAAATATGGTATGGAGGGCTCAGTATATATATACAATATATACACAATGCATTGCGTGGTAGTTAGATTTTTGAATCAAATATATTGGATACATTTACGAGTATCTAGATACCACATGATTCTTTAGGTCACCAGGGACGAGAAATCTAAATCGTAGTATTGGTGCATTTTAATTTTTTTATATATATACTAATCCTGATGTATTTGCTCGATTTCAAAACCGACTCTAATCGCACGTGAAACACGTCTTTATGAACAGATCTACCAAAGGTGTATAAGAAAAAAATTAATAAACTTTTTTTATAATACCTGTCAGACATAACCCTGTCCCCTCGCGTGTCATTACAGAACTTGGCTGTATTGTAAGGCTTCGCGACGCCATTACGACGGACACATTTAGCAAATTGTGCATCTCAAACTGAGCTCTCGGGCAAAGCCGATGCCATCTTGGTAACTTTTATGAGAAGGCATTTAAATAAACGACAGCCCCGTTGGTGTAATGGTTCAGTCTTCGTGTTGAACTAGAAACGCAGGTTCATTTTTTGCACTGGGGTAAATTGTTGATGATACAGGTATTCGTATCGGATCTCGGTGTTTGTGGTAGGTAGTAACTTTTGCAATGAAGATATAGTTGTCTTGTTATATTATACTTTTTTTTTTCAATTATTGTCTTTGTACTATCACGTGTGTCTATGATAGTAAAAAACCTACCTACTCCTAACAAGGGGTAGGTAGAGTGAAAGGTGCATTAAAGTTACATAAACCGGATTTAGCTGAAAAATTTAATTGAGTTGAGAGAGTTTTATTCAAGTCAAATATTTTTATATTAAATCGCTTGGTAGTGTTACTAGTGCCATAGGGTATCCCCATTAAAACCTAATTACAATTTGTATCAATGATATATACTGGACATAAAGCTTGATCACACAGTAGCAGCTGGCTTGGTGCCAACGAAGGTACGGGGGGGGGGGGGAGGCATACACGCAGTACTTGCCTGTATAGTAACACAAAACTAGCTCCAAATATGTCACATCTTCATCGTTTTCGTATTGGTATGGGGTTTAAATACAAACTGTGTGTACATTACTTCGTGATTAAAACCGTTTATAAAGAGTTATTACATACGGTGAATCAAATATCAGTTAATAAATATCAGATTACATCACATACTTTGATCTGACTCCGACGTGAGTAGTGTTGTTGTTGACGTGATATGTGTTACGGATATCAGAACAGTGGTTTTACATATATATGTATACTTAAATATATTGAATATTAACACCCAGACACAGAACAAACACAAGTTTTCATCACACGAATGTTTGTCCTGGGTGAAGATCGAAACCCACAACTCTCAGCGCATGGGGTAGGGTCACTACCGAATGCGCCACCGAGCCAGTAAATTTCCTTGTTATTTAGAAATTGGCAGTTTTAGTTTATTATCGGTAAGAGTGTACAATTTTGAACACAACATTACATCAAACAAGTCCATTTTTGTTTATGTTAAGCAAATAGCTTCTTGGACTACCTACCCCTTAAGGAAGTCCGGCCGTAATGGCATGTATGTATGATTTTGATTGAATGGTAGTATGCTATGACTTGAGTATGCCTAACTAATTAAACTTCACGCCACTTCCCTAGCGAGGTAGGCAGAGAGAATCGAACGCTAATATGGCACGGCCCTTACACTCCTCACTTGCTTCTTTAACAGTCATGATCCTTTTCATACAAGCTCCATAGTTTTTATGGCTCTTAACATCACCTTCTGTTAACACAAGACCAATACTGCGACTCCTACATTCTTCCACTTTCGCATTGTATATCTGTTTAGTCAATCTTTCGTCATCCATTCTTTCTACATGTCTGAACCACCTGAGAATGTCTCTTCTTACCTTGTGACCTGAGTGTGCCCAATGAACGAATTTTTACAAATTGCCGCAAATACGTTTGTCACTACCCATGATGTGTTCCATCACTTAGTTTCCATTAAAACGCTTGGCAAATAAAGTATAAAATGGTTTACGGGCTTTTGGGTATGTGACTGAGTAGGCGACGAGCTAGCCACTTGTCACTTCTTTTTCACAGGTTTCCATCCAACCCAGGCCACTGTCCCATGTTGGTCTGGAACTTAAAAATAATATGCCAACTGTAGTTCTTGCCTAGCATGTCGTAAAAGGCGACTAATGGTATATCGCATTTTGTATTTTGGGTGTGTGATTGTGTAGGCGACAGGTTAGCCGCTTGTCACTACTTTTTCACAATTTTCCATCTAACCCAGCCCGGCTTTATTTTTGGCTGAATATGGTTGAAGGGACTTGTTGCCCCTTTGACTCTGCCTACCCCTTCGGGGATTATGGGCGTGATTTTGTTTGTATGTGTGTGCAAATAAAGTACGTGCGTCATAACGAGCGTAATCAAGTGGAGATAATGACTTGTATCGCGTGTAATTTCCTCCCCCCCCCTTGTTCTTTAGACGCGCCGAATAATTTCCGAGGCATAAAGCGACTTGGCAAATTGCTTCGTGATTTACCCGTTTTGCGGTCCGCGTGTGGCAACGGGTAGGGATGCACTGAGACAGTTCGGAATTTAAGGGTACAGTTTAACATTGTGACGATTTCTGTACACTTCTGCCCTATAAACCAGAGGTTGGCTAAGACTTGAGTTCCAATAAGCGTGTCCACAGATGACGTTAAACAAATTCGTATAATCTTCATTCATCCCATGTCTCGTTGACGAAGTTATCCTTGGCACTAAATATATGCACAAGTTTACCAACACCAAGGTTTAGATATTAATGAGGTTAGAATTTAGAATTTATATATAAACGATATTTTTTATATTAAACTTACATATTGGGTCGCCTGAGGCCAATAAACAATGAGTTTCCTGAACCACTTATATTATTGAAAATATACTGTGATATATAACTAACTAACTAACTAAACTTCACGCCACTTCCCTAGCGGGGTAGGCAGAGAGAACCAACTGCCATATAGCACGATCCTTACTCACTCGCCTCTTCAACATTCATAATCCTTTTTAAACAAGCTCTACGGTTTTTACAAGCTTTTCTCGCCTAGCGGCGGCCGAGGTCTATGCATTAACAAAATTGCGCGACAAGCTTTTAAATCACATAAGAATATTAATATGGATAATATTTGTTTATGTGTCATACTTTTACTGACGACACTATTATTGTATGGAACAGCTAAATTCAACTCTTTTGTTGGTTGTTACTTGTAAGGTTTAAAGAACTATGATTTTTATGAATACCTTGGTTTATTTTTTTCCTTTTTGTGCATAATAAAAGCTTGTTTTAAAAATTTTTTTTTACCGTTATTATGACTCTTAACATCACCTTCTGTTAATACACGACCAATCTGGTCGTCGTAGGTGAGCCTGGGCCTTCCGCGGCTCCTAAATCCTTCCACTTTCGCAATCTTTCGTCATCCATTCTTTCCACATGTCCGAACCAACGGAGCATGTGAAATATACATACCAAAAATAAAAACATTATAATCTAGCAGATATACTGATCGTCTGCTCCCAGTGCGCCGCGGTCGTCAAAGCTCGCGTATTTATCTGCGGCGATATTGTTCGTCGCCGGGACGCGCGTCTTTCGACTTTATTGTCTCCGCGCACGCCGCAACGCTGTGGGGACACCTTGCTCTCTGACAACCGGGGAGATACCATGTGTACTTGTATATCAATCTGTGTATATGTATATATAGCAAATGTTACAAATAGCGATACTGATTCGCAGTGTCGATGACAGGGGCATAATGTGCTTCTTACGGTCTTAACCCTTATATCCCATATCGTATACAGTGTTGCAAGTGCCTATAGGCTACAGTATATTTTTATCTTAAGGCTGATCCTTATTCCTTCGTCTATGCTTTGATCCTTATTTATTGCTAATACGTATTATAGTATAATAAAATCATGGTAGCATATAATCGTTTGTATGGCTGAGTTTTCTCACCGACCTAATTCCAGACTCACAATTTCAAAATCCAAAATAACGTGCTCTAGTTCGAAACAAAACCTGTACATGTGACGCATGTGTCTTCCATCTTTGAGCTGCCATCAGCTGCCAGAAATCAGTATACCGATAGTTCTCCTTCCTTTTAAAAGCAGCAGGAAAGTTTATTATTTAATATTGGCTTATTTAATACTTTCAAAGTTGACTGCGAAATTCGAGTCCTTTTTCGCCAACATAAACCCCCTAAGTGCTTACTTAGTAATTCTACCACAACTTCAGTAAGCTGCACTCCATCCAGTTCTTAGTAACTGAACAAATTGCTAGTTATTACCGAACTTCGACGTACCATGAGTATAGTTCGATGAGCCAGAAGTTTCTTCGACCAAAAACCGGCCGTCAGTCAAACGCCCGCAGCCCGGGTGCAATGACCGTCGAAGTGAATTTCCTTCAAAAAGTGCGCCGGGAAGCGCGAGGCAATTTACGAGGCGAGGCGAGGCGTCCGCGGCGCTTCTAATTAGACGCCTTGATTGAATCAAACTGCACGCCACTGCAGCCAGGTGCCGCCATTGTGGCCGAGTGCATTCTGCGAGATAATTGCCCGAGGGGTTAACTTAATTACTGGAGAGCTAGCCGTATTTCACTGTGTAATAGTACTGCAGGCATATGGTTGTCAGTGTTACGGTCGGATCTTAGAATCAAGCTCAAAACTGAGAGCGTTATATGAAATGGTGATATGGGTGATACAATTTCGGAGTCCATAAATATGTCATCTGCAATCTCTGAAAAGATAGGGTCAAGGGAGTTAAAGAGTCTAAGGGATAAGCTAGCAGAAAATGACAAAGCACAATATGTAGCACATCATTAGTCGGCATTTACGACACGCTAAGCAAGGAACACTGTTGTATATTAATTTGAAGCTAATGTTTAGTGCAAATACTCACAAAATTTTAAGAAAAGTCTAAGGCTTTATATGAAATCAAAAATGTAAATAGGCATTTAACATAATTTGCATAAAGATATAGTAGCCTTAAACATAAATTGATTCATGCCCAAATATTATTTTCATACTCTATTTCCTATTACCCTAATCCGATCCAAATCGTAGGCACGCTGACCTAAATTCTATTCATATCTGTCAACTTATTTCACGCCAAATATTTCTAACACTTTCACACCAGGGGCTCAGTGAAACGTAACCTTTTGAGGTCCTTCATTGTGGAAAGAGTTTGCGATAAAAAAGGCTGTTCTGTAATCAAATATCCTTTTTAGAAAAATGTAGTGGTTTTAAATTGGCGATGAATTGAAGATTAGTATTTTATGTAAGGAAATATCCTGAATAGTATTCCGAGTAAAATGTGAAACCTAATTGCAGATATTCCTGTCGTAAATAAATTGTGTTCGCAATAAATCAGAATTTGTAATCAATGTTAACGAAACAAACTAAAATATTCTTGAAATATCGTCGTGTCTCTGTGAAATTTATTATATAATGTTTGTATGCTCTAGGTATTTCTAACGAAGTTTTGGTTCCAAGAAAAAATAGAGCGATGATTTTGTTTTGCACAGAAATGTAACGTTATAAGATATAGTTATATAGTTGGCACAGTTAAAAGGCAATTGTTTATTATAATTCTTCAAACGTCATTTAAATTATTAAGTACTTCATTGAATAGAGAACGTAGCACGCACGCGCAAAAAGTCTTCACGGATTAATTTTGACGGGCCTATTAATAAATAAAACCGTTTTAAAACAATTGACTATAAAATAACTTCACCTATTTTAAATTAATCTAATGTGTGCCATGGAATATTCTGCAAATATTTCGTCCTTGATAGAATATATGTTTGTCCCTTTCTCAACCAGTCCCGTTTCGTGCAAATTTGCGTCCTTTGATAGCCACAATAGCTCGTCAACATCTCCAAATGTGTGCCGAATCAATTCGACGTACAACCGGGTTATTTTGACGCGTGTTGAGGTATTCCCCGTGACACAGAAAGTCAAATACTGTTCCTGGGAAATAATTTTGTATTCAGTTAACGTGAAAGGAGAGCGGTAATTTATTATCGTCTTGTTATCTTTCCCGTTTCCAGGATTGTTACGTTGACGACCACTATGTTTGATGTTGATTTGTTTTGGATTGCTAAGGAAATTGGAGCAGCGATTTTCTATCTTAGCTAATCCATTACTTGTGTTTAATGGTCATGTCGTCAGTTTAAGTTTTTGTTGGAAAATCTGGTAAATATATATATTTGCATGCCTCGTTCGTCTAGTGGTAGCATGCCCCCTATGGACCAAGAGGGCAATGCAAAATTTGTGGCTGGGTAATTCAATATTGAAATTACTCAGTAAATGTCCAGAGACAGAGAGTAGGTGGTTTGATCACCCCCGTGCCTCGGTAAGCACATCAAGCCGTTGCTCCTGCGCCTGACCTCCCTCAAGTCATGTCGAATTGCCGTCTTACCGAACTATGAGAGTGAAGGAATAGTGAGGGTACCTGTGTTTGCGCTTACACATGTGCACTTTAATATCTCCTGCGCAGATAATCCTCGTTAAAATTGGCAGCCATGACCGATATCAGTTAGGAGGACATTATAAAAAAAATAGAGACTAATGATTTTGTCTAGGACTACTCAACTACTCATAGACATTTCAGCCTATAAAACTACATCTAGTGGTAAACAATCTGAAAACACTGACAGTATGTGACTGACTCGTCAGCGACCGAAGACAGCGGCTATACATTATTCACCGGCAGAATCAGCGACGCCTAAAAACCCACAATTTACCTTCCGTAAAGCGGGCGCTTACTTTAAAATTCAAATTCGCCGTCTAACACCGCCGGTCGATTTGGGTGCAAATACCGAAGTCCAACACTGGACATTTGCTATGGTAATGAGTGAACAAACACGAGATATTTTAACTATATCATAACTGGGCTCTGCATGCGGTTTCGTCTGTGTTCTCTTAATACAATAATATCAGACAACATCACATACTTTGATCCGACTCAACGCTAAGTAGCTTAAGCACATGTGTTACGGATATTAGATTCAACAGTGCCATTACGAACATATACTTGAATATTATATAGTAACACTCAGGCTAAGAATCCTTATGAATTAATATGAAATCCTTCTTGACGATATTGGTTGAGAAAAGGTCGTGAAATACTAAGTTTCGAACTCCGTTGGCTCAGCATCTTGACCGTTTGAACTTCGGTATAAGACTCCACCAGACGTCGTGAAATAAAGAACTCTTATTTACTAAGTGTATATTTACTTATCCAGGCATATCAAGCAGCCTTTCGGAAAGATTTATATTTTTCTTATATCGTCGAGTATCTGTCTGTATTTATACATGAATACTGTGCGTATCTAAGACTTCACAAGACTAGGAGTTCATTTAGGGGGTTAAGTATAAAATTGTTTAACAAACTACCAGGCAATATAATTGAACTGCCTATGCATAGATTTAAATTACACATTAAAGACCATCTTATGAGAAAGGCTTATTATACTATAGAAGATTTTTAAGTTACAAAGATTTGTAATTGCTATTATACATATTTACTTTTATAGTATAGCATAGTAGCTTAAGAATATGATAATTGTTATTGATACTTATTGTAAACTTGGCGATGAAAAGAGTAACTATCGAGTTCTTGCCGGTTCTTCTCGGTAGAAGCTACTTTCCGAATCCGGTGTTATTTTTTTATTTTCATTTGTATGTACTGACGATTTATAAGTGCTTATTTGAGCCTACGTAAATATAGATAATTTCATTTCATTTCATGTTTGTCAACATTTTTATGTAACAGTTTTAAGTACCTAACAACTATATAGATTTAACTTAATTAAGAAATTGTAATTATAAGTTATAAGACTTGGCATTTAAAAAGAGTAGGTAATCGAGTTTCTTGCTGGTTTCTTCTCGGTAGAGGCTACCTTATGAACCGTTTGATATATATAGGTATAATTTGTTTTGACGATTTATAAGTGCTTTGTTGAAGCATATATAAATAAAGATCATTTCATGCCATTTCACTAAATGCAGGAAATTAAGTTACAAAAAATATATTCTTTCTAACTGAACGTGATTTTTATCAAGGCAGTTTAAGCCGTATGAAGCGTGGTCCGCAAGGTGGCTAGCTGTTTTCCTATTTCTCAAGTCTTCATTCAAATCTATGCAAGAGTCACGATATTCTTTATCTACCAGCTGGAGCCGTGAACTATTCTGGTGCATAAATATGTGCATATCTAAGAAAAATACTACAACTTGCTCGAAATCGGCTGGCTTAAAACCGAACGTGGCCAACGTATCGTGTCCCGCAGTACACTTCAAGTCAGAAGCTTAACGTTGTTTATCTTTCTAACTAACTAAACTTCACGCCACTTCCCTAGCGGGGTAGGGAGAGAGAACCGAATTTATCTTTCTAAAATTTATAAAAAGAACTGTCTTACATAAATGTCTTAAGAATAAACAAAAAAAATCTTTACATTCATTATTTACTTTATTGACTTGTGTTGTTTTAAATAAGCGTCTGAATCGTATCAGCTTTTAGGTTTTTAAAATTGCAGGAATACGAATAACTTTGCTAGGTATTTCGCTTTTAATATTAGAAGTGGCTGATGCCTTAATTAAATAAGAAATAATGATATTACGTCACTTCTTATTGACTTAAATGAAAAACATCAATTACAAATCATAATGTCAACAAGGAATATACTTTATAAAAAGAAAAATCTTAACCGTAATTTTGGGTGTGTTACAATATTCTTTTCGTCCAGACTTGATTTAAAAAAAATCTTCATAGTCGTAACACACCCTACTCACTGCTCCCACTGTGTCTCGCCTCCGCATCCCAGAGCCGGGGGCAAGCCCATATTTCACGGCGCTATCGATGAGCGGTTAAAATGAAATATGCGCCACCTATACCGTTTGAATATAATCACGGGGAGAAAAATCTACGGCTATAACACACCGATTTATGTCCTTCGCGATGTATGGCGGGAGGATTCGGAGCGTCTGGTGGTGAGACTTTTATTTGTGACCACATTGTGACGGTGGTAGCCACTAGGCTCAGGTTATCATGCGGCCGATTTAGAATTGGATAACGTATACGATAGAGTCTGAATATCGCAATTTCTGCATAAATTTAGTTTATAAGAAATATACGCCTATTTCTTCCTCGATAAGTATAATTTTGTGCTTGCGTTTTTCGATAGCCAAAATAGCATGATAGATTTAAGAGCGTCTATTGAGCCTCCTTTATATGTGACTGCATTGTGGCGGTGGTGGTGACAAGTATTTTTGGGGTAGGCACTGGTTCACGTGAGGTGGGTTTAGAATTAGATAAGACGATTTCTGGATATGTTGTAGTCTAAGGTTAATTAAGTCTAAGGAGAGTTTGCCTATTGTAACATTTTTTTTTTGCATATATATACATAACATAAGGCAAAGTGACGATATGCTAGGCAAGGAACAAAGTTGATACATTATTTTTAAGTCCAGAAATGGAAATCAAATTTGATTACTATATATTTCTGCTCTTACCTGGTTTGGCAGCCATTGCAATGAATTGTTTAAGAAAACGCCCTCGTTTGTCCATTTTTTCATAACAAAGAAACCAACCGCGCGCAGTCTCCGAACCTGCTACTTCCCAAATTGAAAAAGACAATGAAATCACAAAAAAATTTACTCTCCCCATCCAACAAAGAAAGGTTTTCTTGAAAGCCTCACTCACCATTATCAATGTCCCCAATAATTGGCCGGGAACCGAACCCCGGACCTGCGTAATTGAATTACAATACCATTATTATTGCTCCGTCCGACCAATGAGTGTTCAATAAAGACAAAGGGCCTTCTCTCTGGAAATTTCAAAGGGAAATTCACGATTTTTTCGATGGAAAATGGTTTTAAGTGGCACGTGTTTTTAGCTGACTGCTTCAAAAGGAAAAGAAAGGGTTATGATTTTAGCAGTCTGTGTAAGTTTACAAGATCATAGCTACGTATGTGACTGCCTTAGGGTATCAACCACCTTTATAATCTTATTATAAGTAGAGTAGTTGAGAATAATTCGAGATATCTTTTAATATAATTCCATGGAATTAGATGATGCTAGTGTTGAATACCGGTTAAATCCTGGATTACAGTTTAAGCGCATCCCTTAATAGGAACGAATAAAGATATATCATGACCATAATTAATCGATTTTTTTTTATAAATTTCTAACGCAATATTTATAAAAATATTTGCTTTCTGCACTCCTTCTCTATTTCAATTACGGTTTCACCAGCGTACTTCCCGTTCCTGTAGGAATACGGGGATAAAATATAGCCTATGTTACTCGCTGATAAAGTAGCTTTTCATTGGTGAAATAATTTTTCAAATCGGTCTAATAGTTTCGGAGCCTATTCAATACAAACAAACAAACAATCAAATCTTTCCTCTTTATTATCCTCCGTCCGCGCAATTTTCGTAAAAAGGGGTAAAAAGTTTTTGCTTCACGTATTAATATATAGATACACCTGCAATAGAAAATTTTAAATAACAATTGTAAGCCGATCACTCTATAACGAGGACCAATTAATTCGAGGATGAATTGAACAATGGATCGACAGGTTTCTGAAGCAAATTGCTTTGACCTACTCGAAGGTCTAGCCTCTTTGCCCTCTGCGACTGGGTAAAGAGAAAAGGCCAGATTGAATTACAAACAGGTGGGAGAGCTTTGTTAGGTAGAAAAAGATTAAGGGTCCCGTTTTCCCTCTTTTTTATAAGTTGGTGAAGTTGCATCATTTTTGTTTTTGTTTTCGCGGTAAATTGAAGTACACTCACTCAAAGGGGTTCTACGTCCCACCTTACAACCTACACTTAAGTTACTCATAAAAATATATTTTATGAAATCAATATTTGATTTGTGCCATGTTGGTCTGGGACTTAAAAAGAATGTGCCAAATGTGTTCCTTGTCTAGCATGTCGTAAGAGGCGACACATTTTTTATCGGGTTTTGGGTGTATGATTATGTATGCGACGAGCTGGACATGGCACTTTTTTACAAGTTTCCATCTGACCCAGCCCAGTTTTATTTTTTTTCTGAATGTAGTTAAGGGGGCTAGGTGTCCCTTTTACTCTGCCTACCCCTTTGGGAATTACGGGCATTGTAATATGTATGTATGTATGTATATATATTTGATGCTATTTTTGTATCACATATCCCGAAATAAAATTGTTTATTTTAAAACACGAACTACAATTTAAAATCTTCCTTCGTTGTCAATAGAATGTTTTTGAAGTTACTTTAACTATCAGACATATTTGCAATTTTCAGTCAGCAAAACATATTTCTAAAAATTGTTAATAGTTATATGACCAATATGAAATGTGTGTACCATCATATAATTTTCCTTTTTCATACTTTATATTTAGTTTACTAGCTTTTTCCGCTCGCGGCTTCGCTCGCATGGCACATCGATAGAAACCCTTCAGTAGTTTTTAAGTTTACTCGTTGCAAATATACAAATGTTTCATATTTATAATATAAGTTTAGATGTAGATAGCGTACACTGAAATTATATATAGATATAGATAATTATAAGCATCTATAAATCGTCAGTACATACAAATGACAATTTACCACCTGATTCGGAAAATAGCTTCTACCAAGAAGAACCGGCAAGCAACTAGATAGTTACTCACTACACTACACTATTACTACTGGCAAAATGAAAGTTACAAATCTTACCAATAAACGTCGCAAGATGGGTACAAAATGCCAAAATGTCTTAAGTAAGTACCTATCAATAAGTTAGTCAAAAACATATTTGCCCCAAAACGACTAAAACATACACGCGAACAAAGTCGCGGACATAGCTAGTCTACACTTACAACTTGGGCTAGTACCTACTTAAAAAGCCTTCCCTTTGAAATTTCAAAGATATTTTTTTAAATCGCCCAAAGATAGCCCCGAGTAAAATGTTCTCAGAAAGTTCAAACCTAATCCCATAATTATAAGCAATAACAGTTTTCTCGGGGTATCAAAGTACAGGCTTAAGTTAACAGCGGATGCGATTGAGTATTTTATAATGTAGGTTTACATAAAAATAGCTAATAAGCGAGTATGATATTGTATACTGATGGAAAGTCGCCAGTCGCCTACATCTGGGACTTCAATGAAACAACAAGTACGTTGGTAACCCTTGTAAAATATGTTTTTTATAGAAAGATTAATCTTAATGCTTCTGATCGGCAAGCCGCTTGTGCACTGTGCAGTATTCAGAATTAAGCTAATAATATTATGATACAGGGACATAGAGAAACGATAAAAATAACCATTATATATTTATGATATTTAGACATTTTACATACATACATTTTTAACATACATTACATACATAACATCACGCCCTTAGTCCCTGGAGGGATAGGAGAATGAAAGGGGCAGCAAGCCCCCCTAACCACATTCAGCCAAAAAAAATACATAAATAAATAAAAATAGGCAATATGAATGCCAAATTATAAATAATTTTGTCTGGCTGTTCAAGCATCATCAAATATGTCATTTATAAACATTTATCAAATCTCTAAAATATATTGTTTTTTTAATAGTTAAAATATGTTTACACAAGAAGAACAGTAGTGCTACCTACTGCTTTATTCTAAATAATAAAATGAAAAATATAACTGTCGCTTATATCTTGTATTTGTACCACGGTTTATTCCTACCGCGGTTAATTACTGAAAACTTGGCTTAACTTGAAAAAATAAAGGTGTTTCAGAACTGAAACACCCGGGGAAAGTTTAGGAAATTCTTGAAATTTTCGTTAAATCACCGCTTAAGGAATTAGCCCCGGCCCCCCGCCGACTAATTGGGGGCAAAATGTAATGATTGCGGAAAATTTGGACTTATGTGACGCCCCGAGATTGTGCAGCTAGATTTAATTATCTTGGTTATTTTTATACATTGCTGGCTGACCCGGCGCACTTCGTAACGCCTCGTTCTCGGATTTTCAATACCCACCTTTGAAAATAGCAAATACTCTTGACAATAACAAATACCACAAAAAAAGAATTAGCGAAATCGGTAAAGCCGTCCTCAAGTTATAGCTTTGGGGTGGACCATCCTTATCACTTAGGGGTATGGAAAATAGATTACGACCGATTCTCAGACCTACCGAATATATATATAAAATTTCATGAAAATCGGTCAACCCGTCGGAGGAGCTTGGTAACAAATACCGCGAGACGAGAATTTTATTTATCATAATAACAAACTAAATACGAAAAATACCTTGGTACAACCTAGGTGGTATTAGGAGCGTTAATAACCGTAGAACTTGTATGAAAAAGATAATTAATGTTAAGAAAGTAACTTAGTAGCATGGCGTTCGGTTTTCTCTACCTACACCGCTAGGGAAATGGCCTGGAGCTTGATAAGTTTAGTCTACCTACCTATTTTAGGTCCGTGTTGTGACTTACGTGGATTTCCAACTTTAACTTAACTTTGAGTTTTATTTAACGAGTCGAAAGTAAACCAGTGTATCATTAATGTAGTGTAATGTGTAAATACGACGTATTTGGTCAAGTTGCTCCATTGATTGGAGCAACTTGACTACATATATCCTCTTCCTAGCGGCATGTCATCGTTTTTAGTCGGGGTCCGCTTAAACAATGATCCTGTATTTAGAGAATTTAATAATTAGATTGAATCGACAGCCGATATAATCAGTAACCCACATCTATATTCTATTATATGCAGTACATAATCTGATATAAAGTTTAATTCTAACCTAAACGATCATATCGTATTTTCTATCCGATCATCCTTCATTATTTCAAATAGCGATTATCAGTCTGTGCTCTGATCCTGAAAGTCAGCCAGGATTAATATTAAATCGAGGCGAGATATCATTATCGCGAGCATAAAGACGCTCGTAAAACAAAACCTTCCTTTATCTGGCCGATTAAACGGTAATGACCACACATAGGGACGGGACACCGGCTGTTGTAACGGGACTGTTATTTGAACTTGGAGGATTTTTAGACGAGGTGAATGACCTTGACATGTACATGTATGTGTTAACGAATAGAATATACACTATTAAGCTAGTGTTACATCTGCGCATCTTGAATAGTACTGTAAAGTGTGTGCTTGTTTGATACGTTACCAATATTCGATATTCGGTTGAGCAAACTGAATGATTCTCGATTACCAGACCTTTGACTTCAATCGTTAATCAAGTAAGTCAAATGACGCAAAGTTGATATGTCGTTTTGGTGAATTTATTCTTGAACTGTTAACAATTTATCATACTAATATTATGAAAAAGAAAAATTTTATTGTTTCTTTGTTTGTTTGCATTGCATTGGATCTAAAATAACTAGACGGATTTGAAAAAATACTTTCACCAATGGAAAGCTACTTTATCAGCGAGTAACATAGGCTATATTCTATTCTGATATTCTCACGGGAACGAGAAATACGCGGGGCGCTACTAGTCAGCCAATCGCTGTTCATCCCGGACCGGGATAAGTTAAGTTCAATAATCTACTGTTAAATATGATCTTTAAAGACTTAAATTGCATATTGAAGAATAAAGTGTAAGATTTCACAGAACAGAATGTTTGTTCCGTGCATTAATTACCGCGCATTAAATAATAACGCAGCACTATTTTACAGTTAAAATGTAAAAGACAAACATACATTTCTAATAATATCAGCAGCACTCGCAATATCCATTGAACAATTGAAGTTTAAAAAGGTAAGTAGCTCGCAGAACAATCCTTGTACGTGTTCTGAAACGGCAAAATTGTGAGAGCCTCTATTTTTCAAACGTAATCACGCTATAAATTATCACCGGCGCTCCTCAAGCGGCTACGTAACAACAAACTACCCTGTTGGAAATAATAAATGTAGATATGTGCACTTACATGTAGTTTACAGCGTTCAGCTCGCTCGGAAATATAGGGCATCAAGGTTTATCGTGTTAGCATAGCCCGGTATAGAACCTAGGTACATCTTGTCGTCTATTTTGAATGTTTTTATAATAACATTTCTGAGTCTTCTCTTCGTCTTTTTTACTTAGTCAAGCTTTGATGAGAATTGTACATAGTTTAAATCGATCCGTTTATTGAAATAAAACAGCTGCTTTTTGATTTTCGTAACCCTTGTAAAACGAGACAGTTTAGTTATTTTAGTAGAAGGTTTTCGTCTTGGGTTGATGCAGCATAAGGGATGTCACTCGCATTGTCACATTATAATGACTATTTATTAAGTTTTGTTAGAATTTGAAAAAAAAAAATTGTGTTTTATATTTATAAAAAAAAAACGTTATTTACAACCATTACAAATGGTTGTAAATAACGTTTTTTTTTACATTTTACCGATTTGCTACCAATAACACTATTGGTTCCCATCACTACCTTTAATGAGAATTGTCTCAAGTGAAAGAGACATCAATAGAATAGAGTTGGTAATGATATATGGACCAAGGGTGTTAATCTATTACGGGTAGAGGAGAGGGGAGGGGGCGCAAGGTGGGTTGATTTAGGTAGATAAGTGGGATTGGGAACTTTTCTTTACAAAGGGTTATCTGATGGAAGGATTTACTTTGGGCAGCGAAAACTAATCATAATAAAGCGTGTGTAAGTTTGTTCATCCTGGTTGAGGTGGAGTTTACGCGTGGTGATTTATATCTTCTACACATCTTTCTGCTGATACGTTTTATAACGAAAACCAAGATAGGGTTCTTACTAGCTAAAACAAATATTTGTTTAGGTCATATTAGATCACAACTTTCCATCCAACCCAGCCCACTGTCCCATGTTGGTCTGGGACTTAAAAAGAACATGCCAACTGTGGTTCTTGCCTAGCATATCGTAAAACGCGACTAATGGTATATCTGGTTTTGGGTGTGTGATTGTGTAGGCGACAGGTTAGCCGCTTGTTACTGCTTTTTCACAATTTTCCATCTAACCCAGCCCGGCTTTATTTTTAGCTGAATGTGGTTGAAGGGGCATACTGCCCCTTTGAATCTGCCTACCCCTTCGGGGATTATAGGCGTGATGTTATGTATGTATGTATATTATATAGATAACAGATATATGTTATTTTATCTTGATGGTTCTTAAATATGCCATATACCTACATATATCTTTATAGAATACGAGTATATTTTTATGATACTAATAGCTTCTGCCCGCGGCGTTGCTCGCGTGGTACATTGATGAAACATAGCTAGTGTGTCATGCTAATGTATCTATATACAGCTGTATGTATACACAGCTCCACCCATCTGTACAAACTTTTGCGTTTATAATATTATTAAAATTTTACCTTCATGTAAGTACTTCAAACGTTTTAAAATACCGACTCGTTTCTTGAACGACGTTATTGTTTCAGCAAAATACTAATTAGATATTGTGCAGAAATGTGAAAGGCAGGAGGAAAGGTTTATTCTCAAAATTTGAGAATGCTGACGTAATTAGACATTTGATATCCCTAAAATAACAAATAAGATCGAGCTGGTTCTGACAGGTAGGTACTTCCTCCCCCCCGCCGGGGTCCTCGGTTTGTCGTACCGGGGGGGCTCAGTAAGCCTTGGACTTAAGACATCCAGGGCTGAAGCGAAGAGGGACCTCGAGGTGGGCCGCAACTGGTGTCGCGCCAGCCAGACCGGCACCGGCCGGAGCTTTGCCTGCGGCCGGACTTGGATTGCCGAGGAAAAGAAGGAGCTGGGTGTTGTCGTTGCTCGCCTCCCTATGCGACGCTAATGACCGTATGGTGTACAACATCGACAACGCCGCTCCTCCGGAACTGCGCATCAGGAGGCCATTTTGGGGTTTTTGTCGGTTCGAGTCCGACACACCGCCCTCTGTTTACTCAAACAGAGGGTGACGGCTCGTGGGAGTTTGCCCAAAAGGTAGGTACTTCCTGAAAGAAGTTTATTGTATTGCGAAGTATGCTTCCCTCGCGGATTCGCTCGCGTACACAATAGTAAAATATATATTTGGCTCAAGCTCAAAACGCGAAGAACATATTATCTGGCTAAGAAGATATGTTTAATATTTTTTTTCGATACAGTCCGCAAAAAAATGTCTTTAACACGTCCCTTACATAGTTATTTCATTTCAATGTATACCTCACACAGTTTTTTTCGAGTATTTATTGTTTATAAGAATAAATGTCCCGTGTTGGTCTGGGACTATAAATGAATTTGCCAACTGTGTTTCTTGCTAAGCATGTCGTAAAAGGCGACTAATGGTATATGGGGTTTTGGGTAAGTGATTGTGTACGCGACGAGCTAGCCACTTGTCACTACTTTTTCACAATTTTCCATCTAACCCAGACCATTGTCCCGTGTTGGTCTGGGACTTAAAAATAATGTGCCAACTGTGTTTCTTGCCTGGTATGTCGTAAAAGGTGACTAATGGTATATCGGGTTTTGGGTATGTGATTGTGTGTGTAGGCGACAAGCTAGCCACTTGTCACTACTTTTTCACAATTTTCCATCTAACCCAGCCCAGTTTTATTTTTGGCTAAATGTGGTTAAAGGGGACTGCTGTCCCTTTAACCTCTGCCTATCCCTTTAGGGATTACGGGCGTGATGTTATGTTATGTTATGAATGGAAAAAGTAGAAATAAATACGCGATATCGATTAGGGAAGGAAATGCGTCTGACGACATTTCTGTTTCTACGAGTATGTTTAATTTCCTGGCACCGTTCTTTGTATCAGTCACTATTTGAAAAATTTAACACACCATCTATTCAAAATTTCGCTTACATATTAACAATGTCAGCATTATTATTTTTTAACATTCAGTTGAACTGAAATGATCAATAGCTTTATTAATTAGACTCGCAACGTAATAGCTATACAGTTTCAACTATGATGTATTAACTTTGATGGATTTGATGAATGATTTTCGCTTTCCGGGAATAGAATCTCGATAGAGTTTTAATGTCGATTTCCTAGTAAACAGAAACATACTGCGTTACTCGGAAGTGTAGCCGCCGCAAAAGTGCCGTTCCCTGAAATTCAATTTGGGTCTCAGCCCTCATGTACACACGCAACTCATTAAGTACGTAAATTAATGAATTAAATTGATTTCCAATGCTATTGAAAGTAATTAGACGTTTGCTATTGACGGAATATGTATTGAGAAATCATTGAATTCGTATAGTAACAGCTCAATAGTATTGATTTTGTTTTAAATATGAGAGAGACTGGTTCAAATTTAAAGATGAAATGTCAAAAATCATACCATAATTTTAGTTTGGCGGCCACGATTCACCTGCGTAATTTCCGTTCCCGTGAGAATATGACAATAAGATATAGCCTATGTTACTCCCTGATAAAGTATTTTTCTTTTGGTGAAAGAATTTTTCAAATTAGCCCAGTAGTTTTAGATCTTATTTAATGCAAGCAAACAAACAATAAAATCGTTCCTCTTTATAATATTAACAAACATGATGTGTAACAGTAATCTAATTGTCTGGACTCTGCAATCGGTTGCGAACTTTTGTTTGAACGTATGAAGTTTATTTTGCGCCTTTCACGAAAAGGATTTAAAGGATCAACACAACATTAATAAAACTCCAGTTAGCTTTATAATTCGTTATCATCTATTGCTGTAATTTAACGTTGAAACATAGGTACCTACTATAATTTAACGAACAAATTTATGCATTTCAGTGGTATATCTAATGACTTGAAATAATACTGACGGGATTAAACGCGATAAGCATTATGTAGTACATGAGTACTTACAGCTTGACGTTTCGGCCGTGTTGCAACGACCGTGGTCACAAGCGGACTGTGTTATTTCTAGTGATAATGCAACGCGAAAGTTTAAAATCATATATCTAATGACTTGCCTAAACTGCAATCGAAAATCCTGTTTTGATATTGTGGTAACAATTGTCATTCCCTGGCGGGGACACGCGGCGGTAATCCGACGCGGGAGTGGCGCGGCCCGGACTCCTCGCGGGACGGGACATTTTAATATTCCACCCGAAATGCGCGGTGCATTTTGTGAGCGTTTTGGCACGTGCCAGTTTGAGTCCTACTTTGAGTAGGTTTTGTAAAATGAAGTGCGAGATTGATGGAAAATTAATAATATGGGACGTGGGTTTTTCTAGAAGTGCTGGTATAAAATTTCGGTTTAAATATGTGCATTTTTCATTAATTTGGCCTCTTTATTTTTTTGTATGATGTAAAATTTGAAAACATTGCTTATTGTATTAAAATACTTTGCCTTACAGTTAGACCATATTATGCGTTTCTCAGATCTTTTACTTTTTCTGGGTGACGGAGGAAGACGGAGCGAGCGATAGTATGGTTTTAATTTTTCAAATTTGAGCGGATATCGATGAAGTAGTAAGAGTAAATAACTAAAAAAGAGATAGATTTAGCCTATTCTTACATTTAATTTAAACATTGAAAGATTTTTACCACATGAAATAACAATTCCAATGCATAACAGAATTACTGCAGTATTTTGAAAAGCAGAATACCTCGAATGAAACATGCACCAACTAAAACAGTTTTAACGAGATAAGCGCATTTGCCCAAAGCACGATATTAACAGAACGAAACACTGTCTGGTACTGCGTCGCGCTGTACTGCACTTGGGCGAATTCATTCGGGCGCCTGGGCGAATTAATCGGGCGACTGGGCGACTTAATAGGGCGCCTGGGCGATTATTTTAACAGGCTAGTGTCTGTTTGTTTGCAAATAGTCAATTGAGCCTAGCAGTGGACTGTAGCACGTCATGTTTACAACAACTGTGTAGTGAAATTAATGTACTGCTAATTTTGATTAAACAATTTCACCAAATAACATTACGAATTATTTGAATTTAAACATAAAAAAAATTGTAACGGATGTTTCTAATTGGCAATAGAAAAGCATATTCCGTTGTTTCGGAACTAAAATAGACTGCACTAACTGTATCCTTTGCCCAGCCTGTCGTGAAAGGCGACTAATGATGTATTGGGAATTGGGTTCGAATTGTCACTACTTTTCCGAATTCCGAAAATCGATTTGATGTTCTGATTTTGGAATTCTGAATGTTTTACTTTTAAATCTACGTGAATGCTTGGCGGTGAAGAAAAAAATCAGAAGCCTCAACGAAGACTGGCATCTTACTAGATGGACTGACATTCGAGTCAAAACTGCTAGAAAATCTGGCTGCAGTTATTGCATCATATGAATATGCTCAAATTTAAGCAAAGACTGATTTCTTAACTTCTGGGCATCAGACTAAAGACAGTCTATCTTAAACAGCTGAATATATGTCGCCCTTACTCCAGATCTGCAATATATCTGAATTATGTTAAAACAGCTGACTATATAAACTAAATATTGTAATGCCGGGCATGAGGTCGTCACCAGCCCCAGGTGCGGCGTCGTAAGCCGCAGACAGCCAGTTCGCTAATACTGATTAATTGTCTACACGGCGACACCGGGCGATGTGCACTTGTGTTTTGTGTGATCGAAAGGGGTTGAACACATGGTGAAATGAGGATATTGCTTGTTTGTTAATTGAAGACATGTCAGCTTATAGAGAAACAGAAGTGTGGCGTTTTGCCGCATGGACCATGGGCTATTTTCCCCGTCCTAATGAGAACCACCTCTCAGATTACCAGACTCTATGGAGTAGATTCTTCTTAAATTTATATGAAATTTACAGGATACAGGTGCTGTCCTAACATATACATTTTGTTGGGTTACAT
Source organism: Glyphodes perspectalis (assembly GCA_951394215.1). Lineage (NCBI taxonomy): Eukaryota > Metazoa > Arthropoda > Insecta > Lepidoptera > Crambidae > Glyphodes > Glyphodes perspectalis. Next base: position 15,176,938 of record OX596215.1, read on the forward strand.
GGTCTATATAGAAAATGTAGTAACAAGTAACCGGCTCATCATACTAATATTATAAAGAGGAAAGATTTGATTGTTTGTTTGTTTGTATTGAATAGGCTCTGAAACTGCTAGACCGATTTAAAAAATGCTTTCAACAATAGAAAATGACTTTATTAGGGAGTAACATAGATTATATTTTATCCCCATATTTCCACGTGAAGTGTGTACTTGGGGGTATCCCTCTCATCGTATCGCCACGTTACAGCACTTCCTAAAGAATTAAAAAAACAGTTTGTGACCATGTCATGTAAGGTTTATCAATTGGGATGTTGACACCGTTTATATTTAATTTTGAAATATCAATTCTAAAAAAGAAATTATCGTAGTATGCTGTTATGCCTTATTGATTTTGTATCATATTGAGTCTAAGATTTTAAACTTTACAAAAACTGCTTAATATTAAGTCAGTTGACTATACAAACTAATGACGTCACACGTTGACAAGCCCATACAAAATCTATGAAGTGATTTCGTTTTGACAGCTCTTAAAAAGTATCTCAATTGACTAGCCAGTAAACATCCCCATTGAATAAAGCATAGAATATTTATATTAAATCCTTATCACAGACAATGCGCACAAACAAATATGCCAGGATTGTCAAGTGCAATGTCAGCCCTTTCACATGGCGTTTCGTTCTGGGAGCAACATTTATATTTTTGAGCCTCAAAATAAAAATACAATTTCTATGTTAACGCGACTCGAGTTTGAAATAAATTTTTAAAGCAAAGTAAATAATAAGATGACTGCATGTAATAGATGACTGCATGATTCTTTGCCTGATAATTTGCTATGGCGCTTAAAGGACTTTTTACTTTATCATGTGGTTTATTCCTATTAAAATTATATAACAATTGGCCTATACAATTGTAATGTAATAATGTCCTCCTAACAGATATCGGTCACGGCGGCCAATCTCAACGAGGATTAGCCAACTGCGCAGGAGATATTACAGTGTACAAGTGTGCGTTAACACATTTGCGCTCTCTGTTCCTTCGCTCTCATAGTCCGGTGAGCCGGCAATTCGACATGACTGGAGCGTAGGATTATCAATCTATAAACACACATGATGTTTTATTACATAGATATTAATTTCCGTAGTATCTATGTATCTATATGGTTACTTCTATTAGTATGTATTAGGTAAATATTCTTAGAGCTTATTCGGACTAACTTTATCGTACAGGAAAACGTGGTCTCCTCGAGTAGGGTCAGTATAGTTCAGGACGTGTAGAAAGGGATAGTTATTATTACTTGAAAAACAAAGTAATATATAAAATGCCCTGATATTATATGATTTAAAAAAAAAGGTTATCTTTGTGCTTTTACAAACTATAAGAGACGGCAAACAAGTATGCTGACTAGCTCCAGTTAGGTCCAGCATAAGTTTTTCTGTGCTGAATCCAGTGACATGTGCTGGTTTAACGCTGCTGGATGTCAATCCCTACTAGATATTGGAATGCTAAATCAAGCAATGCAGCTGGATTCAGTACGATTTTAGCTATGCTGGGTGTGCTAGATTCAGTAAAAAATGCCGCTGAATTATTGCACTCCCTAATGCTGACAGCTTGATTGTGAAAAATGTCCAACTCCGTTTTATGAAATTATGAAACTTACTACTAGCGCATTTTTTATATGTCTTATCATCCTGGTTAACACACTTGTTGTGTTCGGTCAGTGTATGAAAATGAAAACGTAATCAAAACCTGCACTAGCCTTTCACTCGGCTCCGCTTATCCTAATCAAACGGTGGTCACCGCGAGGGGAGGCTCCAGGTCGGTCCATAAATCACGTTATCCGGCGTGCTCGATATTGCGGGCATCCGTAATGAACTTCTTTCTGCGACGCCGGGCTGCGCCAATGAATAGGTTAGTTGTTGGCATTGGATCGAATAACGATGACCTAGTCATCGCGTTGATGACCCCGTTGGTACAAAGGTTTAGAATTCAACTTGTAGGTAAATAAAGTACGCGGGTTGAATTTTCGCATCGAAATACTGAGTTGATGAAACAGTACGAGCCAAAAAGTTATTGTAATAATAAGTTGGCTTGGGTTTTTGGTGGTACCTTAATACATAGATTTGAAAAATCCAGAGGTACGTGCTCATGATTGAACCCGCGCCCCTCGGTGATGACGCGCATGTCCTGTCCATGCCCTTACTATTGAGCTCCCACAGCTCTACGTATTTTGCATTAGTTATCACTTTTAATTTCGGAATTTAAAGGAATGGTTCAAGTAGTCATAAAGATGAAGTTTTTATCGTTATTTAAATTAACGGGCCGATAAAGTGGTAACGACTGATTTTAGGACGCCATTTAACATTATTACTAACAAAATAAGTGATTACATTTTGAAATCAACCTTATTTAGAAATAATAGATTTTTATCTAACTAAACGATTTAAACCAGTCTAGAACAGGGGACGCTGTCATAAGGTGAAAGCGTATTCATTCAGCCCTCACAGGAGCGCAGGCAGCATTTCAGTAAGATGATCCCACAAAAAGATTTTCACCTCAAGAGCACTTTACAATATTTTGTCTCTTATCAAATTCCGCAGCTCAGAACCGCTGTTTCACGCTTCGAAAACGCCGACCGAGCAATTTTCGGGCTATTTCGAATGCATAAAACTTTATGCGTTCCCGCAACCCAACCACCCAGCCTCCGCAGACCCCTGACGCGTCTTGTTACTCGACGGATTAGAAACGATTTTTCATCAAGTACGAAGGTTGAAGGGTCTTTTTATGCTGGTTTTTCGTGTAGCAGTAACTGTTAATTCCGAAGAACAGGCAAAACCTTTCCTCTTAACGAGGAGGGGTCATTAAGGAGTGGTTAACTACCTCCCGGAGTGGTTTGACCTTCGCGGATGTTTTTATGTGCTATTGATAACTTGGAACTATTTGGGGAAGCAATGTAGGTTAGGGAGAGTAATGAGATTGTACTTGAAATGGTGCTTAGATGTGAAGAGTAATTAGTTAAGTAAATTGAATGGTTTTTCTTGAACTAAGTTATTCTAGTAATTTGTTTAAGGTACTTCTAATTTTCTAACATGCTTATATAGGCTACATTTATTCATTACTTCCCATTGCGCTTTGATGCAGCTTTTTGTAAACTTGAAATAATTATTAAAGTCTTATCTCTCCTCTTATCAAGAGATTTACATCCGAATCCTTAAAGTTACTAAACTCAATACAATACAGGTACTTTGATTAAATACTTTAAGAAATAGCTTTTTATTAACTTCTTGAATTTTACTTATTTTTGTTCGTTTTGCCACAGAATTTTTTATTTTATTTTAACGTATACTTAAAATGAATAAAAAAAAAGTAAATCGTTACATGCTACGCGTAATTGTCGAATATACGAATATCAAGACGACATCCGATATCAAAGCTAAGTTTATTATTTTCAGTAAATCAAGACAGCTGAAATGTAACACACAAAGTGAATACATCATCCCAATTTCAACAAACACGTCGCAATTTCAACACGACAACACTCAACACCCGAAAATCTCCACCTGCAAGAATCCACTAAACTCCACACGCAAAAAGCAAATAAAAAATCACCGTCGCCCGAAATTCTGAGAGAATTTGGCGCCGAAAAAATCAAGCTAAGCCACGCATGACAAATCCCCTTTTTACCTAGCTTTGTCCCTTCTTAACTTTTTCCCTCCCTTTCCCCCGGCGGGGCCTTTGTGACGCTTTTTGTAGCCCACAACAATATGGCTACAGTAAATTCTTTCAGCTTTTGATCTGGCTTTATGGCATTCTGAGATCCGCTTGGTGACCGTATTGTGAACGCGCTCGAGCTGATAGGCTGATCACACACGCCGTGGATGGTTCTAAAGATATCTCTACATATCTGGTTACTACGCTACAAAACACTATTATTAAATTGTAATGTCGTTGGGTGATGTTCATATAATAGTCAACGCCACGTCAAACATAAAACATATAGTATGACAAACCAAAATGTTTAGACCTTAATTTACATATTGTATACACCTTATAAATAAATTCAAGATCTATTACTTAATCTTAACTTTATATCGTGGCTTTAAATTAGCAAGTCTAGATATTACATCAGTTAGAGACACTATCATTAACACTTTAATTATTATTTAAAAACGTTTTCAGTTTATTGTAAAAAACGACTGAGGAATGAAACGAGAGATATTTGCTTTAAAAATGGTGTGTGGATCAAATTAGTTATTTAAATAGCGTCTGAACATGTATTTTTATATTCTATGTGGGAAAGCAAGGAAAACCTTAAACAAAACCTTTGGGAAAAACCCATAGCCGTATGCTGCTCCGGGACTTAAAAAGAATGTGTACACTGTGTTCCATGCCTAGCATGTCATAAAATGCGACTAATGGTGTATCGAGTTTTGAGTGTATAATTGTGTGGGCGACGAGAATTTTCCTATCTAACCCAGCCCAGTTTTATTTTTTGGCTGAATGTGGTTAAGGGCACTTGATGATATGTATGAACAGTAAAAACAAATAAAACGGCTAACGAGACGCACCGTGTGACAACACCCTTATGTCTCGGTCAAACTTGAATTTGAACGTTTGGGTCTCGTCTACTATTACGGTATCGGCAAAATTTGATTTGGCAAGCATTTTACAGCACTCGCAAGGTTAAGAGCTTTGGCACAATGTCAAAACGTCCATAAGTTACCAACTAAGTGACCAGGCAAATAAATATTTCCACTTTTCAAAGAATTGGATTATCTTAGAAGCGATATGTCTTTAGCAAGTAAGAAACGTGTACGTAGAGATTAAGAACATGGGAGATAAGGGAAGCGCAATAATTTTCATTCATTTTGTATATTGATATACAAAGATGAATAATAATAAATAAATAAATTCTTCAGACTGACTCACCAATTCCCTAGTCCCAAACTAAGCTTATGGTTGTTCTATGGTTACTAGGTGAACGGATAGATATACTGATGTACGTTTATAAATATCCATGACTGATGATACGAAATATTTGCCCCTAGCGGGATTCAAACCCGCGACCCTTGGTTTCGTGGCCATGGTCTCTGACCACTCGACCAACGGGCCAGATCTCGTTAGTATTTTAAGTAAAACTCCCTGATTTTTTTTTTCACAATGTGCCATAAAGGTTTTTACTTCAATCTACCCAATATGGCTATTTTTATAAATTTTCTAGTGGTTTCGGTGACCCTTACTATAGCTATAAATGGAAATTTATATGCATATATAACATATACAATAGTTTTATCATCAATAAAACATTTAACTCTCTAGGTTCGTTGTTATTTGTCCATATAAGATATTGAATTGATAAATAACCTTGAGCAAACCTCAGTACCCAGTCATAAGAGCTTTCCATGAAACATTAATGTTGTCTAATATAAGTTTGTTTCAAGATAAATTATATTTAAGTGGTAGATATTTAATAACAGATTTTGAATCCCCCGTTAAATAAACGTTCATACATTAAGCAACACTGAATTAGGCATTCTCCGAAATCAAGATTTCGGAGTTCATTCAACCCGCATCCGAAGATTTACATTTAAGAAAATTTGCTGAGCTGTCAATTACAGGCTGGTCGTAAATTTTACGTCATTCAAATGTCTGGAGATTGGATTCATGCCTGCCAGCACTAGTGATGAGGGCTGAGAAATCTAACAATAGAATCTCCTTAATCCTAAATATCTAACTCACAAAATAGCAACAACGGTCCTCACGAAGGCAAACATTCCTGTGATGACTTGTATACGTTATGTGCCTGTTACACGCGCTGCATATATGAAGATAGCTGACGTAGATTGCACCATATAATTTACCAATATAATAAGTTTAATGCCTACTAATAGATGTCGAAATCAAGCCATTGACGGAAATGCCGATAAGCAGATTCAGCAACTCGTGTAACCTACTTACAGCGAGCACCGCGCGATCATGGAAATATACAGCACTTCGGTACCTACATCGTCCGAACTTAGATCTAAGCTAGAATTAGTTCACTGTAATCTTTACTCTTTAAGTAAATTTAAGTTCAAGTAATTTTGTTTTTTTTTCAATCCTCCGGCTGTAGTCTACGTAATTTGCCTAACAAAGACAAGTATTCATACCACTAATATTTGTCCACTAGTATGTACCTACACTATTTATACACTTACTTACTTACTTACTATGCTGGCGCAGACCAGGGTGGCTCCGATAGTAAATGTCGCCACCCTAGTCTGTCACGCGCCATCTCCTGCCAGTTCTCGACTTGGAGTTCGCGCAGATCCTTCTCCACTTCGTCACTCCAGCGTTATCTAGGACGTCCGACAGGGCGTCGGCCATACGGTCGTCCCAGGTACGCTCGTTTCACTGCGCGATCCTCTTCCATTCTTTCGACATGGCCGATCCAGCGAAGTCTGTGCGCTTTCACTTCGCCATATGATGTTGGGTTCAGCCATCAAATCCTCTATCTCCTCGTTTTACTCCTTCTCCAAGTGCCATCATCCAACCTTATTGGCCCAAAGATGTAGACTAGTATGAGTGAATTTCCCACAATTCCAATATTACAATACAAAAACATTTTTTCAACGCCAGGAAAAGATCAGAAATTTTATCATTCATCAAATCAAATTGGATTTCTCTTCGGCTTAGGTTGCTTTTTAATTTGTTTCTGCGTTTAATATTTATCCACGTTTTAGTCAATATAAAGTACTGTTGTAATATTTTGTCTTTTTGAGGCCATGTTTCTTATCTACGATAAAGTTTGATGTTATGGTTTTTTATTTTCATTCGAATGTCTGTTTATTTTCCCACGATAGTTATATTTTTAGTAAGACTAATTACCAGATCGAGAAAGTACTCAAATGAAAATGTTATTCGGTATTTTGCTTATGAAAGAAGCAATTATATTTTATCTTATTACAATTTATATCAAAAATTTGATGGATTTTTGTTTATGCTTAAAAATCAACTGTTACTTTTTTTCATTCGTTTTTTTCTTTTCCATTCCTTATCGCGATCTCAACTCAAATGTTTTCCTTGTTACAACACTATTGATGCGGATCAATTTAACTTAACGGAAGTTAATTATCGGTACACAAAGGGCCACTCATTGTCCCGGACGCCTTCCGCCTATCACAATTGGCTCTCACATCGCGCAGGATTAGATAGATCGAGTAATTGTTACGGAATTTCAGTAACTGCTTTGTAGAAATCAGAAAAGCGCTAGTAGCTCAACGTCAAGGACACGTGTCTTATAAGCTAGTGGTAGTTCAAATCCGGGAGTAGCATCTGGAATTTCCAAAGTATTAACTTATGCTATAGTATTCTTTTAAAGAGAAAAAAAAATTAAATCCTTTCTTCTATACAAAGTTTGGTTGCTTATATTTTCAAATGCACTCTAAATTTCTTTTGGATGTTTGATCTAGATTTTAGTTAGCACAAAGTGTCTTAACTCACAATAAAAATTCCATGTTGGTTTAGCATTAAAAAAGAATATTACTCACTGTGTTCTCTGTAAAAAAGTCTCATTAAAAATTGTGTCTCATTAAAAAAGAATATTACTCTTTGGCTAGCATGACGAAAGGCGACTTAAAGTGAATTTTGGTATTCAGTTTGATCATACTCGTATATAATGTTCGATCTAACTCGATTCAATTTTATTTTTGGCTTATCGCTTTTGACTCTGCCAACTCCTTCAAAGATTGCAGGTCACGCTTGCAATCTGGTATATGTGTGCATATAAAAACTGTTTGCCCCAATCCAGTACTAATTAAAAAACCCAAATGGTCCGATGTAATTGGCTATTCTGCTCTGCGGTGACTCAAACCACACCGGGCTAGCTGTAATGTTATCAGAGCGCAGGTTCGGAATAATTAATATCGCTGTTTATTGAATGAGGGCGCGTGGGGGGTCGTGGGGGGGGGGGGGGGGGGGGGGGTCAGCGGTCAACTCATTACGATGCTAATTCGCGCCGGCAAATATTGGCGAGCATTCGACGTGAACGCACGGTTGGGGGCATGTGGATCGATTGTTTCCACTCGGTTGGGTAAGGTGTGTATTGAAAATTAGGTTTCTAAACCGTATCTAGACAATGAGACGTTGTGTCGTTTAATAAAACCAATAACTAAAATATTGTAACCAAAAATAATAATTTGTCATTTTATATATATTTATACTTTAAAAGCAGAAATTTTGAGGTAGTCAAAGTTTTTGCAATTTTTATTTCTCCTCTCCGGCTGGAACAAAAAATTCTGGATTGGCTATAATTTTAAAGAGGTGTGTTAATAAAGAAATCAAAATGATTCATATAGGTACGGACATCAAACTGAAGACTAAGACAACTTGCTGAAGCGAGAAGTTACTTCTAAAATCTATTAGTGAGTTGGTTTATAAACCAGTGAGTTGGTCTGAGCACCCACGTCATAGTCAAAACGTTATAAATAGCAGTATGGAAATAGCCAGTTCCGTAGAAATTCTTTCTTTTTTAAATGGCTGTACTTTCGATTCAAACGAGTATATGTTCTCAGAATAGAAATACAATATTTTTTGAAAATGTGTTTTTTTTCAAATCAAATGAAACCAAATTTATTGCTTCCTTTTCTATGAAAAAACAGACAGGCAACAACTCCGATAGTTAAAAATCCAGTCTATTTATTAATAGTTCGACTAAACGATGCATGAAATACCTATAATATTATTATGTGTTGTATTTTTTTAACGTTTGATTTCATGTAGACTTATTTATACAGTATCAGTTACAATGCGCCTTATCCAGGTGATTAATGTCCTTCTTAAATCGCTCTTAAAACGTGTAAACAAAATTTCAATAATTGAAATAACTACGTTTGATATGAGACATGAATATCGTGTCATTAGTTACAACCGTATAATATCTCATATCTATAATATTAAATAGAATATGTACAGTAAGCAATCCGAAACTAGCCAGCTCAGCGTAGTTGCTTCACTGTCGTCGCTGGCACTGTGCCCATCCTCGTCCCCAGTCCAAGCACGCCGCCAACTTTATTATTCAGCGAGGAGGCTCCGAATCTTACAACGAGTTGCTTCTGCCCCGGAACGGTTTAAACGGAATTCAATTCAGGGCTCTGCCCCGGACGGGTGCATCCCGTACACAATTTTATAACAGGGACTGGGATTTGCATCGAGATAACGGGATGAAGGAAACTTACATACTTCATTCACAGTTCGATTTCCGTACCGGGGCAAATGTTTGTTTGTGTTTTGGCCCGGATGTTGGAGAGTCGGGTAAATTTATATTTATATCTGATTATATGAGTTCATGTATCTTTATATAGTAAAAAAAGTCCGTTAAACAGATTGGACGATTTTCATGTAGTTTTGTGACCTTAAAATTATGTTCCGACTGTTCTTGTCAAGCATGTCGTAAAAGACGACTTATGTTGGCTTTTTGAATGTGTACGCGAAAATGTAAATTGAAACTACCTTTCAGGTCCATAAGTAAGGCCACTTGGTTTTTAATGGTATACAATGTGTGTGCGTTATATTTTTATGATGAAAATGAAAATAATAGTAGGCTTTGTAAGATGTGTGTTTTATTCCCATTGACGACTATAAAAGGCGGAGTTAGTGAATGATCCGGCGAAACTTTTTATACGACAGCTATTTATACAAAATGGTACATATAAATTCAAATCCACTGTAAGTATCGGCTTATGGTTTATTCGCCGATCATAAATCCTTATTGCGGGCCCATAAAATGTTTAATGGTTGGTGTGGGGTCGTAGGGTTAGCGCCTGAGGATGATGGATGTGCGGGATCCATGTGAATAGATGATACGATGTCTTGAGGTACTTGTAAATATCGGCACGAGTCTTTGGAGGTTGTCTAAGGCTTGCTTGGAGTTCTAGATGGTTGAAATAAGTCATACATACACATATAACGCCCATAATCCTTAAAGAGGTAGGCAGAGTAAAAGGGATAGCAAGCCCCCTTAACCACAGAGCCAAAAATAAAACCGGGCTGGGTGAAATGGAAAATTGTGAAAAAGTAGTGACAAGTGGCTAGCTCGTCTCCTGCAAGTTGCCATCTTTATGTAATTTTGATGTTGAAAATGTTGTATCAGAATCCTTTTCAAAGAATATTAAATTTCCTGTTAGTTCCAAATAAACGTTCAATTCATCCCAGTCATAGGCTTTTATTAAATTGTTCATATTAGGACACCGATTCTCTAATCATACATTAAGTAATACTACATGTTACCTAGATGTTAATTTTTCATAAGGCACTATATCGACGATGAAGTGACAATACCTCCTAACTGTAGATATGCTTATTTTACAGGAAAATGAAAAAACGACCAAATTTTTAGGTTTTGATCATAAGACTTTCATATAACTTTTAATGTAATGTTTACAGGATTACTCTATTATTTGATAACAGACGAGAAAAAAATAATAGTCCACGCGAAATTGAATTTTAAGGCTACTGCATTAAAAAAAGTATATTTCTTAAAAAATATTACTTAGGAGGTATTGTCACTTCATCGTCGATATGATATTCCAACTGGCATGTTGTATGACAATTCTTGTCATAGTGTTGTGTATGGTGACATCACGAATTCCATGACTCATAAACGACGGCAACCCTAATTTCACATAATCAGACCAACTGTCGAACTGTCATTTTATAATAAATGGTGTTTCGTGATCCTTTTGAACTTTATCAATTAATTCGTTTGATTGATATTTCTTAATATTGGTTTAGCTTGCCACGTTTTAAAATACTTATTGTGTGGTGAACAAACTTCTAAGTTTTTAAATCCAGAGATTTTTCGCAGATTAAGTCGCAATGACGAGTGAGAAACATCGCAGATTATATGAAATGGTATGGTATGAAATTCAACAAACAGAACAGCTGTCTCCGTGTCTAACTAACTAACTTTACTTCACGCCACTTCCCCAACAGGGTAGGCAGAGAAAACCGAACGCCATAACGTGTTTAAATATTTAATTGTAATTTTTATTATGTGTGTGAGAATATTTAGATCTAATTAAATTGACTGGCTCGATGGCGCATGGTAGTGACCCTGCCCCATGCGCCAGGAGTCGTGGGTTCGATCTCCACTCAAGACAAACATTCGTGTGATGAAGGCCTAATTGTGTTTGTTCTGTGTCTGGGTGTTAATATATGATATTTAAGTATATATTTGTAATACCACTGTTGATTCTGATATCCGTAACAAGTGCTTAAGCTACTTACCTCGGAGTCAGAGCAATGTATGTGATGTAGTTGGATATTTACATACATACATACATACATAACGTCACGCCCATAGGATTATGGGCATGATGTTATGTATTCGGGGATCCGAAGGGGTAGGCAGAGTCAAAGGGGCAGCCTTCAACCACATCCCTTCAACCACATTCAGCCAAAAATAGAGCCGGGCTAGGTTAGATGGAAGATTGTGAAAAAGCAGTTACAAGCAGCTAACCTGTCGCCTACACAATCACACACCCGAAAACCCGATATACTTACCATTAGTCGCCTTTTGCGACATGCTAGGAAAGAACCACAGTTGGCATATTCTTTTTAATCCCAGACCAACACGGGATAGTGGGCTGGGTTGGATGGAAAGCTGTGAAAAAGGAGTGACAAGTGGCTAGCTTGTCGCCTACTTGGACACATACCCAAAAGCCTGTTTTATTTATTTATAATTTATTTATTAAAATTATTATTATGTTTTAGTTTTATAAATGTTGAATTGAAACTGCTAAATTAATATATTCAAGCATATGCTAGTATAGTTAAACTTCAGAGAGCCCTTGAAATATAAGCAAAGGTTGAGGAGCCATTTTGAATTTCGGTGTATTGTTCAGAATATTGTTAGCATAGGGGTAATTACTTTTATGTGCTTTATGTTCACAACAGTTCTTTAATGAGTTAACATACTAATTAAATTGTTATTCGAATTTTTGGGGGCCTTTTCGCAGTATAAGAACGTACAATAAAGTAATGTATAAAAAAAATGTTTTATTCACTCAACCAAAATACAAAAATAACTTAACCTAATTAATAGTGTATATGAGGATCCACTCGAGAGGTTAACGTTCGCAGCCTTATGTGTGTGTGTGTGTATGTGTGTGTGTGTGTGTGTGTGGGTGTTTGTACATATATATTAGTGTTTTAATTTGAAAGTTAGATTATTTTGCTCATTACGCTTTAGATATGTTCAAAAATATGCCCGGCACTCTGTCTTTATTATGCTTCATTACCTTGAGTTTATTACCTTTGCGAAAACCGAACTGATTGTTAGCGAGTACTTGCGTCTTCTGTGTCTAATAAATTTGAGATTCTCGTATTTAGCAGCTTTTCCAAGATCTTAGAGATTGCAGTCAATACAGAGTATTGGTCTGGGACTTGGCCCATATTGATCTGGGACAAATGAAAAGAATGTGCCAACTGCGGTTCTTGCCTAGAATGTCGTAAAAGGCGACTAATGGTTTACGGGCTTTTGGGTATGTGACTGAGTAGACGACGAACTAGCCACTTGTCACTCCATTTTTCACAATTTTTTATGTTAGAGATGATTGATTTTATCTTGATTGTGTTCTTTTTTAAGGCATCATGTTGTATTTGTGGTAACCAAAACTAGCAACCCGGTGCACAAAATTATGGATTTAAGTTTAAATCAAAAAGCGTAGTATCTAGAAACAGCAAGACAAAAAGTACACTCGTACCTATGATGATTGTTCATGTGCTTGCACCAATATAGCTATTAAATTCAGCGGTACAGTTCATTTGTTTCCTGGAACATCCGGCACAAGCCCCGGCCGAGTCTCAGAGGGCCGGCGGTTCGCATCCGACGAAAAATAACAAAAAGTCGAATTCACTCACTGAGTCGCCTCAGTCGCAGCACCTGAAGCAATGAGACTACGATGTATATTTGCGCATAGAAAAGGAGGACACGTATGTACTGTAGTAACCCGGAGGCGAAAGAGGAATAAGTAAAGTAATGTAATAACCATTATTATGTAATGTAATGTACTGGTATAACTAAACATGGAGTCATTTCTGCGTAATGTGTGCACAGAAAAAAAGGAAAAAAATAAAGAAAAAAAAACAATTACAAAAAGAAAGAAGTTATCAAACAAAAATAAGGTGTGCCAAATCGGCGCCCGCTCAGCGTATATGGTTATATTTAAGGAAATCAATACATTACTCTGAGTCAACATATTTTTGACTGTTTATTATATGCTCAGATTACAGAACAAAAGGCAGATGGACCGCTCGGAACAAAGATGTGAGGCAAGAATTAAGCTATGAGTGCGTGACACACTGTAGGAACATTGTATCCTAGTGTGCGTGTAAGTATTTAAAAACACTGAGATTATATTATGTATTCAAAAATAGCATTCTATCCCTAAAAGAGCGAAAGCTAGAAACAAGCATAAGCTAGCTGTTCTAAATCTAAGGTTAAGTAAAATTAGTAATTAATTTGTGGAACAAGGCATAAAGATGTTCAATTTGCTGTTACAGAATGTTGCTAACCTGCCTACGACCAAGTACTGTACATTAAAAAAATCTCATGCAAAAGGGTTACTATAAAGTTGAAGATTTTTTCAATGACTAAAACCGATTGTTTACGAATTATTAATCAGTTAAGTAGTTTCACCTTTTAATGAAACTGGTGATAACATGGTACAGTTATAATAATTCATTAATTCATTGAATTTTAATTAGATGACATTGTTTAAAAACCTTTGAGCTATGTCTACAGTTGGGTTGTTATTATTCTTTTTTTATTATTCTCTGACTAACCTGAGTAGTCATGCTCACTAAAATGTCGTTGGGGTGGTGGCGATATGTGGCGGGTCGTTACATTCCTGTATTTGAGAATTTATAAGTGTTTCTTTGAAACCTATAATTAATAAATAATATTTCGACTTTGACTTGGATAAAGCGACTGCTTACTGCAGTAAAGAATCGACAGTTTGGATCAAGGTTCCAATGTCCATAATTATTTTTATGCATGTTTTTTCACCATGTTTTACCTTACCACCTGGTATAAGTACGCACTTTAATTCGAAAAATCCAGTTTTTTTTTTTCCAAAATCAGACGTTCTTACAGCAAACATATAACTGCCAAACTGTGAAGCTGTTTGTCGGCAGTAGTCTCGCCTTTGAGTTACAAATTGCTTTTTTATTGCTACTTATTACATTAACAGTTTTTTTTTTACCGACAAGATATGCTTAAATATATAAACAGTTACATGCCCAGGACTGAACCGACGATATAAAGTCCTGTGCTCCTATTTATTAACTACCTAGCCCACCTACTCTATTCCAAGATTTTTATATGTATTTCTAGAAATATCGCTTGGAAAAAATTAATATCCGTTTCGCGGAAACTATGGGCGGTTGGCCAGTCGATTGTAACGCGTAAATAAATCCTAGAATAAGGGAATAAGGGTATTCTTTATCGGCGTCCTGTTTACCATTTATTTATGTACTTGCCATTTCCTTTGTGGCTGCCGACGTACATTGTTCAAGAGTTATAATAAAAACGGATAAGTGGGTATCAGGTTATACGCAGAGTAGTGTTTATTGTTGTAATTTTATTTTAAGTAGTTTTACGGGTTGAACTCAACTTATATTTTAAATGTAAAAATAAATTTGCATTTTAGTTTTTCGCGTATGATTCTAAAGGTTAAGATAAAATAAGGATACATTATTAATAACATGAGATTACTAAATCACGCAAAGATTCAATTATAATATCTCAATATCCTTTAGTTTTAAATATCTGCATCTCGAATAGCAGTTTAAGAAATAAATGGGCTAAACAAATCTATCTTATCAATTAAAATATAATCTCCGACAAAAAACGGACCGACATGATGGTTTAGAAAAAAAGGGCGTAGGCCTTGAACTTCGGTATTTTAATGTTTGTGTATTATTGTAAAGTTATTGTATTTAAGTGCCAAACAAACGTTTATTCTTTTATTCATTTATTCAAATTGAAACTACACGCCATTTTCCTGTTGGAGTAGGCAGAGAGAACCGAGCGTCATATGACACGGCCCTTACACGCCTTGAAACCGGTCTTAAGATATGAAATGTAACTAGAATGCAAACATTCCAAGCAATCTCGCCGAAGCACTTCCCGACGGAACATAACACAAGTAGGTAACAAGTTTTGTTCAAACACCCAGTTTTACATTGTCGATAGTTTTAAGGAGTACCAACATCTATTACAAGTTTGGAAGTGGCTGTCCTAGGGGAGCGAGGGATTTTATTTGAAAACTTGCCTTTCCGCCCGCGTATCGCGGTGTGCGAGTAAGAATGCATTACTCGCTTGGATGTTTTATGAATATGTTACCTTGGGCTTAGTGCAGGAATGTACTTCGAAGAGTTGATGCAGATGGGGCTTTTAGAGTCTCAACTTGAAAGGGGGGAAAATTCCGTCGTTCTGTACCGCGGTACAATATGTAACTAACTGTACATGTTTTAGAAATAGGTTAGTAAAATAATAGTTCAATGGTATTAAAATGATGAGGTACTAAAATGATAGTATATAACCTCGAAAAAATACGTGTTTGTTTAAAACCCTTTTTAATTTTTAACTGATGTTCAATACAAAATTAGTCCCTTCTTTTGACATGTTAAATAAGCAATACAGTCGATACACAAAAGACTCTCAGACTTAAATGAGAAATATACATAGCTGCATAACACCTTACTGTAATCCCCTAAGGGGTAGTCCAAGAAGCAATAAGCTTTAAACCACATTCAGCCAAAAATTAAAAATAGTAGGGTAAGGTGGAATACAGATAAAATAAATTAACCATATTACAAATTAACCGATTAAACACACGCGCTGTGCGATCGTCCCACACAAATTCGCCGGACGCTCGTCCGGAGCACCGCGGAAGCGCCCCAATAACCGCTAATAATATCATTAACTCCACAAACTAATATCTAGCCGCTAATATCAGATGATGTCGGTAAAACAATGCGTGTTGTAAATTAATTTCGCCGCTCAAATATAATTTCGATCGGTGGTAATCGGATAACGGAGATCCGGCGATAAATTACTGTATTCCAATTAAAACGGCCCAGTTGGGCTGGTGCGCACACGGGCGGTCCCGCTGCTGGGTATACCTTATTATTGCTTAGCGACAAAATTTTGAAGTTTATTTATGCTAATGACGTGTAGTAAGTATAGAGGATCAATAATGAAACACAATGAGGGATTTTTGAATTTCGAATATTTGAGATAGATGGCGTAACTGTGATGGTCTTGTCACCCTCCACCTTGGTAAGTTTTCTGAACAAACTGACATGCTGTCAACAAAGAGCCAATAGTGGCAGTGATAAGACCACCAGGCTCCCTCGTGCCATCTGGCGGTTTTTGTATTTTTTAAAACCCTCATTAATGCTTAGAACAAGTCCCATGTTAGTCTGCTAGGCTGTTGGTACATCATTACATACATGTGTAAACAATAACTAATCGTGTATAGGTATTCAATTTATGATTGTGTAAGCGATGTAGCTCATCGCCTTTTGTCACTACTTTTGAAATTTTACTACCTAACCCAAGTCAATTGCATTGTTCCCCATAAGTATAATTGGTCGAAGGAACTTGCTACCCCTTAGACTCTGCTTCAATTTTTAGTTTAAGTCGAACGTCTTCATCCGCTGGTTGATTCCAGAGATCTTATATGGATTTGAAACGTAATCCTTCAGATCTGATAAAGAAGTAAAATCTTTATGGTCGAAGTGTGTCTATGAGAAAATATTGGCTGCGAAATCTCTATAATCAAAATGACCGTCATAGCGTGAAATGATAAAGAGGTATGTTGACGCAATAAGCCACATTTCAAAAACTAGAAGCGAAGCATGAAGCGTTCAAAGCCATAATCCTTCGCAATATCTGTATAGCGGCAAAAAACCGCCCCGAGCGTGTCCCCGCCCGCCCGTCTGCGCCAAAGCCCATTGGAAGAAATTTTCATACTCTCAACCCTCAGCGGCACCCGGCATATAAATTAACGTTCTTATGGCGCCGACGCCGCCTATTGAATCGATATCGTCGGCTGATTTATTGTTTAATCTGCACACCGGCGTTTTTTACTGACCGGACCTTGTGCTGTTTAGATTTCACTGTGTGTGTTTGTACCCAATAGAATTGTTTACATATACCTACTTGTATATGTAAACAATTCTATTGGGTAAGCGGTGGTAGCTCCATGGTGCCTCATAACAGAGGGATGCGGGTTCAAACTGAGCACGTACCTCTGGATTTTTCAATTCTTTGTACGTATTTATACCACTAGCTCGGCGGTGAGGGAAAATATCGTGATGAAACATGCAAATTGAAACAACTTTGGATTTGTAACCATGATCCAAAAATTGTCTGGTTCCCCTATCCTAGGGTTACGAAGGTTAGATCGGTAGTCGCTTCAATGTAATTACCAGACTAGCTAAATCCTGGATCATGGTCTAAGCGGACCCCGTCTAAGCACGGGACATAACGCTAGAAAAATGATGTCAAACAATTTTAATTACAATGTTACATCAAACGCAACTTTTACTCTGCTGAAAGTAGTAAAAGAGCGTGATAATAATTCATAATATGTATAGGTACTTCTACTTCTTAATTCTATTTATATCTATGTAAATGAGGCTATATAGCCTCATTGGCAGCTTAACTTTTTAAGCATCATTATTTATGATTTGACAGATGTCGGACTAGACAAAATCAATTTTTACAGTTTAATTTAAAATATCTAATAATAGCGTAAAATGTTGTTTCTCTAATTTCAGAGCAACACAGCTTTTTATTTCAACGAATAGTTGTAAAAGCATATTATATCTATACTATTATAGTAAAGGAAAAAGGTTTGATTTATTTTTGAACGTTTGTTTCTTACATATTTTTATAAACTCATATAAGGGTGTCGAACTAGCTATTTGCCACGATACTTTCCACAATTAAGTCAATTTTATTTTTAGCTAAAATTTGTTAAATGAGTTTTCTCCTCATTGGACTCTGTCTAATCCTTCAGGGTGAGTGGGTGATGGTATGGATAAACAACAAACTATTTCTCATAAGCTCATACTTCAAACCCATAGCTAAGACATTTCCTTCGCACTTTTTTTTTTCTTTTTTTTTCATGTTATCGCGGGCAGACGAGCATACAGTTCACCTAATGGTAAGTGATTACTGTCGCCCATGTACATCTGCAACATTAGGAGTTACAGGTGCGCTGCCGCCTTTAAGATGAAGATGTGCTCTCTTTTTAAATATTTGAATGTCGTATTGGTCCGGAAATACCGCTGGCGACTTTTAAATAACACCAGTAATTCCACCAAATTCACTCGTACAAACACAACATTGTCACTTTATGCCCGTCGGCTAAGCACAAAGTATGACGTACTTACGAGTATTTCGTCTCGTCAGCTCTGTATGACGTCACAATGACGTCATTTGTACAGCTGCGGCGATGTTCATTGTGGAGACATTGTAGCGTCGAGACAATATTGTAGTGGTCTAGTTTAATTTATAGCACACTACGTGCCGCCTGTGACTTCGTCCGTGGTAGACGACTACCATTAAATGCGTTGTTCGTGCACTTTCGTACTAAAAGTGGAAGTATATATATTTCGTACTAAGTGTTGTGAGGTCCAAGGTTCTAGTGATCGTTTAGGTTGGTTGAACATACTCAAAAATGTGAATAATTTTATAAGCGCGTTGTGGGATAGATAAAGAAATAAATATTCCACTTAAGCTTAAGCACTTGTGTTACGGATATTAGATTCAACAGTGGTATTACAAATATATACTTAAATATTAGATATTAACACCCAGATACAGAACAAACATAAACATTAATCACACGAATGTTTGTCCTGGGTTGGTATCGAACCCACAACTCCTGGCGCATAGGGCAGGGCGCCACCAAATGCTCCATCGAGCCAGTCAAATGTATGATGTATGGTATGACGTTGAAAGAAAGAATTTTAATCAATGTCATCAAATCTTGCTAAGCCCAAAAGTTTGGCGATCATGTTTATGCTATATCTGCTGTATACTCATGAATAGAAATAAATTACCTACTTAAAATTTTGGCTTAATCAACACGCTACGCCTTTGAACGTTTTGTCGAGTACTAGACGAATAAATAATAAATAATTATAAATAAAACATCATCACATACATTGATCTGATTCAGTGTTAAGTAGCTTAAGCACTTGTGTTAAGGGTATCAGAATCCGAAATCGAAGCTAACCTATTTAACCACAGTCAGCCAAAAAAAATAGCTGGGCTGAGTTGGATGGAAAATAGTGATACTTACATTAACTTGAATATATACTAGATATTAACACCGGAGGAACGCAGGACCGGTCGTTTTGGCGATATTTGGGGTAGGCCTATGTCCAGTAGAGGACCTCTTTCGGCTGAGATGATTATTAACACGCAGACTCAGAACAAAAACATGTATTCGTTATAAAAAAATCACTATCGAGTGCGCCATTGAGCCAGTCGATTATGCCTTTAGATTGCCCAAAGTGTTTTCTAAGCGGCCATATCATACTTCCCCTAGTGTTGGTAAGTACGTACTAAATTACCAAATGCATTGTGTATTTATAGAGTTAGCGGTTCTGTTTGTTGCCGGCTGTTTGCGCCACCGGCCCGGGTTTGTGTATTCTTCAACTGCTATTTGTGCGGAGTTGGTTAAATTAATTTTGCTGAGTGTTGGCTAGGATGTTTTGTAAGCTGTTTTTGTATGTTGCATGTAAAATGCTTGAAATTTGTACTGTAGTTGTAAAAAACCTTTTGAGTAGAAAAGTGGTCTGTCATATTAAATATATATTTTTTTTATAATATCACACCCGTAATCTCCAAAGGGGAAGGCAGAGGCAGCAACCTCCTGAAACCACATTCTGTCAAAAATAAATCTGCGCTGGGTAGTGGTAAAAGTAGTGACTAGTGGCTAGCTCATCGCCTACACCATCATCTTCCTAGCGTTATGTCCCGTGTTTAGACGGGGTCCGCTTAGACCATGAGCCAGGATTTAGCGAATCTGGTAATTACATTGAAGCGACTGCCGATCTGACTTTCGTAACCCTAAGATAGAGGAACCAGACAATTTTTGGGGCTCCTCGCCTACATAACAAAATTAAATAAATATATTTTATTTAAGCGTTTGTATATTGCCAATCGAAAATCAGAAAACATATAACGGTTTAGCCATATTTTGTAAACAGCTTTAAGTATGATTGAACTTAATACAATTAGCCAAGATACTCTGGTATAAAGTAAATCATCTTCAAAGCGGACCCAGACTAAGCACTAAGCATAACTCTAAGAAAATGATGATAAGTTACTAACTCACTCTGAACACACTCCACCTAATAAAATAATCGGAAACTAAATGAGTACCTATTTTAAAAGTCAAAATGGCAACCATCACCGCAGCCCACATTGCCCGGACTCGCGTCACAAGTTACAGGCTCCCATTAAAAGTTTAATTCGTGGTTTTGTGTTTGGCAGATATCCTTCACCCTACCCCATAGATAGGCGGGTAAATAGATAATGAAACAACTTTCCGAGGACGCCCAAATGTTAGTTATTCGACAGAGGTTTGGTAATTAATTGTAAGCGGAAATGTGATTTTTGGTTAATTTGTTGTGTCATCATGATCAACGAGATCATCTTGTACCAAGATTCTAGTTTTAACTTGACATTAATGCCCAAGTTAATGATGCTTATAATATATATGACTATATATTATATATGACTAGATATTGACTGGCTCGATGGCGCATTCGGTAGTGACCCTGCCCCATGCGCCAAGAGTTGTGGGTTCGATTCCCACCCAGGACAAATATTCGTATGATGAAAACTTGTGTTTGTTCTGTTTCTGGGTGTTAATATCCAATATTTAAGTATATATATGTAACACCACTGTTGATTCTGATATCCGTAACACAAGTGCTTAAGCTACTTACCTCGGAGTCAGATCAATGTATGTGATGTAGTCGGATATTTATATTTATTTATTTATTTATATATTCAACCGATTTCAAAAAAGGAGTTGGGTCTCAATTCGACCGTATATATTTTTTATAAATGCATAGGTATATGTTTACGAAGTATTTGTAGCACATACGTAAACGGTTACTTCTCAAGCTTGGAAAGTTTGGGTGTGGAAAAATTGTGTTAGTGGGAGGCGTTGTCTACACCATAAACACAATTACCTATGGTAAGCAGCAAAAACGTAGAATATAGCAACCTTGACACAAAAATAGCACCACTCGTGGATGTGACGTCATTACTGACGGATTTTAACATACTTTTTCTTTATCATGGGGTCCTGGAGCGGACCTTTGAGGGACTAATCAACCTAATGATGTTATTCTTAGCGAATTCAGAGGATTTCCGCGTTTCATACAATATGAATGTGTACATGCTTCCGTGATGCGGGAGTGGATTAAGTAATTGGTAATTGGATTAGACGATGAACGGGATATTTTATTACGTTTGCTATGTTAAGTAACGGTTTTGTTCTTGTGGCTTTCAAAGGCAGTAGAATGTAGTAGGTGTTGAACTGATCCTCCTAGCGTGTTCTTCGGTTCTAGTCGCAGTTCGTCCGCTTTAATCACGAAAAGTACCTAGTTAATATCATATTTTAAGAATGGGGTAGTTTTTTAAATTTTTTTTAGTACGTTAGATAGATTATCGAAAAATATTAAATATGTTTTTTTTTTGCTTTAGTTAATACTCAAAAAATTACAAAGATCTTTAGCGCTTTACATCACTTGGACGGTAAAATTGTACCACTACGTCACTAGGTACGTCACGCGGTACTTTTACCGCTGTATCTTCATTATTTTTAGTTTGCTGCACAAAAGAAAAATACGTAAGCAATATTTTTTTTGTAATCTTAAAAGCGGACTATAAATTTTTTTGAGTAAAATAGCTTATTGTTATTTTGGTTGGAACTTTTCGTTCCTTCTTTTCCTTCTTTGCACCGACAGGGATTGCCGGCATAGTCGCATGTATGGACGAATGATTTCTCTTTACAAACTTATTTAACTTGCAATGTACATATGCATGTAAAGTGTCAGAACGAATTATCTATATGGATATATCTGATGATGGAGGACGCAGGTTAGTGTAGAATCTCTTTTTAGTGTAATGGCTAGTGTCGATTGGCACGTCGTTCTAATATTATTTTAATACCGATTGTTTGTATAATTTAAGTGTGAACTAGAATAACGCTACGACAATAATGATAGCAAAAATCTGTAATAGCTTGAGATTTTACCTTCAGAGATACTATGTATTTTTGATATTGTTTCGTTGATACAGTGAAGGTATGAAGAGCCAACAATAAAATTGCCACAAACGGCAGTAAAATACACTAACGCAAATCAATTCATTTGATAATCCACTTCGGAAAACAACGAACGTAAAAACATACACTAATATTAGAAGTCGTTTCGACTAAGCACGCCATATCATACCAAAATGGGCATCCGCAACAAAACAGCCAAGTTCTACCGACGAGAGTAACGCAAGTTAGAAATATATATTGGAAAAAAAAATAGAAAACTAACTTGCAACTTTCAACTTCGTTGGAATAGACTTCATAGTTAATCCAGAAATATTATAACGGATGAAGTCTTATTCAAGTGCAAAAAAGGAATCAAGTTAGTTTTTGTACGAACTTAATGTCTACAAGTCAATATCTACATAATTATGTGCCGAAGATATTAAGAGGTGGTTGATGAAGAAACAAACAGATTTTCACTAAAAAAATGATTTTTTTACGTACTTGTAAAATATGAATATAGGTATTTCCTTAGGATTGTTTGTACGCTTCGGCTTTAGAGTTTATCTTATTATAAACAAATATGGCGAAATTATGAATTAAATTATTTTACTTCCATTGATTTTACTCCAATGCGCAATACTTGCGATAGATTTTCAAGCAGTAATCTATTAATTTTACAACTTTTGTGTTACACAGAACTTGTGCGTAAAACAGAATTAGTGAAGTGAACTCGGTTACTCACTACCGTGCGCCTATGGGCGCTATTTTTCCACGGCGAAGTATCGTAGAAAAACAAACATCATTAAGGAAAAGGAAGTCTCTATTAGCTTTTTCCTGTCGCCAGGGTAGCAAATAAATATACCCCCTATAATGCATGCTAACCGTATACCAGGGGTTGCTACGCGGAGCATTCGATTTAGGGGGTTCATTTATATTGTTTTATCTTTTAGATCGTATTTAGCGTTGATCAAAAAAAATCTAACCCAACCCATTATCCCATGTTGGTCTGGGACATAAAAAGAATGTGCCGACTGTGTTTCTTGCCTAGCATGTCGTAAAGGGCGACTAATGGTATATCAGGTTTTGGGTGTGTGATCATGTAGGCGACGAGCTAGCTACTTACTTACTATAAATAAAACTTAGCTTGGATAGATGGAAAATTGTGAAAACGTAGTGACGAACTAACTCAGCCCAGTTTTGTTTTAGTCTGAATGTGGTTAAAGGGGCCTGCTGCCCCGTTAAAGGGGCATTTATGCATTATGGGTGTGATGTTATGTATGTTATGTTCAAAAAAATGTGTATGCGACGAGTTAGCCACTTGTCACTTCCTACTTTTTTCACCAATTTCCATCTATCCAAGCCAAGTTTTATTTATTGGCTGAAAAATTAAAGAGCCTAGCTGCCCCTATGACTCTGCCCACCTCTTCGAGGGTCGCGGGCGCGATGATATATATGTTACAAAATTTTGAATTTGAACCATTCCAAATTCTCTTCTTATGACAAATCTATTTCAGCTTCAGCTGGTTACGTCTTTGTATTGAAGACAGCCTCGTTGGTGTATTGGTTCGAACTTGACGTTAAATGCAAGAGGCGCTAGTCCATCCTTATAGCCATATAGTCCATCCCTAAAGCTAATCAATAAATTATAATAGTATGTTTTTCGAGGTCTGGATATTTTTCGTAACCTAGGTGCTTAAGCTGCTTATTTAGGAAGCAGATTAATAATAGGATCTTGTCTAATATCACAATATCCTAGAGGCTTTGTGAAAAAGATAATGAAGGTTTCTCTGATAACAGTATTATCTTTCAAATTAAATAGAACGTTTGGGATATTTTTTATAAACCGTACCAAAAGCTGTCACAGATATTTTTCAAAATAAAAATAGCAAGTATTTTTGCCAAGTAACACGTTCTATAGATACCTAGAGACTGTATCTCTACACAAACACAATGGAGGTTTTAAAAGCCACTGTCCATACGCTATTATTTTTTTCTCTCTATATCCTTTCTGTTCCACAATACAATAACTTTTTGATCAAAGAACTTTTTCACACAATAATATTTGTGAGACGGAACTTGGGTGTTGATTTAACCTCTATAAGCCCGTTTGAGATGAACGAAAGGTCAGTGAACCTCATGTGAATGACCTTCACGTTTAATATGGTATCCTATTATACGGTACGAGTAATTCCTTGGATCGGCTTAAACTCATTCGATAGCTATCTTGTGTTCATAAAGCGTAAAATTCTTGGCCAAAGTAATTTGAAAATTAATTAGATATGGTATGAGATACATATTAAAACTGGTAAATGAAATATTTAATCAAGCTTATGATAATAATATGATACGTACATCTGTATAAATAAAAGCGTAGCTCAGTTCAGTTAAAAACTGAAGAGTTTGTTTGTTTGAACGCTATAATCTCAGGAACTACTGGTCCGATTTGAAAAATTCTTTCAGTATTAGATAGCTCATTTATTGAGGAAGGCTATAGTTATTTAACATGAACTAAAAACGCGAGTGAAACTGCGGATAACAATGTTTAGGCGACTTAGTTTCAGTGCGAGCTATTTTGCTCTAAAATGTAGCATTTAATAATTTATATATTCATCTCAGAATATTTTTGTTTTATAAATATCCCACTACATTACATACATTGATCTGACTCCGAGGTAAGTAGCTTAAACACTTGTGTTACGGATAACAGAATCAACAGTGGTATTACAAATATATACTTAAATATTGGATATTAACACCCAGACACAGAACAAACACAAGTATTCATCACACGAATGATGGTCCTGGGTGGGGATAGAACCCACAACTCTTGGCGCATAGGGCAGGGTCACTACTAACTACGCCATTCCGCCATCGAGCTGGTCATAGAAAGCAAATGTATTTGACAGCATATTATAATTATAATACAAAGATTTAATAAAACCCTGGCCCTACGTGTTATTTTGATTTCAGATAGAATTCATCAGCTGATTTGATATGAACCGACTTATATTCAACTTACATGTAAAATATGCACATGTATTACGGATCATATGAGTACCTATCTATAAAATAATTAGCTGCTTCTTTTATAGTCTGTTATATGTATATTATAGACGAATATGACTCACATTGCCACAGATAACTGAATAAGCTATATCTAAGCTAATTTAAATATTAATGTAATGTCATGATTTGTTCTCACAATGTTAGATCAGATCAATGTCCTCGCATTTGCAATAAACCTGCACCTTTAACTTAGGTATTCTACGTTCATTAGTGATCTTTGACATTGCCATGTTCGTCAGTAAATGACACATTTCATTTGAAAACCGTCTTAACTTTCTTCAGCCACGCTAAAAGCCATTCATACGCAAATCCTTTCGATTTACACTTCATTTGCGTCTAAACCAATCATCGAATTCAAAGAAACTAATTCTCTCAATTCTATAGTTTACTATAATTCTGTATGTATAGTAAAATATCCTTTCATAATGGTGTACCGATTGAGTCGACTCAAAGGGTTTTGTGATTCGATTAATAATTCAGCCATAATTTCGCCCCGATGCGATTAAAATTATTTGGGGTTGACATTAAGAGGTCAAGCTGTTTTGCCTATCTAGCGCCACAAATGTGGTTTCGCTCGACACGGCTAACGAGGAGTGTTTAAAGAGAGTAAGTGCAAAGGGTATTGATTCAATACCTGGCGCGTGTCTCTGGAATTTACAGATCTGTTTACATATATCTCTCACAGAAGTGGTAGTAAAGAAACCTGTAAATTTAAATAACTGGGTGTAATTGTAATACGACTAGCTGTGCCCGCGGTTTTTCCCGCGTTTATGGTTAATGTCAGATAGCTTATGACCCTCCTCGAAGAATTTTTCAGAGCAAACAAACAAACTGAAGAGTTTGTTTGTTTTTCTCTATACTTCTCTACTAATATTATATACCTAGTATAGAAGTATAGATTATTATTTAGACACTTAGCGCTAGCGAGATGAAGTCGAGTCTTAAATTAATAATGATTTAAGTAAATGCCGTCACAAATGATTTGGATTTAGTCGTCGAAGTAATAATATGATAAATGTGAATTAGTATTGGATTATATACATAATTTGAATAATTCTAAAACCATCTGGCAATGAAATTTGAATTGTTTTAATATAACCTTTGAATTTAGTTGCGTAGATGCTGCTATTTTATAATTTAACATGCTATTGGCCGCTGCTTCGATTATGTAAATATACAATAATATACGTATAATAATAGACATCACAATTAAAAACACGAATATCAAGATAAATACCTGTTTCATTAACAACTATTTATTTTGTTCTGATACGCATGTAATAGAACAAAATAAATAGTTGACAAACGTTACGAGTTAATTGCACCAATCCACGTGCCGAATTAGATAAAATGTCTTTGAAAATACATTTCTTAAGTAACTCTTACAACATGCATTCTAAATCTTCATTTCTTCTCTTACAAAAATCTTTTTGCATTCAAAATGAAATATCTGACTTCAAACTCGACAAAGGAATACTCAACAAAATTCCCTATTCCTCAATAAAATTCCTCAAAACCAAAAGGCTGATTCGTAGCTGAAACTCGTAGCATATCTCGTAGCACATGTCGCTATGTATGTATATCGTAGCGCAGCCGCTACGAGCTCGTAGCGCAGCCGCTACGAGCTCGTAGCGCTCACGCGTAGACGTCGCGATGATGATTTATCGCTGTAATACAGTTACTAACTCAATATGAACTCGGGGGAAAAGATCAATCGATTACTTCGCTCGCGCAGTACTTTTAGTTCGAGTGCCTGAAGCCTGAAGAAGCCTGTTCTGTCTTTATTGGTTTCTCTTTATATTGTGTAAGAGTTTCGATGCAAGTGTTTTGTTACACGCGATTTATGCTGCTTCGTCGTTGCTGTATTGGGTAAAGGTATTTCAATATAGATAATAGTCAACGTGTATCAATGGACTGTCAGAAAAATATCTACTCTTATCGATGCTTGTCCCAAAAGCATATCGTAATGCTTTTGGAACAAGCAGTAATATGACAATAAATAAATTGCAACTTGCACGAGGGGTACTTATTTAAATACGGGCATCCACGCTGGTTTTTTGGTAATGTTTATAAATTGGAATTATCATATTTAGTCAGTAGAGTAATCTACCTAAACTTAATAAATGCCATGGTTTATAAAGTATGTATTTTATATCCATTAATCATATTATAGCATCCCCTAAGGTTTGATATTTCAACGTTTTGTCAGTTTAGCTTAATAAAGTAAATAAATCTAGCTAATTTGTTTAATAGTAAATAAGGTTAAACCTATATAATTAAAATGAATGTTTTCATAATTTGAATTACTCGTAGTAATTAGAGTGCCGATATTTTCAAGGTATGTTTTACATTAAAAAATAATAAACTTCGCAGTAAGACTTCAAGATAAAGTGGTTGCCTACGTTTAATATAAATAAATGATTTCGGCGATTGAACGAAACCGATTGACTAAACAGTCAAATACTCTACTGCAACTCTGGAGTTTAAACTCAGACCTTGTCCAATGTCCGCTAGGACAAACGGTACCGAACATTGACCAAACGTTCAAACAATCAGCGAGCAACAAATTAACCCGGCCACTACTTAATCCGGTAGCCAATGCATACACACGACATCTTGTTATTAATAACCATAATCCCGCCTCCCACCACGGCACCACCATATCTCATTCCCATTGATCCAGCAGCAAATACAGTTTATTTCGACACCACAAATTAACTGCCGTCGCAAAATTAACCGAATGGATAGTTAATATCAAAGTTGCGTTATCGGAGCAAGTTTGACGGGCTATTAGGGCCGCGATAATCTCCGGCCGGTTAATACTGGCACAAAGACATGAGTTATACGCCGTACGTTCGGCAAATTGGTTCGGCCCGGCGACAATTTGATGGCAATTTGCCGTTATTACAGTGCCGTCTTGTGTTGTCGTAAATTTGAGGATGGGCGTAATGCAAGGCATGAGCGAATGGTCCATTTGTCGTTGCATTACATAAATATTCTTACGTTTCACATCTAAGTTAAATTTTACACGCCAAAATTTTAAAGTTTTTAGAGAACTTTTATCCTGGATACATAAAGATTATATAGAGTTATACTTTTAAAGACGAATTTAGTTATTTTCGTCCTTTTTTACTGATTGAATACTTTTTACGAGACGTTATTGATTCTTTTTGATGTCATCCTCTCAAAATGTTTTAAAAAACGTAATTTAAAACAATAAATCAATAAAGCAATGAATAAATATATCACTTAGTAAAAGGAGATTTTTCTGTATAAAGTAGGTATAAATAATATAAAGTATAAAATAATAGTTTTAAATACATATCTACTCACTTTTTATTTACTTTGAAACTTGACCAGATCAGGGTCATATGAAATGGGGGCCCAATGTAAACAGACCCGCTTTAATATTCACCCACGATATTACTTTCAAACCGCTTCTCTTATATCTTGGCCCACACGCCCTGACACCGGACAGAGCCGTATCTAGCAGTTATCGTCACAATAAACCGTTGTTTTCATACATCCTCCCATTAGCAGCTTCGATGCCCGGCTCGCGCTTAACTTAATTGAGACGTGGAGTGCTGGCTCCAACGAGTATATTGCTTTAGCTAGCTATGTTTAGATTAGGGCACACTCACACGCATTTGTAGACTTTTGTAGTTGGATAGACAGGGTTCAAAAGATGGTAGCTCAATCGTAAAGACACACGCCTGGCATTTCACCTTCTTTATTTGGTATAGTTTTGAGACTGTTATTAATAAATATCACAATAACATCACATACATTGATTTGACTCGGAATAAGTAGCTTAAGCACTTGTGTTACGGATACCAGAATCAATAGTGGTATTATAAATAAATACTAAATTATTAAATATTGACACTCAGACACAATACAAATACTAGTATTCATCATACGAATGTTTATCCATGGTGAGAATCGAATCCACAACTCTTGACGCATGCAGGGTCATTAACGAATGCGCTATCGAGTCAGTCAAATATATCAATCATTCTTGCGGTTTGAGACGATTTTTACTCCACAGCGAATTTCAATGCTCTTCTAAGTACATACTGAATGTTTTAGTTGTAATTAATTATATTTTGCAGTCACGAAGTAAAATTCAGTCGCTAGCTCCATACATAACAGCAAGCCCATCGTTGCTAGCTACTATTACTAAAATTGTATAGTAACACAAAACTTCTATCCCTATAAACCTGCATCATTGAATGATGATACATCATGATCAATTGGCCCACCAAAACCCGATGGTTTTTATGAAACATAGAAGTAGATAATAGGTGCTTAGTTTAAAATCACCGTCAATCAGTGACGTAATGCGCCAATGCTGTTATATCAGTCGAGATAACTGAGTCGTAAAGTATGGTATGTCATTTATGATACAGTTATCGTAACTTTAACTTTACTAGAAGTTTCGGTGTTATATTTCATATGTGCATCACTACTTTTGGCAGAAATACGGGAGTGTCGTACTAAGAGGTTCATTTGTTCCCATTTGTTCTATTGAATAGTTCTACGGTAGAACTTTTTTAGTTTTTAGAGGTAGTACATTATATTACTCCCAAATAGTTCTTCTAGGAGTTACATAAGAAAATTCTCAATTATTAAAAAATTGTCCCACGATAGTCTGATACTCCAAAATAAATTACAAATGTGTTCCTTGCCTAGCATGTCGTAAAAGGCGACTAATGGTATATCGGGTTTTGGGTATGTGATTGTGTAGGCGACGAGCTAGCCACTTGTCACTACTTTTTCACAATTTTCCATCTAACCCAGCGCAGTTTTATATTGGCTGAATGTGGTTAAAGAGGCTTTCTGCCCCTTTGACTCTGCCTACCCCTTCGGGGATTGTGGGCGTGATGTATATGAATGTAAATATCTTAACTTAACTTTATTTTTGACTTAGTACGACTTAAAGAGCTTTATTGCTCCTTGAACTGCATCTTTTCCTGCGGGAATTGCAAGGGTGATGATATGTATGCATGCATGGATGTATCATAGCACAATGTAGCCAGCACAGATATAACAAATATGTACATAATTTCCGCATACAATTCACCGTATATGAGAGTACAAAAGGCATAAATTAATTAGTTAAGAGAAATGTTTCCCAAATATTGCAATATTAACGGGCTCTGCATGTATTTCGTGCCAGTGACTACGATAATTACTTTAGCTTATTCTGCGGCTCGTATATAGGTATTTATGTACTTAATTAATTATAAACTGATTGTGTTTTGGTGAAATTAATATCTTAACTCTTATTATATATGTAAATATAAATAGCGCTTTATCGCGTTACCATACCAAAGTATACTTGTATCTTATGATACTTGAATCGCTTGGTCTGTTTATTTTGTACTATCAGCGCCCTGCGGTTTCACCCACGTAGGTCCGTTTCCCGTGGAAATACGGAGATAAAATACAGCCTATGTTACTCGCTGATAAAGTAGCTTTATATTGGTGAAATAATTTTTCAAATTGGTCCAGTAGTTTCAGAGCCTATTCAATACAAACAAACAATCAAATCTTTCCTCTTTATAATAGTAGTAGTGTGACGAAGATTCGTGTTCTCATTGAAAGTAAGGCTAAGGCCACCTTACTGTCTCGATTGAATGAATATGTGTTTAGTCGCGATAATAAATTCTTTAGCGTGTTGTCGAATGTTGATATATAAAGTGAATGTATATAGTGATATTAAATCATCTTTTGATAATAGTATCAACGTAGACAGATATCTATAGAGGTTTCTACACCACTCCATAGATGAGTAAAGCCGGGACGCGTTCTAATCCAATGAGCCGGACAGTTATTCATCTAGTACTTATATATCTAGTACATCCAGTAAACACACTTGATTGACTTGATTATAACAAAACTTCCAGAGTTCGACAGTTTGAGCTTCTCATTTTATATCGATAAAAGAAGTATAAAATATAAACAACACTCCCAAGTAAACCGAAGTTTAAAATTCTCGCCTCTGCGGTTAAAATTTTGCGACAAGACCTTAATTATCTAAGCGTTAATTTAAACAATTTAACCCTTCTCAAATTAAAAGACGAAAGTACTCAACCAACAAAATAGGTAAACGAGTGTCTTACAGCATTATGACTTTGAGGTGGGTATACAGTACATTCAGGTGCGCAGGTTGTTCACACAAATATACAATATTCATACGGACATGGCACTTTGAATGGATGTGACGTGGAAAATGGAATCTGATTTGCGGCCCTTATCTGGTAAGAGGAAGAGATATCTTTGTGCTCGGTTCTTGTACGAGTAGACGGTACAGGTGTTTTCTAATACATTTTATATAGTATTGGGTCATATATGGTGTAGAGACATTTGTGTAATGTACAGTCATTATACAGTTAATATTTGATATGTTCACGATTTCTCCAACTATTGATTACAGTAAGAATGGACTGGCCCGAACCACTAACAACACTACCATCATTTTATTAAATATTGTCACAGTTTGATGATTGCGAATCCCAAATGACCAATTGCAAGTTGAACCCTTTTGGTCTAGGACTTAAAAATAATGTGCCAACTGTGTTTCTTGCCTAGCATATCGTAAAAGGCGACTAATGGTATATCAGGTTTTGGGTGTGTGATTGTGTAGGCGATGAGCTAGCCACTTGTCACAATTTTCGTCTAAGCCAGCCCAGTTTTATTTTTGGCTAAATGTGGTTGAAGGGGTTTGCTGCCCCTTTGACTCTGCCTACCTCTTTGGGAATTACGGGCGTGATGTTATGTATTTAATAAATTATGTATGTATTTAATATTACTGCTAAGTTAATGATTGGGAGTCCCAAATGACTAAACCTATTGCAAGATATAACGCTAGCCTACGGCGATTGCTTAGCACGATACGATATTTATGCTTAATACTTGATATTGTTGTTTATATCAAGTAAATTAAATTAAATTTTGTTTATTTACCAGAAAAACAATCACAATGATAAACAGTGACTCCCACAGTAGGCGATGCCCGTCATGTGGGAGTCAGAAATATTATGCGGCTAAAAAAATATTTAATTAGATTTTTCTATCTTTAGTGGTAAAAACTTGTTATTAATATGTTAATTTTTAATAACTTATAAAACCATTTGTCCAATGTTGGTCTGGGGCAAAAAAAGAATGTGCCAACTGTGGTTATTGCCTAGCATGTCGTAAGAGGCGACTAATAGTTTACAGGCTTTTGGGTATGTGACTGAATAGGCGACGAGCTAGCCACTTATCACTCCTTTTTCACAGCTTTCCATCCAACCCAGCCCACTGTCCCATGTTGGTTTGGGACTTAAAAAGAATATGCCAACTGTGGTTCTTGCCTAGCATGTCGTAAAAGGAATATCGGGTTTTGGGTATGTGACTGAGTAGGCGACGAGCCAGCCACTTATCACTCCTTTTTCACAGCTTTCCATCCAACCCAGCCCACTGTCCCATGTTGGTTTGGGACTTAAAAAGAATATGCCAACTGTGGTTCTTGCCTAGCATGTCGTAAAAGGAATATCGGGTTTTGGGTGTGTGATTGTGTAGGCGACAGGTTAGCCGCTTGCCACTGCTTTTTCACAATTTTCCATCTAACCCAGCCCGGCTTTATTTTTGGCTGAATGTGGTTGAAGGGGCATGCTGCTCCTTGGACTTTGCCTACCGATTCGGGGATTATGGGCGTGATGTTATGTATGTATGTAAATAAAAAACAAGTCATGCAACAAAAAAGCAGGTTCTCTCTTCAATATAAAAATGTGTAAAGGTAACGTTGTAACGATTATATGACTTGGTTATCGGTACACGAATCAAAGAAAGCAGCAACCGAAAGCCTCCAAAGTCTTATTTCGATACGAATAGAACATCGGCAGTAAAGCCAAGCATTTCATCTTTATCTCATATTTCCTGTCTAGGCTCCTAGCTTCTAAGTTATACCGTTGTTCCTGCGGAAGAAAGAAATCCTTTTGATGCTTATCGAAACTCCGATCCCTTGTTTGTTTATTTCATATAAGTTTTATCGTTGTGCTTAAGTTGCTTTGAGATGCCGTATAGTAGCATGAACTATGACATTTTGGATTTATTTGTTGATGTCTAAAAGTAATAGCGATACATACCGGCTCGCCCGAAAACCTTGAAGTAGTAGGCAATATTTCAGGAACGATAAGCCCCCTAAATATATTTTAGCCAAGAATAATGAGCTGGATTAGATGGGTACTAATCCACTAGTACTACTCTACACAGTACTATTTTTTTTAAATTTGTATTTGTGATTTTGTAGGGCTAGCGCTGCTCGTCGCCTGCGTTATCACAAATACAATTCCCCAATGCACCAATGCACCATTAGTCGAACACTTTTGGTTTACATTGCCATGAAATTTGATGTAACCAATAATATATACCCCGTCCCCCATTTCTTCATTTCAGTTCCCATTACAATGAGTTTGTGTTACCCAATTGGGATGTTGATACCTATTATATTTAATTTTGAAATATCATTTCTGAAAAAAAAAAGTATCGTAGTATGGCGTTAAGCTTTATTGATTTTGTATCATATTGAGTCTAAGATTTTTAATTTTACAAAAACTGCTTAATATTAAGTCAGTTGACTATACAAACTAGTGACGTCACACGTTCACAAGCCCATACAAAATCTATGAAGTGATTTCGTTTTGACAGCTCTTAAAAAGTATTTCGATTGACTAGCCAGTCAACATACCTATTGTCAAACAAGGCTACACATTTAAGTAGAAATTGTTTTGTTTGACAAGCTTTTATTTAACTTCCAATGTATGTATGAATGTTTGTTCGGATAACATCTTGCAATCTATTTTTTATCCATTACATTTAAATTGAATGACAATAAGGTGCAAATTAGCAAGTGGGTCTTCCACTCACATAGAATCAGTCCTACTATTGTGTTATCTTAGGGATTGTGTAACCCATTTTGTGCAACTTAACATTTCACACCAGAGCCAAGTCTTTTTAATCGTACAAGCTTGTATAAAATTTACGCAGATGTCGAAAAAATGTTCCCCCTTTTAAAAACGTTTAAATATGCACGTATACAATTATGACTTTAATGAGCTACCGCGGGTGCAATTAATTCCTGTTTGGTCTGTTTAATAATGTACACTGGCAATTTGGGAAATTTAAACAAAATAAGCTATGACGCACTTAATGAAAATGTCTAAAAATTTATATGATCTTGTAGCTCAGCTTTAAAAGAAAACATTGTGAAGAAACCGGCATTTTTAAATAACATTGGGTGTGCACTGTGCAACCCATATCCAATTCCTGGATAAAAGGTTCGCTAAAGACCTGGTGCTATTGTTTAAAGGTTTGACCTACCTACATTTAGTAAGGCTCACTCAATCCAGGTGATAATACCGTCGCAGCGTTTTAACCAAAACATTATACACATGTAGCACGAAGTACTTAGAGAAGTTTAGGTAACTATTCAAAACTTGGCCCAAACATATCCGTGCGCGCAAATACTGTGTGCTAGAGTACTCGGACCCTCCCCCCAACCCCTACAAGCGAGCGAAGCGCTTTAAAGCGACATTTAGCGAAGATTGCGCTGGGCCACGGCCGATATTAAAATAATATCTCCCGGATATTGCACTTGATAGTAGCTTAGGTTTGGTATTGCCGCTTGCAAACTTGTTGCAGTAAATATGCACTTATGAGGGAAATTTTAGATTGATAGCTAGTTACTAGCTCAAAGGCGTAATTGAACTACCTTTTAAGCTTACAAGTTCTATATTCTCGGAATATCTAATCTAAGTATTGACTGGCTCGATGGCGCATTCGGTAGTGGCCCTGCCCCATGCGCCAAGAGTTGTGGGTTCGATTCCCACCTAGGACAAACATTCGTATGATGAATACTTGTGTTTGTTCTGTGTCTGGGTGTTAATATCCAATATTTAAGTATATATTTGTAATACCACTGTTGATTCTGATATCTGTAACACAAGTGCTTAAGCTACTTACCTCGGAGTCAGATCAATGTATGTGATGTAGTTTGATATTTATTTATTTATTTATTATTTATTATTTAAGTATGCTTATGCTTGCTATTGTGTTCTATCGATATTAGCTTTCAATGTAAAATTACCAAGAAATTCTTTGTTAAAGAACTTGTTATATTTGGTTGAAGTAAGTCTTTGTTCCTTTAAATCAGGGTATCTGAAATTAAAGGTACTTAATTGCCCCTATATAGGTGAAACAAAGGGGATAATTAAGCTGTAGAATTTTAGTTATAGTTGTGGAGAATTTAAATTTGATCGTGAATGTAATGAATGAGCCAATAAAGGTTAGAAACCATTGTCCCTTTGTTACAAATAATTCGGTGACTTAACTTTGACTGAATAGTTAGTTAGAATTCAATATTGCGTAATTTTATACTTAAATTTATTTCGCATTTATTATTTTCTTAAAACGATTTTAATATACTATGTCCATCTTCAAAAAGTTTGTTTTAAGCTTAATTGGCACAGAGATTAAATTTTTGGGTTCGCAAGGGTGTAAGAAGATTTTTTTTCTTGAACTCCACCTCCCCCATCGGGGATTGCGGACGAGACAGTATGTGTAATCATAATAAATTTTCCAGACTGACACACCAATTTCCTAGTTCCAATCTAAGCTTATGTTTGTACTAAGGATACTAGGTGAACGGATAGACATACTCAAAATACGTTTATAATCATCCATGACTCGAATACAAATGTCCTGTTCATCATACGAAACATTGGCAATTATTACAAATTAGTAGTTAGTATATTACAAATTAGCGGGATTCGAACCCACGATCCTTGGTTTCGTGATGAAGATCTCCGACCACACGATCAACGGTACAAGTATGTAGGAAAACTAAAAATAATTTAGTTTACATTCTGTTATATTATTTCATCTTGTTTACATAATAATCGCAATATCATTTATTAGTGAGATTCCAGTTCCCCAGAGTCCTGATTTCAAAGACTGCAGTCCCCGATCACCGGACTACCCAAAACTAAAACACAAACGCGAAACTGTTGACAAAACTTCTCATCCGTTCCGTCACAATAAATACCCGGCAAGATTACCCGGCTATTGACGCTTGCCCAAAACAGAGCCGACGGGTCGAGACGAGGGTTGCACCATTAAAAGTTAGATTAGTGACAAATTTCCAATGGATTTTGAATAATATCCGAGTTCACTATCTCGCCGATAGTACCTTTGAATGATTTCAGTTGGCCTTTCAACGAAACGGTTGGTTTTTGTCCATTCGAAAACATTTCGGTTTCAACTTGCGATGTGGAGGTGTGCCGGGTTATTGTCGAAGTTGGGATATTGGGCTTTCGATTGTGATGGTACTATTGGGCAGTTTGCCATTGTTTCAGTACACTGTACAACGATCATTATTTTTTTAAATCCTGTTACTATGTGTACAGAAGGTATGGAAACCTCTGAAAGGAGAAGGTAGATTGATTTATTAAAAACTGATGGACATAAGTTCTTCAAAATGTTTTTATCTATCTAGGCTAAGTTGCATATGTCTTTATTTAAACGTGCTGTTTTTAAGGCTCAATTTATTATTAATAAATTGTTAACACTAGCTATGTATGTAATGGAGATGGAAAAAACGTTCTTATTAATATTCTCGATTTGGTTGGTTTAAATACCAATACTCCTATTGGGATCGGAACCCACAGCCTCTGGTTTCATGAACAATGTCAAACTGTTAGACCAATCGGACGGTCAGAATAAACAGTTATATAAATTAAAGAATGCCTTATATGAAACTATATACTACTATAGGTTATGGGTGTACCCTACACCTGTAATTGAAATAATTGCTATTACTAAATTGCTTCCAGGCTAGCGTTTAATTGGAGCCCTCTATAAAATTTAATTAAAACGTATCCAGATGTTACGATAGTAATTATTTAACGTCCGTCCGTCCGTCTATCGCTATTTATCTTGGTTGTCGCCGACGGGCCCAGGTTCGACGCCGGCTGATGCTGTCACTTGTGACGGGTTTAATTAAATAGTTGGACAGATTTGTAAATAGAACCCTCCGGTCACTATACTGGAAACACATTATTTATTTGTACAACAATAGTTACCTACGTAGCACATACATGTGTATGTATTTATCTTATTTTAAGGAAGGATTAAATATATATATATATATATATATATATATATATATATATATATATATATATATTTTGTTACAGATAACCTATTTGTAGTTGAAAGTTTAAGGTTTTATGTATTGTCTTGGACAAAGTCGTACCCGGCCACGAGTAAATTATTTAGTTTATTTGATGATGAACCTTGGTCGAGCGGAGCTAAATTTGTGCTGCACCCAGCAGCTGGATTGTTTTATTGCTTTGTTCTTCGATAAATGTGTTAATTTG
This sequence comes from Glyphodes perspectalis, assembly GCA_951394215.1. Taxonomy (NCBI): domain Eukaryota; kingdom Metazoa; phylum Arthropoda; class Insecta; order Lepidoptera; family Crambidae; genus Glyphodes; species Glyphodes perspectalis. Next base: position 15,214,766 of record OX596215.1, read on the forward strand.
TCCAAATATTTTAAGTAATCCGAGTGTCTCTTGTCTAACATGTCATAAAAGGCGACTAATGATACATACATACATACATAACATCACGCCCATGATCCCCGAAGGGGTAGGCAGAGTCGAAGGGGCAGCAAGCCCCTTCAACCACATTCAGCCAAAAACAAAGCCGGGCTGGGTCAGATGGAAAATTGTGAAAAAGCAGTGACAAGCGGCTAACCTGTCGCCTACACAATCACACACTAATGATATATGGGGTTTTGGGTATGTGATTGTGTAGGCGACGAGCTAGCCACTTGTCACTACTTTTTCCCAATTTTCCATCTAACCCAGCCCTTTGTCCTATGTTTGTCTGGGACTTAAAAATAATGTGCCAACTGTGGTTCTTGCCTTAGCATGCTTGCCTAGCATGTCGTAAAAGACGACTAATGGTATATCGGGTTTTGGGTACCTATGTGTTTGTGTAGGCGACAAGCTAGCGTACTACTTTTTCACAATTTTCCATCTAACCCAGCCCAATTTTGTTTTTTGCTGAATGTGGTTAAAGGGGCCTGCTGCCCCATTTGACTCTGTTTACCCCTTCGGGGATTATGGGCGTGATGTCATGTATGTATGTATTTTTAGTAAATATTTATATTGCCAATAAAACAGTAACATTCGAAATGTAGAATTATTAATATTTTTCAGATTTCGGACTGTTGGTTTAAGGTACGGAGACTTTTTTCTAAGAATGAGAAATTTATACTAGTATTAAATAATAAAGATCTCGACAAAATTTGAGTTTGTACGAGCATCGAATACAAATTACGTTTTCGTGGAAGCAACATTTTGAGAATATCAAGCTTCATCGAATCATAATTTGTTTTGAGAACACCGGCTCAATTAGAGGTCAAATTTTGTTTCAATTAAAGCAAGAAGGAAAGGGATTGGAGAAAAATGTATTTATCTTTAGCGGAATTAGGTGAGGGTTGCGAGATTTGTGGGGGTTGGTTTGGGGCGAGAGCGGGGGAGGAAGCGATAGCGTTATTATTATTATATTCCGTGCTTAGTCGGGGTCCGCTTAGACCATGATTCAGGATTCAGCGAGTCTAGTTATTACATCGAAGCGACTACTTATCTGACCTTCATAAAACTAGTCAGGGTGACCAGGCAAATAAGATTAGAAAAACACTCCTGGATTTTTAAAATCTGATTTCGTATTCATACGATTCTGTGATGGAAAATAAATACATAAGTCGATAAATTTGCATAAAATGACATAAAACTAACTAACTAAACTTAATGCCACTTTCCTAGCGGGGTAGGGAAAAAGAGAAATAATTTAGCAATTGTCTATTTTTTCTACAGGGGTTTCTTATTTTATAATTTGTCGCTTTATCAAGACATAGCTAATTTGACCGGTTGCTTAAAATTTGGATATTTATAACGAATTCACACAATCAAACATCTTACCCGCTACCCGCTAAAGCGTATGCACGGCCAGTTAAAAAATAAAGCATTTCGGGTTATTTGCAAAATGAAATGAATCCGTCAGAAAGGGAAACTTTAATCTCTAGAGCCTTTTGGGGAGTTTTGAGTTCAGAGTTCCGGAACTGAGGCAATTAGAAACTTTACCTCGGAGGCTGGAGGACATTTTTTGTACCTCTGCACTGTACTTTGTTCTTTGACAATTAATTTGTAATGTTTTGGTTTTTCGACGTCAGGAGTATTTGTGTACTGTTTCATTGAAAGTATGTATATAGCTGAGATCGTAAATTTGCATATATAACACTTATTCAATGTTTTATTGTGGATTCACATAAACGTAGGATTTACATTGATCTAGGCTAATCGTCCAATGTTGGTGTGGGACTTGGCCCATGTTGATCTGGGACAAAAAAAAATCTAATCTAACCCAGCCCGGCTTTATTTTTGGCTGATTGTGATTGAAAGGGCATGCTGCCCCTTTGACTCTGCCTACCCCTTCGGGGATTGTGGGCTTGATGTTATTATTAATATTAGGCTTAATCGCTTTCAAGCTTTAATAAAGATCAATGTGCGCTTTATTCTAAAATTGTATGTAAGTATGCTGCAACGCAAAGCCTAAGGATTTAAAGTACGAAAGTGTCGTTACAAGTACAAAGTCTGAGTCGTTAAGCCAATATACATTACTTTTCCTGAGACCGAAAATCAATAGATACAAAGGTTACCTCGCACCGAATCGTTCACGCCGCCTAGCACATTTGAATGTCCGTAATCGCCGAAGTTGGACAATAACACGGGCGTAAACAACCGGTGCGATCGTTACCGGCTGAGAAACGATACAAGTTTTATTAAAAACACCCGACAATTGCGAGGTGGCCGAGGCCTGAGGACATCAGAGGACTGGCAACGCATCTGTGACGTCATAATCGAAACGACTTAGCGAATAGGGAATATGCATGAAACATATTTTAGTCGTTGAACGGATTATCAGAAAATTTTACAGAATATCCCACGTTTGTACATACATACATTAATTAACATTACGCCCATAATCCCCGGAGGGGTAGGCAGGGTCAAAAGGGCAGCAGGCCCCTTTAACCACATTCAGCCAAAAATAAAACTGGGCTGGGTTATATGGAAAATTGTGAAAATGTAGTGACAAGTGGCTAGTTTGTCGCCTATACAATCATATACCCAAAAACCGATGTGCCATTAGTCGCCTTTTACGACATGCTAGGCAAGAAACACAGTTGGCTGATTCTTTTTTTGTCACAGACCAACACGGGTCAACGTTAGTCCGGTATTTAAAAAGAATGATTCCCACTGTGTTTCTTGTCTAGCATGTCATAAAGGCATGAAATAGGTTTGTGATTATGTAGGAGACGAGCTAGCCACTTGTCACCAATTTTTAACAGTTCTTCATCCAGCCCAGTTCAATTTGCTTTTTGGTTGAGTGTGTTTTAAGGAGTTTACGGCTCCTTCAACTTTATCTACACCTAAAGGGAATGCAGATGTGATGATATACAGTAATATTGGGTATAATAAATAATTATTTCGACGTTAAGCAATATTCACTTTTATCACAATTTTTACTAACTTTTATTTAGTTTGCGCTATTCATATGTAAATTGGCTGTCTGTATTGTTAATATATGCAATGCAAACTGCATTGCATATATTTTGTCAACCAATGGCTTCTCTATTTGGAATTTACGTAAGTTCAGTGATAATCGTGCTGGTCTGTCGATGAATGTGATAGATAGCCAGAGGACATCTTTTTAGGCTCTCACAAAAATGTGTCCCATTTTGGTCTGAGATTAAAAAATAATGTACCAACTATGTTCCTTGCATAACATGTCGTAAAACGACTAATGGTATATCGGGGTTTGGGTATGTGATTGTGTAGGCGACAAGCTAGCCACTACTTATTCACAATTTTTTATCTAACTCAACATAATATTATTTTTGTCCGAGTGTGGTTAAAGGGGCTTGCTGTCCCTTTGACTCAGCTTACCCCTTCGGGGATTACGGGCGTGATGTTATATATGTACAAAAGCGTGTTTTTTTTTTATTTTGAAAACGATATCTTTATTCAACTTCTGCTCAGTGTAATATTGACCGGACATTTCTTACCAACTTATCAATTTGGTCATTAAGGGTCCTGCGCGATCCCAACGCATTTCCATAGACAGATACTAACACTCGGTTTCATTACTCCGCAGCAGATAATGAAAACTCCTCAATTATCGGCCGACACCTTCGGACGGCAATTAAGGTGGCTCAGAATTAATTCGGGCCATTATTAAATTTGTCGCGATATTAATAACGTTTAACGCTCCGACTCTCTGGGGCTTTCATTAGATATTCGGAAATACGGAATGTTTGCTGGAATAAGGATTATTTGGAGTAAGCTCTTCGACTTCTGATTGGTTGTTGCTGTTTTATTTATTTTTGTTCAATAGCAACGTAATCTCTTTCCTTAAACTTTATTTCTGCCAGTTGATAATGGTATAGTATTAGGAATTTCATCGTTATTTGGTCGATTCCGCTGAGATTTGATTATCGATTCTTGTGTTAGGTGTTACCGGGTCCAAAGGATGTTGGCCAAGAGACAATTCGCCTAATATTTAATGCCTAAAAATGAAGTATATCAATTCCATATCTACACCATTTCCAAATAGTTGAAGATATACAAAAATTTTTCAAGCAACCTAACATGATTTTATTTTTTCCTGCATGTGGTTCAAATAACTTTTCGTCTTGGAAGTCTAGTTATCCTTTAATCTCTTTTTTTATTAAGGGATTGCAAGTGCAATATAGTATATATGTACTCGTATGTGCGATGTGCACACATTTGGTGCGAGTACGCTAAGATCCGTTAAAAAATATAAAAAATGCGCCTGATGGCGAACAACACGTTTAGAATTTAAGGACGTAGGTAGTTATATCCATTCTATCCTAGATCCCTCATATTATCATCGAGATATTTTTTTTATGGTCATCCTATAAATTTAATGTCATTAATTTTATCTCATCACATGCCAAAAACCATTTAACACTATACTTTAACACCTCCATTATTTATTACTTTAAAACGTTCCTAATCGGTCCCCTCTAAAATTTTACAGCCCTCTTTCATTCCGCAGCTTACTCGACCGAAGCCACGGCCGTAATCTAGTCTTAATAATAAAAAATAATCGCTACTTGAGTTTCCCATTTAATATCCAGCCGAATCGTAAACGGCTTGAAAAGTGCTTAAAAATTTTATGGAGCCGATATAAATTAGGACCGCGCGTCAAATAATCTAGATTTTAAAGGAATTTATTTGGTGTGAGCCTTTTGGGTATAATTCGCTTCCCAGATTGTACATTGAAAAATTGTTTTGAATTCCCAGATCAATATGGGATTGCAAAAATTATGAAAAAAATAAGGGAAAACAAAAAACAAAAATATTGTGGATACAAAACTATTGTTGGTACATTGTCGATACTAATATTATTAAATCCGAATTGTTTTCAAACAGTTTTGTTTAAAATAATTAAACAAAAAGTTTTTTATTCTATATCAGCTATCACATCTAGCTTGCATAGATTATATATAATGTTTATGTATTATGATTATAAAAAGTACCATGTCCAAGTCCTTTTTTTTGTCCCTCAAACAACGTGTACCGGTTTCTTTCTTATATTACTTAGTTAAAATGAGAAACAAACAAAATCTCCTTAAATCTATAACATTGGTTAAGATTTAGAAATATTTCTAATCATTTTATTATTTTCTACTTTCCTTGGTCAGCAACTACAAATCACACACAATTTTTCACGCATGAGAAAATGAAAAATATTTCGTTATATTCAGCCATCGTGTTTTCTCAAAGCGTTTTCTAGATCTGAGCTGAAATATAACTGTGGATACGTCTGTTTGTTCAGAGGGTCGCGGAAATAACAGGATATTATGTCGTTACCGGCATTTTATTGCTTTTTTATCTTCTTCCATTTCCACTGCTATATATATATGAGCTTTTTTGGCTAGTAAATGAAAAACGGCCAGCGGACAGTTCGGTATGAGACTTGTAGTAAAATATATTAATATTGTGATAAAGACGGGGCACCCTGATCATAAAATAAACATAAAAAGGGATGACAAAGTTTAATAATAGAGGAAATAAAACAATAATAAAATGCAATGGGCATTCTGTGCCTTAGATAGTGAAGGATTAGTACCTACATTTGAATTTTATTGAGTTGTGGTAGTATAACGATAAGGTTGCATGTCTGATGCGTGTGGTGTTGTTATACACTTAGGCAAGTGATGTAAAATTACAACATTATATACGTACTTGAAATGTTCAAGTACGAATTTGTACCAGTTTGATGTTAAGACACATAGTGATGAAATTTGTACGTTTAAATAACGGGATGAAATAAAGTTTAAATGAATAGATGTGTAAGCATAATCCAATTTATATGGTAAGTAGGCAAACACATTTGGCGCATTAATACCAACATAATAAAAAATAATAAAAATAAAACCAACATAAAATTTAATATAACATCATCTTCCTAGCGTTATGTCCCGTGTTTAGACAGGGTCCGCTTAGACCATGATCCAGGATTTAGCGAGTCTGGTAATTACATTGAAGCGACTGCCGATCTGACCTTCGTAACCCTAAGATAGGGGAACCAGACAATTTTTGGATCATGGTTACAAATTCAAAGTTATTTGAATTTGCAGGTTTCATCACGATGTTTTCCCTCACCGTCGAGCAAGTGGTATAAATACGTACATAGATTTTGAAAAATCCATTGGTACGTGCCCGGGTTTGAACCCGCACTCCTCGGTTAAGAGGCGCGTGTCCTTACCATTGAGCTACCACCGCTCATCATAAAATTTAATATAACACTTAAACTTATTTGCGTCTGTTTAAAGTGACTCGTTATAATGTCTTATCTATATTCTCAGTTTATTCACAGTCCAGACATCTCAGTCATCAAAGTAAACTGTTAAAGATTAATTAACACAAATTGAAATGTCCAAAGCCGACTTTCAATGTGAGATTGGAAAACTTTCGCGAAGCTGCAGGCTGCATTATTATTACAAACTGGGATTTCTGTAATGGTCGTTCGTTTTGAATAATTTGATCGCCAATTTGAATATTGGGTAAGTTTAGGCTACAAACTGAATTATCTGAAGGCGATCGAGGTGAATACGAAAGTGGAACAGGGTGGAAATTTTGTTTATTTAAACAGGTAATCGAATAGAATCAGGTAATTTATTGTATTATAAATTCTCCACACTGACACAGATAATTAAAAATATAATTATAAATCATTGCCACATTTTACAATTGTTTTATCTTATTATTTTAAGCTTACACGCTTGTGCTATAGACACCAGGTGAACGGATAGACCACAGACCACAGAAATACTCCTTGTAGATAGGGATAGACATACTTATATACGTTTATGAAAAATTTGCCCCTAGCGGTATTCGAACCACGACCTTTTGTTTTGAGGCCAGAGTCTCTGACCACTAGACCAACGGGTCTGTCCTGTAGATTTTTAATTTTAAATTAATATTTCTATAGAGATTATGAATTAGTATTTCTAGAACTGATTGGAGAAATAGACACATGAGGGAAAATATTAGGTTAAACAGGGAATATTTGAAAGTATCATTTTTTCTGCCTACCCCGCTAGGGAATTGGCGTAAATATAATATAAAATGAACATTTTATATATAGTCATCTAAAAAGCAAAATCCAATATCTTCTATTCTGTTTGCCAATGAATGAAGATGTTTTACATAAAGATAAGATTCTGAAATTATATGGTATTAAACAGTATTTGTTATTGACTCCTTTTGGACAAAAATGATAGATTTGTATAAACTAGTAGACCAATAATTTAAATAACACTAATTAAAGACATGTAAATACGCTTTAAATGTACCAGAATTTCAATAAAATTTCAAATTCAATTTACCTATATATAATATTTTTGAGTACCCATCCGGAACATGACAGCGTCGAAAGCGACTTGATTTTTGTTATCAAATGTCAAATGAAATTACAAAACGTGACATGAGACTGATTCGGCGCCTACGCAATCACAGGGCCAAAACATTATTATTACAGGAAAGCACAAGTAAATGTATGTATTTCTTTACCTGTACCCAACTTAATATTTATACACAATTCGTACAAAAAGACTACTTGTTTGACCTGTATATGTAACATCATCCCATTATCCTTTGTAATAAGAGTACTCAATACAAACCTTTCAATACGAATTCGAAACGAAGTATTTTTAGGGTTCCATGTGTAACCATGATCCATATTTGTCTGATTACAGGTGGTCTACTCGCTAAATCCTGGAGCAGTCCCGTCTTTGCATTGGACTTAACGCTAAGATGATGGTAATTTTATGGGTCCCTTATAAGATAACTTAAAAAAAATACAAGTTTATATGTCTTAAGTTGAGAACCACGTATAAAAACAACACAAAGTCTGAATATGGGATTCATCCTTTCGTTACTGCTGGAAATATATATTATATATACATACATACAGAACATCACGCCCATAATACGTAGGCAGAGTCAAAGAGGCAGCAGGCAGTATATGGGACTATTTTAAACAAAGTTCCCCCAGTTAACTTCATCATGGGATCGGCTCCTTTATCAAAGTAAAAAACGAGTAATATCGTCTATTATACATTGCATTTTTTGCATTATATTTATCACCCGCTAAGATGTTATTAGAATATTAATTAATTAAAGCGAAGCTAATGAAAGCAATTTATAAATAGAAGTTTAATAAAATCTATAAATAGCTTGTCCAGTCAAAGTGAAATCGCTTTCGTAAAGAGCGTAGCAAATTTTGTAGCAAAGTTTGTAAATGAAAATTGATTCAACAAGTAAGTAGGTATATTAAATTGTTCTGTTATTATTTTTCATTTAATATCTTTATAAAGTATGTCCAGTATTTTAGCATTATGCTCATTATAGTTACCAATATATTTGAATTACAAAGATAAAGCAATATTTACAGATCTAAAAAGAGGCTTTTAGGACTGTCTGAATTGCAATAGTAGACCTTATATAATTTTTCAGTTTGATATAAAATATTTTGAAACCACTATGAGTACTTTACATATTTCCATTTAACTTTTAATGTTCAACTAAAATAAACGTAAATTTGACAATACAATATTTTGGTAACCTCGACCTTGTCTGGGGGTTTTTGGGCAGTACCTATCTACACATAAGAATGTATTTTTTATTTATATCTTAAACTGTGAATACAATTTTATTTATCTAATCCTGTGATTTGGTCAAATGTTGGTAATGGCAAACAATGGTATAATGTAGTGTTTTTCAACCTGTGGGTCGCGACCCCCAGGGGGGTCGCTGGCCATACTCGGAGGGTCGCCGCCAAAAGGAAAACAGCAAAGTTCTACACACTATTAGTGAGAAACTGTTTTCTGTCTTTGACCCCGGGTTCGCGAATTTTTTTAAATCCCGTTAGGGGGTCGCGTTTTCAAAAAGGTTGAAAAACACTGGTATAATTCATAGATGGATAGATATAATAATGATTATATATTCCTTCATGCCATTACCAACCTTACTTTTGTTAGGTTTTGGTACGGATCTAAGCTCCTAAAGGCGATTCTTGCTTGATCGGCTTTGCGAACGAGAGGAATTTAATTTAGTCCTCATTGTATACCGGCCCGCCGTTAGACACACGCGGAGTCGCGGAAACATTGACTCGATTCGCGAAGGGCCCACTTTGTGTTTGATTATTTCCATTTATTTGGCTTGTAAAGAAGATTGTCGTAGCCTAGTCCTGTTATTTGATATTCTACTTGTAAGTTTTTGAAGGTTTAGGGATGTTGGTTGCTGAATCAACGGATTGGATATATTTGGCGTATGAATAATATTAATTATTTGGTAATCAAACTAACTAAACATTTCGTCTTGTGATTTTGTGACATGCTATGCGCAGGCGCTATACGGTTTTAAGTAAACTGTAAAATTTTAAGTAACATTGTTTTAATTTTTGTAAAATAAATAGTAAAAATTTCAGTTCACAGATTTCATATATGACTACTAAAAAATATGGATTCAACCTTATTTTAAGTCGGTAATTACAAGATCGTTAATATTTACTGACACTGTGTTTCTTGCCCGTCAGCTTATTTACTTATCTCTTAAGCAAACAAAGTCTCAAATCGATACGACAATTAAAGGCAGATTAAAATCAAGTAGACATTTCAAAATATAAACAATTTTAAAATGTCTACTTGATTAAATACAAACCCTGATCCTAAATCAGGGATTATATTATTATTAGATTTATTATTATTTATCACGCCTCCTACTTTTATTTTAACTTCGATGATCGCTCCCACATTATCTACAAAGAAGATTTACTATTAATAACAATTAACCTACATAAAACTCCGAATATCGGCAACCGAGACACCTTTAAAATTTCGACCTCGTTCAAAATCATATTTTACTACCAAATTAAGTGCTCCATAAAAATTACCGAGTTTCTCTTCCGTTTTCCCAGCTTCTGTATAACTCTTATTGGTGAGACTTTAGGTCGGTTTTACCGTGGCAGATTGGGGTGGGTAATTTATCGGTGGAACAGCAGACGCCAACTTTAGGGTCCAGCCATAGGAGACACGTGGCGAGAGGCGAGTGGCTACATAGTAGGAGGTTAACGTTCAAACTCCGCTTTAATTGTACCTACCTAATAGAACGGCTTTAGGATTGTTTGGAGTGAGGCAAGCGGTGGAGTTCTTTAATATCTGTAACCTAAACTATTGAGAGGTTAAACTAACTATAAGAGGGAATTTATGTGTCTCATATGCGAGATGTGTCGGTTCAAATTTGACTGTACCTTTTTCAATCGTCTCGTAAGTACGTATTTACAGTACTAGGTTTACGGTGGAGAAAAACATGTAAGTAAATTTGTACCTAGATATCTTAAAGAACATAGTTTCCCAACCTTTTTAGAATTACCCTTATAAGAAAAATACCCGTCCCCTCTATAAGAAAAAAAAAACATCCAACGCCTCCCTCTACATATTGAACCAACTTCATATGTCTGAATATTATTATCTATTAATAATTACTAATTAAACTAGTTACCTTTCTGTAATCTTGCAACTCGTGGTCGTGGCTGAAGGATAAAAATCTTTGACGACTAGATACGATGTTTTTTCCTAAAAATAAAGGCAAGTATTTTAATATTATAAATTATAAACACCGTCCCCTTAACTGTAATAATGCCCCTCATTTGCCTTTTCAGCCCGCTAACGCCCCCTCGAAACTCTTCAGCTCCCACTGGGGAGCGGTACCGCCCTCGTTGGGAACCTATGATAGAATAATGTTCAAAACATGTCTCGTTCCGCTGCTCAAGATAGAATGTGAGCTTGCAGTCGCAATCTTGGTTTAGATAGATAGATAGATAGATAGATGTTTATTCTTTAAAACAACAAACACACATATTTGACATTACATTCACATTACACACAAAAATTATAAATAAAAACAAAAACCAATTAATACAAAAAAAAAAATAAGCAAACAAATTAATAATACATTAAAAAAAAAAAAAAAGATGCATGTCTGCTGCAGAAAGAATTAGGTCATGGCTCAGTGTAGGCATCCGCCAAAGGCGAAAACACTGGTTTTCAGCCGTCACCCAGAGGCTGCGCGGGTACACAAATAAAAAATTAAAATAAATGAAAAGAATCATCATATAGGCTGGTTAGTGTAAGAGTGGTTAAACTAAATAAATTAATAATAATACTATATAGTGAGAGTGCAAATAATAAACAAATAAATAATCATACATACGAAAAACATAGGAAGACAAGAATAACAGGAGAAAATAATTGAAAATAATAATAGTAATTACAGACGATAGACCGATACATGTTTAACCAGTGAGGGACAACAACCGAAATTCAGCGAACGACTTCGGAATGTGTAATTCGGTTTATAGTGCAAACAGATATCATTAAGAGCAAATGTAATTCTATTAAAAAAAAATTTTTGCTAGACTTTTTACTAATACATCGTATAAAGTAAAGTGCAAATTAAAATTTTAAATCACAATTTAAAAAAAAATAAAGTACTTTTTGCAATTTGAATTTTATATTTCTTTTAAGGGTACAAACTACACTAGACACACTTGAAGGCATTTAATACGTTCATAATAAAATTAAGCATGATATTACTGTGTCCTCTCCAAAAGACCCGGCCGGAGCCCTCAGCCTCCAAACTAGTTTAAACAGGTTAGATATTAATTTTAAGGACCCCAGTATTTCGTTATTACAACGCAAATTGAAATTATGGAGTACCTTTTTGCGTGGGGCGAAATGTTCCCAGATTTCATTTAAGCTTGTTGTTTCAAATAGTTTCAGTAATACAGTTGTAAAGTATTTTGGAAAGTAGATTTTTGTTGTTTCGTAATAGTTTCTTGTTTTACATATAGTAGTTAGTAGTTAGAGTCAGTAAATTATTATTAAAGCTGTATTGTTTATAGTGCTCACACCAATGTATAATAATCCCCTTTTACATCAAATTATTTGAACCAGACAATATAAGGACGAACATAACATTGCGTTTTATAATCTATACTTATAATAAATCTGTAGAGAGGTCAATTTTGTACATGAAATATATTTTCAAAATAACTCAGGGGGTGATTAGTGATAGATACGGATGCCAAAAATGGAATCAGTAAAATTTTTGTCTGTCTGTCTGTCTGTCTGTATGTTCCTTATAGAAACAAAAACTACTCGACGGATTTTAACGAAACTTGGTACAGTTATTCTTCATACTCCTAGGCAGGTTATAGTATACTTTTCATCACGCTACAATCAATAGGAGCAGAGTAGTGAAGGGAAATGTTGGGAAAACGGGAGAAGTTGCTCCATTTGTTAAGCTTCCGTCGCGTGTGCAGCCTTAATGGTTAAAGTTACATATAAATCATGTATGACGGAAATAGTCTTTATAATATTAACCATAAACGCGGGTGACACCGCTGGCACAGCTAGTAACACAAGTGCTTAAGCTACTTACCTCGTAGTCAGATAAATGCATGTGATGTAGTCTAATATTTATTTATTTACGTCAAATGCTAGACCATCCACGGCCTTATTTATCTCCGCCATTTCAATTACACATCGCACATGGCCAGTGGTCCGTGACAATGTATTATTGCGTATTGTTCGATTATCAAATCAGCGTCGGTCGGCGGTGAGTCAATATGCCGTATAATGGGCTCCGCGCGGCGTAATCAACAGTAATTGGGTTAATTTAGTTGTAAACACCAAATCAATGTGCGTGATAATTACTTTGGACATGTGCGATTCAGTTAGCTGGGATCTGCTTAAATGTAAGTGTTGGATACAGTGGCGTAGCTAAGTGACAAACCCCCCCCCTACTGCAGAAAGGCCCTCACATTTTTCTTTCTACGTTAGACAGAGTCAAATGAAACTCAAATAAAGAGATGTGCTTATCAGGTTTTAGACACCCCCCTCCCCCCAAGCTTAGAGGCCCGAGGCACTGCCCCGCCTTGCCCCTGGGTAGCTACGGATGCATAAATGAGGTTGTTAATTATATTTACACTAGCGCACCTTCGGCTCTCGTGAAGTGTATTTAGTTAGCTTACTTTTGACTACATACGAGTATGCCGCTGATTAAAAATGGCTTCTTTAATTAACGTTTTTGAAAATTTGAGATTAGTGATCCCATGTTGGTCTGGGTCTTAGGAAGAATGTGCCAACTGTGTTACTTGTCTGGCATGTCGTAAAAGGCCTAAAGGTATATCAAGATTGCCTAATGGTACATTCCCTCTGATATGGTTGAGTGAAACGATGGCTGACACATACGTCATGCTTGTGCACAGGTGCCACCTTTGGGGGTTGGTCTGCTCTGGTAAATCTTACAATTTTATTGTAATCATATTATGTCATCTCCCACAGTCATTGATTGTATGATTTGGTTTAGAACTTAAAAAAAAGTGTTTATTACTTATGTATATTTTGACGCTGAAAAGAGTAACTACCGAGTTTCTTGCCGGTTTCTTCTCGGTAGAATCAGCATTCCGAACCGGTGGTAGATTTAATTGTTCTAAAGATTTTGTAAAATTGACGATTTATAAGTGCTTTTTTTTAAGGCCTACATAAATAAAGATATTTTGAATTTAGGATGTGGGTGTATCATAATGGAAATTTCCACAATTTTCCATCGAACTCAGCCCAGTTTTATTTTTGTCCCCTTTGACTGTGCCTACCTCTTAGGGGATTAAGAGTTTGATGATATGTATTTATGTGGCTAACACTTGTTTTATGCATCAAGAGGCCTCTATGATGGGTTTGTAAAACTAATACAATAGTTAGAGAGAGACACCCAACAAAAGTTTTTTTTTTTTTATGGTAAGATGGGTTTGCTCTTGGCTTCATACTAAACCATAATATTGAGAAGAAGCCTACGATGGAGCGAGGTTACCCAGAAGCAGCCTATTCATTCTTGCTTTAAAAAATTTAGGGTTGTAGTCATGCGGGAAAACAGACGCAGGCAGGATGTTCCATTCATTTTTTTTTTTTTGAGAGGACGTCGGTAGTTCGGCCTTCGGCCAACTACCGACTAGGTAGTAACCTACCGGGCTGGCGGGAGAGCAGATCATTTGATTGATTCTGTAAAGAAAGAAAAATCTCCATGTTCATCAAGAACATGGTGATTTGTCTTTATCTTATACAGCCAGTTAGTTAGAAGAGAGAAGGTTTGCTGAGCTATTGCAAACTACACTTCTTTTTATTTTATGTAAAAACTCTTTACCCATTTCTTTGAGAAAGAAAAAAGAATCGTACTGATATTTATGTTAAGCTACTTCGTCTTTACTTCAGTAATTCAGAGGCAACTCCCTCCCACTTCGGCAGAAGTGCGAAGCGCTAATGTTACGTAACGTCATAAGCGTTAATATTCGCGAATCACTCAGTAAATTCTCGGTATGAATACAGCTCAACACATCGCCCCGGAGGAAGTTGGGAACTTGCGGCGCGACTCCCGACGCGTCCAAGTTGCGCAACTCCGCGCAACTCGGCGCAACTAGACGCGCGGAGTTGCGGGCCCAGACGCGCTCTGGCACGATTCCTGCTCGCGTGTATGGGCATTCATGCGCGCACATTTCTGATAAACTATGCTGGGGAATCAAAGATGGGACGCGAGGAGTTTAGCTGTATATGTAATATGGTTTTTAATTACTTATTTGCACTGGCGACGATTAAAAGAGGATAGCTTATCAAATAATGCTTTTTGTGGATTTTAAACATCTCTAAATAGTATTAATATAAGTAGATCATAATTGTACGTGTGCGGAGCATAGATTTTTATTCACAGAGGCACGGCGTTGATGGTGCCTCTGTGAATAAAAATCTATGCTTCATTTGTGCGGGGTTTCAGTTAAAATATGGTTTTATAAAATCAAATTTCAAATTTTCCCATGTTGGTCTGGGACTTTAAAAGAATGTGCCAACTGTGTTCCTTGTCTAGCATGTCGTAAAAGACGACTAATGGTATATCGGGTTTTGGGTGTGTGATTGTGTAGGCGACAAGCTAGTCACTACTTTTTCACAATTTATGTGATTAAAGGCTAGGCTAGCTACCCCTTTGAGTTTGCCTACCCCTTCGGGGGTTACGGGCGTGATGATATGTATGTATGTATTATAATTTTTTAAAGACAATATTAAAGACTGATATCGTTTTATATCACCCTCTTTTTGCTTCGCCATAAGCGAATACCTTAGTATTCGCTTATGGCCTAATCCCTTAGGATTAGTTGTAGTGTGGACAGTTCAGATCCGGGGGCGTACCCCTGGATTAAAAATATCTATGTGCACCACCAGCTCATCAGCTCAGGGGAAACTCACCAAATTCAAATAACTATGGATGTGTAACCATGAACAAATATGTTAAATGTTTCTACTTTCTAGTAACTACTGGTAGTTTCATTATAGTAACAGAACTGATAGTTCTAAGAATCCAGGCGGATCTTGACTAGTAATAGCACACAACGCTACGAATATTATTAAATCCTCGCCGGATTATTTAAAAACATACATATGTCAAAAATTCGTTGGAAATTAAATAAATACATACCTTATTAATTGAAGTGTAATAAAACTGAACGCAATATGAGGGCTGAAATTAAAATATTTCATCGAATCAATTAACATAAACATAATAATATGAATCAGTAATTAAAATGTATATTACTCGGTCATGCAACCAATTAATTAATTATGTAGATCGTTAATTGATAACAACATAATAATATAATTAGTTGACGAACACATTTGCAGTTTCTATTTAATAGATATTATTAGTTACAAATATAGCAAATTGCTAGATGTCTAGGTTATCTAATGAAATACTATTAAGGTATGAATCTTATGGCGTAGTGTTTGCTATTGCAAAGATAGGGACGATGACTGGCTTAACTACCATTCTATTTGGTCCGCCAGTTAGATTACATATATAAAAACACGAACACATATTTTTCGGTTTATTAAATTAGTTTAAAAAATCTAAAGATAAAGAACATTAAAGTTTTGGAGTGGGGGATTGTGACGTGCTTTCAAGTAAAAATTGTACTTAGGCGTGACGTCACGCGCAACTTGAATGCTCTGTATCTTTGTTAGTGTTTGACAAACAAATGACAAAATACATTTTCAATATTTTTTTATAATCTAACTTGCGTACTGAACAGAATTTTTAAGTCGCCTAGCCCGTTCTTTGACACTTACCACTTAACTACACTCACTTCTTATTAGTTTTTTAATTGCTGTACTTTAAAGATATGAGATATGCTAAAGTTATATACATGTATAAATAAGTAAAGTAAAATAGATGGTTTTTGAGTATTTTTTTTTTATTCTTGTGACTTTGTACGGGTAAATTTATTTAATGGTTATTATACACTGTTGCTACTTGTACAATCAGCTTTTTCATCATCAGCAACGCATTCTAGCTTACCTACTAACGGTGGAGATTTAAAAACTCAAATCCGTGTCATATCAAACGACAAGTTTCCTAACCTCAACATTTTTAAACTGCACAAGTCAACCAGCCTCACTTGGGCCCACGCAAAAACTTCCCGCCAGCTTAATGTTCAGAAACAATCGTAATATTCAAGCTAAACACACATCCGGGGACCGCGGCCCCCGAAATCATTCCGAACAGTTTCGCAAATGCCTTTACAGCCCGTGTTTGCTTCATCGTCTTTGTTTGAATTTGTTCAAACCCCCGCTTCACTATTTCCAGTAGATCCACCACTCCTCTTTTGAATCTTATTTTCAGGTGTATAAAATCTAATTTCATTCGCTGCGGCGCCCTCTTAATTATCGTTCACACGAATTCGTTAAAGAATGCAACTTGAACGCTAATACGAATTGAATAAAGTGTAAATCGCATTGTCTTTGTATCTCGATGTTGATTCTAGTGCTGCTCGTTCGCAGTTAGAGTTGATATTGTTTCTGCTTATTATTGTTGACCAAAGAGATCGTCCTAGTCTTCAAACTGTGTAATACTGTTTTCTGCCAATATACTTTGATCTGCCTAAGTGAGACTTGCTTAAATAAATTTAGCTAAGTTCATTTCAAACTGACGACTTTCTTTTTATAAACGTGTAATATAATAATATTGAAGTTGTGGTAGATCAATGGTAAGGACACGCGCCTCATTACTAAGATGCGCAGGTTCAAACCGGAGCACGTACCTCTGGATTTTTCAAATCTATGTACGTATTTAAACCCACTGGCTCGGCGGTGAGGGACACATCGTGATGAAAACTGCAAATTCAAAGAACTTGTAACTATGGTCCAAAAAATGTCTGGTTCCCCTATATTAAGGTAACGAAGGTCAGACCGGCAAACGCAGAATCGTTAAATCCTGCAACATGGTCTAAGGGGACCCCGTCTAAGAACGGGATATCACGCTTGAAAGATGATGTAATATAATAATCTCCCATGTTGGTCCGGTTCTGGTAAATAAAGTACTATCTTTGTTTCTTGCATAGCAAGTACATAGTGCTCGTCGTAAAACGCGATTAATGGGGTATTGGGTATGTGATTGTGTAGGCGACGAGCTAGCCACTTGCCAGTTTTACCACAATTGTTCAACTAGCCCAACTCAACTTTATTTTTTGGCTAGATGCGGTTTGAGGAGCTTTATTGCACGGTCGCTGAAAATGCAGGAGCATTTCGCCGCTACACAGGGCCAAATAATTGCTGATGAAACAGGTATTCGTCTGGGTATTTGTGGTACCTGTTTGTTTCTCATGTTAGTAATACATGTCGGTATGTAAACTTATGTATTTCTTTAATAAGGCGTAATTAAAAGAGCGTAGGTACAATGATAAATAAATAAATAAATAAATTCTTTAGACTGGCACACCAATTCCCTAGTCCCAAACTAAGCTTATAAGCTTGTGCTATGGATAACTAGGTGAACGGATAGACATACTTAAATACGTTTATAAACATCCATGACTCGAGTACAAACATCCATGTTCATTACACGAAATATTTGCCCTTAGCGGGATTCGAACCCGCGACCCTTGGTTTCGTGGCTAGGGTCTCTGACCACTCGACCAACGGGCCAGTCGATACAAGATACAAAAAATATTTTTTTGTACAATATATTTCTCGAGCAGTTAAATTGATTAACAGTCCCCGTTAAGTGGTTTGACCTAGAATCATTCGTTTCCAATTTGTTTAAAGTGAGAATTAATGATAGACACAGAAAGATGATTGCCAACTTTTAATAATGGAAAACATCACAAGACGAAAAGAAAAAAAGTATGAAAAAAAAAATACAGAATATATACAAGGAAACTTCCCTGGAGTTGCTAATGTTTTAATTTGGCCGAGAACTTTCTGGGAAACGTTGAAAATTTTCGCCGACCTTCATAATTGTTCATCTAATCAACGTAAATTATTGCTTCTTCAAGGATTTCGGCTTATTAACATTAATTGAGTAGAAACCCGAATAGAATTTCGTCTTTTGGGGTACCGTATTTAAATCGGGAAAATTAACCTTTCTCTGAAGCAGTTTTCGCGGCATACCATAAAACTTATCATAACATAATCCCCGAAAGGGTAGGCAGAGTCAAAGGGCCAGCAAGCCCCTTTAACGACATTCAGCCAAAAAAAAACTGGGCTGGGTTAAAAATAAATACCATAAAATGTATTGCATCCATTAAACAAATTTTGTGTGATGACGATGAGAGGTCGTGTTGCTTAATGGTAAAGACATACGCCTTACATCTGCGGATGCTGGTTAATACCTAGGCACATATCTCTGGACTTTTCAAACCTAATTGCAACTTTTTATATCATATTAAAACATGATCCAACGTTCTTAGTATTCCTATTAAAAGATTAGATGGACAGTCGCTTCAATGTAATAACAAAACTCACTAAAGACAAGACTACAGTATAAGGATATTCTGAATTAGCACGGCACATAACCCTAAGAAGAAAAACGGAGAATTCTAAAGCCATAGGTTCGTCTTTTTAGCGATAAAAGAGAATAGTTTAATACCACAAGTAGTTTGCTATAAAAAAGATAACGTTGTTTTTCAGTCCGTCCCGCCGTCCAGCTAATGATGCGATCGGGTGTCTGCGTATAGATCGCTCGCAAGAATTTCATTAAAGTTCGCTCGTTGTCCACGACGGAGAATTACTGGATGCCTCCGTAGCGGGCTCTCTTACACCGAATATTGCTGAAGATAACGCGAGACGAAGTTTGATTGCGTCGGCTTAGCGACGCTTGTACACGCGTAACATAGATATTGGATAACAATGTAGATATATACGTCCAATTTCTAATGATATACGGTCTGGGACTTAAAAATAATTGTGTTCCTTGACTGGCATGTTGTAAAAAAAACTAACTTATAGGGAATTGAGTTTGTGAATGTGTGAGCGAGCTAAACTCTTTTTGCTACAATTTTACATTACTTCATTGAAATTAGTGCGCAGTGTTAACTACATTATTATTTCTGCAAGTGGATTCATAACAAATTATTTTGCACGTCAACATTTTTTGCCCTACCAGCACCTCGACGTGAATGGCCTAATAATAAGAGGTGCCGCAAGAAACTCAACAGATGGCCTTTTTTAAATACGTTCATATGTACTTATATCTAATTTAGTGACATTATACATTAAAAATATTAATATCATTGTGCATGCAAGCAGACCATCTTTTCCAAATATTTTTATCAGTTAAATAATTTTCTACTTTGTAGTAACCCTTTATCATTCAACATGATTTAATAAAAGTCTTAAACTTATTTATCGGTAATTCAATTACATTTATGGGGCAATTATTAAATATTTTTATGGTATTACCATTTAACCTTACTTAATTTTGGATGAGAGTGATTAAAATTAAGTTCCTCTTTGACTTTGTTTGCGGTGATATGTTTGTTACTTAATCACACTTTGAAATATCCGTCATAATAGGTGGAGAGTGGTTGAGTGGTGAAACGTAAGAGGCTTACGCTTTCATATTATTTATAAAATTGCCTAACAAATTTTTACATAGACTAAAAATCATTTCTTTATTTGTTCTTTTACAGGCATCACTGGCCGTAACCATTCACAGGAACCGCCAGCGGCAGACTGTGTATACATAACTTCACGTAATCACATTCAGCCAAATATAAAACTGGGCTGGGTTAGATGGAAAAGATCATGGGTGCCTGGTCAGATGTAGACTGTGCATTCCAAGCAAATTGATTTCGTCACATTCGACTCTCATAACCAAGTGGCCTGAATCTGACTACTCCAATAAAGGCTTTTGTACCGCAGCTATTAATACCAGAAAAATTAAACCTCCCAATCAAAACTAGGACGTACAAAGCAAAACTGGAGCGAGCGACTCTGATTGACAGTGGGCGGCGGCGGCCACATCGCACGACGGGATTGCCCGTAGCACCAATGTTTTTGGATAAAAATATTTAAATTACTAGCTAAACCTATGAGTTTGTTTATCTAGACTCATATTTTTTTCTGTAGACCCTCTACAATAGATAATGATTAAAATAAAGCCATATTTCAATTCAGCAATATAGTTTTTCAATTCACGAAATCAGGCGACATTTCAATTGAGCGTTACTTATAGGTTTTCAATCCAAGAGATCCGTTCAATCCAACACGGAAGGACATACAAATTGTTCAATTAATAATATCCATATAACAGAAAAGAGTAGGTACTTGTTTTTTATGACTTCTTTTTTGAATCTTTATTATATTTTTATGAATCTTTATATACTTAGCAAATTTACCTTTTAGAAAGTCTTAAATAGATTTTCCCACAAAGTTATCTTTAAATATAGCGCCTAAAATTTAAATAATTATATACATAACCTTTTATGTATTTTATTTAATAACCTGTTTAGGTCTTGGGTTTAAATGAAGTGGACTGTATTTTTTGGTAGAATGAATTTGTACTATAACTATAAAATAACTGTTTACATCGGCAAGTATTATGGGACGCGAGTGTCTTGGAAGCCGCCCAACGGTGAAGTGGCGTCCGGTCTTGCTTGCCCCGCGCGGCCGCGCAAGCGCAGCTTCTACGTCACGCACTCCGTGCGTGAACAAACCTTTTGTTGAATACAGTTTGTATGTTTTAAATTAATACATACAGACTGAATCAAAGGGTCATTTATACACGTGTCACATTCCGACAACCAATAAGTTTGTTTACGCTCAAAGGTGAAGAGGTCACACCAATATAGCCATCAGAATCTAAGGTCAAAACTACTCGGTGTGAGAGGGCGCCGGCGGCTTTTGATTTTATAGCGGGTACTAATTTTCGTCGCAAGAGCGATAGCAGTTTGTCACAGCGGCTCCTGTAGCGCGTTAGTTGGAAACTTTCTATTTGCGAGGTTTGAGGTCCACTTTCAGGGCTTTGTTGTACTGGAACTCTATTTAAAATTTACGTTAACTTATAAATGCGACTTTAAAGTCTATTTATAAGCACTCATGTATTACATAATGTGTATAGCCTTCAGATCTGATAGTATTATTTTTAATTGTTGTAAGTATTTATTTTTTCCATGATATTAGAGTGTTCTTATGTTTTAGTGGATGCGAAGCAGAGATAACGTTTTTCTTACTGAAAACCATCTTTGGTACATTTAATAATTTTATATGAGAATCTTTTTTTATATGAGATATCTTTTACTCAATGGGTACTCATGGATTAGGTACTATTTGATAAGTTATTAAAAAAAATACAAGTAGTACCGAACGAAAGTTGAATCGTAGCACCAGTCAAGTTTATGTGGGTTTTCATAATATATTTTGTCATTAGCTGTCTTGGAAAACTACGGGGGTCTTAGCCAGTAAAAGCCCAGTATACCCCCACAGTTTTTCCATGAGGATTTTTCCTGAACAAAAAGTGATTAAATTAAAGAGAGTAATAGTATCCCTGTGAGGTAGTAGTGTTTTTGTTTCGAGACACTGTTTTTTGTAACGTCATGATAGAGCAGCTGCATACGAACTACATTCTAAGTTGTTTTAGATTTTATCCGGATATCGAAAGAAAATAAATAAATAAGAAATTGTTCTATTATGTTAGATTAGTAATTAAACGAAATAATGATTGGACATCAGTTGATAAAGTGACAACTCAGTTATTAATTTCAAATTATTTTTTAGTTTTTTTATTCGCCTTTATTACTATTGTCCGGGTAATTCGCTCTATAACACAAATACAAGTGCATTTAGTCATTTTGGAAATCCCCAATTTCACAAAACGACTGCGGCAAGTTAATTTATAGTAAGTTTGAAAAGAAGATTGTTAATTTACCACGACCCCCCCTTTAGTTGGGGTTGCGTCGCCGGCGTTTTTATGACTGACTTGCGAATTGTTTGTCTGCGAACTTTCATCACGTTTTTTCATGAAGTTTGCTAATAAAAATATTTAAGTAATTTGTTTTATTTCGAACTATGAATAGTAGTTACTCAACGGAAGGTCCCTCGGCTGTATGAAAAAAAAACCTATAATGTCCTTCTAACCGATATCGGTCATTGCAGCCAATCTCAACGAGAATTTGCCATCTGCGCAGGAGATATTATAGTGCACAATTGTGTGCGCAAACACAAGTGCATTTTTTATTCCTTCCCTCTCATAGTCCGGTGAGACGGCAAGTCAGGCGCAGGACCAATGGCTTAATGTGCTTTCCGAGGCACGGGGGTGGTTATACCGCCAGCTTGACTCCGGACTGTTACTGAGTAATTTTAATATTAAAATAACCAGCCACAAATTTTTGGCCTGGATCGTGGTGTAGGCGAAGGCGAAGTTCGAATCCCGCTAGGGGCAAATATTACGTGTGATGAACATGGATATTTGTACTCGAGTCATGGATGTTTATAAACATATTTTAAGTATGTCTATCCGTTAGTACCTAGTAGCCATAGCACAAGCTTACAAGCTTAGTTTGGAACTAGGTAATTGGTGTGTCAGTTTGGAGAATTTATTTATTTTATTTGGTTAATGCATTGAACTACCTATATACTTACGTAGGCTTTAATAAGTACTTATAAATCGTCAGTACATACAAATGAAAATTTACCACCGGATTCGGAAAGTAGCTTCTACCGAGAAGAACCGGCACTTCGACATCACGTTATGCTTCTTGCTATCTCTCTGTCTAATTATCACCTTTAAAGCAACTTATTCCTGTAAAAATAATTTAATTTCATGATTATTCCTGCTATACCTATAGTAGTTTAAAGTTAATAACTTTACTAATATTATTGATTAATTTATTTCCTGTTTTACTGTTCTTTTTAAATATTCTTTGCCATACAACATTTATTTAAATTCAAATACACCATGCTTTCATAATAGTCGAATTATTTTGTTCACCTTCACCTAAAATTCAAGGCATTTCTGAATTAAGCGGTAAAAAACAGCCTGATTCTAAAACCGATAGAAGATTGTATTTACAATTGTTTTAGAACTTTTACTAAATGGTGGATACATTTTTATTCATTTTTAGACGGTGCTCACCTAATGCACACGCACGTAATATATTTACAATATACAATGATCATTACGTACACAAATGTTTGTGAGGTTTAAATAAAAATAAAGAACTAAATTGAAATGTTTATGTGGATTTATGTAGATTGAAATTAGACTCTTCTGTGAGATGAAATACAGGTTCATTGAAAAAGTACGGGAAAGGGCGCATTGGACTCCGGCTTTGAAGGTTCCGTATGAATATAACTATGTTTGTGTGTAAGAATTTAAAGTGTAGGTATTGGGAATATGACCTGGAACATTAAAATAATGTACCCACTGCTTCTCTAGCATGCCGTGAAATGCGACTAATAGTGGATCGTGTAATTGTGTTGACGACGAACCACTCGAAAAAAAAAAAAATACGGACTATTCATTTTTACTCAAAAAAATTAATAGTCTGTAAGTTAAATTATCAAAAAATATTAGTATTTTTGTAAATATTAGTATTATTAGTATTATATATATATATAATTTTATATAATACTTTTATAATTTCAAAATTACAAAGATACAGCGCTTTTAAGATCTGCAATTAGGCGCTTTACGTCACTTGGACGCTATAATTTTACGCACCTAGTGACGTCACGCGGTACTTTAACGCGCTGTATCATTTTTAGTTTGCTGAACAAAAGAAATATACGTCGTTTTTATTTTTTATTTATTTATTTTTTTTAAGCAATATTTTTTATAATCTCAAGAGTGAACTAAAAAGAACTTTTGAGTATTGTCCGTCTAACTAACACAACCCAGTTTTATTTTGGTAAAAGAGGTTGCTCCTGCTTTCACTCTGCCTACTGCATAGGGTTTTTTTTATAAATATATATCTGACAACATCACACACATTTATCTCAAAATTTCATGATAGTAAGTCTAAATTGATTTTATTCTAATTGAACTGAATGCAATATGCAATACTTAGCATATACAGTTTGGCGTTTCGGCCGTAGTCGAAGGGGTTAATGAACATTCTGCCATCCTCAAATTGTCTTCTATTGGCTAGATCCTGTGTTAACTGTATGGTAATGGTAAGGACACGCGCCTCTTAACCGAGGAGTGCGGGTTCAAACCCGTGCACGTACCTCTGGATTTTTCAAATCTATGTACATATTTATACCACTAGCTCGACGGTGAGGGAAAACATCGTGACGAAACCTGAAAATTCAAACAACTTTGGATTTGTAACCATGATCCATAAATTGTCTCGTTCCCCTATCTCAGGGTTACGAAGGTCAGATCGGCAGTCGCTTCAATGTAATTACCAGACTCGCTAAATCCTGGATCATGGTCTAAGCGGACTCCATCTAAGCACGGGACATAACGCTAGGAAGATGAGCTAGATCCTGTGTAAATTATATGGTAAGTTACTCCCACATGGTACACTTGCAGTATCCATGTTTTTATATTATTATTATCATAGAATCCTAAAAAATCGACTAATCTGTTGTTTCGTTTTCCCTTTTACCGCATGGAACCCTAAAAACAGATAAACTAAAAACATATCACGTAAATGCTAACCCAATTAACTTAGTACAAGAACAGACAGCAGAAAAATTATCAACATATAACGAACCTTTGGCCTCTATTCATATAGACATAAGATACAATATGCTCAGTTGTTGCTTGTTGTATCTTCGCTAAACACAAATACATCGAGTTTATTCAACATCAAAATATCAGATGAAGTCAGAGGTCACGTCGCGAAAGTTAGCGAAGCAACTAATTGCAAATAACTTGAGACAAAGAATTCTTTTGGATCTCCTCAGAGTCGATACGTGCTATTTTTACGTGTGCAGAGCTGATGGTGCCTCTGTGAACAAGAACGAATGCTTCATAAGCGTGAGGTTACATTTTCCAATTTCATAAATCGAAATACTTCATTTTAAATTATAACACTAGCTTGTTACATTCAGACTCATATGTAGAATTCAAGATCTGGGCTCATTATTAAGTTTACAATTGAACGACTTATGTATTAACCTGAAACGTTAGGATGCATTTGAATAGAATTTTCTAATCATTCATTCATTCATTCATTTCTTGCTATTGTCTCTTCACTCTCCTAAAAAAGAAATCTCTTTAACCAGCTTTAGGCAAATATTAAAATTGGATTGGCTTAGACAGAGAATTTGTGAAAACGAGTGGTTGGCTCGTCGCCCATACAAGGTTATTTTTAGTTTATTGCGAAACCAGATACCTACATATTTGGCTCATTATTCTAAGGAATTGATTTAAAATATTTTAGGAAATCAGAAATTTTAATTTTTTATTCATTCCATACAAATGTTGATCAGCTGATTATTATAGCCATATTGTATGATAACTAATTTTTTTTTCCATTTTATTTTTTTCATTAGATTTTTATTCTAACTTTTTTTTAATATATAGGTACTTTACTGCTATAAAATAGATACTTTTTTATTGAATTAACAATTTAATTAAAAAGCAGGTAAAAGGAATCATAAACGAAACTTAACCTTGTTTAATGTCAAACCTAATATCCTATCTAACATTATTCGTTGCAAGCAATACCAGTAATATTATAAATGTCGCCTACGGTAATATTTGAGTGGAGTGTGACAAACACACTCACACGTGAATTGCTGAATGGATTAAACAACTAACAAGTCTTAAACAACTGAACGATAAACTTGTTCGCGAACTGCTGGTTAACTCGGAGTAATCGCATAATACGACAATCGCAACAATGGTCCCAATATTACCCAGTTTCTGTTAAACACAACATGCTTTAGTGATGGGTGTGACTAAAATAACTTGGACTATGCTTACTCTATATTAATATTATATTATAAATAGGTATATTTTAGACCTAAGCCACTAAATCAATTATTGTGATAAAATTTACATACCTACATACATTACATCACGCCCGTAATCCCTGAAGGGGTAGGCAGAGTCAAAGGGGCAGTTCGCCCCTTTAACCATATTCAGCCAAAAATATAACTGATAGAAAATTTAGAAAATTTAGATAGAAAATTGTAAAAACTAGTGACAAGTGGCTAGCTCGTCGCCTACACAATCACACACCCGAACGCTGATGCACCATTAGTCGCCTTTTATTACATGCTAGGCCAGAAACACACTCACACACATTTTTTTTAAGTCCCAGACTAACATAGAACAAAATTTAGTACGCCAAAAATTTTAACCTTAAGAAAAACTAGGTTAGATACTTTTTATTGCCGAAAATGTATAAATCCCATGACAAGCATCTCTAAGTGTCTGTTAAATTAAATACAAGTAATTTGAGGACTGTATACCGTGATGTTATATCATGCTACTGCTATATAATCTATGAAGCTTAATCTATTAAACTTAATTCAATAAAACTAGGTGAAAGATTGCAGGTGTCAACTACTCTTATACTGCTATATAGAGGCTACATTTCCAAATCAATCTCATCACTGCCATCATTCTTTTCTCAAAAGTGAACAACGTTTATTGCCAGGCGACTTTCACCTCTCACGTTGTGTTGTGACGGCGCGGGAGATGGCAACTTGGCCAAATAGCCAAATCGCCAACAGCCGCGCGTGACGAGCTAGTTACAAGTTGTCGCCATTACGTTCGCCACGACTCTCGGAATGAGCTTCGAGTTAAATGAGATGTGACGGCTGAAGACAGCTCTTGGTGACTCGGCTTTTGGGGAATACTTATTAATTGGCTATTCAGCGATATGTCTGTAGTAAAACCTAAATGTTATCTAGGTATGTATGACTATTGTATTGTAATTGCTTTTATATATATTTATCTTTTATAGATTTATATAGCATAGTAATTTAAGAATATGATAATTGTTATTTATATTTATCGTAAATTTGGCGATGAAAAGAGTAACTATCGAGTTTCTTGTCGGTTCTTCTCGGTAGAAGCTACTTTCCGAATCCGGGGGTAAATTTTCATTTGTATGTACTGACGATTTATAGATGCTTATTTAAGCCTACGCAAATAAAGGTAATTTCAATTCATTTCATTAATTGTTTATAATAGTTATATTTGAGATATCTTACTATTGGAAGTTCAGCTTGTCACATTGAATTGCCTGCCATCTGAGCAGGTTAATAAAGATTACAAACAAGGGAAACAGATAAATTGCATTAGGGGAGGGTGGGGTAATTGCGAACACCTAAGGGAGAACTAAAATAACACAAAACCATATGGAGTTACGAATGCTATTTATTACCAAGAGTTTACTTAAACTAATCAATCTTCTATTCTCATAATCAACGTTAATAAATTTTAAAAATAAAATCAATTTTTTATAAAAAAACAAAACCCTTGTATCCGGGATTACCCCACAGTACGTGGGGTAATTACGGACGTGGCTTAATTGGTACAGAAATCACAGAGATATCTCTTTGATGTGCTTGCACCACTCGTGCAGTTTTCATGTGCCCATAAATTACATTTGTAGCATTTTATCTATTCTTAATTAGGAGGATCTTCATATTTCTCATTACATATTAGGCAATAATACTCTTTCTTCGTCTGTGCTGTTTTATTATCTTTATTCTTCTTGCGTGGTATATTCCTGTCTTGGTCATTCATTACACAATTTTCATCTGCAAATCCTTTAAGATTCTTCACTCCTTTCTTCCGTTTATTTATTCTCACAGTCTTTTCAGTTTCCTTTAATTGCTCCTTATTTCTCTTTTTTTGTTATTTTTCTTCCAGAGCGTCTTTCATAGGAGTGCTGGTTATAACAGTTAAATGTTTTTTCCTCGAAGTTTGTTTGCTCTTTGGTTGTGCTCTCCGTCTTCCTTTTATAATATTGTGGTATCTGAAATAGGTATAATATGAGTAGTGTATATCAATATAATCTTTAATTACTTAACACATTCTATTCTTAAAGTTCGACAGAAATACAGAAAGCTATGCAAATAAAAACCACCTTAGTTAACTGCTGAATGTAAATATAGGTAAGTAGGTAAATAGGTAGGTACATTAGCAGTGTAGGGGTAAATGCGGACGGTCGAGATTACCCCAACCAAATCGTCCGCCATTACCCGACACCTACAACAATACAAAACTATAATTTAATTTAAGGTTAGAATGGGGCGATGCTTGCGCCGAGTACTTTAAAAGTTCTCTTCATTACACGTCGATTTTGCTGATACGATACCAGATTTCTATGTTATAAGTGACACAACATACATCTATTCAATTTCACACAAAAAATAGATGAAATTATCAAAAAAACATTAAGTTAACATACCTTGTAATGTGCGCGCAGCCTCACTACACCACTTACTCGCTGGCATTACGTTCGAGTTCGACTCGCGATCGCGGCGTTGCAATTAACTGCCATCCTTTTCCAACATACCTAAACTGTCGTGTTCGCCATTACCCGCCGTCCGTGATTACCCCACTCTCCCCTATAGTTATATATCCGTATAACTATGGTCTTTGAATGTAGGTTTGCTTTTAAGTTATTAAGACAACTTTAGACATAAAATATTTTCAATATATGAGGATTTTAAAATCCATATATAATACCATATTACATAATATACATAACATCACGCCCACGATCCCCGAAGGGGTAGGCAGAGTCGAAGAGGCAACAAGCCCCTTCAACCACATTCAACCAAAAATAAAGCCGGGCTGGGTCAGATGGAAAATTGTGAAAAAGCAGTGGCAAGCGGCTAACCTGTCGCCTACACAATCACACACCCAAAACCCGATATACCATTAGTCGCCTGCTAGGCAAGAGTTTTTAAGTCCCAGACCAAC
Organism: Glyphodes perspectalis; assembly: GCA_951394215.1. Lineage (NCBI taxonomy): Eukaryota > Metazoa > Arthropoda > Insecta > Lepidoptera > Crambidae > Glyphodes > Glyphodes perspectalis. The sequence continues at coordinate 15,244,097 of OX596215.1, forward strand.
ATGGGACCACTGTCCCATGGGAACACAGCCCACTGGCTGGGTTGGATGGAAAGCTGTGAAAAGGGAGTGACAAGTGGCTAGCTCGTCGCCTACTCAGTCACATACCCAAAAGCCTGTAAACCATTAGTCGCCTCTTACGACATGCTAGGCAAGAACCACAGTTGGCACATTCTTTTTTTTTTGTCCCAGATCAACATGGGCCAAGTCCCAGACTAACATTGGACATCATATTATATGTAGTAAAATAAATTAAAAAATAAACCGGAAAGATGCCACATTTTAAGGCATATAAAATTTCATACAAATTAATCATTTCAACATAACCGCAACAGTTAATACGACACAATGCTCAAATTAAAACCGCAAGAATTCATTAAGAGAGCAAATATCCGAAGTCGAATCGAGCCCGAAGATAAAATTAACAAGCCCAGTAATTATAATTAATTAATCATGTAAAGTGATACTCTTGAATCGGATATTATAAAGCGACATCATTTTACATGGAACTTAGGCTATAGTTAAATGAGTTCTGTAGTTATTATTCATTTAAATCTCAGTATCGTTAGATGAAGAGTTTCAAACAGCTCTATAGTAGCATAACTTTGTAATTAGAGATTACAATGATGCAGCAACCCAGCTGGGCACAGAATAATTCTAGCTGTGCTGAATCCAGCGACATGTACTGGTTCAACGCCGCTGGACTTCAATCCCTACCAGAGATTGGAATGCTGCATCAAACAATCTAGTTGGACCTAGCACAATTTAAATTCAAATGCAAAATATCTTTATTTATATGGATTTCAAGAAAGCACTTATAAATAGTCAATAGGTATACCTACATAAAAAAAACGATAAGAAATAATACTACCACCGGTTCGGAAGGTAGATATTCGATAGTTACTTTTTTATTTAAATGCCAAATTTTACAATTTTTTATTGTACTTAATTAATCTATACTTAGACTAGATATCACTGTAGGTGAATACTTCATTATGAAGTTAACCATAATCTTATGTAGGGGTAATACTTTGTAGTAGTGTATTAAACAATATAATACTTAGACCAATAAATGAATTACCACTCTACGATTAGGAACAGCAAGTTTGTGTTTATTTCTAGTATTAAAACTATGAGAGTTTGACGTTTTAGGAAATGATGCAATATTTTTGAATATATACATAATACAATCCAGAATGAATTCTGATGCTATTAGCCTTGTTGCCGCTCCCGATCCCTATAATCCATGTTTGTCCATTTGCGAGAATCTGTGAAATCCTCAGTTGAGTTTTAAACATATTCTTGTTTGTATCCTGAGGAGGACTGCTTTAATACCTCTATCTATATAGCCTATATAAATATATAGACGCGGACGAAGTCACAGCCAGCTACTAGAGATTATGCAAGTAACATTTGTTAGGTACTCGTCATTTATAAGAAATACTATGTAACATAACAAACTTATCATAACATCACGCCCATATCCCCGAAGGGGTAGGCAGAGTAAAAGAGGAAGCATGCCCCTTTGATTACATTCAGCCAAAAATAAGTAATACTATGTATTACAAAACAACTAAAACACTAACAGTGTTTATCTTAATGGTTGTTCTAATAAATAAAAATAAAAAATTAAATAAACAGTGAAAGCGTAGATAAAATAGTTGCTAACATACACGAGACGTATTACAATAGTTATAACAAACATATCAATCTCGCGTAGAAACTAACTCATACAAACAAAACGCTTGTTCAACCAAATGTCCCCATAATCCGTAAAACAGTGCTTCTCAAACTTTTTATGCTATGGAACCCTTTTAGGAAGCGGAGTATTTGACGGGACCCTAGAACAGCGCGGGCGGCAGTGCGGGGGGGGGGGGGTTAATAATCGACTTTTAACGGATTTTTCCCCCAGGAGTTATGATATTTATGATCAGTACCAATTTTCGTGGAACCCCCAGAAAGGCTTCACGGAACCCCAGGGTTCCGCGGGACACACATTGAGTATAGCTGCCGTAAAATAAATCAAAAAACCAACCAAGTCAAACTCAACAAGATAGAACCTAAACCCCGGAGTGAGACGCACGTCGCGCGCGCTGCGAGCGATGCGGACTAAGTATTACATAAAATATCCGCCCAATCGACGTCGGAGCCACTGACGTATATTACGCGTTTGACTTTTAAATTCGCGTTCCGTTTAAAATATTCAACTGCTGAAAATTTAAAACGTTTTCAACAAAAATAGAGAGTTTTTAAATCTGGAGCGGTGAGGCTTTGTTTGAGTGCTGCGGGAATATTGATATTCAATGCACAATAACAGATTGTAAATAGTAAACAGCTGCTTTGTATACGAATGTGCGGTAGTTTCCTATTGAACCGTCTCATGCAAAGTTGGACTCTGCTCGTTCTAGAATAATTCTCCTAGTTGGTTTCGATTTAACCATGTTTAAGAGTCAACATAATGCTCAAAATGACACGTTTGCCATATAGATGTCGTATCTATTTGGACTGGCTCGATGGCGCATTCGGTAGTGATCCTGCCCCATGCGCTAAGAGTTTTGGGTTCGATCCCCACCCAGGACAAACATCCGTATGATGAACATTTGTGTTTGTTCAGTGTCTGGGTGTTAATATCCAATATTTAAGTATATATTTGTAATACCACTATTGATTCTGATATCCGTAACACAAGTGCTTAAGCTACTTGCATGGGAGGCTGTTCAATGTATGTTATGTTGTCGGATATTTTTTTTTTATCTTTTACATACATATATACATAACATCACGCCCATAATGCCCGAAGAGGCAGGCAGAATCAAAGGTACAGCAGTCCCCTTTAACTACATTCAGCCAAAAAAAAAAAATGGGGTTGGTTAGATGGAACATTGTGAAATTTAACTTTTACGTAAGGGAATTTATTTATTTAATATTTATTTTAAGAATATTTGGAAAATAAACAACTTTTACTGAAATTTTCGGGTTTTTTTTTGGGAGTAAAATATTGCTTTAGGCTACTCTACACATGAGTTATGGAAAACTTGTATGAGTTGATGATAGATGAAACGGAAAAAGACAAACGCACGATCATAGGGTAAAAAAGCGGACGCCCACTTAGCATTTATGCAATTACCAAAATGTATTGTATTTCTAAGTATGACTGGGCCGTTGGTCAAGTGATCGGAGACCCTGGCCACGGGACCAAGGGTCTCGAGTGCAAATCCCGCCAGGGGCAAATATCCAGTCATGTATGTATATAAACGTATTTAAGTATATCTATCGTTCACCTAGTATCTATAGAACAAGCTTACAAGCTTAGTTTGGAAATAGGGAAATTGTAAGCGGGTCTGGAATTTATTTATTTATTTCAGTATTGTTTTCCACCCAAAATACCTACACAACCCCAACCCCATTTGGAACTATCGTTATCCCGTCAAAACTAACGCATCTATCCATCTTGCCGAAACAGACATTTGTCTGCGAATGAAGAAATCGGTCCGTTTGCAAACAAAAGAGGTCAGATTTAAACAAATGAGCCGTTCTTCGGTCGGATTGGGCGGCGAATGTGTTTTGTTTATTTGACAGATCGCGAGGCGGCGCGGTCATCGGCCCAGATTCCTCCACTTTCCCGATAAGGGAGTGTTATTTACAGCCGTGTTTATAAAAGAAAGTGCTTTCGGATTGTGAGCGTGCGAGTAAATTTGGAGATAAAGATCTGATGTGCTCAAACGCGTTTTAATGGTAAGCTCTGGAGCGCTCGAAAAATAAAAAGATGTTAAAAAAAATTCTTAAGGGCGCGGTAAATATTACAGATGTGTTTATATTAATGAGCAATGGATATTGACGTCTGTTATTTAGATAGAATTAGATAAAATGTAAACATACAACGAAAAATCGAACTTTATAACCTTCATTGTCATCATCATCCTCTTAGAGTGATGTCCCGTGCTTAGACGGGGTCCGCTTAGACCATGATCCAGGATTTAGCGAGTCTGGTAATTACATTGAAGCGACTGCCGATCTGACCTTTGTAACCCTAAGATAGGGGAATCAGACAATTTTTGGATCATGGTTACAAATCCAAAGTTGTTTGAATTTGCAGGTTTCATCACGATGTTTTCCTTCACCGTCGAGCTAGTGGTATAAATACGTACATAGATTTGAAAAATCCAGAGGTACCTACCCGGGTTTGAACCCGCACTTCTCGGTTAATGGGCGCGTGTCCTTACCATTGAGCTACTACCGCTCATAATCTTCATTATCATATACTAATGTTATAAAGAGGAAGTGTTTTATTGCTTGATTGTTTGAACTGAATTGGCTCCAAAATTACGGTTTCGCCCCGCGGTTTCACCCGCATAGTTTCCGTTCCTGTGGGAATAGGTGCGGAGATAAAATATAGCCTATGTTACTCGCTGATAAAGTAGCTTTCCATTATTAAAATAATTTATCAAATCATATATAGTCCCATGTTGGTCTGGCACTTGGCCCATGTTGATCTGGGACAAAAAAAAAAGAATGTTCCAACTGTGGTTCTTGTCTAGCATGTCGTAAGAGGCGACTAATGATTTACGGGCTTTTGGGTATGTGACTGAGTAGGCGACGAGCTAGCCACTTGTCACTCCTTTTTCGCAGCTTTCCATCCAACCCAGCCCACTGTCCCATGTTGGTTTGGGACTTAAAAATAATGTGCCAACTGTGGTTCTTGCCTAACATGTCGTAAAAGGCGACTAATGGTATATCGGGTTTTGGGTGTGTAATTGTGTGGGCGACAGGTTAACCGCTTGTCACTGCTTTTTTACAATTTACCATCTAACCCAGCCCGGCTTTATTTTTGGCTGAATGTGGTTGAAGGGGCAGGCTGCCCTTTTGACTCTGCCTACCCCTTCGGGGATTATCGGCGTGATGTTATGTATGTATGTATATCAAATCAGTCCAGTAGTTTCGGAGTCTTTTCAATTCAAACAAACAGACAATCAAATCGTTTCTCTTCATAATATTTTTTAGAAAAAAAGCCACATTAAGTAATTTTAAATTCTGCTTTAGGTTCAATTGTGTAAACAAAACTAATCGCAATTCAACTAAGTCGTTACTTCGAGACGAAAGGATTATAAGGTCAAGTTCTTTCTCAAAGATAGTAAAAAAAATATGATTTACTTTATCATTACAATTGGCAAGATTCAGACATGACCTTTGAAAAAGCAATTTGCGATAAACCGTTTTATAAATCTTCTTCACAAACCATTGTGGTGTCGGTTACATTCAGATTACTCTCTCACAAGTTTTGCATTGGTTCACTGTCAATAATTTACAACTAAATGCCCAAAAAACTAAATGCATTAAGTTTACAATGCCTAACGTCCGACAAATTAACGCTAATATACTTATGAATAACGAAAATATTGAATTCGTTAATTCCACAACCTTTTTGGGCATAACTATAGATTCTAAACTCCAATGGGGTCCTCATATATCTGCCCTGACAGGAAGACTTAGTTCAGCTGCATACGCAGTTAGGAAAATAAGGCAACTGACTGATATTGAAACGGCAAGGCTTGTTTATTTTAGTTATTTTCATAGTGTTATGTCATACGGTCTGTTGCTATGGGGCACCGCTTCTGACATACAAACAATATTTGTGTTGCAGAAGAGGGCTATTCGATCCATATATGGCCTCAGACCTCGTGACTCACTCAAGGCATTATTTAAAGAAATAAATATACTCACCATAGCTTCTCAATTCATTCTCGATTGCATCATCTATGTGCGTAGCAACATAGATGAATTTCATAAAAAATCGGATATTCATAGTCTTAATACACGAAATAAACACAAACTTGCCGTCCCAAAACTCAGACTTGGTAAGATAAGTAGCTCATTTGTGGGCCTAAGCATAAAAATATTTAATAAATTGCCACAAAATGTAACTGAATTACCTATAAATAAGTTAAAGATTTTTATTAAATCACGTTTAATGATAAAGGGTTACTACAAAGTAGAAGATTATTTAAATGACAAAAATATTTGGACAAGATAGTCTGCTCGCACGCACAGTGAAATTTATATTTTTAATTTATCATGTCACTAAATTAGATATATAAGTAGGTACATAAGAACGTATTTAAAAAAAAGGCCATCTGCTGAGTTTCTTGCGGCACCTCTTCTCAGCAGGCCATTCACGTCGAGGTGCTGGTAGGGCAAAAAAAAAAAAAATGTTTGACGTGCAAAAGAATTTGTTATGAATCCACTTGCAGAATAAATTATTTCATTTCATTTCATTTCATTTCATTAAACTTATAATTGTTAACAATACCATTACAGATTTCGAATTTAATTCACTCTAATGTCTAAATAGATAATAGATAAATAAAATCTCCAGACTGACACACCGATTCCCTAGCGTCAAACTAAGCTTGTGCTTGTGATATGGATAGTAGGTGAACGGATAGACATACTTAAAAATGTTTATAAACATCCATGACTCAAGTACAAATGTCCTTGTTTATCACATGAATTTTTTACCCCTAGCGGGATTTGAACCTGCAACCCTCGGTACCTTGGCTAGGGTCTTTGACCACTCGACCAACGGGCCAGTTAGATACATAAACACATTATGTATTAAACATTTACGATCCAACCACAAATTACCTTCACCTTGGTCTGTTAAAGAGGCGTTATCATATCCGTCAGGATCTATCAATTTGCCCACCGTGTTTTTTTATATTTTTCATTATAGAAATAGAAATAGAAATATCTTTATTCATGTAGGCTCCACAAAAGCACTTATGAATAGTCATAATAATACAAAATAAATATTCTACCGCCAGGTTCGGAACGTTGATTCTACCGAGAAGAACCGGCAAGAAACTCGGTAGTTACTCTTTTAAATCGCCATGTATACAATAACAATGCTACTTTATATCTACTTCTACAAATTTATATAATTCAAATATAATGAATGTAATACATTACAATAGGAGAGTAGACCATGCAAGAATTAGAGCGCTGACTGCAGATTCCTGTCATTGAAAAAGTCTTCAATTCTATAATAGCCCTTTTTCATGAAAAATGTTTTCATATGTGATTTGAATTTATGAACGGGCATTTGAATTACCTTATCTGGTAACTTATTAAATAACTTAATGCTAAGCCCCACAAAAGAATTACTGCTTTTATGAAGTCTAAGATGTGGAACGACAAGCTTGTGTTTATTCCTGGTATTCAAACTATGATGGTCAGATTTTTATTATATATTCATTAAAATACGTCCAGGGATTCGGGGGTGATATAACATAACTGACAGAGGGCTATGCAGTTACTTTCGTATTTACAATATTACTAGCAGAACCCCGCAATTTCACCGGCGTCGTTTCCGTTCCCATGATAATATGAGGATAAAATAGCCCATGTTATATGCTGTTAATATATTATCTACATATATATATATTATATGAAAGCTACAGCTTTCAACTGGTGAAAGTATTTCTAAAATCTTTTTAGGTACTGGTTTAGGCGTTACAAACAAACTCACATTCGCGTTTATATTTTGTTGTTATTGTACCAACACGCCCGTAATCCCCAAAGGGGTAGGGAGAGTTAAAGGGGCAGCTAGCCCCTTTAACCACTTTCAAGAAAATCAGACTGGGTGGGGTCAGACGGACAATTGTGAAAAAGTAGTGATAAGTGGCTAGCTCGTCGCACAATCACATACCCAACCCAATATGCCTTTTACGACATACTTGGCAAGTAACACAGTTAGCTCATTATTTGAAGTCCCGGACCAGCGTGGACCATAGTCAGGGCTATATTATAAGTAAGGATTCGTAATTCACAAAAAGGGTTTTTAAAAATACAAAATCCGCTAGGTGGCACGAGGGAGTCTCGTGGTCTTATCACTGTCACTATTGAATTATTGTTGACAGAATGTCAGTTTGTTCTGACAACTAACCAATGAGGAGGGTGACAAGAACGCACGTCACAGTTACGCCATCTTCTGGATGTTTTAATTTTATAAAACCCTCATTATATATATATACATAGCTATTTATCAATACGGCTTACAAAATACGCCTGGTCCAAGCTTACAGAGAAAAGGATATGAAATTTTCCAAATACAAAATAAAACGGCTTCTAAGATGACAATAACGGAGCGATTCCGAGCCTGGCAATAAAGAAATAACAAGTCCCGGCTCATTCCCGGGCAATCCGATATAAAACCCTAGTACGGAATCCGAGAACAAAAGCTGTGTGGAGTATACAGGGTTCCTGGGTTTAGGAACTGTTTCCACGGGACGAACTGGCACGACAATAAAAAAAATAACTTTGTAATGTTTTACGCTTTGATATAAATTATCTTATAGTTCAGTACAGTATTCTTTCCGGATATGATTTGCAGCTTAATTTAATTTCATCACGCACCTTTAGTAATTTAAGGGCTCAAGACGAACTTTTGGAAATATGCGATTTTAAATGCTAAATGCGCAAAATTTACATCTCTACCGGATATTATAGCGTGACAGAAAGAGAAGAAGGACGTAATAAATTGGTAACTATACTTGTGCCCCTCTCACACTCTAGCTGGAATGTAGATATGATTTTTGAATTGCGATTTCCCAAAAAGCGACTAGACTAACTTTTGAGCCCTTCGTGTAAATATAAATTTACTTTAACTCTCCCGCGGCTATGTTATCTATGTTATTCTATGTGAAATACCCCTTTAATAAAGATACAGATAAGGATTTGTACCTTGGAAGGTTCATATGCCGTGTGCTTTAAGTAATAAAACATGTAAAGTGACCCTGCCCCATGCGCCAAGAGTTGTGTGTTCGATCCCCACCCAGGACAAACATTCGTGTGATGAATACTTGTGTTTGTTCTGTGTCTGGGTTTTAATATCCAATATTTAAGTATAAATTTGTAACACCACTGTTGATTCTGATATCCGTGACACAAGTGCTTAAGCTACTTACCTCGGAGTCAGTTCAATGTATGTGATATCGTCGGATATTTATTTATTTATTAATTTTACCGAGATATAAATTGTCTAGATTTGTGTTAATTTAGGTGATCCAGTATAGAGTAACAGTACTGTAGTTTGCGTGATTAGTAGTATAGATGGAAGTATATAAAAACTTCTCGAGTTGGTCGTCAAGCATCGAACCTTGGAAACCTCCCGAAGGAACTCGATACAGTACGTGCAGCCGGAGCTGCCGACGCGGCGCTCCCTCGGGCCCCGCTGAATACAGCTGCAGATTGTGACACTCATAATAACAGGTGGATGCTGCTGATTTTTCTATGAAAATATTAACACGGGGTGTAGAAGTTGGCAGCGCTCCTATTTTGACCAGTTTTGGGTTACATTGGAACAATATTTTGCTGGAATACAAAAGGATAATGTTCTACTAACATCATTAAGGTCGGACTTTAATAGTCATTAATTAACTGACTGAGTATGAAATTACCAATTTGTGGATGTCATTCGATATTTTACTTGGGAAAATGTATTGTATTTATTGGAATGTTATTTATTTTCCAACTATTGATAAAAAAGACCCTAAATGTGATAAACAAAAACTTGATAAGCAATTACTAGTCTAGAATATAGTTTCACAATACCTTGAACCAATCCACGAATCTGAAAATAATGATAACATCTGCCGTTTTGATTCTGTCTATCCCTTTGGGGATTACGGGCGTGAAAATATGTATGTATGTATCTTACAACTCAACTAAATTAAATATAATATGATAAATAAATTTATTTCTATAGGGAAAAAAGGGGCAATAAACTCAATAGATTTCTACTCCATTCAAAGCCACTGACTAGTTTATTCCGGTAACTTTTTGACCAGTCGACAAAGATAGAAAAATCGTATTTACTTAGATTTATTGAGTCGAATACACCCCATTTCGTTCGCTCAACACTCATTCCCGATTTCAAACTCACTTAATTTACAAACCACTACTTCAATTAAGTAGTGATTCTTTGAAGGAGTTCGTTCAATTTTCTCATTAATTTCCCTTTAAGGTTAATTACAAAAGAAGTGGGCTGCTGAAAAAATAACTGAATTAATTCGGGAAACGGGAACGGGAACGGGGATTCAAAATGTCTAAAATATTTTAGATAAATATTTATGGTCGGTATTGTAGTAAGTTATTTCTGGCTCAATTAAAGTGTCCTAGATACTGATTTACTGAAACAGGCTTTTGTGGTTATAGGCTTTTGTTGGGCTCGGCAATTTGTTTATTATATTTAACAAATGTCGTTTATATCTCTTTATTTATTGTGTGCACATTAATAGTCAATTTCTATTAAGTATTGTAAATTTATTTTAAGTCAAATGAATATTGATCACAATTATATATTACACTCTTATATTATTGTAGGAACAATAAATGATAATGATTAATTGACATATAAATGTTTCATTTGATGAACATTTGTACTCGAGATAAGGATTTATAAATCGTAGTTAAAATGTCTATCCAAGTAACAAGCTTACAATCTTAGTTACAAACCAAGGTATTGGTGTGCCAGTCGGGAAAATTTGTTTATTTATATAAGATTTACAAAACATCCTCATTTCCATAAAAAAATTGGCATATTTAAAGCAGATATCAGAAAACACATCACACAACTACTATATTTCAATGCTTACATTGATCTAGACATCAAAGAGATAATACAAATGTAACCTTTCCGACCTTGGGAGTCTTTAAAGCAATTCAGAATTGCGTCGTAAAAAGCGCAATCAACACGGGCCCTCACACAGCTCCATGAACGCAACGAACGCCTAACGCAATTCTCGAGATAACATCCCGAACGCAACTTACAAAGCAAATTCAATTCGTTGTTTGTAGCGCTGCACCTGGTTACCGGTAAAACCGATATCATCCGATATCCTTCACACAAATCACGATACGCGTTATACGACTTACAGTTATACTTGTATATAAACTCTGCAGGGTAGCGGCAAGAGTAAACAATATTTCACTGCTGAATTCAAGTTTTCGCTTAGATTGAAATACGGATAGATGGGCTAAAATTAGAACTTAGTAATTAATCTGACTTAACATTTGAAGGTATGCTTCAAATGTTAAGTCAGATTAATTACTAATAGCTTAAGTCAGAGCTTATTATTAACAAGAACATTTCAGAACATTCTGTATTTCATATCATGGATTTTTATAAAATTTTTTTTGAAGTAGGTACTACTGTTTGTTTTTTTTTAATCCATATATTGTGCTTCGTTTGGATCTAAAAACTTCAAAAAATATATTTACAAAGCAGTATGCACCGTTGACATCAGCTGCTGTTGTAAGTATTGGTTTGCTAGTGGGAATTTTTTTTTTAATCTACTTATACATGTTAAAAAAAAATTATCAATTAACCCTAGCAAAAAGTACGACAAAATTGTATATTTATAGTAGAGGAGACCACGTACTAAATGTGGATCAACTCGAACGTCGCGGAAATTAGAATAGATATCTATTAGAATTGATAGATTAGACGATAGGAAGAATAAATAATACTATATTTTTTTACTTTTAGCGGTGGGAGATAACATACCGATACATCTATTACCGGTCGAAGCGCGCAGCCCTGGCTAACACCTCGATCGCATTTGCACATCGGCGCGCCAACACGTCCTAACGGCGATACGTAGCACCTGCCGCGGAATCACGGCTATTCTTCTAACAGATACCATCTGACTCCGTTAGGGCTCAAAGGACGATTGGAAAGCGAACGGTTAAATGTGAAGTCGAACGGATATATTTTTTGTGCCGGATCGTGTTCGCCGATAATCTGCTGCGATAAGTTTTGTAGGGGATGTTTGTGTCTGTTTTATAAGCGAGTAGCTTTGGCACGTGGATGCCCTCGTGTAGAATTTTGTTTTTTTTTACAGAGATTTTATTGTATTATTGTACAATTTGTCTCGGGATGAAATATATAATACCAGTCTACTCTATATGTATGTCCTTTCTTAAGGTTTCAATTATTAGCTTTTCAAAATGAATTGCATTGGTTAAGTCTACTAAATGGCAGTCCAGTTCTGTACCTGTGAATTAATTACCTATATATTTGTTGTATTTATATTATAATAAGAATGTTGGGCGATGTTAATTCAACTAACAGGTATTGGATCTTATGCTGCAGCATTTTTTTTTATTCCATTTTACAACGGCAAAAGTTGTCGCAAGCTACAAACATATACTTATCCATGAAAATTTCGAAACGACCAGTCGAAGCCAGAAAGAAGTAGGTTAAAATGAATTTCGAGTTTTATTACTTGCTGTTCCAAACGATAAACTCCAGAAGAGTGGTAATTCATTTATTGGTCTAAGTATAAAAATATTTAATAAACTTCCAGAAAGTCTACTAGCATTATCTTCACATAAGTTCAAATTGTGCAATAAAGCATTTTTAACGAGTAAGGGCTTCTATAAGATTGAAGACTTCTTAAATGATAAGCATATATGTTTGACTTCATAATGAAGTGTTCACCTGCAGTGTTGTTACCTAGTAAGTGTAGATTATTATTAACGCAATTGTAAATTTTGGCATTTATAAGAGTAAATATCGAGTTTCTTGTCGGTTTCTTCTCGATAGAATTTACTTTCCGAACCGGCAGTAATGTTTTCTTTTCTGTTTAAATTTACTATTTATAAGTGCTTTTTTGAAGCCTATATAAATAAAAAGATTTTGAATTTGAATTAAATTGTTTATTCATTAGTCAAATTAACAAAAGCATTTAAATTTTAATTCTTCTCATCAGAATATCCCGCAGTCCCCGAACTCCAAATGAGCTCCCCCACTAAACGCCGAAAGAAACAAATAGACGCCTCTCATTTCGGATGCGGTGTTTTTGAAAACATTAAGTCCGCTTCTGAGGCGCATTATTTTTCTTCCGTCGAAACGTTCACTTTGCCGAAAACACGAGTAAATTATTCGCCAAATTAAGCGCCGGGGACGGGCCCCGGGGAATAGATCTTCGTGCCCGAAGACCACCGCGTTAATCATAATCAGTCTTTGCGTTGGCTTGCTTTGTTTGACGTTTGATATGAACTCCTGTTGGGCTCCTAAAAAAGTTCTAACAACCGTGTTGTTTATCTAGCGTATCGTAAATGCGACTAATAAAATGCTGCATTGGGTTTGTGGTTATGTAACATTAGTGCGAGCTACTTAGTTACTTTTTCGAAATTTACCTACTGAATTTTATTAATTTTTTGGTTACATGTATTGGTTGATACTCCATTCCTTATGAGTAGTAAGGGGCAAGCTATTAATCGATTATTGGATTTATTAAATTTACTGAAAAGCAATCCTTTTTGCAAATGCAATTTCAAAGATGAAAACCAAATTGTAATGGGAAATGTGTGCTGGATTCATAATTTTTTTCAAGTTTCGTGTATTTTTCATACGTAGGCGAATGAAAAACTGATGATACTTAACAGATTTCTTATTCATTCAGCGTATCTGAATCCGCAAAAGGCACATTAGTCTAAGCTTGTGATATGAACAGAATTCGTTGGGCTAGACAACTGAGATTAGTGTTGTTAAAAGGCATTCGAGATTTGAGATAAAATATTCCAATTATATATTGTTACCGTCATATAATCTTCTATCGTCATATCTTCATGAGATTTTGATTTGAAACTAGATTTTTCGTGACGGCCTATTCCCTGATTTTTTTAGAGTTACCAAAGTAACTTTTTCAGATACAAATTGCAATCATTTTTCGGGTTTTCTTGATAGCTATACCATGCGAAAGTGGAAGGATGTAGGAGCCGCGGAAGGCCCAGGCTCACCTACCACGACCAGATTAGTCGTGTATTAACAGAAGGTGATGTTAGGAGTCATAAAAACCGTAGAGCTTGTATTATGAATGTTGAAGAGGCGAGTGAGGTGTGAAAGGATCGTGCCATATGGCGTTCGGTTCTCTCTACCTACCCCGCTAGGGAAGTGGCGTGAAGTTTAGTTAGTTAGTTCTATTTTCTTGATATTGGTTTTAATACTTGTCTTCAAAGACAATCACAATTGCCTTCTAATACACAGTGTAAGTCTACGTTTTCTAAATATGCACATATAATAGCGTCTGTACTTTAAAATATTTAAAAAATTGCATAAACCAACGAAAATTTATATATTAAATTAAGCAATTGTTGTTTACGCATGCAAAGTAAAAATGTATTTGCCTATACATTGCTTATATTTTAAAATGCAGAGCATTTTTATTTCGTGTCAATATTCAGTAATAATATATCCCGAATAAAGGCAAAGCTGTCGGGCTAATAATTACTTTTTAGCCCGACAGCTTTATATATCAGATATCAGATACCCGGTCTAGGGTAACCTAAGTCTGAATATTTCGCCGAGATGATCCGTATTTGAATTTTTATTAAAAGAGCTGGAATGTTATAGGTACGATGATTATGATAAATATTTTCTGGGCTGCCTCAATGTGGACCTGAATGGCATATGACTTATATTATTGGGTAGCGCTATTTTACCTAAAATGTGGGTTCTGATTTATTTTTACTGCGAAGACTAACGTCGCAATTGTGATAGAAAGTAAAAATAATAATTCATTGTATTGTATTGTATTGGACTGGCTCGAAGGCTCATTTGGTAGTGCTCCCATGTGCCAAGAGTTTTGGGTTCGATCCCCACCCAGGTCAAACGTTTGTGTGATGAATAATTGTGTTTGATCTGTGTCTGGGCGTTAATATTGAATATTTAAGTATATATTTGTAATACCACTGTTGGTTCTGATATCCGTAACACAAGTGCTTAAGCTACTTACCTCGGAGTCAGATCAATGTATATGATGTAGTCTGATATTTATTTATTATTTATTATTATTGTGTTCATATTTCTTTTAATACGAGTACGTTCTGAGCTTTGTAATTTTAGGGGATTGTCATAATTTTGGGAAACTCCGCTGTCTATTAGTCTATCTATCTATCATGAGTCTTGTTCTTATATTTCTAATACTCGGGTCACCACTCCCTTGAGGCTGTGAATTAAAATGACGTCAAATTTTAACCAAATCTTAACACCCGCAAGGAAATCAAAATATTATCCGACATTACCGTTGAGGTACCACTGCTTCTCCATAGTTTACAGCACCATCCTGATTGTTACTTGTTACACATCCACCGCCATCATTCCTGACATAACCTTGAAGGCGTGAGCAGAGTCCAAAGATCAGAAATAAAATTGATATAGGTTAGATGGAAAAAGCAGTAAAAAGTGGCTAGTTTGTTGCCTACATAATCACAAACGCATACATACACATATCACGCCCATAATCCTCGAAGTGGTTGGCAGAGTCAAAAAGGCAGCAGACCCTTTAACCACAGTCAGTCAAAAATAAAACTGGGCTGAATTGGATAGAAAGTTGTGAAAAAGTAGTGACAAGTGGCTAGCTTATCGCCTACACAATAACATACACCATTAGTCGCCTTTTACGATATGCTAGGTAAGAAACATAGTTGGCACATTATTTTTATGTTCTAGACCAACATGAGATAAATGCAATCATAAACGCAATATCTAATATATCATTAGTCTTACGACATGCTAGGCAAGGTACATACTTAGGTGGAACATCATTTTCTAACGACATGCTAGGCAAGGTGCATAAGTGGAACATTATTTTGAAGTCTCTCCAACGTCAATACCATACTTCAACTTAAGCTCACATTAGTTGCACACTATAACCAAGTGATAAAACATCACACGTTGCTCGCAAGGCCCCACTAAAAAACAACACACAAAAATGATCCTAAAACAATCCCCGGGCCATTCGCCTCGTAATAACCACCATTACACCCCATCCCCTCGTGTCATTACCTGGCAAATTATTTCCCGCCACCCCGCAGGTGGTCACGTCTTACCCCCTCCGTAGTTTAGTTTTGTGGCCGCGGAGAAATCTATTTTCAAGCAAACGCAATCGAATTACCAGCTCCCGAAGGATAGCGGGGATTCTGACAAAATGCCTTCGCTCGCCTGTTAGCGGGACGTGATCGCTCGCTAAAAGCTGACGGATAGCTTTTGAGTGAATGAAGCTTTTATTAGTTGCTTATATTATATTGCACTTATTTTTATATCTAGATACAAACATACTATTACAACCACAATCCCCGAATAAATATTTGATGGGTGTATGTAGGGATATGAAAAATGGAAGAGAAATGCTCATAGAGAACGACATAAACTATTTGAAAAAATACATACTGACAGGGCCGTTGGTCGAGTGGTTAGAGACACTGGCCACAAAACCAAGGGTCGCGGGTTCGAATCCCGCTAGAGGCAAACGTTTCGTGTGATGAACATGGACATTTGTACTCGAGTCATAGATGTTTATAAAACGTATTTAAGTATGTCAATTCGTTCACCTAGTATCCATAGTACAAGCATAAGCTAAGTTTGGAACTACGGAATTAGTGCGTCAGTCTGGAGAATTTATTTATTATTATTTATATATATATTACTGAAAAAGCTCATATATTGGTCAATCTTAGGTTTTACTAGTAAATCTTAGGATTTACGGACATGAATTGGTAATATAAACTAGGTTATATAGCTAACTATACCTAACTAACCCATAATATAACTTAGGTTATATTATGGGTTAGTTAGGTTAGGTTTTTTAACATGATTAAAAAAAACCTTACTTAACCTAACCTATAATATAACCTAATCTTAGTTAGGTTTGGTTAGGTAAAATTTTCCAAGTAAAGAATCCTTAGATTTACTAAGTAAATGGTGGTAAAAGTTCGAATTGTACACCTGTTCGGACTTTTACTGTTAAGAGTTGGTAAATCTTAGGTTTTACTGGAAAATCTTAGAATTTACCATAGTTCGAGCTATTACAGCAACATATACATACCATCACGCTCGAAATCTCTAAGGGGTAGGTAAAGGTCAAAGCAACAAGCCACATAGGCAAAATCGAAATTCAGTTGAGTTGGGAGAATTGTGAACAAGTTGTGACATGTGGCCAGCTCGTCGCCTACATAGTTAGAAACCGAGTATCCATCCAGTTTATCATTATCTAGTTGTCTTTATTCTTTAACGACGTGCTGAGCAAAAAAAAACAGTTTGAACATTATTTTTGACACATTATACCTGTTGCATGGACAAAAAAAAATCATTTGAGAGTACATCTTCAATAATATTATATACTAGCTGTGCCAGCGGTGTCACCTGCGTTTATGGTTAATATTATAAAGACTATTTCCGTCATACATGATTTCTATGTAACTTTAACCATTAAGGCTGCACACGCGACGGAAGCTTAAAAAATGGAGTAACTTATCCCGTTTTCCCAACATTTCCCTTCACTTCTCTGCTCCTATTGATTGTAGCGTGATGAAAAGTATACTATAACCTGCCCAGGAGTATGAAGAATAATTGTACCAAGTTTCGTTAAAATCCGTCGAGTAGTTTTTGTTTCTATAAGGAACATACAGACAGACAGACAGACAGACAGACAGACAAAAATTTTACTGATTGTATTTTTGGCATCAGTATCGATCACTAATCACCCCCTGATAGTTATTTTGAAAATATATTTCATGTACAGAATTGACCTCTCTACAGATTTATTATAAGTATAGATTAAAAAATCATAGTATTGTGTAAGTTAGTATATTATTTTCCTAAATAAGTATTGGCAGCTTAACGAGAAAGATACGTGTCTCAATCCTAGGGGCGAAGGTTTGAACCAGAGCACGTACCTCTGGATGTTAAATTCAAGTGTAGTATTATACGGCGACGGTGAAGAAAATATCATTTAAATACTTACGCGTTAAAATTACTATAGTTTACTTTATTTTTAACTAGCTGACCCAGCGAACTCTGTTCCGTCTTAGAAGCAATAAAAAATAAGCAGATTTTAGATGTTATCAGGTTAAATTTTTTATTAGGAAATAAAAATTTAAAAAATGATATAGGGATAAAAAGTATCCTATGTTAGATTCCTGGTTCTAAGCTACCTCTCCACCAATTTTCAGCTAAATCGGTTTAGCCGTTCTTGAGTTATAAATAGTGTAACTAACACGACTTTGTTTTATATATATAGATTCCCATATAAAGTATTACAAATGTTAGATGGCAACGTGTCAATTCATTAACATTGCTGTCTTGTGCCACATAACAAAAATGTTACTTTGCAGATCGTAACGTAATATATGTTGGCTTATTATGCAAATTAAGTGAGATTCAAGAACCTTTCTTTACTTATAAAATAAGCGTCTCCGTTGTCATGTTAGTGATAAAATACGTTATTTTCTAAACAATGTTCGTTCATAGCGATCCGTCTGCAGATCATGAATAATTCCGTGTAAGGCCTACCGCATACGACGGATACCTTATATAATAATATTAAAACAATGTTGTCATCTATATTCTTTAAGCAATACTCTACCACTTTCCTTCCTAGCACTTCATCTAGATGACCCTTTTCTGACATAAAAACTCATATTACTTGCTCTATATACTTGAACAATTAAAGGTATTAATTTAGCTTTTAGCCTTTACTTGTGTTAATTAAAATTTTATAATTAAATCGTTCACCTGATTTTTTTCCTATTTTAAGTTTATAGTTAAAATTATTATTGTATTATACAACTTGAATCTTTGCACTATTTAGTTTAAATCTAATAAAAAAGGCGTATTCATTTTATAACACGGTGTTTACAAATAATTATTGTACTTAAATGCATTAACATGGATTTTTCTAACAAATTTTTGGACATGTCAGAAAGGCGCCATAGAAAGTGACCTATTCTCTTAGTACGGATATGTGACAGATAAACAGTGAAGAAGGAGACGACATACAAGGCAAAGGGTGTAACTGTTAGGGTTAGAGAGGAAGACATGGATTTATTGCCAGAAAAAGATAGTTAAATGGTAACAAATAGTGCGATGACTAGGACGTATGGAGGAAAATTATATGCTGCAGAACCGCAAATAGCCTGGGGAAACCCATATAAACTTGTAACTCTTCTTCCTTCAGTTTTTTAATCTACTAAGGACATTGATACCAGTGGTCGTATGCGTTGCACCTAGCGTGCGTCCGTAGGGTCGCGAGGCGTGTTTAAGCGACAGGCGTGTCACGCGCGCAAACACGCATTTGCATAAGCAAACGCGACGTGTGTGACGCACTGGGAGTGAAAAACGAGCCGCTATTCACCCAAAAGGAAGCTAGGTACATTTTTCTTTAGTATATCGACGTAGGAAAACCTGTTTGTTAAAAGCTCAAAAAACAATTTTATCAGAATAAAAATACCGCGTTGATTGATCTAAGACTCATATTTTTACGGAGAAAAAGAAATCACAAAATTTTTGGACAATACTGGTGTTTTATTTGTTGCAAGTCTGCCACAAAATTAATATTTTTGATGCATATGATACAGTAGGCAAAACTTTCAAATAAAGGCTTTACGCCTTATGCAAGACGAATTTTATTTAATGCTTCCATTATTCTAGTGGTTCTTCTAATAGACGGCAATTTTTTGATAACATGGCCCGATCGAGATGCCTAACTTTTAATTCTTCTTACTGCTCTGATGCAATCGACTATCTGGGATCGGTGTAGCGTGTCTTTTTTTTTCAAATTCGAACTAAAACTAACTAAACTTCACGCCACTATAGGCAAATTGTTTATCTTGATTAATCTTACGGCATCTTGATATGCCATTAAGACAGTGCTGTTAATTAAGTATAGATTAAGTTAGGTTTGTATCATCATCCTCTTGCCCTTCTCCCAGTTCATCTGGGGTCGGCAGTTAGGTTCGTATCAATTAGGTCCAAAATATGTAGTGGTAGTAGCGCTTGCTCAGACAGGATACACTCAAGTGAGCGTGTCTCTATCGTGTTATCAGTGCAGTGCGTAGTGACGACACAGGCCCGGACCAAGCTTATGCATGCTCACCTTCCGTCGAACATAAACAAGCGGGATCAAATTGTGATCTAACGGACAAAAACAACCAATCCGCTGAAGGTTGTTTAATCAGGCCGCGCGAGGCCCGCGGACGTGACGTCAAATTTTGGATGGAAATGGATCTGCTGAAAATAAGTTAAAGTTTTCTATACATATGAAACTGACGTTTTGCGAAAATGATTTTGCGAAAGTGACCAATTTTTTTACGATAACAATTTCCAAATATGACTTTCTGCGTCAAAACCATAGCAACTAATCGAACCGCGTGAATAGATAGGAATGTTGAAAAATCAGTAAAAAAATTTAATTACCGGAAGTGCTGCAAGTGAAATTTGGACAATACAGCTTCAGCAGTTTCAGCTACAACATGACGTCTTAAATGTGTAAATAATTGTTTCGCTAAAATCACGCGTCGTTGCATGCATGCATGCACGCATCTCTCCATGCGCGAGACATTTCTATCTACTGTTTTTCTTCTGACCAAGCTGATGACGTAACAGCAAATAACTGTTTCGGTAACGGCATGCACGCACGAGGGTAACGAAGCGCGCGGTCCGGCGGCCGGCGCTCGGTAACGCAATATCGATGGCCACTAAAAACTGTAATCCCGCCGCAGCACGGCGCAATTAGATTGGCCGGCGACGGGCGCGGCGGTGCCTCGCGTAATCTCATTGCTTCGACAGTGGTACGAGAGATATGCTCAAGCGTGACTAAAGTTTGATCTGTCGAAAAAGTATAAAGGCAAGATTAAATAGGTACACATATAGAATCATGATTTTTATAAAATCTGTCGTAAAGATATGTTTCTTTACGATAAATAAGAAAAAAAGCTATAAAAAAAGCTATACAATACCCTAATAAACTATTAGTCGTAGTTTACATGTTAGGAAAAAATTATTGGTACATTACTTTGAAATTTCAGGCCAATGTGGGACTGCACGGTTACCCTAAGGCAGTGCTTCTCAAACTTTTTATGCTATGGAACCCTTTTAGGAAGCGGAGTATTTGACGGGACCCTAGAAAAGCGCGGGTAATAATCGACTTTTAATGGATTTTCCCCCAGGAGTAATGATATTTATGATCAGTACCAATTTTCGTGGAACCCCCAGAAAGGCTTCACGGAACCCTAGGGTTCCGCGGAACACACATTGAGTATAGCTGCCCTAAGGTAAACGAAAAGATGACGCCAAGGTAAGTAATACCTTACCTACTTCTATCATTTATATAAAAGATGAATGTCATCATAAAATGTGCACACGCTCTCATCTCATGCCACGGCCACGCGACACGTTTTAGGAGCTCGTATTAAGGGAATGTTTTAAAATTTCCCGGAAGTGTTCATATTTACATGGGAGATTTTCACTAGAAAATGTTTTAATGGTACACTTACAAGGTTCGCGCAAACTTGTGTTTATTTCTCTTTAATTATTGTACGAGTACTTTGAGCTTAGTGAGTTTTAGTTGGAAAGAACTTGAGCCAGTAATCACTTAGTTTGATATTTACATAATTTACTGGAGCTTTTGAAACATAACTGGGCACAAATTATTTTTCAGGGCTGGATGGAAGTTTTATCTACTTTGTAAAATATAAAGACATTTAATTAATTGAACAAGATATTACATTTTGAACAAACCAAAATATTCCAATTATTCCTAATTAGAAACACGTTCACATTGCAGACGGATATGGGTTCATACATTGTTTGTTGGGTCTAGATGTAAAAAGATGAAAGTGGTGTCAATTAAGCGATTTTGCGGATTTTGGCAATCTGAGATCAGATTTATACGAGATTTAGTAAAAGTGGGGTTATTCAACAAATTGACAACAGCCTATACTAAATAGCTGATTTTTTAACTGCGATTGCTATTTTATTATTCGTTTACTTTTTTCAAATTCAAAATGTCTTTATTTATATAGGCCTCAAAAAAGCACTTTTAAATCGTCAATTTTACAAAAATCTGTAGAACAATGTGAATCTACCACCGGGTCGGAATGCTGATTCTACCGAGAAGAAACCGCTAGAAACTCGGTAGTTACTCTTTTCAGCATCAAAATGTACATGAGTAATTGTATTATACACTTTTTGTAAAGTTTTAAACCAAATCATACAATCAATGACTTTGGGAGATGACAAAATATGGTTGTAATAAAAGTGTAATATTAACCAGAGCAGACCAGCCCCCAAAGGTGGCACCTGTGCACAAGCATAACGTATGTGTCAGCCATCGTTTCACTCAACCATATCAGAGGGAATGTAACGACCCGTTACATAACGCCACTACCCTAGAAGCAATTAAGTGAGCATGACTGAGGCTATCTTAGCAATTTAATGAAAAAATACTAAAATCTTAGTGCGATAGTGTCTCTTATGTAGTACCTACACATAGATGATGATGTAGTATAAGTATGTACTCGTATAAGCTGTTCATTTTGTATCAAACTTAAAGTATCATACTTTTTTGATAGCAAAGTTTTAAATGCATCTTATGAAAATGGCATTTTCACGTAAGTGACAGTGTCGCTCAGACGGTGCGATTAATATGTAGGGCATATTTATTTGTTACCGAGACAATATGAACCAAATCGCAATAAAAACCAATGTGTACGCTTAAACACAATCTGCCATAATTAATTAAAACTCGCCTCGTTTCAAGTTCTAATCTAATTACATTAATTGTTAACACGAATGAGAGTCCTCACTGACTTCAGAGCGTCAATTAATCACTTTGTACTTTCTCATCCTTGTCCGTTACGATTTTGTTTCACATAAATAAATATAAAAAGTTAATTAAGTAGTTTTAAAAAGCGAGAAAGGACACATGAGTTAGAGTGATAAGTTTGAATATTAGAAGATGGAGCCATCTCCATCATATTAAATTGGTTTGTTTGTCTTTCTTGCCGGTTTCTTCTCGGTAGAATCGGCATTCAGAACCGGTGGTAGATTGACATTGCTCTAAAGATTTTGTAAAATTGACGATTATAAGTGCTTTTTTTAAGGCCTACATAAATAAATACTTTTTGAATAAATATTTTTTTAATTTTAAAAGAAGAGTAGAATGGGAGTGGATAGCTTGATGACCAGGAGTTACAAGAGAAAAAAAAAAATACTGAACTGACCACAGGTGCTTGAAGGAAGAGTAAGAAGAAGAATAAAATTGCGTCCACCTTGTTTTTAATACTGTAGTGTCTGGTGTGTTGAGAAGATCGACCTTTAGTAAATAAGATAAATTTTACCTATTTTTTTCGGTTAAGTGTATAATGGCTAACCCATTCACGGACTTTTAATGGTACGCGAATCTGATACTTGAGGAAGAAGCCTAGATGGTTAAAAACCATACATTCTTTGTCCAACATATTCCTCGACAATTTGGCTTTAATTCCGTAAAAAAAAATTTGAGACGAATTTATGATTTCAACATTTTAGTTCTTTGACATATACGAGTAGGTCATCACAGCTTTATTTAGCTTTACACACCAAACTTTCATTCCACCTGTCTATATTCCTCTGGAAAATTCCAGATGAATTTTCTCCTGTTCCTCATAGTACACAATAATACAACTGTAATAACAGTCCCTTTTGAATGTATTCATTAATTATGTTCAGTTTATTAGCAAACGTGCCGTGTTCCTCAGCTTAGAGACGGAACCTGATATTGTATCCTGGCAACTGCTAATTATTGTGAGAAATTGAGAAGGCAAAGAGAAACCCTACACTGGGCTGGGAAGTCAGCAATGAAAACTTAAGCATTTAATTTATACTAATATGTACATATAGTCAAGAGAAAGAGAATAAAGCTTTTTATGACATTTTTTTTTTTTTACTTACTCTATATGTAGTATTATGTTATTGCAAAAAGTCTTGGAAGTTTTCTATCAATAAAATGCTATTTTTAGCATTTTATTGTTACACATTTTGTATCAAATGACTGAACGAGTCTAAATTTTATGTTTTAGGGTGGGTGATACAATATTATTATTACGTTTTATTAAATAGACCAGCAGGAACCTTGGCACCCGAGTTCCATAGGAGGTACGCACGTACGCTCATGTCAATAACGTTAATAACCAGCCAAAAAACGCATAACTGTACCCCAAAAAATAACTTCAAAAACATCCGTGTCTCATCTCGCCAATCATTCAAAAACGCCTCATACATTTCAAACATACGGGACAAACTCGCCCACGCTCAAACTTCAGCCCTCCCGTCCAAATTAAAACGACCCAACCGCCTCTCGACCTGAAAGAAAACAAAAACACGTTTTAATTCCCAACAAAAATAGAAACGGGACCGCACTCCCGGAGAGGTGTAATTTAATTCGTGCCTCCCGGGAGGCCCGGCAAGACTTCGTATTCTTAACCAGTCACATACTATTTGAACTCACACATGCGGGTCACGTAATAAATCCCTTTTATTTAATCTACCGGCGCGTTACATACGCTTTCTTTTATTATTGTTTAGATGCGATTTTGTTTTATTTATTTATTTCTGTTGGCCGTATGAAAGTTGTTTCCCTAGCCTGTGGTCACTGAAAGAGTTATGTCATAAAAAAGGCATTTATCTTACCTTGTTATTACGATTTCGTACAAGCTTTTTTGTATTGTGCTCGAAGATTTCATATTTTGGTTTCTAGCTAGTTTAATTTAGATTTTGTGAATACATTGCCTCAATAATTCTTATACACAGAAAAAAAAAATAACGAGCACGGATATGAAATGCACGCAATTTAGACTACGTTAAGAGACTTTTATTTTTACTTTAATAATAGACTTGGGAGCCTAACAGTATGACAACACAGGCTAAATAAAATAAAAAATAGACTAATCTTAAGGCTCTAACTTCCAAACATAAATGCTTAAGCTACTTGCTTATCAAGCCAACTAAAATAATATTGCCTAACATAAATATTAAACTTTATTTGTATTACATACATTTATATAGAAACCATACATAAACTTAGAAGTAAAAGATGAAACTCAACTACATGTTTATAATAAACCAGACTTATAAATCCCAAACGTAACCTAAGCCCACCCCTCCAGCCCCTCAGCCGGAAAGCCTGTATTCCGAAACTATCGCTCCTTCCAAATCTGATCTCGGTTCGACACAAACTGACATGCGCACAATATTTTATTGCGCTAGTTTTATTCGGGAGCATATTTTTATTTCGTCCCAATATACCGAGGCCAGGTGATTGTGATACTAAACATTTTTTATAGTGCACTCGTGGACCGATCCTATAAATCATTGAGGAATTTACAGCGGGCTTGTAAAGCCCAGTTTACGAGCCCTGGACGGTGGACGCGCTGATCAATGGAAGAGGCATGTGCATTAACAGTGCTACGTGGTGTTTGAGAGGAGTTTTCACGAATTATTCATGCAGAATAGCGAAAATTAATTTTGCTGTTTAATTTCCTAGCTTCAAACTATATGTTTTATTTTATAGATACTAGATATACTTCAAGACGCTCAAAATTAGTCATAACTTGTACTGGTACATTAAATACACCATTTTTAACGGGACTCAAAATGCGTTCTCAAGGCTTGTCAAGGCTTTCTAACTTAGGATTACCCAGCGGCCCGACAAATGCGTTTAGTATTTACATTACAGTAATTTCCTCCTTTTATGTTTACGTTATGTCTCGTCTTATTCTGTGTCCGATTCGATGATGATTTAGTATTTAGAGAGTTTGTATAAACTTTACATTTTCAATGTTAGTAGCCCAGACCAAATTATCAAAAATTTTCTTAGGTAAAATGGTGTTCACTTCAATGTAATCAGTCTTGTTGAATCTAACACGAAATAATGAAAAGTTTTAAAGACAACGATGATGTGTTATGTCTGCGTCCGTTTTTTGACTAAAAAATGTATGCAATTTAAAAATAAATTGTACCAGCCTTTTTCGATTAATCAGCATTCCTAGAAAAGGTTGCCAGAATT